>CM048928.1:5160432-5760432 GCA_026686955.1 Epinephelus cyanopodus
CAGTTTGCATGCAGTCTCTGTCAAAAGAAATGCACTATGTCAATACAACACCACAAACTGACGTTTGTTTCCTTGAACAACACATGTGGTTACATTTTGCCAACACACACACACATTTTGGATTAGGCAACAAAAGCACGTGGTTGGGTTTAGGAAAAAAGAACAGGGTTTGGCTTTCGAAACTTACATGAAGCAAACACCGGCCTCCTGGGTGACAGTCAATTGTTGTTGGGCCCATCCACCCTCCTCCTGCCCACCTTACTTGGACTTTCGCTCCCTTAATTTATGTTATTGTCCCACTGCATTTCCCTCTGACACTACTGGGGGCTGTTACAAAATAATCGCAGCATATCATGCCAACACAAAGGCTTTTTTTTTTTGATGTCTAATACTTAAGTCACTGCCCAAGCACTGGTATTTGATGACTTCGGAGTGAGACCAGGTTGCTCACTGTATTTGAACACTTGTGTAAAGTCGGCAACATGCCAAAAAGTGTGTTTTTTGTAGTTTTAAGCTCCAACAACTTCATCCTCGAGTCTATTAATCACCAGCAAACCACCCCGCCCTCAGGTGGTCCATTCCCAGCAGCACACTGGCTGAATATTGAGGTAACAGTGGTTCCTGCAGCTCCACTAAGCTTGTCTATAAGTCGCAAGAGTCATTACTTGGTTTTGCTTTTGTCAGCCAAATTCTGAATCAAGTGTCAAAATAATACATAATACATAGTACATTTTTTTTATATTTCCTTGCATATATTAATGGGTGTTACTTACTTTTTAAAAAAAAATATATATATGTGTGGTTTTTTTTTCTGTTTTTGTTTTCTTTTTTTTTCCAATCCAAAGAGTTCTCCAGGAATAGGTCCTAAAATCCAGATATGAGTTAGCATTTTAGTACTCCTGGTTTCCTGGTCTCAAGGTCAATGGATTTTATGCGTCTTATAACAGGTAGTTGCTAATAAGTGGCTAAATGAGACAACAGAACGTCATTATGCCAAACATAGCTTAACAGCCTTGTTGTAGTGGTGACAATGACGTCTTGTGACCATAGTGTAGTTTGTTTATGTTAGTTTTTTACTTCTGGTGGTTACATTCATCCTTCAAAAATCATGTTGTTCCTTTACGTACAGGTATCATGAATGTTTGTTTGCCACAGAGCTTTTTTTTTTTTTAATTATTTTAAATCCCATAGGTTTTTTGACAAGGGAGCCAGGCAACACTAACTTCCACATCAACCTACAGAAAAACGTCATCACTAGAACACTATAGGGCAGCATGGTGGTGTGGTGGTTAGCACTGTCACCTCACAGCAAGAGGGTTCCTGGTTCAATCCCAGGTGTAGGAGCCCCAATGATCATGACCTCAAATTGGTTACAAGTTTGCAATAATTTATTAATACCTGACAATAAAACCTTAAAAGCAATTGGGGCTTAAAAGAAATGTAAATGTCCTGAGATGGGCGACTTCAAATCGGTGCTTTTGAGAGAGAAGCGGCAGTAACAAGTCCAAGACACCGGGCCTACTTTGTTTCTTTTTCACAGCACTTTCAATAGTGGGTGGTTTTTAACTCTGCCTGTCTCTTCATGATGTCAGAGTAGCCTACCGTTCCATTCTGCCCGGCTGCTCCTCCTTGCGCTCAGGTTGCCTCGCTGCTTGGCCCCATTCTCCTTCTGCCTCCTGACCTGGTGCTTTGGCGTCCATGGCATGTCTGGTGTCTGCGGTGTCTCCCAGCGCATCATTCGCTGCTCCCCCTGCCTCCTCGAGCCTCACTGGATAGAACAAGGGGCCTGTGCAAAAACGTAAGAGCTCCCAGGTGCAGGTACTCATGCTAATCAGTCACTTTTCTCAGCAGGAAGTACAAACAAGCAAATGCGATTTCATACTAAAAGCAACCAAATAACAGAAAACATTGTAATAAATAATTTAAACAATATGTAAAACTATGCAATAACAAATAACCACATCTCATGCCACTTTCTACTTCTACTCTGTTTTCAGAGGAAAATGTTGTACTTTTGACTTCACCACTTTTATTTGATAATTTTAGTTATTAGTTACTTAACTAATTAATTAACACAAACCATATGAAGATATACAAGAGCAGCTGAAATGATGGAGTGAAACTTAAGTCAATTAGAAAATTATTTGGCAACTATTTTGTCATTTCTCCTGCAAAAAACCCAAAACGTCCTCCATCTGGTTCCTCCATCTCAAAAATTAAGACTTGCTGCTTTTGCTTTCAATCAGTTTTTTATGATTTTGATTTATCAAACTTATTAAAACTTTTCTGTGTGAGCACTTTTAATACTTGAAAATATTTCCCTGATATTTCTTAAATAATTTTACTTAAGTAGCATATGGTTAAGGATAATAAAGGATCTGAATATTTCCTCCACCACTGCTGCTGACACAGCATTTACGGCATTACAAATGTTTTGTACTGACACTGCGGAAAAACATGTTTACCTTGTTTAACAGTACATCAATTTCACTACAGCAGAAGTTCTTCTTCTTGAAGCTTTTTTGGTGGCATCTCTACAATTCTTGTGCATGTGCCATTTTCACCTGCCCTTATGTCGTGTTTAGGGGGCATTACCCATGCCAATAGGTTACTTATGATCAAGTGGGATTCATCATTGAGCGCATGTGGGTAAGAGCAGATCCTGATGGTAAAAACGTTTAAGCATCTGGATTTGACTTCTCTCATTTTTCACCTCAACAGAAAATTATGAGAAAATTTAAGAGAATGTTGCTAATAGGCCAATAGTGTTTTCTGGCAGGATTTATCCTTTAAAGACCATAATTATGCAAGGCAAATTTCATAGCAAGGCTAGTAGAGGTTGAAATATTGTTCTCTAGACCAAAAGTACAACAGACATCAAAACCCTCTCTATCCTTAGGGCCCGCTCTCAGCAGCTAAAATAAAAGACAGAAAGTAAGTAGTCTTTCTTATAGACGGGTGGGAAAAGACATAGATACATAAATGTGAGGTGGGAAAGAGCAATCAAGCCAGAGGGAGGGACAGAAAAAGACAAATTAGAGGTAGGGCATATAATGCCAAGCTCTATTTCATCATACAGGTGTATTGTGTCACCGGCTCCCAGCTGAGACCCCTGTAAATCACCTTCTACTTTGAAAATTAGGCCATCAATCTCCAGACTACACTCTCTCATCTCCAAAGACGACATATCATTCAGCTGCACTTTGTTTGGAGATTATGGGACCAATTACTATACTGCAGTGACTTATTAAGGTCAGTTATGGCGAGTATAAGAAATATGTGTTTTCTCACAAACCTGACTGGCAAACATACCATGATGAATGTAGCTTTAAACTTTGGTTTCGTCAAAGACCAGCAAGAGACCACTTTTAATTTTCAAAATGGGAGAAAGAGATTTATTATGCCTATGTCTTCTACCCTCTTGAATAATTTGGAATAAGAATGGGTGGAGAAATGGCTCTATAATTTTTAAAATATGCTTCTAGCAGACATGTTCTTCCAGAACTGCAGCAGCTCTTAATGGGATCATCCCTATATTTCCCGGGTTCTATGTTTCCCGGGATCTATGTTCCCCACTTACCACCCAAAAAGGTTCTATGTTTCCCGGGTTCTATGTTCCCCGCTCAACCAAAAAGGGTTCTATGTTTCCCGCTTGGTTGAGTGGAGAACAGGTAGGCTGCAGTGGAAAACAAACCCTCCTCAAGTGCACCGCCATGTTAAGCTCCAACTAGTATTAAGCATTGATGTAATAATATAACATGTAGCTGAAAGTGGATCCAACATAGGTTATCTAATGTTTAATGATGAATCTGATAGTTCTTTTCATTCTAACAGTAGGGTTCTAACAGTAGCTATAGCTAAAGTAAATTCCTTTTCTGTAGGAAAAGCTTTTGAAGCATAAAACAACATACAAGTGATTATCACCTATACATATATAAAACTTTACTACTACGTTAATGCTGTACTACAATTAATCAAAAAACTACAACACCAACAAATCACAAAACTCAGACAATTACACAAAAATGAACAACAACACAGTCTTGTTGGTAGAGCCCCTGTATAATTCATGGTTTAACTCAGTATTCATACAGAAGGCAAACAGCAGGCTTCCAGGGCATAAAACATGCATACATTTAGGGCAATTTTGACCCATGGCAACACAGATGGTGAGGTGGTGAATTGAAGCCAGATTGTGGAGATTACACGTAAGAGGAATCATTATATGTCTAATGATCTCTCACACATTTAACTTCACCTCATATCACACGTTTCTTATTGATACACTTTATGAACATTGAGATGCAGCAGTGTTATTTGTGTTTGCGTTAGGGGGCCAAAACTTTTCCATCCTTTTGATTACAAAAGACATGTCACCTTAAATCTCAAATCAAATCCCGTACAATTTTCTCTCAAAGTCTCACCATCACATTCTCCACCATCGCAGAAGAGAGGATCAGGGCCAGGCTGTGTGCTGCTAACACTCATGGTCAGCTGTGGAGAGCACCATGTGCAGCTGGATGATGCCAGGCTGTGGCAGGTTACAGGATTCAGTAAAGTTTGGCTTTCCTTAACCAGCGTGAATACACTCATTTTTACCTCATTTTTACCTCAACCACATTAACCAGGCTAACTGATCAAATTACTATAACCTCGTTGGATGTAGAAATCCAAAATGACAAACAGTATTAAATACTTGCAGTACACTGTGTCAACAGTTTTTAGTAATCTCTTCTAAGACTGTGCATATATCACCAAGTACCATTCTAGTTTTCAGATAGTTTTTTGTGTAAAATGGCTGCAGGGAACATGAGTTGCTGTCAGGTGTACAGAGCGCACTGGATACACTGCTGTACTCTGCTTCTCACCCAGCACAACTTCACCACCTGCAAATATGGATTGTGTAGCCTACATAAACAAAGACGTCAGGGTGCAATTTTAGTTTTTTGGTTTTTTTGGCAACCACCTTTAGTCAGGTAGTGTCCTGTTTGATGAACTCACTGTATTAAAAGCAGCAGTAACGTGTTCCCACTTGCTGCCTTTTCTTTAGTTTGTGACCCTGATATGAGGCTGGTCCATGGACGGGCAATTCCAAGTTGATTTGGGATTTCTGATAGAAAATGACGTACTGGCGGGCATACACATCGTTTCATAAATCATATACATCCTGTAGGGACTTTCCATTTTCTTGTACTACTTTGGTATTGTTTCAAACTGACGCCATCTGGTGGTGTTATATGCCAAAGGTATGACGTCAGTTTGAAACTAGCACTATTTGAAAGTGATGCAGTGTGGCGGTGTTATTAACCAACACCACCCGGCAGTGTATCACATCACTGTGATAGGTTGCCTTTTGCAATGGTGTCCGACACCAAAATCACTGACCAAACAACGATATTTGATGACCTGCGAATAAGGCTGACATTGAACAACCACTTTACTAACAGAATGAAACATCACCAGGGCATTAATACAGACATGTCTGAACAACATAAACTCCACTACTGAGACAGCCAACAAATATATGAAAGCAAATGTCTTTACACATTTTTGAACACACAGTAGTGCACACACAAGAGACTATGTTTATAGGCAGCGCAGTGCTTGTTGACATTTCCCTCTGCACAGTGAGAGGCAAGACAAAACAGTCTTTTACAGAGCCTTCTCACATAAAGCATGCCAAGTGTGAAGGACTCTGAGGCCTCTCAAAATACCAAACCATGACAATACACACACATTGCTTCATGTCTGATCATTTTTGTAGCACAGATACTGAGTCTTTTCTAGCCAACTAAAACGACAGAGTGAAGGCACTCTAAAACACACGACTTACTCCTACACATCAGACATTATCAGGGCCAAATGCTTTTTATGAGCATTTATGATTATTGGGAAACTGAATCAAATGCCCACATATTTCTTCTTACCTGTGATAGTTCCTTACAGTTTCTTAGCATCACAGGAGGAAAGACCACAATGAATAACTTATTGATTTTTGTAAAGGTAAAACATGAGAGCCTTACGTAGACCCAAGCCAGATGGATGTAGCCTAATTTGGGCAGTAAGCAGCATTTATCCTGATTATGGTCACTTTGAACCTATAAGGATGAGTTAAGTACAGGGTATTTGTCAAAGTGACAGTGAGGGAGTACATGGAATCTCGTCCTATGGTACCTCATCAGATCTTAAGCCATAGCTTACTTTAAAGGCAGGTTTATAGCTCTGCATCGGCTCTGCGCAGAGCCTATGCACTTTGTGAACATTTATACTTGCACAGTGGTGTGTCTGTGTCAGTCTGCAGTTATACCTCCAAAACTCTAGGCGGCAGCGGGGTTTCTGTGAAGTACTATAAAGTTTGATTGATTGAAAACACACCTTAAACACACATTAAACATGGCTTAATAGTGACATGATCAAATACAAGTGCACAAATCAACTTCATTGTAACTCACAAGAGTCACATACAAAACACTTGGCATAACATATTTTCTCCACAAATACAACATGCTAATGTTGTTAGCATAAGTCTGTGGCATTTTACACTGCATAAATTAGCCTAGCAGCTGGCGGAGTTTTCCCTCTGCTCTAGGCCTATTCAATTAGCGACCCACAGGCCACATCAGCCCAGAGTCAACCTCCAAGTGGCCTGGCTCGGAATGGTTTCCAAGACCTGGTATTAAACGGCCCGGGTCAAAATTAATCAAGACCATAGTATTAATAAGCACCAAGGTTATCAGCTCTTTTGTCAATACTTTTTAAAGTTTGGTTTCATGAATTGTGTCTGTGTGTGTCTGTTCCATGTTTTTCTCCTCACTGACTTGGTCAATCCATGTGAAATTTGGTACAGCGGTAGAGGGTCATGGGAGGATGTGAATGAAGCAATATTACATCAATTGGCCAATTGGCCAATTGGCCAAATGATGTAAGTCTTGCTGTTAGTTGGAGCATCTCGATGACAAAAGCCCTGGCTACCAGTGGATTGGTGATGCAGATCCGAAGACACCTCCACCAGGCGACTGCAGTCTGCCAACCTCGCTGTGGTGTGGACACCCCAACTCAACTTCAAGCCTTCAGTTCTGCGGAGCACAGCGTAGGCTCCTTGCTGCTCCCTGTTGTAGACAGTTTAGCTTAACATTTTGTCAGTACACATGGGACTCACACAAGCTCATCATCCCAGCCTCTGGCTCCTTGGCATGTAGCAAAATCGACCCCCCTGTAGCTGAGCAAACAGAGCTGTGGCACCCTCATTTAAATACCTCGCTCAGGGCTCAGTAATCTCATCCAAGTTTCCCCAGCTGGCAATCAAAATCTTCAGACAAGACTGAAGCAAACCTTGGACAGGTTTTTAAGAGAAGGATCCCACTTCCAATACATCCTTTCCAGTATCCACAAGATTTCCAAGAGGAGATGGCTCAGATTCACAGCTTCAGTCACTTTCTTACCGCCAGAGCAAACAAGAGGGAAGGACGTCGCCATCAGCTCATAAAGTCGGTTATCACATCACCCACTTTTGAACTAACTAATGTTAGCTTACTTATTTGCAAACACTTTCTTATCATGTTTAGCGGTGGCCAAGCTACCAAGCTTTTAGCTACACCAGATGAAACTTAGAATGTAATTTTCACTGCGCAGGCCAGTAAAGATGCTCCAGTTAACTAAAGGCACAGTGTAAAAATCTTGCACACTCGCCCTGGGAGTTTAAGTTCTCTTTTCCTAATCAACAAATAACATGACAACAGTAACAATACTATTAACATGCTAACGTTAGTAGCATTGGGGCGCCAGTAGCTCAGTCTATAGGGTCTTGGCTTGGGAACAGGAGGGTCACTGGTTCAAGTCCCCGAACATGGAGCATGAACTGGTAGCTGCAGAGGTGCCAGCTCACTCCCTGGGCACCGCCAGCCCCCTGGGCACCGCCCGTCCCCCAGGCACTGCCCGCCCCCCAGGCACTGCCCGCCCCCTGACCAAGGCACCTGACATTCCTCCATCCAACACATGTATAGGTCCTGTTTGTGCATGCATGTGTATTTCAGGCCTGTTTGTATATGACACCAGAGTGAAAGCACTGAATTTCCCCCTCAGGGACTAATAAAGTACATCTTCTTCTTCTCCTTCTTCTTCTGCTATTACCATAACCTTATGACATTTTACATTGCATAAATTAGCCTAGCAGCTATCAGTTTACTTTATATAGTTTACTATACTCATATGATTAATTATGCACAGGATTTAAAATGCTTTCTTGTCCTCACAATTCACTATGTCTCATCAGTAAAAAAAAGTAGACCAAAGTTTTGTTTTCACTGAGGGAAATAGTTTCAGCTCACAAAAATAAAAAGGAGGTCTGCATCCTGTGATGTGTAGTTACATGGTGTAAGGTATGCATCTACACATAGCCTACACTGTAGGTATTGAGTCGATTGGACACAGAGGTATAAATCCCGCTTAAGAAGGACTGCTTGTGGTGTTGGTTATGCTGTTAGTTAAAGTAGGATTTACTGACTGGGGCTTCCCATTGAAGTTAATAATTAAACAAAGACGAGCAATATGTGTCATGATGGGGTACTCCTGAATGATTTGAATACTATTTGCATAAGTTGTATGGTTTAATGCTGCCTATCACATACTTCAGCATTGAAAGCCAGAGGCAATCTTTTTTCCCCCAAATCCTCAAATTGTAGTGCCTTGAAAATGGTAGATGAGTTCACTTCATCATTAAGTCACATGTCTCAGAACAACAAACACTTGACCTAATTATGTCTACAGTGGAAAAACATGTAAATATGCTTAGCCGTGGAAACACATTTCACAGCTCTTTGTCTTGGTTATGCAATGGCACCGATGTATTGCTGCAGCTGAGTAAGATGGCTTTGGTTATCGAAGCTCAGCTCTTTCTCGCCTCCAAACGAACTGATTGAGAAAGGATTAGCATGCCTCAGTGCTTCCCCCGAGCCTGTGAAAAGACACTGCTGGGGATTTGAGGATTTGCTAATAGCTGGGCCACATCCTGCACAAACAATTAACCAGGGAAAGGGGGAAAAACAAGTCATAAGGAAATTACCACTGAGTTAGGAGCAATCCCAAGCAGCAAGTTTCAAAGTCGGAGGGAGTTCAGAGCACAAAGATATTTTCCTATCTCAAACAGTTTGAGCAAAGATTACTGAAGATGCTTTGAACACAGGCTTGTTATAGAAAATACAATTAAGACAGAGGAATCCATGCAGGAGTATAAGCAGCTACTATAAAACAGTTTGGGGCTGGGGGATATGATCTGCACAAGAAGACGTGTTGATGTATCCTTTACTACATTGCCTAAAGTGTATAATGATGCGGGATCCAGTATGTTTTGAGAAATATTCCATTTACTAACATGCACTGCAAGTTTGTCTTTGAATTTATTAACAGTTGTGCAACAAGATAAAATATTGATAGAGACCTCTTGTCCATCCCGTTCTCACTGCCAACTCATCAAATACAGCAGCTTGGTCAGTGGCCAGTGCTACAGTCAGTACATTTACATCCACAGTTAAGTTGAGCTACGGTTATAGCTCAATGAGTCCATTTAACTGGACTACAGCATGGGAGGGGAATCGATTTATTGACCGAAGTATGTCCAACCCCACTACGATAGGTGGTGATATGCCCCCTTTCAGCTTGTTAGTATTGGACCTTTTTCTAGTTGACCTATTACATCACAGATCAAATAATCGATAAACAAGTTAACTACGGTTAGTTAGTGGCAAATTGATACCATGGTGGACAATTTCACAGATCTGTACATTTCATCCATCCAGAAATGCAGGGATCTGAATGTAGATTTCACCATGTTGTTACCTGCTTCTATTGCTGTTCCACATTTAATGCTGTTTGACATTTGGGTCAAAGTCCAGGGTGGAAACTTTTAGAAATTCAATTCAGTATGATTTCCGTCAGACTAACATGTTTACATGTATTTTAAAAGTCCAGTTTTAAGTCACTTGCTAGTTAGACAGCGCATTTTTAGACTCTGCGCCATGACAGAGAGTCTAAAAGGGTTGGACTTACTCTGTGAATTAGTCATAATTCAATCAGAGTGTCACGTCTCATTCCCTTTAAAAGAGGAGCAATTGGAGTGCATGGCGGAGAGCTAGTTGGATGGCGGACCTACCAACTGGAAAGGGTGAGCGTTTTACAGCTGAGGAGACGGATCTCCTCGTGCAGGAGGTGAAGGCCCGTCAGAACCAGATCTACGGGGACAGCAGACAGGCACCCAAGCTCCCCGAGGTAAAGCAGGCGTGGGATCACTAATACAAGAAAGGTCTTACTAAATATCTGTGGAATATTATTCAAATCTGTTTTCATCATATAACAGAGCACAGCTGTCAGGACTGCCGCGGAGCTCCCAAAGGTGCTGATCCTGCAGCTAGGACCAAGTTTGTTAATTGTTTTCACATGTTTCCTAGAGCTCTGTTCTGCCTCTTATTTACATGTGTGTCCTCTCTACACTCAGATAACAATATAATAATATAACATGTGTGTGTCTGAGTGAACACGCGTTGTGCACCTGCCTAGAGACGCATATTACTAACTTGTTTAACAGCGAAATACTGCGCCGTTGACTTTAGACCAGGTTTTTGTTGGTCACTGGCGCATTTGCTTTTTATGTCATCTAACTAGCAACACGCCATGACTGCACCTGACCACTCCTCATTTTTAGACCAACACACCCAGAGGAGCGTAAGTTCATTTGCCAGTTAGACGAATAGGGCGCAGGGCGTGAAAATGACAACTGCGCCTGCATCTAAATAGCAATGACGCTTGCGACATGGACTATGCGCCCTCCGCCGTCCACTTTAAATCATCTAAATAGGGCCCTTAATCTTGATCAATTGGACTGGTCCTCTCTTTCAGATGAAGAAATTGCTTCCTATTATGAATGCACTGATCAATTGTTGTGCAATATAATAATATATAACACCAAACCTTCCTTGCCATGTACAGTTGACGGAGTCTCTGGCGCAAAAGCTATTGTTAAGCTCTGGCGACAGCATTATAGTAAACTGTTTAACTGTATCCAGACGGAAGGCTATCAAGTACATAATGTTGAAAGTATAAATGCAGTTAAGACTCATGAGGTTTATCAAGTTATTAAAAACTTAGCAGATAATAAAACAGCAGGTAGGGATTCTGTCTCTGCTGAACGTCTTAAATTTGCAAGCACAAAGTTCGCTCCACTTCTTGCCCTTTGTCTCACTGCTCTCATGGTTCATGGCTTTCTTCCAGACTCTATGATGACAGTCTTGTTGGTTCCTGTGGTCAAGGATAAAGCAGGAAAAGTAGCCTGTTCAGACAATAGACCTATCGCTCTGGCTAGCATATTATCTAAGATTACTGAACAAATTCTCCTGGAGAGGATCAGTAAATTAATTATTTCCACAGATAATCAATTTGGTTTTAAATCGAGGCATGGCACGGATATGTGTATACTGTATATGTTTTAAAGTAACTGCTGAGTAATTATAAGAGAAAAAAGTCATCCATTTTAATGTGCTTTTTAGATGCATCTGATGCATTTGATTGGGTGAACCATGGGAAATGATTCAAAAAATTGAGCCAGGGGGCGCTGGTGGCTTAGTGGTAGAGCAGGCGCCCCATGTGCAAGGCTGTTGCCGCAGCGGCCTGGATTCAGCTCCAGCCTGTGGCCCTTTGCTGCAGGTCACTCCCTCTCTCTCTCACCCCTTCACGCTTGCCTGTCCTATACATTAAAGGCTTAAAAGCCCCAAAAAATATCTTTAAAAAAATAAAATGCAATCAAAAATTGAGCCAAGCAGGTGTCCCTAAATATATGGTTAGAATGGGGTCTGCCCATTGGTCCAACATCCCATTGTTCCGAAGTCCCGTTGTTCCGAAATCATCATGATGCCCTGTGGTTAAGGTCTGGTTAGGTTTAGGCACAAAAACCACTTGGTTAGGGTCAGGAAAAGATCATGGTGTGGGTTAAAATGAAAAAGAAAGTGGCAAACACATAAGCTGTGAGCCTGCTCCGCCTCAAGCCTTTCCCAGCTGACCAAGAGCCGGTTGCGGCGCACCATCAAGGCAGAAATACACCCGCCGGGAGCCATTCAGCACCACGGAGAGCTCCCAACACAACCCCGACCCCAGAGTTAATAACAGGAGGTTATGGTGTTTCATTCTCTCCTCTCTATGACACTTGTATCTCAACCAGTAGCCTACTTTTGTTGCGTTGCTGATCCTCTATGGTACACAAATACAGTATAGCCTAGTATAATCACATATCGGAATAATGGGATGTTGGACTAATGAGAGGTCGGAACAATGCACCATTAGAATCCTGTCCTGCTGGTACGCTCAACAAACCATGCAGGTTAAATGGGACAACTATATGTCTGCTCCTTACCAGGTCAGTAATGGAGTCAGACAGGGGAGCATCTTATCTCCTGTTCTGTTTAATTTCTACATGAACGAGTCATCTAAACAGTTAAACTCCTGTAAAACTGGCTGTATGGCTGGCAGTACGGTGGTGAACCATCTTATGTAAGCGGACGACTGTGATTCTTAGCCCGAGCTCAGCCAGTCTTCAGCAGCTTCTTAATGTGTTTTCTATGTATGGAGAACAATATGATGTAAAGTATAACAGTACAAAAAGTGTTATTATGATCTGCAGAACTAAGGAAGAGAAATATAAGGCATTTCCTGACTTTAAACTGGCAGGTAATGTTCTGAGTATCTGCAGTGTAGTGAAATACCTTGGACACGTGATCACAGACCAGCTGGCAGATGACGAGGACATTTATCATCAGTGTCGTATGTTGTATGTGCAAATAAATGTCATGTAAATTCAGTTGTTGCAGTGATGGAGTGAAGCTGACTCTGTTTAAAGCATGTTGTTCTCCTTTGTACACTGCACATCTGTGGTTGAATTACAAAAAATCGAGCCTTCAGAGACTGCAAGTGGCATATAATGACGCTGTGAGATTAGTGCTAAAAAGGCCCAGATGGACCAGCGCTACTGAAATGTTTGTGACCGCTCAAGTAAATAGTCTGGAATCTGTTTTGAGAAACTTAATGTATAGGTTTATTTGCTGGTTAAATGATTCTGAAAATGAAATTGTTTTGGTACTGGTAAACATTGTATATAGTACCAATGTCTCAGCTTTGGGAGCACTGGTATAAGTGCCTTGTAAAAATAGTTCACTAGAGTATTTTTTTTTTTTAATTATTTTTGTTAGTTTGTTAATCTTTTGTATTGCGTGTGTTTTTATGGACCCTGAGTCTGGAATAAAGTATATCTATCTATCTATCTATTACAAATCACAATTTGCCTCACAGGGCTTTACAGCATACGACATCACTCTGTCCTTAGAACCCTCACAGCGGATAAGGAAAAACTCTTCCCAAAAAAACTCTAACGGGGAAAAACGGTAGAAACCTCAGGAAGAGCAACTGAGGAAGGATCCCTCTTCCAGGACGGACAGACGTGCAATAGATGTCGTACAGAACAGATCAACATAATACATTCACAGTAATCCATATGACACAATAAGACAGAAAGAGAGACAGAGACAGAGAGAGATGCAGGATGCAGATGCAGTTTTGGATGCTCACAGACGGCTTGTCAGTTTCTGCTTGTTACATGCATAGTGTCTTCTCAAAATAAACTGTGCTCACAGAAAAAAAGTAGGTTTTGTCACCAAAACAACTCTTCAGGTTAAGAAAGGTTTAGAAAAATCATTGTTTGTGTTAAAATAAGTAGCCCGCATGTGTTACGTAACTTAAAACCTCTGTGGTTGTGACCTTTGCTGGCAAAGCAACATTAGGATTGATTGAAAACCTTATAATTTAAACTTCAGTATGTATCCACTGCCAAGTAATACGAGATATGTGTGAATCAAATACTGCAAACATAAAACTTTTCACAATACTCAGTCACGCTGAAGTACCAATCCCCGCTATAGTCACATGGTAAATTGCTAATTGTTTCACTCATTAGGTTTTGATTGGTGTATCTTTCTGAGAAGTATGTTCATGACGGACACCTTAAAGTCAATAGAATTTCCCACAGGTTTAGGCATTATTCACTGTTCCGAGATATATCTTGCTAGGGGCTTTGAATGATTCAGGACAGGGACAACAGCTCGTCAGTTCCTGAGGACTCAAACACTGATGAACTGATGAAATAAAATGTGGTGTCCTCCTCATCCAACACATTCTCATCCTAATTCATCAAATACGGTAGCTTGTTCAGTGGACTTACAGGATATGGCAGGATACAATGCAAATCTATTAACTCCTATTATTTGAGCGGAGGAAACCGAAATCCAGCTGATGAAAACTGGACTCATTGAGATTCACATCCTTGAATTTCTTAGGAGGCATCACTTAACAACTTTTCCCCTGTGCAGAGGAAGATAAAATTGAGGTACGCCACACCAGAAAAAAAACAAAAAAAGTATCAATATCAGGTAATAGCATGAGATTTTGCTGTTATTGAGCACTGTGGATAAATCTGTGATAACTATGCATTCTGCAGGTCTACACCAAAAAGAATGTTAACAACTCTGTCGAAATCAGCAGGGGGAGGCGTGTAGAAAAAAACTGTCCCTAAGTGCCTCCCCGTGCAGATTTTAACAGAGAACTGTTCAGAAGTTCAGGTCAAAACACTCTGCAACTGATACGTTCTTATCTGAGTGGTCTGATTAATCAAGCTTTTCTCACAAACTGTTTGCACGTTTTCCTATGAAAAGTAATGCACCCAAATTCATCCATCTCCCATGTATTTTGAAAGTCTGCAATCATGTGACCTATGCGCTGATGTGAGTAAACAAGGAAGCAGTCACAAGTGACCTTGTAAGGAAGCACATTTGGGTGGTGGATGGGCCACAAAAAAAACTGGACTTTACTCAAAAACTTTCCCCCAGAGATGTGTTTGAAACTGAGTGAATTTCAGGTGAACATTGAGTTATTTTAAGGTACGTCCTTACCGTGTTTATTTTCCTAAACCCCAACCACAGTATTGTCTGAACCTTGTACCAATAATATGTGATCAGTAGGCAATTTGAGGTGGCATGAGCAAGGGCATCCCTCTTGTTAAACCGCCACTCCCCTCATACTCCCTTTAGTAGCAGAAAAAAGATATGGGCTCTGTGGTGGTGAGGTGGCAGGCAAGCAGGCCCTGCCTTTCAACTCTACGGCCAAGTCTGAGAGTCTCCAATAATCCAGTAAAATTTTCATGTGATTTCCTGATACTAATCGTTTTTCTTTTTTTTTTTTCCTCTGGCATGGCAGCAATACAATAACATACAAAGCATTGAATTGCCAACTTCAGAGGTATGAGAGGATGATCATGATTTTGATTTGGAGAGCAGCAAAAAAACAAAAAAAAAAACCTGAATGCTGTTATTCATTTAATCCGTTTCACCATTGGATGTCTGCCTGTTTCACAGTTTCAGAAGAACACGTAAAGGAACAAGATCAGTTCTGGTCTGGACTGGAAATTCTCCCGCACAAACTGTCCCTGTAGTACTCAACACAAGTGTACTTCAAAGCTGCAACTAACTTTTAACGATTAACCATCTCAATGAGATTTGACAACTGACTTTAAAGAAGAGCTGCTAGGTGTATTATCTGTAAATAACTAACTAAAAATGTATGTGATTACAGTAGATAATCATCAGTTGAAAACAATTGGTTGAAATGCTAAAGAGGGTAAACAAAAGCCATTTGAAGATCTTGTTGTATTACTGTTTAACTGATCCAGGATCCAAATTAAATGTGAATACAGCCATTTCATATTTCGCATGTAGCATGTTTAATTCAAACACATGATTCCAGCTCAGAACAGCAGGAGTTTTTTGTTATTTTATTGCTCTTTGCACTATGAATATTAATAGAAGTTTTTTTATCACTAGTGCTTTGTGCAGGCCTACCTTTTGTAATGCCTCTCTGTAGCTGATCAGGGATTAAAAGGGAGTCTAAAATGTGCAACAGACAGTATGTCATGTTTGGTTTGATGAGAAGTCGTGATTATGATGTGATAACATGATTAAACATGAGGTCTTTTCCCCCCATTTAGTTTATTGATCTTTGAGCAAGATTTTATGCAATGAAACATGTTTGTGTCTATCATTTTTCTTATTTACTTCTATAAGACTATAAAAATTGGTTAGGTATTTTAAGAAGAATTAAACTGGTCATGTGTACCTGCGTGTGCATCCTGCAAAATTCACCTAAATTCACCGTTAACACCTACCCAATGCATCCCCAGAGTAATCTGAAAGCTGTTCCATGTTTAGTATATGAACATGCTTGGTTTTGTTAAAAGGTAAAACTTTTTTTTTTTCAGAATCACTCTACGTGCTTCTGTCATTTAGTGATATAAGTTTCAACAGACTGAAATTGGTTTTCTTTTTTATCTTTCAATTTCAATTCAATTCAAATTTATTTATGAAGCCCAATATCACAAATACAATTTGCCTCACAGGGCTTTACAGCATACGACATCCCTCTGTCCTTTAGACCCTCACAGCGGATAAGGAAAAACTCTTTGCCTGAATATTTTCTTGAAAACAGATTCTGCAGATGACTAGGACTGGGAGGTTTAGTCATTTCTTTTGTTGAACATCTTGATGATGCAGCAAACAGGTTTTTGTGAGTAAAAGAATTCACAGCATGCGGTACAAGAGCTCCAGTAAAGAAGGTTTACAGTGAAACTACATCTCTGGATGAACAAGCCCTCTATGAGGCATGAAAACACTACATATAACTATTTTATAGTGTTCATAAAAATACGGTTTTATATGCAGCTGCATGTGCAGCTGATTATAATTACACTTAGATTTATTGGGTCACCTATGATCCACGGACATGGAAGAGGCAGAGAGTAAACAACACATCCCCACACTGCCTCAGGGAAACTGATGCATTTCACCATCAACACGGTGATACAGACTGTGCGAAAGCAACACTTGGGTGCACTCAGTTTCACTCTGTCAAAAAGAAATAGTGTGAAATTGCAGCATGCATGCTTTTCACACAAATACAGCGCATTCATATTGTGTTGACTGCTCTCTGAGAGGCCTGCATTGACATTGTTAACAGAAATCTGTATCTGATGATCCCTTTGTATTTTTAAAATATTACAGAATCTATTATAGGTAATTTGCTGATTCTCACTGTTTTAGTATTTTCAGCAGTATGTTCAAACTATGTGAGATTAATGGCTCAGCAGTAGTGGTGTGCCATATCCAGTGTCGGGTTTCTCACAAAATGTAATGTATTACAAATTACTGGTAACCTTCATTTGAACGTAACAAGTTACTTTACAATATTACTCTCTGTGTAGAGTGAGAAGTTAATTTTAAGTGGATGAGGATCATGTTGCAGGTCTGACCCATTCATGCATTTGCATACGGTCATTCTGAACACACACACACACACACATATATAATTTATATATATATACACACACACACACACACACACACATATATATATATATGTATATATACAGTACAGGCCAAAAGTTTGGACACACCTTCTCATTCAATGCGTTTTCTTTATTTTCATGACTATTTACATTGTAGATTCTCACTGAAGGCATCAAAACTATGAATGAACACATGTGGAGTTATGTACTCAAAAAAAAAGGGTGAAATAACTGAAAACATGTTTTATATTCTAGTTTCTTCAAAATAGCCACCCTTTGCTCTGATTACTGCTTTGCACACTCTTGGCATTCTCTTGATGAGCTTCAAGAGGTAGTCACCTGAAATGGTTTTCCAACAGTCTTGAAGGAGTTCCCAGAGGTGTTTAGCACTTGTCGGCCCCTTTGCCTTCACACTGCGGTCCAGCTCACCCCAAACCATCTCGATTGGGTTCAGGTCCGGTGACTGTGGAGGCCAGGTCATCTGCCGCAGCACTCCATCACTCTCCTTCTTGGTCAAACAGCCCTTACACAGCCTGGAGGTGTGTTTGGGGTCATTGTCCTGTTGAAAAATAAATGATCGTCCAACTAAACGCAAACCGGATGGGATGGCATTGCAGGATGCTGTGGTAGCCATGCTGGTTCAGTGTGCCTTCAATTTTGAATAAATCCCCAACAGTGTCAGCAGCAAAACACCCCCACACCATCACACCTCCTCCTCCATGCTTCACAGTGGGAACCAGGCATGTGGAATCCATCCGTTCACCTTTTCTGTGTCTCACAAAGACACGGCGGTTGGAACCAAAGATCTCAAATTCGGACTCATCAGACCAAAGCACAGATTTCCACTGGTCTAATGTCCATTCCTTGTGTTTCTTGGCCCAAACAAATCTCTTCTGCTTGTTGCCTCTCCTTAGCAGTGGTTTCCCAGCAGCTATTTGACCATGAAGGCCTGATTTGCGCAGTCTCCTCTTAACAGTTGTTCTAGAGATGGGTCTGCTGCTAGAACTTTGTGTGGCATTCATCTGGTCTCTGATCTGAGCTGCTGTTAACTTGCGATTTCTGAGGCTGGTGACTCGGATGAACTTATCCTCAGAAGCAGAGGTGACTCTTGGTCTTCCTTTCCTGGGTCGGTCCTCATGTGTGCCAGTTTCGTTGTAGCGCTTGATGATTTTTGCGACTCCACTTGGGGACACATTTAAAGTTTTTGCAATTTTCCGGACTGACTGACCTTCATTTCTTAAAGTAATGATAGCCACTCGTTTTTCTTTAGTTAGCTGATTGGTTCTTGCCATAATATGAATTTTAACAGTTGTCCAATAGGGCTGTCGGTTGTGTATTAACCTGACTTCTGCACAACACAACTGATGGTCCCAACCCCATTGATAAAGCAAGGAATTCCACTAATTAACCCTGATAAGGCACACCTGTGAAATGAAAACCATTTCAGGTGACTACCTCTTGAAGCTCATGGAGAGAATGCCAAGAGTGTGCAAAGCAGTAATCAGAGCAAAGGGTGGCTATTTTGAAGAAACTAGAATAAAACATGTTTTCAGTTATTTCACCTTTTTTTGTTAAGTACATAACTCCACGTGTTCATTCATAGTTTTGATGCCTTCAGTGAGAATCTACAATGTAAATAGTCATGAAAATAAAGAAAACACATTGAATGACAAGGTGTGTCCAAACTTTTGGCCTGCACTGTACATATATATATATATATATATATATATATATATATATATATATATATATACATGTACAGAATGATTAAATAGCCTAGACCTTTTAAAATAAATGAATAGCCTTGGACACAGGGAGGGTCAGGCAGAGGCTCAGCATCTGATAATTATGAGATATGGATAAATATGTGTGGGCCTATGATATGAAACACAATAAACAAATGTTGAGGTTAGCACAACAAATGGATTGGCATGCCAGTCAGTCACTATGACTAGTGTAAATTAAAACACTGAAGCTGGAAGAACTGACTGCTGGCTCCTTGTGTCCCGGTCAGCTACAGCAGCACCGGAGAGAGAGTTGTGAATAAGAACAGGACTGTGTGTCGGGATGTGAATGGAAACATATCTAACATATACTAACATCACCCAGGCCAGATGTGCTCATCATCAGGACAAGGAAAAAACAGCTCCGTATCCCCGCTGCTTTCAGGCAGCTTTAGGACGCAAAAGCAGAACAGGATATGTTGTAGACGTTGTACTAACGGAAACACACTGAACACTATAGCACACAGTATGGCATCACGAGTGTTGGGGGTCATTACTAAAAAAAGTAATGTATTACACATTACTTAGGAAAAGAAGTAATCCCTTTACTTGATTGCTCCCTGGAGAAAGTAATTAGTTACAATACTCATTACATTACTAGTTACTCTGTAAAATTGCGCTTGTGTGTGCGCACTTCTGCGAGACCGTGAGACATGGGCATCGCATTCATGTGTGTTCATGTGCTTTCGCTGGTCTCGCGCAAGCATGCATACATGAGCGCGGTGCACAGAGAGGCAGTCAGAGCTGCAGGCTACAATGAGGCTAAAAACAGAGTTAAAATGACGCTTTTCCAAACAACTTTTTATGTTGGGGCTTCAGGACACTTGGATCACTACAGCAAGCAGTATGGAGATATTTTGTGGTTTCAATTATGTGTTTTTGGATGTTTGAATCTGGGGCGCCTTAAGCCTCCATTAGGTGGAGTTGTGCTGCTACCCCCTCTCCCCTTGGATCTCCGCAAGTGTTGTGAGGACTCTAAAACTTCACCTGAGCCTCCCTCGGCATGTGGGTGAGTGGATAATGGCTGAATTTTAATTTTTGGGTGCACTATCCCTTTATTTTCTACACAGAACTTGGGCTTACAATTGCTTTGCAGTTTGCATATATTTTTTATTGCCACAATATAAAGAGCAGGGTCAGGGAGGAGACAGTGGACCAGAGGCCAGCAAGGATGATCATGCAGGGTCTTCACAGGTGAGAAGCGATTATAACTGTATATCTATAGCATAAGTGACTTTGAGGTTATTTTCCACAGCTTTGTCACCACTACTATTCCTAATTCTATTTATAAATTTTGTTTTGCACATGTATTACCTATATTATTGCAATAGATAGAGGAGGGACAGGCAGAAACCAGGCAGGTATTTGTCACTTAATTATCTGGCTACTTACCCTGTAGATGCTTGAGGGTCATTCTGTTTGGCAGCTAAAAGTTTAGATTTTGATAGTATATAATTTTAAAGAACTAAAGTCAGTCTTGTGGTGCTGTACTGTGGCTGTTTGTGGTTATGTGGTTCTTTAGCTGCTAAGGAGAGGTGTAATTGAATGTGAGAGGATGATAAATCACTCAATAGACCTCTGAACAATTTGTTCCCCTCGCTTCTGAAATGATGGCTATACCCCTGCTAAAATGGTATGGTTCCTGTGTTGCATCTGTCACCATCTTTACTACCAGGTCAAGTTTCCAATGCACAGCACAGACATCACAGTGATAACTGCGCAGTACTTTGTTAGAGAGAAGTGGACACCACTGCACATTTTTTGGCAAAGCCATCCCACAGTTTCATTTTATCCTCATTTGTCAATAATCCTAATCAACAAGGTGGGCTCCACCGCAATTTCCTTCAATCTTCAATATAATACTAAACTCATTAGGCTGAAATGCCACTTTTCACTTTCCTTGTCATTTTCTCATTTCCTCATTTGTTCTGATGTCTCTGTGCAATATATTTTCTACTCTTTGACAGAGAATTTATGCTTGCTGATGGAGGCTTCAAACAACAATGTTAAGCTGATGACAGTGTGACAATTATTGTAATGCTGTTGATCCCAGTGAGGCATTTTATAAAATTCATCTCAACATTTGTGTTTACGAGCAGCAACTGTATTAAACCACAGCCAAAATCACTCAAAGTGCATAAGGTTGTACAATTTTTATCATAAAAAAGAGAGCAAGTGTTATGCTCTGATTGTCACTTAATATGATGAAATAGGCATAAAGTGCTGGGGTGCAGTCAGATTCAGCTGTGTGTTTCTGTTTTGTGTATGTGGCCTGAATATGTTGTCATTGTTGGTGATAACAAATAGAGAACCTACCATTCAAACTAAACAGCCAAAAAAATTATATATATATATATATACATATATATATATATGTGTGTGTGTGTGTGTGTGTGTTAGAACTGTTAGAACTGTTTTAATTATTGATTGACTCACAGATGTTGCATAAGACATCGCTGTCCAAGTACTTGTTTTCCTCTTCAAAAAGGCAAAGGACAGCTATAGACTGGGACTAAAATCAACTGATAGTATGATAGACGCCATAATCTCTTCAGAAACAGTACATAAAACTGTAAGTAACATGTCTTGCATTATATAGCATATGTATTTTTGTCATCCAGTAGAAAAGTAACTAAATATATTTCGTCAAGTATAATTTTGAGGATCTTGCAAGTGGCAAACTCTGAGGCTGAAAAATGAAGCAAATGTGGAAGTGCCAAAAAAAAAACAAAAAACACTGGAGCACTGAAGCTGGCTCTTAAACAGAGTCAATCCCCATAGACACCTATGTTAAAATGCCCAACTTTACAGGAAGAATGGACATTTGTACAGCCTGGAACAAAAAACAGTTTTGGTCTCTATGTGTCATGGTAATATAGCATGGTGATCACGTTTCAGTTGGACCACAGCTGCACAGTAGGGCCCTGCTCATCTCCCACTCATTAGAGGTGATATTTGCAAAGCAACTTGGTTTTGAGGCCTGTCTCTATTATTGTGTTGTGGATGGAGGAGATACTCATTTATCTGTGAGAGTGAGTGTGTTCACACTCTCTCAGCAGCTGTCACAGGCCTAACTAGTCTTAATGCTCCCTCGTTCTACTGGAGATCACGGCAATTAAACCCCACTGAAAGGAGAGATTTGAGGGAGAAGCAAAAGGGCAAATAAACGGCAGTGAAACAGCACTGAGGCACATGCCAGCTAAAAGCAAAGGGGTCAGCAGGGAGTGCTCACAATCCACCATTCACAAATAATTAACCCTGTTTGTGAAACACTTAAATGTGGCTTGGCCATTGGAAAATATACATATTAAAGTTCCACCTTCTGCCTGAGGGTCCCTGCTGGTGAGGAATAAAAATAGTGAGAAAGCAGGAAATGGACTGTCAAGTGTGTGCTTGTAAGGGGCTGTGGAAGTGTGACATCGTAGTGCCACCTAGAGGAGCACCAGTGTACATTTCAGAGAGGGTGCCTGTAGTCATCAGTCAAGGAAGCAACTAGATATAAGAAATCTAATTATTGATATCCATTATTATCTAGTGTATCTGAAAGCTCAGAGTCATAACTATCCACCTCTCCAAGCATGAATGGATAATGAGACATTTGTCCCATGGACACAGATATGTAAAGACCTCCCCAACAACCAGATTGACCATTAGTGGCTTCACCATTAGTGGTCATATTTTAGTGTAACTCTGTCTCTGTTGCTGTTTTGCTTCACTTTATTTTCATTTAGCATCTTTTTATTATCGTTTTATTCCTACTAAGCACTAGAAGACTTCAAAAAGACTTAGAAAATATTTTTTAAAGACTAAAGTCTGACTCCTTCTCATAAATAAAGACAATCTGCATTTTTAGTCACACACTGTAGAATTTTGCAAAGACTGAGGATCTTGCAGGGTCACTATTTACAAGATTTCCCACCCTGCTCATGGTGGAAAACCTTAGTCCAAACTCCCTTTAACTATATGACATGTTATCAATTCCTTACTTGTCTACAGAAGCAAATAATTCTAGAGACACAAGATAAAAAGTGTCATATGTGGACAGTATTCCTGTCAATATGGCATCAATATAATCCAAGATAAACTGTATTTGTGTACAAACTTTACATTTTAGATTTTTTTCCCTCAACTTGGTACCAGCC
Source organism: Epinephelus cyanopodus (assembly GCA_026686955.1). NCBI lineage: Eukaryota > Metazoa > Chordata > Actinopteri > Perciformes > Serranidae > Epinephelus > Epinephelus cyanopodus. The sequence goes on from CM048928.1 coordinate 5,183,784, forward strand.
TCCAGCCTTGAGGTGTAGCATGAAGATTTCTCACTAAAATAAGTCATATACGCCAAATTAAACACTGACTCTTGTTCACTCCACCAGTCAATGTGTTCTCATACTTCGGTTTATTTATCTATAAAAATGCACATTCAATAGGTCGTATGATATCCTTCCAGTGACATTAACCCAAATGTATTTAATCTATGTAAAGTTACGAAGGTTTTTAATATTTCCTCTAGGGATGTTACCACACAGAGTAAAAGGTTGAAATGATGGTGTGAAACAGCAGAGGCACTTTGTCCACCCACGGAGTACTGCAATTAGCATCAAGCTAGCAAACAATGGTACATCCTCACGGTCGGACATAAAGCAATATCACTAACAAATAGTGGCGGGACTTTTACTCACCACAACTGCAGAGGCTCCAGCTTCATTTGAAACAAACTACATTATAGACGCTCAGTTATTTATTAATCCCTCTGTGTTTTTGTATTTTTACTTTTTATCCGCTCCCATTGGCTTCTTAAAGTTAATGCATGCCGCCATTATTTCAAACTCAGCACTTCCTGAATTTGTTTCAAATTAAAAGCCCCTTAAAACCTCAGCTAGAGAACCCCTCCATTTTGTAAATAGGCTTTTATTGTGAAACATTTGTGGAGGAAGCGGTGTATGTTTGCGTACAATGTATCTGCTGGAGCTTTTTACGTTACTACATTTCGGCTGGTACATGAACAGACACAGTGACTCGAATAAAAGTAAAAGTAATAAAAACATGACAAGAATAACCCGATGACATCACACACGTCGTGAAAGACGACCAGGGATAATTGGTGTGTACCATCGTGTTAGTGTGTCATGTCTGTCAGCCAAGTCACGGCACGATTTTATGACTCCACAATCATGTAATGTGACATAGTGAAAATTTGTGTAGTGTGTACCAGGCACAGGTACACTTGCTGTATAGTTGTGGGTGGTGATCATGGATTTGGCTCATCAAATCTGAAGTGTTACCCCCCTTCGCGGAGACTTTTTTTCTGCATTTTCTGCAGACAGGATGACTATCTTCAATTAATTTCCCCCCAACATCCTTATAGAACCCAAAAAACATTCAGACTTCAGACTTTGTCCTTTTAGAGGGGGAAAAAATCCCTGGAGCACTGTCCGTGCGGATGGCCAAACATAGCAAACTGTGCATACGCGCCTGTATCTGAGGGACTGCTCCTGCATTTCCAGGCAATGAGCAGTATCACCGTGAGTTTTTCAAGGTGCAGTAATCAAATACGGTTTTAATGATAATTAAAATTTGAAACAGTAATACTAACCATCAGGAATTTTACCGCAGTTTATCATTTTACTGGTTAGCATTACATCCCTACCCAAGACTAAAAACTTATGATAATATTAAACATGTTTGACTTTAGTTGGAAAGTCAAGAGGAAAAAAAGAGCTGAACTGGACTAAAGAAAACCTCTTGTGACATTGAAAATTTGGTTTAAGGCTAGCATTAAATTAAATGTCTTTGGAGTGGTTTCACACCTCTCTGTGCATCTTTTTGCAGTGAATTAATTTACTTTCCAACAAGATATGTCACTTCCAGTTCACGCTTTGGACAAGAGGTCCCCTGACCACTTGAACCGCTGTGCCTGGCAGGCATGTTCAGTAATCCATCCATGTCGCTAAGGCCTTATTTTTTTCCCTCATTAGTACAGTCATAGATGCAGCTGGTGTTTCTTTCCTCACCAGCATGTATAGACAGTCAAAACTTCACTGTAAACAGTAACAATGTGAACTCCCCGAGGTAAAGCATCCTCAGATATCATTCCTCTCTGTGATGTGATTTGTAATGGATGCTTACAGCAGAGATATTCTTAGGCCTGTCGTTAGCCTGTGTTGTCTAACAATGTGTTTTCTGCTTTGATTCCCCCGGAGACTCATTTGGACGGAGGGGATTGTACAGAATGCATTCGTCTCTCCTTCCTCACTTCACTGTGGTGGAATGAATTATTTTCTGCTTCTCTCTGAGCATCTGCTTTTGATATATTTCAGCAATGCACTTACTTAACTTCACCAAACCTTCCTGATAGACATTTCAGATGGCTTTGTAAAGTTCTGACAGAAGTTTGGCTGTGTTTTATTTTGATGCAACTATCTGGCTAAAACAATGGCAGTATTTATACATGAGTGTGTACATCTGGATTTATGTAAAGACAGACCAAAAACTTAAGCAACTAGAAACATGGAACTCAGCTTATTCTAATAAATAAGAGACACATGCTATGTTACTTATGCCAAGTCAGTTTTTCGAGCTCTTCAACACCAAAGCGGCATGGCTTGAAACGTGTCTATCTACAGAATATTAGGGACCAGCTCAGCATAGGTCAAACCTAACTAGCTATAAATTAAGTAGCATATTCAACTGTCTTACATTTTAGGGACTGACTGATATTTAGGACAGCTCCAGCTGTGTGTACTCACTTGACCTGTCTCTAACAGATTCACTTCTACAGGATTTACAGCTGTGTTCTTGCATCTCAAACTAACATTTCAACTCAGGGTCTCAGCTCAGTCGCCAGATGAAAATGTTGGCATTGTACATTTCTGCAAACACGAACACGTTACATTTGTACTTTTCACACCTATCATATCAACATTTCTAAAGTGACATAATATATGTGCTGACTTTGTTGTTGGAAGGAGGAGGGGATGGTGGATGGCCCATCACCTTGATGTGACCCCTGCTGAGCTGCAGACCATTGTTCATCAACAAACAAAAAAAACAGCTGTTTCTTAGTGAGTCATCACTGTGCTTCTGGCAGCTTTTTAGCCACCAAATGTTTGTATTTTTAAACAATTTCATTGCTGTTTTTTCCCAGCTGAGATAATGCTATGAAAAGCAAATGTTTTTTATTCAGACATTGCCGCCTGTCCTGCTAGGATTGTAGCACAAAGGCAGTTGTTTTTGAGCTGCAAGTTCATCAAAAACCTTTGGTATAGTACCTTTAGAACACTAAGCAACCCATATGGACATGCACGTAGACCTTAGATCTGATTAGACAAAAACTTACAGTTGCATCCAAAAGCAAAAGCTTACCCTGCATGGTCAGTACTTTGTAGCACCCCTTTTGTCAAGTCTCACAGCTTCTAACACCTTTTTGTAGCCAGTTAAGAGTCTTTCAGTTCTTGTTTGGTGGATTTTCAACCATTTGTCATCGCGAAAGGTTCCTAGCTCTGTGAGATTCTTGAGCCGTATGACACAGGACTTTCTCCCAGAACTTTGCCAAGGAGACTGGCATCCAGAATCATTAGAACTTTGAGTCATTTTAAGGTATGTCCGCACCCAGCCTGGGTTGGGACGTAGATGGACCAGTAAATCGAAAGCTTCGCCTTCCAACTCAGCTTCCTCCTAACCACAACAGACCACCGGAGTGCCTGCATTGCTGCAGAAGCCATGCCAAACCGCCGATCCATCTCATGCTCCATTCTACCCTCACTTGTGAACAAGAACCTGAGATACTCCCTCGCATGAGGGAGTAACTTTCCCCCAACCAGAGGGTAATCCACCATTTTCTGGCAGAGAACCGTGGCCTCAGATAATTGGACAACCTTGGTGGAGGCCAACACCCATCAAGAACGTGTTTGACTTTACACCTAGAATGCTGACACAGCTTTCACTTTGGTCATACAAGGACTGCATGGCTTGTAGCAGCGAGCCCGGTACCCTTTACTCCCACAGTATTCCCCACAAGACCCCCCGTGGGACGCCACCGTAAGCCTTCTCTAAGTCCACAATACATAGGTAGACTGGATAGCCCTCCAGCAAGGGTAAAGAGCTGGCCCACTGTTTCACAGCCAGGACGGAACCCACATGGCTCCTCCTGGATCCAAGATTTGACAGTCGGTTGGAGCTTCCTTTCCAGCATCCTGGAGTGAACTTTACCCAGGAGGCTGAGCAGTGTGATACCCCGAAAGTTGGGGCACACTGTTCAGTCCCTTTTTTTGAAAATGGGAACCATCACCTCGGTCTGCCACTCTGCAAGCACCGTCCCCAACCTCCAAGCAACACTGAAAAGGCGTGTCAGCCAAGACAGACCAACTGTGTCCAGAGCCTTCAGCATCTCAGAACAGATCTCATCCACACTTGGTGCCTTGCTTCTGGGGAGCTTTTTGACTACTTCAGCAACCTCTGCCAGGGATATGGGCGAGAGTTCCCCCCGAGTCTTCAGGCTCTGCCTCCTACATGGTGGATGTGACAGCCGGGTTCAGGAGGTCCTCAAAGTGGTCCTGCCAATGCCCAACGATGTCCCCAGTTCAGGTCAGCAGTTCTCCCGCTCTGCTAAGCACAGCCTGACACAAGCCCTGTTTTCCTTTCCTGGGGCATCTAATGGTCTGCCAGAACTTCCTTGAGGCCAACTGAAAGTCTTTCTCCTAGCCTCCCTGAACTCCTCCCACACCTGGGTTTTTGCTTCCTGTATGAATGTGGAGCCAAACCATGATGTGTTTTTTTTTTTAACCTAACCACTTGATTTTGTTGCTTAAACTTAACCATAGCTTTTGTTGACATCCCAGTGTTGGTTGAGGCATCCCAGAAAGTCAACAGCAGACACAGGAGGACACCTAGTGCATAATATATAGACGTGAAAGTTCACTGACAAAGCGGCGATATGTGATGACTTGGGATGAGAACATGCTGCCTCATCATGTTTCTTTTCTAAAACCTAACCTAGGTAACGTTATGTTAATTACGCTAATTTGTAGGATATTATATGAACTGGTGTGTGTGGATTTTCAAAGATATCATATGAACTGTTGTATGAGGATACATTGCATTTTTGCATTTCATATGTAGCTCATATGTTGAAACATTTTGTTTCTTTGCATTTCAGTTTTCAATTTTATGTTGTGAAGATGGTTTCGTTACTTCATCTTCTAACTGCTTCATCCTCTTGAGGGTCGTGGGGGGGCTGGAGCCTATCCCAGCTGACATCGGGCGAGAGGCAGGGTACACCCTGGACAGGTCGCCAGACTATCGCAGGGCTGACACATAGAGACAGACAACCATTCACACTCACATTCACACCTATGGACAATTTAGAGTAATCAATTAACCTAGTCCCCAAATTGCATGTCTTTGGACTGTGGGAGGAAGCCGGAGTGTCCGGAGAGAACCCACGCTGACACGGGGAGAACATGCAAACTCCACACAGAAGGGCTCCCGCTCCCGCACCCAGGATCAAACCGGCAACCCTCTTGCTGTGAGGCGACGGTGCTAACCACCACACCACCGTGCCGCCCGGTTTCGTTACTATGTGGGCAGAAATAGCTCTTAGTAATGGTTGAGAAAACATCCTGTTTTGGCTTAAAATATCAGGTTGGTCTCCGCAAACACAGCTTGCCAAGTTTGTGCGCCCTCCACTAGGTCCTGGTAAGAACCTTATGGCTGGCTTACCGGGTACATTGTTATGAAGTGTACTCAGCACAGAGTGTACCTTCTCCCCTAACAATGACACATTTCCATTCTGTATTTTGTAATCTCGAGACAAATAAAATTGTGAAATAAAAGAATGACAAGCAAAATCAGTGGTATATTGTAGTTCCATTTCCTACCTTTCTATTGTGAGGTGCGATTAAGGTTTCAGCTTCTACAGCGGCTTGGTGAAGAACCATCTACTGCAGCTCTCATTACGCTCTGAATCTGATGAATGCAATGGAAGCTGTTAGTTAGTTCTGGCACTTTGCTCACATATTAGGGTAATTCAAAACTTTTTACTGACAACCTGTATGTCTCTGTCTCCAGTCTCATTGGCATGTGATGAATGAGATGTGACCTTAACTAATCTCCTGTATTATATTCACACGGCTTTTTTGTGTGTGAGTGAGAAAGTGTTAAATCCCTTCAAAATGTTTTGGATACAAGTTAGACAGTTTAATGTGATTCGCTTTTGCTCTTCATTTGACATCAAACACATCTCAGTGACAACTGGAAATCCCTATTTTCCGTTTCAAATGCAGATTGTGTGAGAAATATCACTCACTCCCTGCTGTGAGTAGCCTGGAGAGATGTAACTGCACTCTGGTTTGGGAAAAAAAAAAAGATCAGAGTGGGATAATAAGCGAAATACCCTACTCAACTACCTACACTTACTTCTTCACTGCACTCGTTTCATTGTTATAATAGTGTATGTGACTGTGAATGTTCTCTGTGTTTGTATGAATGGACAATGAAAAGCTACCACGCTGTATTTCCAAAACTTAACATCCATTACCAGGGGGTGTGTAAAATCAATGACATAAACTTGCTTTACATTCTACAAAGTCAAATGTTTGCGGTAGGATGAGTTGACTGAAGAGCTCAGTGACTTAGTTCTAAACTGTCTGACTGTCTGTTTTCTTTCCTCTTCATGACATGGGTTTCCAAGGCCAAGAAGCAGCACGGCTCTCTACCATCGAGGCCCCCAAGGTCATCTCTCTCAAGATGTGAATCTCTCAGGTAGGAACGTTGCATTTAACCACTTTTGTCGTAACCATAAATACATAACATCACAGATTCCACTGTAATGGTTCTCTATCATACACCGGTACCACCCCCTCAAATCATGTCAGTAAAGGGAAAGCTGTAGAGGGAAGCAGTTTCCAACACCATGGTTGGAATGTGAAGCGGTATCTGCCCACGTAAACTTGGACAGGTGTGGCTTAGCCAAACAGAGTTCACCGTGTGTCTGTTCTCAGATATGTGAGAATTGAGGTGATAAAACATTTACTCAGAGGGGGAGATGTTCATACCGTGCTCCTTAAATAGGAAGTGATCTGGATACATATATTAGATACTTTGGCCTCTTAAGGCCTCGGTGAGGAATTTGACATCAGACTGTTTTTGTAATTCTGTAATTCTACATGTCTGTCATCCGTCTCAGAACAACAACCATCTTGGAGCAACACCTCATAAGCACCATCACCACCTTGTGTCTGACACTGCCTCCTAACATGTTGATAACATAGTCAGTCTTTCAGAATGCTCTCAAAATTTATACTGTAGGCTGTGCATTAGTGAGTGTGATTCAGATTCAGATGTTTTTTTATTCATGTACTAAGAAAACATATGAATGCCACCAATCTCATCCCAACTGATCAAATATGGCCGCTTTGTCAGTACAGTTTACATCTACATATTATGGGCTAGGTATCCTCCTGCTAGGTTGTTCATGTTCTGGGACACTATGTCAATTTACGCCTGTTAAAGACTTAACAAACAAAATACACTTCCATTTTTACATGAATGTACAGTTGCTGCTCATTTGATGCATATAGTGTCTGCAAAACACTGCGTATTTACTTTTATTTCCTGGTGCAACAAATGCACATGGTTAGAAAACATTATGGTTTGGCTCAGCATACATACGGAAAGCACACACCAGCCTTTGGGGTGACAGTCCAGGGTTTGTTGGACCTCAATCATTCTGATACTTTTCATTTCACTGAGGACAACTACAACATGAAGTGGGTCAATGATGGTTTCCGTAGCAACTAGTCGGCCATGTCCGCCTGTTACTGTAGCCTGTATAACAGATCCTGCTGTCTATGAATGCCACAGTTTGAGACATTTCTCCAGAGATCAAATTGTATTTTCTGTTGCTTTTTTTTTTTCAGACTGAAAAAGTAACACTGCCTGTTTGTGGGTGGTTTCACAGGATTTTTTAAGGGTGCCTCTGGCAGATCTCTGCAACAAACCTATCAGAGACTAATGTGGCAAACACTGCAGTGATAACATGCCCTCTGGTTTTTGTTTATATCATAGATTAAATCAGTGAAATTATAGAGACCACAGAATTCAATTTTAATTGCTTTGAGTACACTAACACAACTTAACTCCCCTCCCCCATCACTGTCATATCACACCTTAAATAATCTAATAATACTGCTACCCCTCTTATAGTGACATTAAAGTAAAATTATTACCAAAGTAGGCTGAACATTTTTAATCTGTTCATCTATATTTGATCTCAGTATTTTGATATTTAACCTCTATTTATTGAATCAAACAGATTTAGTATGATCATTTACTATATCAGTTGATATGTGACTGAACTGTTTTCACAGCTTCATTTTCTTCAAAGTCAGCTGCTGCCCTCTGCTGGTATACATCATTCTGTACAACACAAGTCTGTGAAAAAGTTGTGCTGTATAGAGAATCACTTGTGACACCATATGGCCTTCAGCAGCAACCTCTGCTGCTGAGATGCAGCAGAACAACTTCACTGCATAAAAAAAATCATGTCTGAAAGATCTGACATGTTTCTGTGGTGACTGTACTCTTATTACTGTAAAACAAAATGCATCTCACTGCTGTTGGGTCAGCTGCTGATATGAATGTTTACATTCTGGACTGTTATTGGCTGGAAATGACAGTATAATCACATCCCTAATACAGCCATCTCATTTTTTAATTTACATATTAATTTGATTCACCCATACAGTGATGCAGACAAGGGCATTATTTCATTTGAACATTGCAGGGGTCATATATTAAGTTGGGGAGGACTTCCCCAGGCAGTTCTGAGCCTCTGACACATTTCCTGCATTTTGGTATATTTTTCTGCGTGAATTTATGGTGGAAATGTCTTGATTTATGTAAAGGAAAACACAAAATTCAGGCTGCGGGTGACAATTCAAAATAAAAATATGATGGAATATAATGCAGTAGGCTGAGACTCGTCGTCATTCTGTATTGCTTTGAGATAATTATTCTCCTGTAGATTGACTTTTCACATGTACTTTTATTCCTTAACACACGTTTTACAGTGTATATATGAGATTGTGTTTATCAAGGTTTAAATGGTTTTGGATGTACAGAGCTGGAGCTTTTCTGACACAAAGATACACTCTGAGGATCATTTCCACCTTAGAGTTGTTCAGTTAGACATGAAATCCACAGAATGCTGAAGACTTTCTGGGGAAGTTTGGTTCATTTACATTAAATTCAGCCTTCTATAAACATGTTTCTTTACAAGCCCTAAATGCAGGGCTTATTTTTATATTTTCTTTTGTTGTTACTTTGCTTTATTTCCCATTGTTTCAGAAATAAAATTATTGCCTAACAATTTGTTTTTTTTGTGTGTAGGAGAAACAGTATGACTTCATTAAAAAGTTACATGCTTATACTTAAAATTATCCTCTAAAAACACTTTAACTATTTTTAAAGAATCCTGATGAACAGACGCCTGCAGCAGCTGCAGCACCGAGCTCCTTCTCTCTTCCTCTGCATTCTTTAGCCCCCAGCATGTGCAGCACGAAAACCTCAACTCAGACTTGTAAAAAAGAAATTATCAGAAGTACAGCATAAAAGAGTTAGACCTTATTTCAAATTAAGGTTGTTTTTTAAAGATAAGTGAAAGTGTGAAGGTAATTTGGCGTCTGTCTTCGCTCACACTGGGCAGTTCGTAAACCGGAATCAGCCAGAGAGTTGGAGGGAGATGGTATGATTTTAAGCCAGACTAGCTTACTTGTTGTTGAGCTTAATAGAGTTATTGTCTACATTAGTCCGGCTGTATTGAGATGTTTTAAAAGTGGTTTACTCTCACAACAGTTACAAACAATGCCAAGGATTAGGGCAAACACTATCGTTAGCTGGCTGTACATGAAGGCAGTTCAGGAAGACATGATGCTGCTCTGCAGGGAGCTCGATTTATGTTCATTAACTTGGCTGTGACAACAAGGGAAGTTGCAGAGAGAGGGGCAGGGGCTCCTGCAGTCTCACAGAATTAAAACCCAAATGCGGTTGTCGGGCATACAACACAGATTTAATTGAGAGTTGATGTCATGGACCAAATTTAAAAACTAAAACATAAAATTAGAAAACATAAATAGAAAAAAAAAGTCTTGTAATAAGGGCACTTATCTCGATAGAGGGCTATAGGGCAGGTGCTTGAGCACCACCTGGGATTTATCCTTGCATGTGCCTGACTGTATTGATGTAATTTCTGCATTTGATCTCTACCTGCTTGATATGGGGCCTAAAGGAGATGATGTTCGTCTGTTGATCATCCAACACGTCTTCAAGCATACATGTGAGCCAAACCAGAAGTGACTGTATCTTAAAGGCCCACTGACTGTCGCACACCTGAGTGTGTGAAATTTGTTCTCTGCATTTGACCCATCCCCTGAGGGAGCGGTGAGCAGCAGCGGTGCCATGCTCAGGAATCATGTGGTGATCTACTAACAAATGTGTGTGTATCAGAACACACACACTGAAGTTTATTTAGACTCAGTCCCACACACACCTATTGGCTGCCACAAATATCAATGCCTTTTTATCTCAACTTGTCAAATACCACTGCTTTGTCAGCTGACAATAACTTGAAAATATGACACACTAGGTACCCTCCTACGTCAGTATTGGACATTTTGGGAAAATAGGTCAATTTATGCCAGTCACATGCATTGTGTCTTCTCCAAATACACTTTCATTTTCTCAGGAAATGTACAGTTTCTGCTTGCTACATGCATGCAGTCTTATTCAAAATAAACTAATAAACGTTGGGAAAACAATTTTTTTTACCTAATTTCCTTAAGCTTAGGCAACAAAAGCATGTGGTTAGGGGAAAAAAACACATTATGTGCTGAATCCAAATGTCAGGACTTCACCACACTTTGCGGGCACATTCACAAGAAGTGCTGAGGGCTGTCCAAATCTACAATGCAACTAGTCCACAAGGGGCCTCAAGTGGACTTTCTGCAGACTTCCAGAGAGTCCACTTGGGGTGCAGACTTTATCCGACTTTAGTGATGTAATAAAAACAAAAGCCTTTTAAAATGCTATTTGAATTGTGTAGTATGTATGGGCTGTACAGGGAATCAAAATGCATTTTACAATTGCAGCCTAACAGGCTGCACAGTGTAATAGGCTTACAAAAAAGGTCTTTTCGTGTACGTAATACCTAATCTATTGAGTCATAGTCCTATCCTTATTCGCAAACATTTCTGTTTTGGAATGTGTGTAGCCATTATATAACTATCTGCGTTAAGTCACAAAAAGAACAGATGAGCAGGCACTATTCATCAATGTAACTATATGAGTATGGCAGGAGCAATGGTTGAATGTTTCCATGGCAACAAGTAAAACAGTCTCGAGGGCTGTCTATCAGCAGCTTGCAGTCTCTGCCCTCTCAGACTTTACATGACTGTGAATAGGTCAAAGTATGTATAACTGAAGTCTGTGAGGGCTCAGTCTCGCAAGTCACATTTGGTGGAAATTTGGATTCAGCCATGGTTTGGTTGTTACTAATATCATATAACGTCACATGACATATGTCATGTGACACAGGCTCCTGGGTGAAAGTTCAGTGTTTGTTTGACCAATCCATCACTCTTCTTGCCCACCCTGTAGGGACTTTCTTGCTCTACAAACTACATATTTGCCAGTGGCGTTACAAACTGACACCAGCGTTTTATAACACCGCAATTCATGTTCACGGACAAAGCTGCAGTATTTGACAAGTTTGGTTGTTGCCTGCTGTGTCAACAACAACTGCCACCTGACGCATACTGCTGCAAAGGGTGCATCAGTATCTAACGCCATGATCACTGACTTTGGCAGTATTTGACAAGTTGGGAATGAGAACTGGCTGCAGATTCTCACCACAGCAGCAAATGTCAAATGCCTCGATTACCATGTAAGTTGTGAATATTGTTTTAATAGGATAAAGTGGTGTTGTGTCAGTATGCCAGTCAAATGCCCCCTGCCTTTTAAGCAAGCAAACTAAGTGACTGCGACCAGAATTATCCAGTTAGCTCCTGTTAGCTAATCAGTACACAAACAGAAATTTAAAAAAGACAATCTGCAGTTTTTAGGGGAAACTTTCCAGAATATTGTCGTCTCAGTGAAGTTACATTTTTGTAGAAAACTTGTGTATTCTCTTACAACAGTTCATATGATATGCTACAAATTTCGGCCCCACAAACAGTGTTGTGCTAGTTACTGAAAAATAGTAACTAGTTACTGTTACTAGTTACGCCATGACCTTGACGCACGCGCACTAGTGTCATCTATACTCTGAGTACGTCCTGGCTGTAGATGACTGAGTGGGGACGCTAGAGGGTGCCAGGTGCTTTTCTTTTTTGCAGTGTAGTTTTTCTAAGCCACAAAGAAGACAACGTTGCTAAGAAGGATCATGTTTTGGGAAACTCAGCCCTGCAACCCAAAACATTTCCTAACTGCATTTGCTCGTAGCTACGTCGCCTAAGCAACAGCGGGTGGAGTTTAACCAAGGGACTACAACTTGACAAAACAGTTGAATGGTATAGGAAACAAGCAAACATCTTCTACAGTGGAGTCACTCGCTGTCAGGCAGCTAAACGTTTTACAACTACGGTACTTGGATACAAATATGGAAAATGAGCTGAAGAGAACATTTGAAGAGCTACATGATGGTGTCGAGTGTGTCGCCCACTGCAGACATTGTCTGTCCACAAAATTGTCAAAAGCTTCCTCGGGATAACAATGGATATCACGGCACTCGATAAAACTTTACTGGGACTAAAAATCTACAGAAGCGCTACCACTTAAAGCAGGTGTGCAGAACTTTACGTTTTTGTTGATTATAGCGCCCCCTTTGGTCGAAGCGGTATGACACCCCCAGCCTGGTGTCATAAAATCTCTACTGCAACCAGCAATTACCGCATGCATTTGTTTTGGAGAGCGAGGAGAAAATTATAAATGTTCTGGTGTAGCTCTGAATTTCTTATAAATTGAGTACAACTGCCTGTTGTATATTTGTGTTCATGGTCACAGTCACAGATCATTTTGTGGCATTTGTTGTAACATTACTAGACAAAAGCGGTTCACATCAGCTACTTTTAGCTTGCTTATAACTTCCATGTCATCATATATTAAAGTGAAACAACATCTAACAAGTTGCAGTATATTCTCTAAATAAAAACAAAAATTGCATACCTGTCGATTAGGAAAAGGGCCAACTCGGAATCAGTTTTAACACCTTTCAAATCTCTCAGCTCTCTCCACGTGGTGAATGCCCGACCGAGGTTTATACGCGTTTGGGCTTGAGCCTTATCACTGTCCCGTTTAGCCTTCTTCTGTTCTTCTGTTCTTTAGATGGTGCTCCTTCATTATCCGACATGACATCGAAAGTACAACCAAGTCCTAATAGATACATCTGGTAAAACATGTTCAGCAATGCCTGTTGCGTAATGCTTACTCGAAGAACACTGTAAATACCTGTAAATACGACTCTTCTTCTTCTCTCAATTTATTGGCGGATCGCCAACAACTTCCAGGTGCATACCACCACCTACTGTACGAGACTACTCCCTACTACATGTCATTTAGCCTGTTTCTTAAATTCTACTCGGAAACACGGCTCCTTCTCCTTCTGTGGTTTAATGGCTGCGGGCTGCTGCGGGCGTGCAGACTTACTTCCACCTCCGGGTGCCGTATTCTGGTTTGCTGACTTCCGCTGTGTCCGACCCGAGCCAGGCTATTAACTAGGGACAGTTTTATGAATGGTAAAAAGTTCCGCACAGCTGCTTTAATGTAGCATTACAGCACTGTGGTGAGGCCAGTAGGTCAACCGTGACTTCAGAGACGGTAAGAGACGTGTTTCATTAAGATGCTCTATTTCTATCTGACTTGACTATCTTTTATTGTTTAGGGCTAAAATGTTTTAGTGAAAGCGAACTTCAGTTTGTGAAGGAATACTGCATGCTGTGCGCCATTTTAAAACCTGGCCAAAAATAACGGTGTAACGCAGCGTTTGGTAACGGTAACTGAGTTACTGAATTTATAACTAACGCGTTAGAGTATTGGTTACTGCCAAAACTAACGCTGTTACTGTGACGTGTTACTAATAACGCATTACTGCCCAACACTGCCCACAAATGATGTTTTATCCTTAACATACAGTTACGCAATTCAGTTATGGAGGTTAGGTTTAGGCAATAAAAGTTACTGAAGTTAGGTTCAGAAAAAGGAACATGGTGAGGACCTTAAAATGACTCAAAGTTCACTTCAAGTTCACATGGATTTGAACATGCAACTCCAGGGAACAGTCCCAGGCAAAAGTCATTTTTTTGTGCAAGTAGCCTACGAAATTGTAAGCTTTTATACTTGTGCGGTGGCTCTGCAGTTACACCTCAAAAACACTAGTTGGCAGTGGAGTTTCTATGAAATGTTAAGTTTGACTGATTCCAAACACACCTTAAAACGCAAATTAAACATGGCTGAATAGCAACAACATAATACACATATAGGCTACACAAATTGGCTTTATTATAACTCTCAAGATTCACAGATCAAACACTTGCCTTTTGTTGCACATATTTTCCCCACAAATACAACATACAGCATTATTAGCAGAAGCCTATGGCATTTTACATTGTATAAATCAGCCTAACAGCTACCAGAGTTTTCCTCTACTCATAAGAAGTCAGGGACAACAACAACAACATTTAACAAAGGTAGCATTACAAAATTTGGCTCAATTACAGTTCACAAGGTTTGCCAACAAAACAGATTATATTGTAATGTATTTCCAAACAAATACAACATGCTGACATTTTCATGCATAAGCCTATGACATTTTACATTGCATATATTAGCCTAGCAGTAAGCAAAGTTTTCCTCTCATATGAGGTCAGGACAGGGCCGTCGTAACCGGACAGGCACACTAGGCAATTGCCTAGGGCCCCGAGCTGGAAGGGGGCCCCCAGAGAGGGCTGACATTGGTCCATATCAATAACAATATGATGGAACCCCTAAAGACACTGCAACAATAACAACAACACATTGGAACTCCCCCTAATGGGGCTCCCTACTAGCTGCTGCTTGCAAGTGTCTAAGTAGGGTGACCAGACGTCCTGTGTGGGACTGCACAGCATTTCTGTGTCTTTTCACATGTCACGCAAATTGAGACCTTACCTTTTATTCACACCTTGTGATCTTATGTACTTTTAGGATTTTTCTTGTGTCAGTATGTGTGCTGTGTTCTTGTGATTTGTGTCTTTTTTGTCATTCTTGCCCCTGCTGCTGAGGACATTTTAAACTTTCCCCTAGGGATTAAATAAAGTATATCTATCTATCTATCTATCTATCTATCTATCTATCTATGCCCCGCATGATTGCTTGCCACCCGCGCTAGCATTGTTGGAGTACCGTAGTACTATGGTACCTCACGGTACCACAACTGTGGGATAAGTTAAAAGTCCAATCGCAAGAGGGTGAGTGTCCTTGCCCCCTCCAATAACAGCATGCACTGGCCACCTGGCACTCAATATGCTGCTGCAGTGGTTTCTTTTCCAGTGACATCACAGGTATTAGCTGAGCTATTGAGTATCTTAGCTGGTGCCACTTGCCTGAGGCCCCCAGAGTCTTGAAACAGCCCTGGGTCAGGATAAATCACACACAGGAATTTAAGTGTCGAGGCTTTCTTGTCCCTGCAGTTTATTGTTTCTTATCTGTGAAATAAAAGTAAATAAAAGTAAAAAAGTAAAAATTCCACTGAGCGAAATGGTTTTTAGCTAACAAAAACAAACAGGAGGTTTGCATTGCTGTGACGTGCAGTTACATTTCTTGAGAGGTGCATGTCAGGCTACAGTGTACGGTGTCGATTTGATGCAAAAGTATAAATCCCACTTTAGATTTTGAGTACTAAGGAAAACCTCTAACAAAAAATTCTTTTGTTTGCTCTGTGACTAATGACTGGTGTTGCTTTGTTGCTGTTTGTCACTGTCTCACACTTTCGAACCGACCCATTGACCTTCAACTGTTAATCTCAATGCCATATTTCATATCCTGCTTGTTAACGTCATAGTGAGGTATGTGTATGTATATGTAGGGTTTGGCGTGGGGTGTGTGTGTGTGTGTGTGTGTGTGTGTGTGGGGGGGGGCTGGGGGTGGGGGGTTACAGGGACATATGTGCCCCCTCAGCGACCATGTCACAATTTATTATGTGCCATTTTTCTTCAAGCCATGCCACGTTTACGGCATCTGCCACAGTGGTGACTGGCCAGGCTTAAAGAGTATTATCAGGAGAATAGTTTTGCATATATTACAGGGTTAAGTGCAAACCAATCTGCTTTATCCAAACACAGCAATCCAAACAGAGCGCCGGGCCTGGGAGACTGATGAGTAACACACTCGGCCAGGGCCCCAGCAACCCCTGACCCCCCTTTTCCACCTTCCCATCACACACTGAGCTCACACTGATTGGCTCTGATTGCTTGTATAAAACACAGCGCTGACTTTTTGATTATATTACATATGGTCACGCATGGATTGGTGCCCCGTGCTGCAGAACTCCAGATTACTGCAAGGACACACTGAGGGAAAAAGAGTGAGCGGCTGTGATTGTAATGACTCCAGGAAATATGTAACGCACTGGGATGGTCTCTGGTGTTCATGACACAAGTGTATTTTGTCCCTTTTTGCTGGCGGTTTGCAGCTTGTGAGGCCCAGAGCTGATCCTGACCAAACGTAACCCCCCTCGCAGGTTACTGCGGGTTCACCGGTGTCGCATGTCAGGAACTTGCATTGTGGGTGAAGTGGCACAGGAGAGCTTCCAAAACAGACTTTCAGCAGGTCAGAGGGAAATTGTTTTGGCGTTTTAAATGGAACACCTCCGTAAGCAATCCACGCTGACCTCTCATGTGCCTGCCTATCCTCGCAGTGGAGATAGAAGGCTCGGGGTTTGCGGTCGGGGCGTCAGCCCAGAGGGAGCACAGCAGATAGGGTCTAATCCGCGAAGCCCTTGGCCAAAGCTGATTTCCCACGTAGCCCCATCAGCTTGAATTACAGATTTAAAGGACAGGACCCTTCTTGTATCACTTGCCTTTTCACCTCTTTCAGCTCTGTTATTTCCTGGTTTTAGCATTCTCTATCCAACAAGAAATCACGGACGTCTCAAGTTACAGCTGCAGACTGAGCACAAAGACTTGTGGGACTTTTGAGGGGGATACATTGTGTTAGTGTGAAGCACTGCAGCAAAATCACTGTTCACAACACACAATTTAAAGGTTGTCTCACACAGATAAGAAGTAAACTTATTTTCTCACCTTCCTCTGGTGGTGAAGACTGTTTTAAAACTGGCTTTAAAATTTCTGTCTTAAAATCAATTTAGCAGCAGCATCTCAGTGTCCCTATTGAAAGTTCATTCTTGATCTTGGAGACAACAGTTGTCAAAACAATCCCACAGCAATGTTCATTTAGTAGCACTTCTGGAGCTTTCAATACAAATTCCTTTTTTTCTGAGCACCTCGAGTTGTAACTTTAGTGGTCCCAGTTATTCCTGGACAGAGGGCTAGGTAATATGGCCTATAAATAATATATTCTAAGCCAAATTGCAATACATTATATTTAGCTTAATATTTTAAAATCTCCCCTGAACTCCTGTTGACTACTAAAATTCTTAACTACTATTATCATAAAGTTAAATAAAGTACTGTTATAATATATATTTAAAATACTTAAATTTATTTATTTATTTAATGTTAAAGTAGACTACTGTTATAGTATAGTTATATGACACTTTGACAATAAAGTTAAAGAAAATACTTTTATAAAAGAAGTTAAAGTACTGTCATAATAAAGTCCAATAAAGTACTGTCATAATAAAGTTAAATTAGATATTGTTATAATGAAATTAAATAAAATACTTTCATAAAAAAGTTACAGTACTGTTACAATAAAGTCAAATAAAGTACTATTGTAATAAGATTAAATAAAATACTTCAATTAGAAAAATTTAAGTTACGTTATATTAATGTTGAATATAATACTTTTATTTAAAAAACTTGAAGTACTGTTACAATAAAGTTAACTCAAGTACTGTTATAATAAATTTTATAAGTACTGTTAAAATAAAGTTAAAGTAGTGTTATAATAGAGTTAAATTAAGTACTGTCATAAAACAATAAACTACTGTCATAATGATGTTAAATTAAATACTGCTATAATAAGGTTAAATAAAATACTTTTAGAAAAATTAAAGTATTGCTGTTACAATTATGTCAAAACACTTTAATAAAAAAATTTAAGGTACTGTCAAATCAAGTTATTTTTTTTTATAAATGAATTAAAGTAGATTTATAATAAAGTTAATTTAAGTACTGTTATAAAAGATAAAGTACTGTTATAATTAAATTAAATAAAGTTCTATTATTATTAAGTTACACAGCTACTTTTATAAAATGTAAAGTACTGTTACAATAAAATACTGTTATAATAAAGTTAAATAAAATATTTTTACAAAAAGTTTAAGTACTGTTATATTAAAGTTAAATAAAATACTTTTATATAAAAAAGTTAAAGTACTGTTGTAATTAAGGTAAATAAAGTATTGTTATAATAATGATGAATAAAATATTTTTAGAAAATCATTAAAATACTGTTACACTAAAGTTAAAGTACTGTTAAAATAAAATAAAATACTGTTATTTAAAAAAAATTGAGGTACTGTTATAATAAAGTCAAATAAAATATTTTTATGAAAGAGTTAAAGTACTGTTAAAATTAAATGAAGTACTGTTATAATAGAAAGATAAGTTCATAAAAATAGTGTGACAATTCATACTTGATGTTTGTAATATAGTTTTACATCGCAACATTTTTTGCATCCAAATGGAACCAACCATGATACACCAATGTCAACTGTTTTCATTGGAACTAACTTATTTCTGGGGGTACAGCAATGTGGTATTGTATTGTAGTTTCAAGTGACAAATTAAAAAAAAAAAAAAAAGAATGATCAAAATATGCACAGCAGAGGCCAAAATGTCCTGATGTGCAAGTCAAACTCCCAAGACACTGGCTCCTACATTTCCCATAATGCAACTTAATTGTTATACAGAGATACAGATGCAGATGAAACAGGAATCAGCAGAATATGACAGATGGATTCTATGCAGGATGTCAGTGCAAGTGGAAAAAAGTTGGATATTAACGCTTTGCTAAAAAATGAATAAGGAAATAAGAAGTTAACTGTCAAGAGTGTTTGTGTTGGAACAAAGCTTGCTCTTATAACATGTACTTGTAATGATGGTCAGTGGAGTTGACACTCCACACACACACACACACACACACACACACACACACATATACTGACACACACTCACACTCAGTGAGTCAAAACCAACAGCTGTGGAAACAACGGATTCTTGTATTTGATTGAATTCATATTGGAAGTTGAATTTATGGCATCACGCCTAAGCACTGAATGTCTTTTACGGAACTACTTAAAGCTGAAGTAAGAACAACTAACTCTTTGGCTTCTTTTGACATCTATAAACTCATCTTTTATGACATTGTATGAGGTTAGATTAAATAGACTGCTCCAAATATAACAGGACACTTTTAAACAGGAACTGATTTTATTAATGTTACAGTGTGACCCCTAATACTTCAAGTGTTATTTATTTAATCTGTTTGTGTTGGTTTGGAGCTGTATTAAATACAGCATTTCATTGCTGAAGTTTTATATTTAATGTTGAAGAACTTGCCCTGTTTACAGTGGCACAACTATCATGTTTGGTAGCTAGCTGTCTCCTTTCATTCATACACTACAACTGGATATAATATTATGATGTCTTCAATAAAGCATCACAAAGTTTTTGTATGGCTGGTTACTGTGCAAGCAGAGCAGAGTGTAAGAGGTCCCAGTCCAGCTGAGCAGAATGCACATGTGGTTACTTGCTTCTCCTAAACAATCACTGTAGGCATTCTGAAAACACATCTGTAACTGCTGTTACTGTCACCATGTGTGATTTAATCCTTTCACAGGCCCCAGGGCTTGGCTTAGCCCGTCAGCATATATCCCACACCACAACGAATCATTTACCTCTGCATATAATGACACTGCTAACAAGCGTACTGTGCATTTATTCACTTCATTTATTCTTCATATCATCTTTCAAATGACACAAACATCCCTCAAACACTATCAGCAATACAACAGATAACACCAGATGCATTGGAAGGCGTAGAAACAGTCTAGCATATCAATGCCATAACAACAAGCATTCATATGAAATGCTGGTTTACCCATGAAAGTTTCTATGCCTAGTTTGTTTGGCAGAAAAATTCCTCATTAACTCCTTGAAGTCCAGATCCCAAGGACTTATCCAATTAAGACTCCACTCTCAATGGACAAAAAATGGAAAACAGTGGATTGGCCCCTCTGGTTTTGGAGTTACAGCCTCGAGTGAGGGAGTTCAAGTATCACAGGTTCTTGCTCACGAGTGAGGGTAAAATGAAGCATGAGATGGATCGGCAGTTTGGTGACGCGTCTGCAGTGATGCGGGCACTGTGTTGGGACCATTGTGATGAAGAGGGAGCTTTCAATTAACTGGTTCAACTATATCCCAACCCTCACTGGTGGTCATGAGAGGTCGTGGATACAAGTGGCCGAAATGAGTTTCCTCCGATGGGTGGCTGGGCTCAGTCTTAGAAATAGGGTAAGGACCTTGGGCATCTGTAGGAAGCTTGCAGGAGCCGCTGCTCCTTTGCGTCAAAGAGGGGTCAGCTGATTAGGAAGCTTCCTGGGTGGTTATCATTAGAGGTGTCCCAGGCATGTCCAACTGGTGGGAGGCCCCAGGCAGAACCTAAAACACGCTGGAGGGATTATAAATCTCATCTGGCCTGGGCACGCCTCGGGATACTCCAGGAGGAAATGGAAAGTGTTACTGGAGAGAGGAGTCTCTGGAATACTTTGCTCAGCCTGCTGCCCCTGCAGCCTGGCTTCTGATGACAAAAAAAAAAAGAATGGATCTCAATTGACGAGTGTCAGATAGCTCAGTCTCTCCTGATGCACGTCTTTAATTGATGATTATATTGGTGCTCTGACACAGACAGGTTAGCATCAGTGTTGAGTCATGTAACAAATTATTAAGAACATTTGTACAATGTATGTACAATGTATACAATGTAATGTTTGTACAGTGACCAAACCAAAACTGTATTTTAATTGTGGGCAGCTGCAGGCTACAGGTGATGAAGACCTAATAAAGCTTGCAGCTGGATATGTGGTGGATAAAATGTTACCTATCTCTATGACTTATTGTCCATCTTTCAGACAGATCTTTGGAAAAATACCGGTTACAGGCAACAGAAGAGCTTCAGGTAAAAAAAAAAATCATTTGGAAGTTATGTAGCCTCATTACTCATTAAAAATTTGAAAACTGGCATTTTGCTATATCTGCTAGTCTGCTTCTTGGCTAATGCAGGAGCATATTTATGTTACTATGGTTCTATGTTTCCAAGGTCCTATGTTTCCAGGGCCTGACATTTTCAAGGTCTTGTGTTTTCAGGGCCCTGTGTTAGTTAGTTAATTAGTTAGTTAGTTAGTTAGTTAGTTAGTTAGTTAATTTATTTAGCTTTTCGGATATTATTTCTGTGTCTGTGGCATCGTCAGAAAAATACATAAGAAACATTATAATTAAGGACAAACATTAGACAACCATAACGCAAGTACAACCACAACAACAAGAGCAAGACATAACAAGACAGCATTAAACAACAGTGCTCTGCACCAGCATCACCAACAATCAAAAATTAAGAAACCTACCATAGTGTGCACCAAGGTAAGATACTCTCTACAAATGAACAATAAAAGAGAACCAGTATTTGTTTGTCCATTCCAAACTGTCAGGGCTTCCACGTAAAGTCTTTGCTGTCCATTACTATAGATGACGGCTGTATTTGAGTCCCATGACAGTTGTTTATTGATTAGTGTCCCGAGATATTTATATTCATTGACAACTTCAATACTTTCACCGTTAATAACTAAATGTTGGTGTGTGTCTCTGCTCAGTCTGAAATCAAAAATAATTTCTTATATTTTCTTGGTATTCAGCTGAAGAAAAGTAGCATGACACCAATTAACAAAATCATACACACATCCCCGACACATCCCCCACACATCCATGTTCCCGGCGTCTTATAGTCCCAAGTTCCCAGGGTCCTTTGTTTCCAAGGTCCTATATTTCCAAAGCCCCAAGGTTCCAAAGTCAAATGTTTCCAGGGCCCTATGGTCCCAAGATCCTATGTTTCCAGCACACCATGTTCCCAGGGTCCCGTGTTGCCAAGGCTCTATGTTTCCAGTAGAGATCGACCGATTTATCGTTCAGCCAATATATCGAGCCGATATTTGGGTTTTTTAAAGGTGTCAGCATCGGCTGACACCTGGGAGCGTTTGGCCGATTTATTTTTTATTTTTTCTGGGGCCTGATTTACAGACAGGCATATCGCATATTTTCCCCTCCCACTTGGTGCCTAGGTTACAGCCTACTCTCTTTCTCTCTCTCTCTCGTCTCCCTCCCTCCTGTTTGTGTGTTCGTGTATCTGTAACCCCCGTTACTAGATGCGTGAACTAGGTTCTACACAGGCAAATTTTAGAGCTAGGCTTGAGAGCTAGCCTAATGGAGTTGGTCAATATGCATGGGCACTTACTTCGGACAACGTTTCCTTTGCTAGTCTGTCTTTGCATAGAAGGCTGCATAATAGGCATACAACAAGGTTATTTTATGTAGAAAAAAGGGAAACTATGACACTCTTCTTTTACAAATTAAAGACTGCATTCCAATGACTATTTTTTATGGTTGATCATTTTCTTTTTTAATATGGCTACATGAACATGAACATCAAAAGCATTAAAGATGATTTAACAATGAACCTAATTAAGCTAACAGCCTATTTTATTTTACATTTTGTTGTGATAACCAGATTATGTCTATCTGACTTATAAAAGTATCTACCAGCAAACCATTTATCAGCAGGGCTGTTTTTGAGATGCTGATGAAAGCTTTTTGTGCCTTGCACACTACTGTTACCATGATGCACCCATATAATGTGCACAGAATACGGGGGTAATAGAATGTGTTTAACACAAAGGCACTAGACCAAAACATACTGAATTTGTGTTTTTGTTTCTTCCTTTTTAAGCAATCCCTTGATGGCTGAGAAAACCAACCCCGAATACTAACACTTCACTGAGTCATATTTATGTTCAGACACATAATTAAATGCTGCTTACTAAGTGCACTAAATCCCTTTTTCATTTGAATGTTTATTGACAGTTTCCATTACTTATCTCTTTTATTTATCCTCTTAAATATATAGATATAAGTATATATTATTTTTCTATTTTTTTTAAAGAGAGACTTGTATATTGTGTGTGTGTTTTTGTTATTTTTTTCTAAAACTGACCCTTGTGTACCCATCATTGTTATTATTGTGACTTTTCTATCATCGCTGTGATCCGCGGAGGGATACACCGGTGTGCAGGCACAGACGTAGCTTGTAAATGAAACTCAGCTGTTTATTTAGCCTAGCGATGTCTCCGGATTTTAGTAGCTGCAATGGACGACTTTGAATGCGATTTTGAAGAGTTTCTTGTAGCGGACACAGATCCAGAGCCATACCTGTTTGAGCTGGAGCATACAGATGAGGAACTCCATGTGTTTGATGCTGAGCAGGCGAGGAGAGAGGCTGAATCCTCCGCTACTATTTTGCTGCACAGAATTCGGTGCTGCCATCGTTGGGGAGATATACGCACCAGGCCTGCAGGAGCTGATGGACAGCTTTCAGTCGGGTCAGTAATATCGTCCGTGTCATCTCTTTGTTTGCTTTTACTGAGTGACCTAGTGTACCTGTCCCAGAGCCAGCTGCAGCTGTTGCTCACCGATGTATCCCTGCGCGCAAGATGTACTGACAGTACCATGCTAACCGCTGTCTCAATATGAAAATGATAGAGAAAGGGCATAACTCCCAAATCGTCGCAGTATTCTTTTCACATAATAATGCGGACTCAGCAGATGACTTGTTAATTGTTTATTCCTCCTTACACTGAACGTACACGGCTGCTTCTCATTGTTTCCAGTAGCACAACAACGGTTACTACATTACCCAGAATAACTTGAGGCTCACACTACAATGGTAGTCTTAGTAGCTCAAAATACACAACAGCTTAGATTAGATCAGAACAGAAACACGACAGGAGAATTTACTGAGTAATTTTGCTGTTTCCACTATTTACTTGGACTGACCTGACGTTAGTTAATCCTCTTGCTCTCCAAAACAAATGCATGCGGTAATTGCCGGCTTCACGACACCAGGCTGTGGGTGTCATACCGCTTCGACCAAAGGGGCACTATAATCAACGAAAACGAAAAGTTCCTCACGCTGCTTTAATATTAATATTTATATATTATTAATGGATATTCAGAGGCCCTTTGAGATTCAGGGTCCTGGGCCCATGCATTAATTTGCCACTAACTGTCACCACAAGTGAATAGGGTCGAGGTGTGTGTAGCTGGGGACTTGGCTGGTGTGACTTATAAAGGTTACATTCACACACTTGCCACATCCATGTAAATCATCGATCATATCAAGGCTGCAGACTGAAGCAGTGATGTTGATGCAGCTCCGGGGGAGCAGTTGAAGCCCACCCAAAACACACACACACACACACACATACACACACACACACACACACACACACACACACACACACACACACACACACACACACCCACACCCACATACACACACAGACACACACTTATACACACATCCATCCACTGCTTGACATTTTGTTTTGTCACGGCCATTGTGGCAAGAGCTGTCACTGACAGAGAAACAGCGTGACCATGTTGATTAGGCAAACCTTTTGGGCAAGGAGTGGAAATATGCTGTCAACTCATTACAAAAATACATAAGCCCTCACTTCCAATTACTCACTTAGCAGCAGGAGATTAGACAGGGGAGCTGCTGCCAACACCGCAGTCTTTCAGGGGTCAGTGGTTATGACTGTAGTTACAAGTTATATCAGCTTCTATGAACCTCCCCCACCTCACCCAGCCTCCCTCTTATCCTGTCATCCATCTTTAAACACAGCCAACCGCCCTTTTACTCAACTCACCTGAAGTCAAATATTTATACTTGTGTGTTAGCTGCCTTTTAAGTGAATTTCATAGTTCGTGGAACATCACAGAGGTGTTTGGATGAATGTTGTCTTTTGCAAGTTCATAGGAGATAGTAAGGGACACCCTGGTTTTAGTTTCCAAAATCTAATGTACCAAATATGCTTTAACTGTCCACTGAGAAGTCCCTATTCAAAAAGTCTGGGCCAAATATTAACTTTGAGGAGGGGAGTTTAATTTTTAAAGAGTTGCTTAATTGAAATAAAACATTTTAGGACGCCCTTTTACACAATCTTCTCTTTTTTGTGTGTTTTATTTACACTCATATTTCCCGCATTACACAATAAAGCTATAACACCAGAAACAAAATGATCACAACAGTAACATATTTGGTAAACTGGAAAAACGCAACAGTCTGGCTGTGATGACTTGTGTCTGTCTCAACCTTCCATCAGCAGAGTGACCACACAAAATATGACAACACTTTCAGTCTCAAATTTTGATGCAGTTCATTAGAAAAGAGGCTAAAACACTTTGTGCAGCTGTGCAGTACTACAGAGCTGGTGATAATATTTTGTGGGTTCCTCATTTCACATCACACAAAATTATTTTATCAATTTTTAACCATTAAGTATATTTACTTATAATATATAATGTAATGTTTTGCAATTGTATGTATCAAAATAATCTCTGCAGTGTGAAAATCTTGTTAGAATCAATGTGATATTTTCCTTAAGATGAGTGTGCCCTATTTACTGTAATTA
Source organism: Epinephelus cyanopodus (assembly GCA_026686955.1). Classification (NCBI taxonomy): domain Eukaryota; kingdom Metazoa; phylum Chordata; class Actinopteri; order Perciformes; family Serranidae; genus Epinephelus; species Epinephelus cyanopodus. Next base: position 5,209,451 of record CM048928.1, read on the forward strand.
TTGTATAGGAAATAATAGCAATGTTGACGTTTATCTTACTAAAAATTTAAACCACGAGCTCAACTGTCCCTGGTTTAATTTTCCCTTACATGTTCATGGTAAAGACATTTAGTGCTGATACATATAGAAGTACGAGATAGCAAGCTTCCACAGCCTTAAATCAAACTTGAGAGCATGAACCTTTCCTTGACCATGACCACAAAGTTAGTGAGGATTCTTGGCTCAGGAACTGGCCTCAACAGACCCTCAGCCTCCTCGATACCCCCCAAGGGTCCTTCCTCTTCCAGTACGGATCAAATCTTTTAATGCCTGACGAGCCCTGTAAACCTGCTGTCTGTCAAGACTGACTTTGCTGTTTTTTCCCAAGCGGTGAAGGAGAGGATGTGGAGCCGAGAGGCCTCAGAGAGTCGTAGCTTTGATGGGGGGGCAACCAGACTTGGTAGATATCATGTCATCTGCCTGGATAAACAAAGCAACCTTAGACGTAGGTCACAGTTATGTCAGCATTTGGAAAAAACTGTGTGATCATCATATGGGCTTTAATGAGGAGGATGGGGCTTGCTCTTTTGACAGCTTGTTGTTCGCCAAATGATCCGGTCATCTGTTTCAGAAACGTTTGCTTATGAGACTCTGCAGAATGATGACTGTAATTTGTCGATTATATGCTTTTTGCCCCGCCGGCTATGAGGTCTGAATAAGGAATGATTCCTTCTAGTGTGGTGATATGCGGCCCTTTCTTTGGGCTCTTCTTGCTGCAGCCATGAAAATACAACATACAACATAATACATATACAAATCAACATTATACAACAGAACAATAACATTGACCTTAATTATGTGTTGGTCCATGACATGGTGCCAGGCAGTGCATATAACTAAATCATCTCCAATACATGTACATATCCATGTACAAAGGTTTTAGAGAATGTGTTCATGAAATTTAAAAAAAAATAAAAAAAATAAAAACATAATAATAATAATAATAATGGTAATAATAATAATAATAATAATAATAATAGTAATAACAATAATAAAACAAATAAATAAATAAATGTTAGGTGCCAAAAATAATGATTCTAAAATTTAAGTAAATAAAATCTACCTATGTATCTTGATCTACCTTTGTTCATCATTTTAAATGTCAAACATCAGATTTCCAAACAGCCAGAGAAATAGACAGTGTGTGCTCTGGTCTTGATTTGTCCAAGTTCATAGTTATCTTGCCTGCTCCATGCAGGAAATAAGTTAAATAATTTCCCTAAAAAAAAAACCCAACAAAAAAAACCAACAAGATTCTATGTGGGGCTCCTCAACGGATGAATGGAATCATTGACGTTTAGCAGGCAGCACTGGAGCAAACTTTTTTAGCTCCATGATGGTTGGGCTGTGCCTCAAACAAACTTGGCTGTACGAAGACACATCTGAGTACGTCTGAAGGCAAAAAAGTTTAGACCTGTTCCAAATGGCCACACCTGAAGGCTGGGTAAAAAAAGAGTGTTGAGAGGAAATAATCATTTCAATAGGAATGGGGCAACGGCCCATTGTTCTGACAAGGGCCACACTGAGATAATGCTGCAGACCGGCAATGTAATAGCAGTCCAAGCCAGCACCCATCAATAGTGGAAAATGTTCACTATGCCAGACATATACACTCAGCATCCACTTTATTAGCTACACCTGTGCAATCTATTGCAATTCTATACAACAGTTCTGTCACAAATTCTACCTTTAAAAAGTTTAGAAAGTTGTTTTGTTGTTGGAAATGTGTAAATGTAATTACATTGCATGCATTATAATTATTACTGAAGTCACAGTTATAGGTGGTGTTATACTACATTACATTGAGACATATTTCTATAATTTTGTCTTCAGGAGAAAGGATTGCTTTTCTTTTTTTAAAAGATTTTTTGGGGGGAGATTTGCCTTTATTGGACAGGGCAGGTAAGTGTGAAGGAGGGAGAGAGGGAGGGGATGACATGCAGCAGGGGGCCACAGGCTGGATTTGAGCCTGGGCTGCTGTGGCAGCAGTCTTGTACATGGGGCGCCTGCTTTAACCACTAAGCCGCCAAGCCACCGACGCCCCAAAGATTGCTTTTCTTATGGATGTTATGCAAATGTTATGCATTTCTAGGATTTGGACATTGGGGGCTGAGCATGGACCTCTGTAGGGGAGTCTGGGCGATCCTACCCAGGAGAAAAATTTATGAACAAGCTTTAATTTGAAGTTGTTGTTTTTTTGTTGTTGTTTTTTTAAAAAAAAGCATTCTGGCATCTTATTTACCTCTAAAACTATCTATATTTTATTTCTTTATTTTTCTCCAGATCAATTACGCATTATAATGTTTATTATTAGTAGCTGTTAGAATAATTTGCAACTGCTAGCATTACAATGTAGAGATTTTTGAGGTACTTGTACTTGAATATTTCTGTTTTATGATACTTTATACTTCTATTCCTGTACATCTCAGATGGAAACATTGTACTTTTATTCCACTACATTTATTTGTTTGCTTTATTTACTTGCACACTATTATGACAGGCCCTAGTGCATGCTATTTGATATTTATGCGCCTTAACTAGTTTTCCCATCATCTTATCATCTCACCACATGATCAAATGGAGACCTGACATTGGATAACACCAACATACATATTACCCAGGAATCATCGTCGCATATATGTAAATGACAATATAAAGAAAATAAGGACTTATTGAGTTTATTTATTCATTTATATTTTATAAAAAAAATTTATCATAGGTTGCGATGATGGGGGTGTGTTTGCCATTTTAAAGACATACACAAGGTTGTTCTTTAAACACAGGCATACATCTAAAGTGGCAAACTGAATTACTCACAAGGCCCCATTTTCAGCCCTACATACTGTTGGAGGGCGTGCTCTCCAACAGTATGGGCCCCCTCACCTCATAGGCCCCAGTGCAACTGTCCTGCTTGCTTTGTCTATGTTTACGGCCCTGTGTGTGTGTGTGTGTGTGTGTGTGTGTGTGTGTGTGCATGTGTGTGCGTGTGTGTGTTAATCAAGAAAAATAACAACAGAATAAGAAAATCTTTAAAGGGACAAATCAAGTACATTATTATCATCAACACCAGCACACAAAAGGTTAGGCGTTAGATAAAAATCAAAAGCGTTACAAAAAAGGTTGGACCCAATCCAACCAATTCCAGCGTCTGTGAACCAAATTGGTGACTTAAGTCTCTAAAAGCAAAATCATCAGTATGTTTCTTCAGTGTAACACTTGTATTGTGGTGTATCATCACCATTGCAGTCACAACTAGAGCTTTAGGTCTAAAAGGTTTTTGGGTGAGTCGACAATAATTAATATCTATATGTATAATAAAGGGAATGCACTAAAATTAATTAAGGAATGTGACACAACTTAACCGACTTTCCAGTTCCTGAGTACAGTATAGATTCAAATAAACATGTAGGTTAGATGAAAGATGTAACTGAAATCAGTTTAAAAGGATATTTATTTGTAAATGCATTATTAGAGACGATATTTCAAATGTATATGTAATGTATATATGTATGTAAATTAAATGTAGTACACTTACTGGATGTTTTAAAGACCTAAAACAGTGTTCTTTAAAGGTATTTAAAGGGTCACCGAAAGGATCACTTAATCCAAATCACAAAAAAAGAAAAAACGCTTATCCTTTTCAAGGTCGTACCCCAGCTGACATTGGGCGAGTGGCGGACAAGACTGCCAGACTATCGCAGGGCTGACACACCGAGACAAGTTCCATTCATGCATGCACACATGCATTTTGAGTCACCAATAAACCTAACCTGCATGTCTTTGGATTGTGGGAGGAGGCCAAAAAACCCAAATACAGGGAGAACTCAGACAGAAGTGGTACCAGCTGGCCAGCAGGTTCAAACCCAGAACCCACTGCACCATTGTGCCACTCTGTAATCACAAATATGTGTAAGAGAAATTAGTCACTTGTATCTCGCAGAGCTCAGCTCCTTCCTTTACTGTATTACAGCTTTAGTCCACAAGAGGGCGGAAGCAGCCTGTACAGACACATTTGTGCAAAAGTTTACACACCTAAAGCCATGACTGTGCTGTATGCCTCAGTCGATGTTCACACTGTTCATACAGTCCTCTCCTCAGCAGAGAACAACAGCCCACTGGCTGTTTAAAGCAGGAGTTGGCAGCCTGACAAGCAAATCTAATGCAACAGTCAATTAGGATCTACTCCCTGCATGTCAGCCATAAGCAGATACAGCTGTTCCTGGGTGAAGCAGCAGCTCTGGGGGAAGCTGTGTACGACATACATGTTGAAAGATAGGGAACACTGAGCGCTGCCCTCAACACTAAATATAGAGAATCCACAAGTATAAGCCTTTCTCTCTTTGACACAGGAATAGTCATGGAAGTCTTGATATATATGGAAGTTTTGACAGGAGTGTCCCAGACACAGAGAGACAATGATAACTTCTCTGGGGGAGTCAGCTAAATGTATTTTCCTCATTCCTGCATCAGAGAGCATATCTTACATAACAGAAAAAAACGCTACTTACCAGCAAATAAAGGTACCAAAGCAACAACCACATGGCACCAAAGATTAAGACAAAAAATCGTAAAACAGGGTTTACCAAAGCCTTTCTAGGACCCCTTACCTCTCCACCCGCAATAAGGCGATGTGTTGACACAACAACCTTATCACCAGAAAAAATTCTAGCATTTGAATTTGAATTTGCTCAGCGAGTCACTCTGGCAATCAGTAATGATGCTCAAGTCTAAATTATGTTATACCACTTTGTTTCCCTCTGGGTGCCCACTCTTTAAATGAGACAAATTTTTAGGTTCTACAGGGATCTCTCATGCAAAGAGCTTCTTCTTTCTGCAGTGTGGGGGATATTTCTTTTCAAGAATTTATGGCAATTTGACTGTCCCCGCAGCAGGTAGGGAAGAGCGGGCACAACCCAACACATTTTAGTTTTAGCTAAATGTTATTAAAACAGTTTGAAATACATTTTTGGATACAATTGTTAAATTGTATCCAGCCTAGCCAACACTGTCTGAGAGTTGGTCACATAGTTCAAAGCAGTGCTATGTTTTCGGCAAGAGGACAGTTATTAAGATTATATATGATTTGATTACTGACATAGACAGCTCAGTAATTGAAAAACAATTTACCTAAATCATCTGAAAACAGTCTTTGTTACTGAACTCCGCTTAAACACGTCCAGTCTCTGTGGAATTTTGTGGGTCACTGCTCGGCGGTATTGTGGTCAACTGGCTAGATGCACGAAAGGATTGACCCTGTGTAACCACTTTAATTTACCCCACATTCGGTTGTGGGGTCTCCTCTACACTGGACGCCTTGTTACAAAAATTCAGAGATGCACTACCAAGCCCCACAACAACTTTCAGAACCTTTTTGCTCACTGCTCAAGGTGAGATGATGTCATTTTTGACATGCAAACCTCGCTATGCCGAACCATCAACCTAGCTTTAGGCTATATCCATACAGATATGTTTTAAAAAGCGTAATTATTGCAAAATGTATGCCTAGCATCCACACTACTCCGGCGTTTTGGAACCCCTGAAACAGAGAACTTTGAAAATGCTACTGACCCCGTTTTGGTTTAAAAACCTCAGAGTTGTGTTTTAGTCTGAATGGGTGGAAAGAGAGATTTTTGGAAACAATGTCGCACACACCAATGCTCACTTCCTGCCGGGGTCTTAGCTGTCACAGCTTGTCAAGTCAAAGCATTATAGCTACATCTACATACCTTTTTTGATTTCATCCTTATTGTGTGGGTACTCCTTTCAGATTGCCATGGCTTCCTTTGGTGATGGTTAATGCTCCTGGTGCCCCTCTGATATGTCACCATATTTGCTTTGTAATAACTCCCTTCTGTTTGCTGTTGTCTTAAACACCTTATACTCATGTGTTACTGTCAGTAACAGTTCAACCTTATTATTTGTCCAAGCAAAGAAATCTCTGGTCTATCTTTTCGTCATCTCCGTAGTTTTTTGCTTCATTGGCATGTGCATGCCCAGCATCAGTATGTGTGGAGATTATTTCCAAGACGGTGTTAAAATATTCTGGTGATTAGCGCTAGCTTGAATGATAAAAGAGCAGTGCACATCAAGATGGCCAGCATTGTGTTATGCTGTGTATGCACTACGTAGTATGTCGCCATTGAAGTGTCGCTCAAGCGCATAGATATGTCTTCAGGGGCTTGTGTGAGTCTGCTACTTGCAACAAAGCACCTCGACTCAATGCCATCCAATGTTTGGAGAGATTCAGCCATATGTTTCAGCCTCAGTCAGACCCACACTCAGATGGAGAGTCAAACACCAAAACTGGTGACTCGCAGACATGTCGTTTGTTAGATTGTAGGCTAGCTAACACTAGCTGGCAGGGTGTTAGTGGGTCCCAAACATACAATAATATCTAATATCATGTGCTTGGTAATAGCGTAAGGAAGCTTGAGGGTGGTGACACAGTGATGCAGTAGTTAGCATTGTCGCATCACAGCAAGAGGGTCTTTGGTACGATCCTGGGGTGGGGAGCCCTTCTGTGCGGAGTTTGCATGTTAACTGGTGACTCTAAATTGGCCGTAGGTGTGAGTGTGAATGTGAATGTTTGTGACCTGTCCAGGGTGTAACGTGCCTCTTGTTCAATGTCAGCTGGGATAGGTTCCAGCCCCTCTGACTCCTAGCAGGATAAGTGGTTATGGAAAATGAATGAATGAATGAATGAATGAATGAATGAAAGCTCCAAGGTCCATTTTACTTCCAAAAACTGTAAACCTTACAGCATTTGGCTTTCATATTAGTGACATACCTTAGCTTTCCCAATGTAGCCCAGGTTTAAATCTCAAATTTAATTCAAGTGCACAGACATCGCCTCCGTCAATACAGGAATGTGAAATCACTTCCCTAGTGACAAACTTTGCACAGATAAGTCAGTAATTCAAGGTCAGACTCTTTAGTGGACATAAACAAATGAAAAATCAATTTTTGAGTGGACGGGGACTTTATTAAAGAATTAACAAAAATGAAAAACACCAAATCAAGAGTTAAGATTTTTCTCTGTCAGACTTGATCAAAGTAGATTTGTTTACTGGCCAAAATCATGTGAAACTATGGTCTGTGTGACTTTTTTTCCTCACCTTTCTTACCTTGTGACATTATCCACAGTGGATTTCCTTATTTCTGAGTGATTAACAGGAAACCTGGATTAATCAGTTTGCCATATTCTTGCGTGTGAAGGAGCAGCTATTATCAGATAACTAGACAGAAGGGACTTTGTATAATTCATAGCATACTCTTTCCACTGATGATCTATCATTTATTTCTTTTTCTCTGGGGAGCACAGTTCTATTGTTGATACAGCCCATAATTTTGATTTATCCTTTGGGTAAATAAAGAGCGGTTTGCTCTGGCCCTTGGAAGAACACAGCCTTCAAATCACTTGATCATTAATCCACACATTGTTTTATTTACCTCTCGCTCTCAGCAACTAGGAGACAGAGTGGAGGAGGACAAGGAGGGGCACTCTGGGGTCAAAAACAAGCGATCTACTGTGAGTCCATGCCTATTGGGTGGAGACAAGTGGGGGAGGATGGGTTGACATTGCAGGGTGATATAAATATGTTGCCTGCTGGAAGTTTCAGGTGGTGCTGTGGTGAAGGTTTTCTGGATAGTGTCGGCGGCAGAGGTGAGCAGCAGCTACAAACCCAGAAATCCCCTGCGGGTGGGATTGAACTTGGGGCAAACATTCCATTGCAGGTCAGCGGGGCATGTACACCTACAACTCCTCCACCCACCCCCAACACCCAAACATAAACCTGAGAGCCCAGCCATGTAGCCAGATTTTTTTACTTACCATAACCACAGAAATCAGCTTACCCTGAAAGTCATTTGATTATTGGCTTTTTCTCTTTATTAAGCTTTATTTCTATTCATTTATTTGTTTTATTGTTGATGCAGCTGCAGTATATAGGTAGATATTGGTACTAATTGCTTCTCTATATTCAGTAGATTTAGGTCAACATTACACTATTTTTTATCTAGATATTGTTGGTTATTTTTTAAGACCTTTCTGCATTTCTTGCCGGGATAGCACCCTACCTAGATGTTGCTGCATTTCCTTCTATGTTTTATCAAGAGGTTGCTGCATTGCCTGCCTGGATGCTGCCATGAAAAGTGGTTGTGTTTTACCAAGATATCACTGTGTTTTCTGCCATATGCCACAAAGGATTATGTCCAGACGCATTACAAACTGATGCTGCCTGCTGGTGTATCGTACTGCCATGAAAGGTGGCTTTGGTGTCTGGTGCTGAAATCAGTGACAAAGCAGTGGGACTTGATTACTTCAGATTGAGAGTGGACTGGTTAGCCAGATTAACTCTCACTTTTTTTTTTTTTGATGTGAAACCAAATTGGGGGTTTTTGTCCACCTTTGTTTGTTATTTGTTTGCTGTTTTTTTTTTAATGTTTGTCCCTATTTAATATTGGGTGCTTTTTTAGCCACAATCTTGGCATCCCTCAACTGGAATGGAGCCAAACTGTACTGTTACCTTTGTTACAATATTTATGAATCCCACTGATTCTGGTAATCCTCTGACTTTTAATGTAGCACCAGCAGCAGGTCAAAGTTTTCACTCTAAAGTCATGTGGTTTTAGTGATCCTTTTATTTTTTAATTCATTCAATACTGTGGTTTATGACCAAATGTCGATCAGCATTCCCAAAGCATTTCATCCGTAGAGTGGATCTTTAAAGATCACCTTACTGTGCCAGCCAAATGATGTCTCTTTCATAAACTCAGGCTGTTCTAACAAATTTTTCATATGTTTTCCTGTGAAAAGCAGTGCACCCAAATTCGTACGTATTCCACGTATTTTAAAAGGCTGCTATCACATGACCAATGCGCTTATGGCAGTAAACAAAGAGGCAGTCCTGAGTGCTTGTAAGAAGACAGGTTGTGGTGGATGGATCTCCAAAAATGACTTTAGCCCGTCGATTGTGTGAACTTAAGAGTCATTTTTAAGTTATGTCCTTACCTTTTTTTCTACTTAAGCTAACCTAAGGTTAACCTAACCTTGCCTAAACCTAAAGACACCCAACCATGTTTCTTTTCCTAACATAACCATAGTAACTTTTATTGCCTAAACCTAACCCCCGTAAATTTATATAACTGTACAGTAAAGATATGTTCACTGATGAACATGAGGCACAGCCATTGGGTTTATCAACATATTCTCACTGAAAGGCAGCTCCTACCACTGTCACATGGTTCTGCGATGTTGGTCCATTATTAACTCATATTGTCAGCACTAAATGAAATTCTTTTCTCTTGCAGTGCTGCTTATCAGTAGCTTATCCAGTGTCAGCAACAATTTTCTCCAGCTCATTTTGCCTCATTCAGTATATCTTCCACCTCTTATTTATCACCAAATATCTTGCTTTTCTTTCCTCTTCCACTCTCTCTTTATGCCTTACTCTCCCTATAACCTTGTGGGCCCTAAACCCTAAACCACACCCTGTCCCATGGGCCAGGGCCTGCAGCCTCAGCTTCACCCTGAGGCAGAAATAGGTGGTCAGACCTTCATCCCAGTATATGCCCGCCCCGCTCTCCATCACCAACCAATTGAAAAACCACAATTACCCCAGCCTGCGGTGCACTCCATGCAGGGCGGGTGAGGCGGACACGTGTTTTGATAGGTATACTTCATCTAGATTATTCATGTGTGTTTGCCTTGGCATGAGCCCACCACAGCAAACACATTATACCCCCCCTCAGGCAGAGTGAGACAAGGCTTAAAGACCTCCAGAATAGAAGTTGTGCTATAAAACCACAGAGCAGCATAGTGGAACCAAGTCACCTTCTAATTCACTGCCATGGTCACATACCATCAGTTTGTCATGTTCACTGCAGTCTAGGAATTTGACTTTTTTTTTTTAGTTGAATACTTTTTGCACCCATCTGCTTCATCTGCATCTGCTCTGTTAATACTTTCCTACAATTCCCCCAGAGTTGCAGAGTGTGTGTTTGTGGCTTATGGGTAGTATTTAGAGTCATCAGCCTCACCAAATTGACAGAAAATATATATGTTTTTAGAAACGGCCATAACATTAAGCCTATAGCATTATGAAATTATCCTAAATTAAGCCTTAATTCACCCCTGGAAACCCAGGAAACACCCTCATTTTAACCAAAGTGTTACATTAAGGATTCTAAATATTTTCACGGGCAAAAGATGTCATTGTTGATATTAAAGAATTGAATTTAAGGTATTTAGGGTACATTAATGAATATATTATGTATTATATTAAGAGAATTTTAACAAATGACATGTCATATTTATTTTTGTTAAAAAAAAAAAAAGGTTTAAGGTAAGACACCCCTGGTGAAAAGGGTACATTTTTTTTAACTAATATTTACCACCATGACACTTCCCCAGTTGAGTACTTATAGTAAGACAATTCTTTTTTTAAATAAGAAGTGTTCTGAAAATTGTATGTTTACATATACATATATATATATATATATATATATATATATATATATATATATATATATGTACAGTATACACACACATACATATACACGTATGGAGGCTCTTGCCTGATCAGAACAGAATAGGCAGTAATTTCATTAACATTCCCATGCAACGTGAGTGATCCACCAATTAAGTTAATTTGCTAATGCTAACTTGAAAGGTGGCCCCACCTTACTAACAGTCCCAAATGGAGTCTAACCTTTAAGTCACCATTAAGAATGTGGCCAAAATGGTTACTGCACTCAAATTCAAAATACTGCTGTGAGTAGTGTCCGTCCCCCTCCCCTACAGATTTGAGGTTGCTGCTCTGTGCTGAATTGCTGTGTTGTGCTCCGGTGTCTGGCAAAAATAGAAGTCCTGCGTATCTATTGCGGCGGGCTCCAGAGTGCCGCAGCTGAGCCAGAGCCGGAACGCAGCACAGCCGCAGCCGGTGGAAACACACACATTGACTAGAACTGAATCCTATTGGCTCTGCTGCCGTGCCGGAGCGCAGACGCAACCAACACACATCTGGTGGAAATTGGGGATGATTTGTTTGCCCACACGCGGCTGCTGTGGCAGGGCTGTGTCACCGCGTCCTTGATCTTTGGTTTTCCAGCGGACCATTCAAGCAAGTCCGGCTTTGCTCTGCTGCTAACGCTGCTGCCAGGATACAGCAGAGGAGGAGCCAGCTGCTAATGCTATGTACCAGGAATGCTGTTAATGCTAATGCTGCTTACCGTGTTTCTCAAAAAAATCAGTCGGGTCGATGACCCACCTGCACATGGGCTACAATGTATGATCGAAAATTAATAACAGTTGAAAGTATTTGAAATGTCCATCCCTTTCTAGCTATGATGCTAGTCAGCCAACTTTGGCTAAAGCTTACCTGTCGAGGAGAAGAGTAGCCACTTCGACATCCAATTTCAAATTCTTCTCTGCTTTCAACTGTCTCCATCTTTCAAAAGCATCTCCTATATAGACCCTCGCTTTGCCTCGAGTTTTGTCTTGGCGTTTTTGGGAATCATAACGAGGTCGTTTGGGTTTAGTCGCACTGTCAGCCATTGTAGCTCAGTCGTAATGGATGCTGAGACTCTACTGACTGCGTGACTGGTAGATGGCGGTGGGTGGCGCAACAGAAAAAACCAAAACACAAATTCAAAACATAAACATGATTTGCAGACTGTAATTTTTTTTTTTAAATGCGAATATTCTGGCTGTACTATTGTTGTCGGTGAGATCAGTATGTTATATTAACATTAATCCTTAGTCTCTGTGACATATTAAGAGGATTTTATGACTATTTGCTTTAGATTTCTTACATATAGCTCCTTTAAGTAATATTTAAGACATGGACGCCCTCTAGTCTTTCTGGCCATTCCAAGCGCTTAAAGTCTCAGTTAAGCAAGGTTTCATAAATACTTGTGAAGAGACGGTGAACTGTGTAGTACTAGGAGTTAGACCTGTTTTTCGCCATTTCTGTGCCAGGATTTTATAGTCAGGTTTGAAGTCATGGTTTGATGATGCACTGGAGCCATCCTTAACATAACCCCTCTCCTACTATAGAAAAATTAACTTTAGAGTGCACAGCATCAGTGTTGTTTTGTTGATCCCATGTGTGAGCAGCAAGTTTTGCTTCATTACTCAAGCTCTCTGAGCTCTTTCAGACTATTAACATGAATAAACATCTTTGTTAAATGCCACAATCAAATAAACAAAAGCTAAATAGCCGTCACTAACGTACCTTTCAGTTTCTCAGCCTGTATCTGCGACACATTCTCATTCTGTTGACTATTTGGTCGCTATGCTCTCGTCCAACCAAATTCTCATGGTCGAGTAATCGCCATGTTACTTTAATAAGGAGAAAAGTGCTACATCAGGCTAAGTTACCTGTTGTTGACAGAAAGTTGAACTCGCCCACCCTACGCTCAGCGTCGCAGGGACGTAGATCTCCTGTCGGAAACGAAGCTTGTATTTACTTGTATTTCACAGATAAGAAACAATAAATTGTGAAGACAGTAAAGCCTCCACTAAAATAGCATTTTAAGTCTTGGGTGTGATTTATCCTTCAGGATTTATACATTTCATACACTTCATATGAGCAGAGGAAATCTCTGCTCGTCACTAGGCTAACTTAGGCTGCCATAATAACATTAGCATGTTGTATTTGCTTGGAAAGTATAAGACAGTTGTCTTGTCGGTGAATGTTTTGAGTTGTAATGGAGCCAAACTGTACTGTTACTTTGTTACATGTTGCTGTTGTCCCTGGTTTTATATGAGAAGAGGAAAAGATTGCTAGACGCTAGGCTAATTTTTACAATGTAAAATGCCATAGACTTGTGCTAATACTGTTAGCATGTTATATTGGTGGGGGAAATGTGTCCAGATAAAGACAAGTGGTTTGTCTGTCAGTTTGTGATTTATAGTGAAGCCAATTTGCGTACTTGTGGTTGAAATTGTCTCTATTAAGCCATATTTAATGTTTATTTTAAATCATCTATATAAATAAAGTTTGATTTGAACTAAACTTTTCAGCACTTAACACAGTCCTCCACTGCCGACTAGTGTTTTGGAGGTGTAAGTGCAGAGTGACACAGACACACCGCCGCAGAAGTAAAAATAACGTGCAGATATTTTTTTTCCCATGACTAATCGATTAGTTGAAGATTATGTGCAACTTTAGTCGACCAAGATTTTCTTTGGTTGACTACAGCCCTAGACATTTGATCGTGGACTTTCCACGTTGAGATACTCTGGGTGTGTTGGTTGCAGTTTTGGGACTCTGTGTTAACTTCTGCCTGTTTGATGAATTGTCTGTTTGCAAAATACACATTCATTTTCACAGGAAATGTACATTGTGTGCATACAGTCTCTTTCAAAATAAATGCACTACTATGGTACAACACCTTGAATTGACTTTTTTTTCCTTCAACAACAAACTCATGTGATTACGTTTGGCCAAGACATGCACGTGGTTGGGTTTAGGAAAAAAGAACAGGGTTTGGCTTTACAAACTTATGGGAAGCAAACATCAGCCTGAGCCTCCCAGGTGAGAGCAGGTGGTTGTTGGACCCATCTACCACCCCTCCTGCCACCCTACTCAGGCTGCTGCTTTAACTTTCATTGTTATTTCATTGTGTTTCCCCCTGACGCCGCTCGGTGCTCTTAAACAATATGTATCTCATATTAGTTACAGGTGAGATATATATAATATATTCATCCCCCGTACAGTTGTCATGAATGTTGAAACAGCTTTGGTGACAAACTCAGAACACATACTTATTTTTACTTTACCCGGACTTGCCATGTTCACCCATTCACACTCACATTCATACACTGGTGACCAAGGCAACCACACAGAGTGCCACCCCCTACTCAGTTTAACATACATACCCACTCACACATCAATGGCACAGCCTTCAGGTGCAATTTAGGTTTCAGTATCTTGCCTAAGGATCCCTCAACATGTGGACTGGAACAATCTTCAGATTAGTGGACTACCATGTCTACCTCCTGAGCCAAAATAAGAGGTAAAAAAAGCCCCTCAAAACTTAATAAAGTAAGATATTCAGTTTCATTGTGTGGGCCATAAAAACAGATTTTGGTGACCCTCATGTCAAACTTATGTTTATTACTCTGTGGTAATGTAGTGCAGACTTTTTCAATCAATATACACATTTGAACTGCCAACGATAATGTAACTTCGACAACAGTGAAAGCAGATGTGATATTTGCAGAGTTGGATTTCCCTCTGCAACTTGATTTTCATTTACACAGACATGACAACAAAGCAGTGATGGAAAGTATCCATCATGTGTGGTAAATATAGTAGGCTACAATATACACATATATACATTTTAGAATGAATTTTTATTTTTGAGCATTGTGTCCTGGTGCAGTAGTACCTTGATATTTTTTACAGTGCAGGTCTTGTCCCCTGGAGGGCAGCTCAGCTCCGAGTTGTCATAGACTTTACGATCACCTCCTCCGCCTTGGAGATCAGTGAACACTGGCAGCGGTCGGCTCTGACCTGCACTATAGCTCCACAGATTTAAGGCTCCTCTGTGGTTTTAAGGCAGTCGGGTGGGGGTGCCGGGGGGGTGGCTAATTGAAGTCAGCAGATGACGGGTGTGCTGTGATTTGTGTGGTGACAGGCAGTGTAATTACACGGCTGGTCAGAAAGAACATTACAGTAGTTAAGAGCTTTCGCGGGCGCTAACTCGGCCAATAAAAGGATCCTTACACTTCAGTATTTGTAAAGCCGTGTTGCCATGCTGCTGAATATAGCAAGTGTTTGTGGGGGGTTCACGTGCAATGTAATTACATTTCTTTATCCTTCCTTTCGTCGGGAAATGTCAGAAGATAACACTGTTACAGGAGAGGTCAGAGTAGAGTGATTAAAATACACAAAATACAGTTTATCAATTTCAGGTAAAACAAATAAGATGTAATATTCTAGGCAAGAGAACAATGCTTTTTTTAATGACAACAACCACTGACTTTCACCTAGGATTCCAGTGTTCGCTTCCCATAAAATTGTAACACCAAACCCTGTACTTGTTTCCCAAACCCAACCATTTGCTTTTGTTGGCAAACATAACCATGTGCATGCATTTGCTGTTGAAGGAATAAAATGTCAATTCACAGTGTTGAACCGACATAGTGCATTTAGATGCAAACTCTACATTTCCTGTGAAAAAGAAGTGTATTTTGAAAACAGATAATGCATGTAACAGGCTGAAGGTGACAAGGTGTCCTAGAGCGTCAACAACCAGTGCACCCAGGATACCTTGCACATCATATGTCGACATGAATATTCCATGACCAAACGTCGATAGGTGCCGAGGTCAGAGTGAGAATGTGTCGGGATGGTGTGTCAAGTTGTTTATACACAGTGATGGCGCTATAGGGCCGCTACAGAGTCCATTCTTTACGCCACCTTTGCATTTTTAGACAGAACCAAACAACGGCAGCATCATTTCATTCCAATGTATGATTTTAGACCGCATTTTAGCATTGAAGGAGCAAAAGAGTCAGCCTCTTGTGTTACATATTAACATACGTGTCAGCAGCACTTTATAAACAATAACAATGGTATTAACATGAGAACACCAAAAATTTATCATCTCTGTTCTATGGCGACTGATTTCGTCCTCTGACCAGAGAGCTCCTAGACCTAATTGTTTTCCCAGTTTGCGGACATTTATGGTGGCTGTTCTTCTTTGAGGTTGATGCTAACTGCTAACAGCTCCTTTTCAATTTTCCCATGGTGGTTCGCATGTATAACATGTCATCAAAATGTCAAGCCTGTACCTCCCCATGATTCTATCCTGCTGACTATCCTGTTCATACAGACATTGTTACAGCACTGTTATTACCTCCAATGCCAGCTTAAAGGTGACACAACTCTGTCTCCCTGTGCTGCCATTGTACCGTTTATATAGAACAGCAAGGTGGCATAAATTCTCACCTTGGAAAGGCAGTGTAAAAGAGGCTCTAGGCGTGATGCCTGCCAAGCTGCAGACCACTAAAGACCACTGTTTAAGACAAACAAACAACAAAACCAGTTGTGATTCAGCGAGTCATTGCTGTGTTTTCAGCGGCTTTTAAGCCACCAAACGTGGGTGTTTTGTGGTGACCTGTTGCTATTTTCCAGCAGGGATTGTGCCAACAGAAATGAGTATTTTAAGCCCAAATATGACCTTTTGTTAACCATTACCAAGTGGTTTTTCTGCCTAAACTTAACCACAAGTTAACCACAATGTTGTTGAAACATAAAGTTTCAAAGTATCCTCTACAAATGTAACGTATCCATGGTTTGCAGAACCGTACAATGCCAACATTTATTCTGGCGATTGGGTTGGCGATGTGTCAGGGAGCCTTTGTGCTCATGGTATAGTTAAGGGAGAAAGATGTTTTGTAATAAGGTTTTGGGAAATACTGATGAATTTATGACGTGCAGATTAAGAGTCATAGCTAAAGTTTAGAATACGTTTTTAAAAAGTTGTAAAGTCTTGTGTAAAACACTCACAAAATCAAAAATTAGTTTTAATTCAATAAACCTTCTTGGATGTGATGCCAGAGATGGTGAGGGAGTTAACAGGCAGCTCCATATACTGCAGCCACATGTTGGGCATTTAAATGGCTGTGGTAGCAGCGTGTATTTGTACATGCTTTTATGCGTATCGGTGTATCCATCCAGCCCTAATGCAGCCTCAAGGCTCAGGCTCTCTGGAAAGATCCAGAGGCCAAAAAGATAGTCATGGACAAAAAACAAAAACACACTCCAAACCACGCGTCATCCCAGTGAAATATGGTAATAATATAGGAGGAAGTTTACATTTGTAAAAATATGCGTTATTTGTCTTAGCTTTCGTTTATGACTGAGAGTCAGCCGTGATGAGGGAGACCATTTTCCGAAATGTTTCTGGATGTGGACCACAGAGCAGCCAACACCCCTGTCTATCTTTAGAGCAGGGAATCCACCCAAGAGCTGTCAGTCGAGCCGCCAAATCCATGACTGCTAAAACTCTCCAGACCCCCGAACACTAACAGCATCGTTCATAGACATCCACCCGCCCACCATGCACACACACAGGCTCTGATACTGTTAGATGTGGAGGTGTTTGGTAGAAAAGAGTAAATAAATTAGGCCTCTGCATCATCAGCTGGGCTTACGTAAGAGCAGCTCGCCCACAGAAAGAAAAAAAAATTTAAAACAACTTCTTTTTTTTTCAAAAATGCTTGCAAAAGGAGGAAAGATTTATCTACTATGAAAGTTAACTCAATACCTAATTTTTCTTGGACTCCACCTTTGTTTTTCCAAGTGCTGGGAACTGTTCATAAAAAGGTCAAAGAAATAATGGTTTACAAAAAAAACCCAAGTTGCATTAAATTTGTGAAATAGAAAATTACTGCTGCTGAAAAAAAAGATTAATGACTCTGGCTGTGGGCTTTGTGGATCTCACTGGTGCTGTGGAGCGAAGCACTTAATAAATCACCACTGTACATACAAGGAATTAATAGGGATGGTGTGTTTTCATGGTTTGTGTTGGTGCCAAATCTCAGAGAGCCTGATCTGGCCCCGGCTCTAATCTGTTTTTCAAAAGTCACCTTAGAAGCCTGCTGTTACCTCACTGTGCTCCTGATCCAAGCGGAGATCATTCCTCCTCTGAGAATAGTCTGTTTAAGATTAATTAACACATGGCGATAGATTGATAGATTGATCAGTATGTGGTTTAACTTGAACTTGTTCTCCGGGGGTGTTTCTAGGATAAGCACACACTGATATTTTAGGCAGATGTTTTTATTAAAAATGCTTCCTCATTCCAGTATAAAAAAAAAACATAATCTAAACAGCAAATACACATTTTCCCAAACATATTTGCTGTTGTAAAATACCAGTATATAAACATATTTTTAGGAGTTGTTTTTCTTGCAAATGTTATGCAAAATTTCAAGGAAAGTTAAATAGAAAGTGAAAATAAATGTGAATCACTGTCAGTTTCCATCCCAGAGTGTGACACAAATGCTTTAAACAGACTTGACATAGTTTAAAGCTCTAACTCTTAAAGTATTTTACTGCTGGAAAGATGGGCTTTTCATAAAACTCAGCTGTCTGTGCAGTACAAAGACACAAATACTTTTGAAATTGGCGCTACATGACCGTAGAAAACACAGGCTGTGGCATTTGTTTTTGCTCAAGAGATAGAAAACCTACTACTACCAGAGTGCACTGCACCCTCCTGCTGGTAGGTTACATAATGCAAGCTTGGCCATTTTTCCACAAGAAACAATATGGCGGCCGGCTGGTAACAAGCAGTTTCATATTACAGTGAAAGTTAAGCTAAAATATGTTTCTGAACATTTTTTAGGTGAGAAATAGGTATCGTACAGTGTTGGAAAGCTTACTTTAGAAATGTAACCGCTTACAGATTACTAGTTACCCTCAAAAATATAATAAATAACATAACAACTTTAATTACTCCATTAAATTACATATTACATTTGACGACTTTTTGATTACTTTCCTAACAAATGTTTCAAAACAACAGAATAGGTCAGTGGTTCCCAACTGGTCCAGCCCTGGGGTCCAGATTTCTCCTTAGTCATTACAGTTTAACATTAAGCGTCATACTTGCTTTTTGCTATATCATTGAGCTATGTTGCTGTCTCTGTCAAGTAGCTGTCCATTAGCTAACCCTAACCCTCAATCTACAGCAAGAAATAGCACGTCAAAAAAAAAGCTTTACAATCTTAAAGGAAGTGAAGACTGGCCTCCTGGGTGAAAGTCTGTGGTTGTTGGACTACAAACTTTAAGGACAGACAGAGTCAAGCCGTTCTGGTTGGAGTGAGATTGTTTGAAATGTTTCACAGATGCTGCTGTGTTAGCTCATGTTTACCAGGCAGACGCTGAACTGACTGTCACCAAGAGAAGAGCAACTCTAAGTTTGGAGATGTTAGCAACAGAAATGTTGCAGATCTGGCAGGATGCTGGGAGTGTCTAGAATCAGACCCCCAAAGTAAAAAGGATCAAACGCAGGTATTGTTTGACTGGAGATGTTTCGATACTACTTGCTACTTGGTAAGTTATTTTGGTTGATACTTTTAATATATTAATTGATTTTATTTAGTTTGTTTTTAATGTTTTGGACATTCCTCTGCATACCACTAGAGGGAGTTTGTGTAACTATAGTTTGAGAACCAGTGCAGTAGATGGATTGGGAATAAATGTTGCAATGCAAAATGCCAAATGAGCATTTTAAGTTCTAATTAATGTGAAAATTAGGGGGCTGTACCCCAGTTCACATATAAAACAGCTGACAGACTGCTGAAGCACAGTGAATCTGGCCTCCAATGACTGTGTGTAGTAGGTATGTACAGTGTGTGCTATGAGCTCATGGTCAAGCACAGCAGCACCCCCGAATCCCAAAATGTCCACAAAGTAAATTGAGAAAACATTTTACAAAATTCTGCTCTATTCTGTATCTATAGTGTAGGGCTGCCCCAGACTAGTCGCCCGCATGTTTACGATATTAATTTAATTATTGAATTATATGTATGATACGCCATGTTTGTAGTCGACAAATGACAGGCAACATGTTGTGTTCATCCTTCAGCTTCCCACACTTAACATTTCCTGCCCGACATGTTATTAATTAGCCTGTGTAATAACCGCAGGTACCAGCCCTGTGAATTAATGTGACTCCTGTCTGACTGCTGAGCGTGGCCTCTTCCTGTGTCTGTCTTTCAAATCAAATTCCCACATGGTCCAGTCATAGAGGTTTTGATTTATTTTAAAAAGGTGCAGCTCCTAATAGAGTTTCACGTTGTTGCTTTTATTGTTTATTTGTTTGTTTTTGTGTTGAGACCAATGAAATTTTGCTGACTTATGACCCTTCTGATCAGCTCATGCTTGGTCAAATATAAGGGGGCAGCCCTGCTAAAGTTTAATGATAATTTACCATATTATTTTTCTCAATTCAATTTCAATTGTGCTATGATTAGTTTGCTGCTAACTAGACTGACAGCAGGACGGGCAGGGATGGGTTAACCCATAGTGGAGCACCAGGGTAAAAATTAGTTTGGGACATTTTGATTATGATTTATTTAAGGATATTTACCTCACATGTGTATTCATGGATAAACACATTGCCCCTCAACGAGAGAGTGAACAAGTGTTGAGCTCATGAAAAAAAGGTATTTTAAAAATTGTAATGTAACTTAAACTATAATAGATTCCACATCAAACTTAAGTATTATTGCAACCTACTTAAAAATGAACAGTGTCATTAAATCCCAGTGAATAAAGCCATACTGGCCACATGATTTTGAGAGTAAAGTATCTTTGTTTCAATGAAATATTTAATTCATTGTCATTGTCAATGTTAAACTAACGCATATTCTTGATTACACATGTGGCTGTCTTTTTCAATGGAAAAACTGTAGCACAGATGATCTGTGGCAAAGTGTGTTTGCTGAGTCCACCTCTGGTTAGCAGTGTGGGTTGCAGAGTGCTGCACAGTCAGCTCTGATTAGAATAAAGCAGAGATCACAGTGAAGCTGTCAGGCTGCATGTCTGCACCACTCTGATACTCAGACATCAGTCATAATCAAGAACAACTGCACAGAGTTAAAACTGCTGCTCGCACTGTCATCAATGTCATGCTGTAAGTCACATTGCAGTACAACCACAGATGGGAAGTCATAACTTCTGTAATGGTGTTAGTGTATATTTCATTAACAGTATCAATGTGATGCCTTTAGTATTCTAGACAACGATAATATTGTTGGCCTATTTTTAATACATTGCTGAGCATACACTTTCAAACATGTGAGTACTAAATGAACTCCCTCAAACTCTGTGTCCATTGCAATGTGCATCAGATATTTATTTATTTCAGCAAAAGAAAACGCACTTTGGCTGAGTAATAGGCAGACTTTAACCTGTCAATAAATGTACCGTTTTGACTTAAAAGTTTCCAGCTGACAGAGTAAGGCCTTAGAGAAGACCTGCGGATAGACAAGACAGGAAGTCAGATGAGAAACAATATTAATTTCCACACTTTTTTCCCCAAATCAAATGACCATCTTAGTGGACATCAGGCATCAACAACCAGATATAATTGAGACTGAGCATGAAAGTTTATTCCTGACTTTGATTTGAATAAATAAATAAACTAAAACTCTTAAAAAAAAAACAAAATTCTCAGAAGAAAATTCCCGAGCTCACAAAATCCCATATGCAGTCACAGGTATTATTTCTAATGAGGCAGCCAGGTTTGTTGGTCATAGATAATGGCTTTATTAATAGTTTAACAAAAAGTCCCTCAAGGTTTTATACGTTATTTATAAACTATATACAAAAACAACTTAAGGCTTCTTAAAAAAAAAAAAAAAAAAAGGATCCATTTGTTTTAACTTAAAACAGTTGGTTTGGGTCTGGGCTGCCTTGAAATTTTAAGCTGACTGAATTTGAGAAGACAAGTTGAGGTAATTTTGTAATGATTCACTGTGTCTTCTCAGATTCAGTCAACTTAAAAATTTAAGGCAGCCCAGACACTTACTGTTTTTAAGTAAAAACTAATTTTATTAAAAGATGAACCCTTTTTAGCGCTTTTCCATACTAACATTACTAACTGCAGATGTACATTTGTTGAAGAATGCCTGAGTATTCAGTCATCAACACCACTGCCTCAGTAGATTATTTATTAACTATCAATATTAGTTATCATACAAGTAAGAAAAAAAAACAGTAAAAATGTTTACAATGTTTGAATTCACCCACCACATTCAATGCTTAGGCAATGGGATGACAACTGAACTGTCTCTGTGTCAGCCTTACAAACTGTATTTGCTGAGGAAGGCCATGAAATGGGATTGGAAGCTGCAGATAAAGCTCCCAAGTGGCCCTTGTACTTTGATTTATTTATTTATTTATTTTTTTAAATGCATTTGAGATTCCTTCTGATGAAATCAGTCAGTCTTTAAACCTACTGAAGTATTATATTATTACCTGATAGCTTCCATGACCAATGTTACTTGCTCTGTGGGTTTCAAGAAAGTCCAAGAAGCCCAATTATTCTGAAAGGTAGTGTCATGAATAAAATTTTGAAAACAAAAATAAATTAAATTTAAAAACTGCAGTAGAAAAAATACATTGCTGTCCTACGCATTTGTACAGTTATCACACGGCAAAACCCACTACAGTGTAATATTTTGCACCATGTTATTTCTTCATGGGTGAAAAAACTGCAAAAAGCAGACCCTCAGGTCTGAAGGGGTTAACACAAACAGTTTTGCAAGATCATAGAGAAATAAAATATTGTATCAATTTATGATTTAAATCAGGAAATATCTGATTACAGAGTACATTAACAAGAATAAGAATCGGGTGCCAAATTCCAGCACTGGACTGTTTTCCACATTTGCTGAAATGAGCATTCGGTCATAACTCACAAAGTATGGAGGCTGCATTCCTGTCCCTGCGGCTATACAATCGGGACAGGATTGAAATCATTCATTTGTTCGCTTCGTTACCATTAAAAGTAAATCTTCGTTTTAAATCAGTAATGTATCCCTGTATGTCCCAACCCAAACAGCTGCTGAGCCAGCTGTTGGTGCAACAATTTCAATGATCACCTCAGGTAATCATTTCTGACTTTGTTCCTTTGGGTTGTAGGTTTTCTTTTTATTATTATCATTATAGTTATATAATAAATGAGATTTCTGTCATGAGAAGGGATTTGGCGAAATTGGTATTATATTCATCTGTATTGTTTAGTCTTGTCTGTCTTGCTTTTGTTTATTGTGTCACATAATATCGGTTATTTGGACTTCCACGTGAGCTGAAATTCTACCCATAGAGAGGTGTGGAACTTAATATGGAGTTAGAATTTGACCATCACATCATTTTACAGCACAGTGACAAAGACTGAATTATAGCCCATCCAAAAAAGGCCGTATACTACATCCACACACTTGCCTGCTGATGGAAACAGCTCATAAAACCTTTAGTTTGATTGAAATTCCTGAACCAAAGAGTGGGAAACAAATACCCAACCTTAAGCCCTAAAACAATTCCAAAATTGTGGCTTTCATCATAGTTTCACATGGTCCTCTAAATGCTGTTTTTCAGCTGAAAAAATAACATAATAAGGACATATTTAATCCTTTTTATTTGTTTTGGCATGGAGACCTAAAAGATCAGAATATCTGTTAACTATCAGCTATAACAGCTCCAGTGCAAAAACTCAAATGCTTGTGTTTTTAAACTGGCCAAGGTTGTATGAGGAACAGAAATTAATAATGATCTCAGTGTATGTTTAATTTTTATTCCTGCTGATTTACTATTTCTAAGCTTTTGTTTTTATCATCCACCATATCTAAACCCAGAACTTTTATCACAGAAGAACACAACAGAAACAACAGATGAAGGAAATCCAATCTTACAACATCCTCAGTGGGCAAGGGCACACAAGATTTTGGGGATTTCACTATACAAACAAAGCTACCCTTCCATATGGAATAACCCTCAGTTCAGGGAAAAGGGTATTCTTCCAGGATGCATGGTTGGCAAAAAGGTATATTTGTCGTTGCACATTTATGTCATTTGAGGGCCTTAAAAAACAATTTAGTTAGACTAATGAAGCAGATTTCTTAAAGTATTTAAAGAATAATCCTCAAGAGTTTTTAAATTACCCCCATACTCAACACTGCCGCAATATTCTACAAGAAAATGTCAAATATTCAAACTAAAATGTGTAAAAGCCCGAGACAAATGCGGCACAGGGATCATGGTTGCGAGATTAGGGAAGATTTATGGCAGGATATGATTTCGATGTGAGGAGTGAGTTGATCCACCATAAAGTTGTACATAGATACTGTGTTATTACACACCCCGGAAACTGTTTAAAATAGGTCTAACCCAAGACAATAATGCTGGGAATATAATGAAGAGGTGGGTACTCTTCTCCATGCTATGGGACTGTCCCACGGTATTACCTTTATGGAAGGTGGTATGGAAAAATCTGGAAAGGTTCAAACGAAAAAAAAAGCTCAAACAGCCTCTACCTTTCTCGTGACTGTAAATCCTTTTAAATTTATATAATTTGTGTTGTTCTATTAAGTCTATAAAGTCAATATGTTAAAATGAATAAAAATTTAAATAAAAAACATGACCTAAGCCAGAATTTCTCATTGTCTTCAGTGTATGATTATTCCCATCTTCTATGTTAGTGAGGAGTTAAAAGGCCTTTAAATTTGAATATATATGCTATAATGGAAAGGACAACACATACGGGCCTGATGCTTCTGGAGTGTTCCAGTGGAAAAATGTGGGGCACAACAGGTTAGACAGGCAGTACAGTATGTTCAAGGTCTGAGGTCCATCAGAGGCTTCTGACACTCAACACTGACATTCACACGCCATTTAAGGAGCAAATGCGCAGCTTTGACAAAATGAAGACCAATTTACTTTATGAAATAGTGACGAGCGCCAAAACCTATAGTCTAATTATGCCATTATTCCATCTACAGAAAAGTAAGTGATAACAAAATGAGTCATTAAACAGCAGAGTAAGCTGGTTGTTAAGTAATAAAACCAAATCTGTCTCTCCCATAAGGATCTGCTGCTTTAACTGGCTGATTTTCAGACTAAATAAGAAGTTTGTAGACAACAATTTGACCCACTTTGTGTGATGCATAGTTGTCTTAATCTCTTTGGACATTTTAAGACTAATCGGCTGATCTAATGGAAAATAATCACGATTTGCAAGGCCGTAGCAAGAATTTTAGCAATAGTGAGGTCATCATGAGTCCCCCAAGCGCCACTGTCCACCCAGCAGAAAACTATGACACCAAAAGGGAAGATTTCTTGAATACTGATTGTTATTATTAATCTAACGTTTAACATTTTATTTCTCAAGTTTTATTTTGCGCATGTTGTACTTATCAGAATAAGTTATGTTAATCTGTTATTATTTAATATTTTTGTTATTTGTTTTATTTTTTTCATTATTTGTAGAATGTAACTACTGCCAATTTTGTATTTTATTGCAATTAAAATTTTAAAGAATTCAAACACGAGCTACCTTTTTAAAATCCTATGCCTTATATTTTTTGAATCTGTCCTTTCAGTATTACAGCCAAGTGACATCAGCATCTCTCCACCTCAAAGAAAAAGTCAGACAACATGGTGATGATGTTTCATTTATATTTTAATGATTACTCGCTGTCCTTTTACGTAGGTTTGCTTATTTTTTGAAAAATAAAACAAAATAAAAATGCCGGCTTATTTTTCACATCAGCTGTATGGTGATGCTGCGCACAGCCTCGGAGTGTTTTTACAGTCTCCACGTGTTTCCGCTGCGGCTGGCTGTGCGCACTGAATAATGCTACAACGGGAAAAAAAAAATACCAGAATTACAACATTTAATATCCACAAAAATGTCACATATAATATTACGATATATTCAGACATGTCAGTCAATCCTCCGGGCCTCACGTCCTCTGGCGTGCGTAACATTACAAAAAAACTTAAATTAAATATAAATAGCGGACACAGAATCCATAATAAAATGTAGATATGTACAACTGTGCAACATGGCAACACGTTTGATCACACCACCAGCATGCCGTCGAGTCCACACCACTTTCCACTATATGTACACACACACATGTGGCCGCGTCAGGTCGCTTTTATTATCAGCTGTCCGAGTCCACCTCGCTTTTACTCTCCTCGGTTTTCTCCGCAGACGTTTTGGTGGATTTGTTCCATTTCTGAGAGTTCTCTGATTCCTCTGATGAAGACCTTTTCTGCCTCCTCCACTTCGCGCGTCTGTTTTTGAACCAAACCTACGTGTTGAAAACAAAGAACAGTTTTAATACCTAAGACTGAAGTTTCTCCTTCCTTTCATTTCATTTCTTTTCTTTAGTACTTTTTCCAAAGCTTTGTTTTATTTTCTTGCCCGTAATGTTTGGTTAGATCTCAAGAGCCTAACAGTGCTGCCATTTGTATTTGTTCCTTCGCATAACTAATCCCAAAATATGTCTCACGTTACGTCTATGCGGGATTTCACATACGTCAATCCTGTCTTTATATTTGTTTTATGACGCTCTACTGTTTACATATTAAAACTTTGTTTTTTAATATCCATTGCCCGTATTGTTTAAAGATTGAAACATTGTGTGTTCATATGTAAAATTGTCCAGGTGTTTAGCCTGTAATGTTTCTTTTTTCCCACAGCGCGTCAATTCAATGCAATCTTATTTATAAAGCCCAATATCACAAATCACAATTTGCCTCAGGGGGCATACGACATCCGTCTGTCCCTGGACCCTCACAGCACATAGGCTGAGGAAAAACTCCCTGAAAACACCCTTTAACGAAAAAAAAGTCAGTTGTATTCATAAAGTCAAAAATCACACCTTTGTGTGAAAAATCGTCAGAGTGCATTATTGTTTTTTATTTTTTATTTTTTTTTAAGAAAATCCAAAACAAGACATTATTCATACCATGAACTTTTACTTACTTTACTTACATTCTGCTGAGTTTTGCTTATTAATTTGATGATAATAATAATAATAATAATAATAATAATAATAATAATAATAATAATAATGGCGGTGTTAAATAATATTAGCAGCTGTATTATTATAATTATTATCTAGTTTGTTCAAGTGATTTTCCGTCGAAAATGTTATTTTTTTTCATTTACTCAGAAAAATGTTAAATGAAAGCAGAGCTATTGTCTCGATGAATACGTCTCTGTTAGAAGTCATTAAAACTGCACTGTCAGACACAACAAATCTACCACTGACATGTCCTGTCTGCTCCTGATCAGATGTCTAATTGTGCACTTATTTTTAAAGTAAGCTAAATGATGTCACATCCTTTTCGGGTTTTTTTTGTTGCTGTTGTTTTTTTTTAAATGAACTTTATAGGCCAATAAATTAGGGACAGGGGCGGGACAAAAATCCTGGCCGCCTATAATAATAAAATAATTTAAAAAAAAAAAATCTTGGTAATAACTAAAAATATAGGTCCGTGGTCATTACCTAAATTGCGTAAAAGTCCATATCAAAGACTACAATAAGAAATTAAAACTATGCTGCTACTACTACAACTACCAACAAGAATAATAATAATAATAATAATAATAAATCTGTCAACTACATTTCTCAGCTTTTGTCATCTGTTAAAAAGACTAAAATTGTTAGTCTCTGGTGCATAACATCTTTGTTTCTGTTATGAAATCTGCTTGTTTTACAATAAACCAAACTATTACTATTATTATATTAAATGAGAGAAACTGAATGTTGTTTTGCCTGTTTTTACTTTTTTTTTAAATAGCCTACACAATGAGGATCAGTGCAGTGAATGATTTTTTTTTTTTTTTTTAAGCAACTGTGTGAAAAGTCAAAGTGGCTCTGACCTCGACCTTCTCCTCCCGTAGGTGGACCTTGCGGGCCAGCTGCTCCCGGGTGCCGACGTCCGGGTACTTGGTCTCTTGGAAGAGGCCTTCCAGAGCCTCCAGCTGCTCGTCCGTGAAAATCGTGCGGTGCCTCCGCTTCCTGCGGCAGTGCAGCTGGTTGAGGAGCTGCAGCTCGGTCCGCGACAGGCTGCCCATGTTCATGTAGGACATCATTTGGTGCGGGACTGGAGAGATAAGCACCGAGCCCGGGCTCTCGTAGCCTGCATGGCGGAGGGACGAAGAAATATCACGCACGGGTGAGTTGAATGGTTGGAACAATCAAACTGCCGCAGTCTATATACAAACATATAAACAGTGCTCGTGCGTAATGAGGCTAATTGGAAGCTCTGGCTTCGGTTGTGTACGATCAGATTACAGCTGGTGCGTAAAATAGCTCGCTTGAGCTTTATCTTTTTATGTTAATATTTTTGCTCATGCATTAAATATAGCAAACTCTGTATCTTTAAATGTGTGCAGACATATTCCCCAGTTTGAAACAGTTTCTCCCCCTGTACACACAGGTATGTTAAGCATAAAGCAACAAGTTGGAAACGGGTTTCCACATTAAACCCGCAACAGCACTGGATCAAGATGAAGACATCACGCATTTATTTGACATCAGATTTGTTTCATTTAATATTTCATATTTGCAAGTGTCTCAATCGGTTTCTGTGTGTAAATGTGCAGATTGTAGTATATGTGGAAACTAACGTTGCAAATCGTGGTTTACGCATAAGATTAAAAATTAAAATTTTTGTCTGTGCGAGGAAATTTGTCACGAAAACAGATTATCAACCATCATGTTTTACACAAACTGTTGGGAATCAGCCCTTTGAATAACATATTGTCTTAGAAATTTGGGCTCAAACTGAGACCTGGTACAACGAATAAAGCACACACTGTCTGCAGAAATATCACTTTTTATTTTTAATTAATTAATGTTAATGTTGCTTAAAAACCGACCGATCTGTTATTTGGAACAAACAGAAAGAAAAATCCTGCATTACTCCTTGAGTAAAGAGTTCACACTTAAATTTAAGCTGACAACTATCAAAAGAGCATGAGTTTGGTTGTCCTACCTGCCGGGATGCAGGGGCACTGCTGCGGGCTGAGACCGGGCACAGAGCCGCAGCACGGCGGCGCTCCTCCGGCGCCCTGGACGTGTAGCTGTCCGTAGTAGTAGCCGTTATATCCTATCCTGGTCCCGTTCACAGACTGAACACCGGGGGGAGAGGGCCCGCATGTGGCAGAGTACAGTCCGTTGTAGTCGGTATAGATAGAGTCCGCAAGGCCGGCGGACAGCACCACCGGCCCGCTCCGGTGCAGCAGCAGCGGCTCCTTGCAGCTCGGCCGGCCGGACAGGATGCTGTCTATGCTGAACATCCCGGCGGGCATCACACCGGTGCGCGGCGGCTCGGAAACGGGAAAACTTGGGAAAGTGGAAAAAAAAAGCTTGGCGAAAGTAAAAGTCCTGAACTGAAAGATTTCTGTGCTCCGTGGACAAAAAGGTTCTCCTAAATCTGCGCCATGGTGACTCTGGAGGGCACTTTTCTTCCCTGCATGCGCGACTCCGCGGGCTCGTGTCGAGGATATGGACTGGTGGTTTTAATAGGACCGACTGAGAGCAGGGCTGCTTTTATACCCCGCTGACGTCACGGTGGAGCGGCTGCTCTGGGATCAGCTGCTGTGGCCGGCGTGAACGGCCACATATCTGTGTATTGAGAATTAATTCAATTAAGATAATCCGCACTGTTTGCAGACTTTGGGAACTCTTGTTGTTGGGACACAGAGGGTCTTCTTTAGAGTAATCCGATTATTTCCCTGTCAATGAAGGCATCATAATCTATGGAACACATTTACATTAGTATTTACAGTCAGGGGGCGGATAGGGCCTCTTCCACCGATTATAAAGTCAGAGTCAAACCTTTAAAACGACACCAAAAAATAAAGAAATGCATGTTCAGAATCTTTAATCGTACTGAGCCAGGAGGGTTATAGGTTATTTATTTATTTATTTATTTATTTAAATTATCGTTGGTAGGTTTTGAGGGGGAAAACAGGTTTTGTAAAACAATTCTTTTGTGTGCAAAAGTGGTGAAGTAAGTTAAATGCTATTATTAATTTATAAATTTCAAATCGTTTGGCAACTTAAGTCTATCATTAGCTACAAAAACTTTTTTAATTAAAATGTATTGATACGGTTATAAAATGTGCCGTAGGCCTCAGGAAATTTACGCGTGGAGTCATTTTTTTTGTTAGTCGTGATTATTATTAAATAATCACTTATTTTTAATGTAGTGTTACAGATGTGCAAACACTCCCAAGTCATGCGATTATGCTGCTAGTTCAAGTTAATAAAATAACCTGTTGACCTGTATGTGGGCAACATGTGTGTAAAGATGCAGTTAAACTGTAATCAAGGCTTTTATTTGTTTTCCGCTTCCCTTCCCTACATGAGTAAATGAATATTAACTGTATTTCCATGTCGGACCGAAACCACTGAGCATTATATCTGGGATTCATCTCATTATCCACCGTCCACTCGCTTCTCCGCGGGGAGCAGATCACCGCGTTTCCTCCCCAGCAGCAGCTCCCTCTCTGCGGGTCAACACCGCCGAACATTTCCCCCCTGACTGGGATAAGATAACGACCCATTATCGCCTCCATTCAGCCTGGAAAAAGAGTACTTATTGCATATTTACACCGCTAATCAACATGCGCTGAGTGGTCGAGTTTGTCTGTGTGTGTGTGTGTGTGTGTGTGTGTGTGTGTGTGTGTGTGTGTGTGTGTGTGTGTGTGTGTGTGTTTGGGGGTGGCTGCTGTGGAGGAACGTGGATTCCCAGTTCAGACCTTAATGGGACTCGCTGATTGTATTTAACACTCAGTGGGGTCTTAACACATGCTCACGTCAGGCTGACAGATAAGTTTGTGATTTGGAAATGTGCCGTTTAGATATGGCAGATGATTAGCGCGGTGCGGACACAGAGTTAGAGCTCTGTTTGAAGCTTGTTGTCCTCCACTAATGCGTTAAAGCAACCGATTTCAATCAGCTCTACAGATGAATTCCACCTCCTTGTTTCTCTGCAGGAAAATATGACTTTTATTAGTTTTGCATGGTATTTTTAAATTGTGGATAAAACATATTAATCCCGCATAAACGTCAGCTACAACACATTACACAGAGTTGGTTCTAAGAGAAAGAAAGAAGGCATTTAAACATGTTTGCCACCCAGCATGTTTCGATTGAAGTATTAAGTTATTTCCATGAAGGGAATATGGACTTGAATATACAGTCCTAGTTATTGTTGGGTTTTTCTTCTTTTGCGAGATTGGTCACATTTGATAATGTATCAGTTTAAAAAAGTGAAGTATCTGATGGCACATATGAAACGGGAGTTTTGAGGGTCCTCAGCAAATAAGTTTGAGCATCAAACACTTGGCTAATTTCCTGCATTCTGCTAAATTTTTATGCACCAATTTGTCCTTTTTCTGAATTAATTTACAGTTTAAAATGGTTTTAATTTGGTCAAAATAAAAGGGTACAAGGGGCTACAAATGTACACGTTTCAAATATTTAAGGGGACACGGCCTCTGTCCCCCCAAAAATCTACACCTATGAACCAAACGGGTTTTAAAAAAACATGCACATGTAATTTCACAGGTGTGTTAGAGCATACATTATGATTTCTTTACCAATTCAATATTTTGTTCTACTTCACATTAAGAACATGTCTCCATTTACTGTGTTTTCACACCGTGGAACATCAGGAAGCTGTTGCTTTTGCTCATGACAGAGACGGGCTTTCACATTCCCTGCACTGCACTCTGTTTTTGCAAATGATATAGCCTGTATGGCTACCTGTAACTCTCCTCTACTTGCACCCTATTCCACTTCACTACACGTTTTCTTTACAAACATAGATAGCACATATGAATTGTTCTTCATTTAAGAAATCTGATTCTATATAGGCCAAGAATTTGTATTTTTTGTGTTGACTCAGTGGTTAAATGTATAAGATGGATCCACTCACTGTCACTATCCTTAGCAGGAAGAGACTTGATTTGATTGGAATTTAGCTCGTCTTCCATGAGTCCACATTAAAAACAATTAAGCATACAAGTCAGTCTTTCCATTTAAGTTTTTATTTTTGACTTTAAACTGAGTTTTGGATTTTTTAAACAAATGCAATAGAATGTTGTCTCACATGCTCTACTACTGTGGGCCTTCCTATTAAAATACATAGTTCACTCACTCCTTTTAAAAACTATCCCCACCTCAGCCACTCCATCATTGCTCCTTCACCTTTTTAACCACTGAGCAGTGTCATTGTTTTACCTTATATATACATCTCCATCGCTGCTATACAGCACAATCCTGTCTTGGAGCAACAAATAGAAAATATCCATTTAAAATTTAATTCCAAAATAAAATGTGTCTCAAAACCTGAGGCCCCCGATACAATATTATCATGACACTTATATGTGCTTGTAAACTTGACGGCATTGAAAATGAGGGTAACCTCAATGTTCATTTGAGAATAAATAAAGGTGAGATATATTATTGCAATTTTAATTTTTTTGCAATTTCCTGAGTATTGCAATAACATCATGACAACATATTGTGATATATCATAATCATAGAGGATTTATTGTCAAGTGGGTTTTCACTGATGTGGAATTTTCTTTGGTTTTTGGTACATACATTAAACATATTACAAGGAATAAGGCAAAAATGTTGCAACACTCAAGAACTTAAATATAAAATTAAAAAATGTATAATTAAAAAAATGACTTAGACCCTTTTAAAAAGTCCTGTAACATGGCAAGTGTATGCAATGCTTCTGGCTGCATATTACTGTGATAGACAGTATACTCCTGTAAAATTATTATATTTAACTGTAACCTCACAGTTAAAGCTCATAACATTACTGATATAACTGTGTGTTCCTGTAAATAACTGAATTTAAATGTACCTTCAAAGTTTATGTATACTGGATTACTGTGATCTCACAGTTAAACTACATATTACTGTGATTTAGCTGTGTTTTTCTGTAAAATTACTATATTACCTGCAATAATTTCACAGGAAAATCCTGAATTTGGTTAAATATAACAGAAAAAACATGTGAGATGATAATAAAGTAACTTAATGTGAAATATTATAGTTACATATTGTTACTTTCTTTAGAGAGGCAAGCAAATGCTCATGGTTTTTCCCAATATATTTCTCAATCCAAAATGCAACATGATATTGATTCAGCAGAAAAATGTTATCACATATTATGCGTATTTTATTAAAACTGAAATACCTGTAAAAGGGGAGGGTTAACCTTAACCCCGAAGGCAAGAGTATTCAGTAGAATATAGAATCAGTATTCTAAACCCAACAGCTGCAGCCTTTAGCTTATGGTTATTTATTTATACATGTTTAGCAATATGAAAAGCAAATCAGGATTTTTAGGTTTAAAATTACATTTAAATTTCTTTAGTCCAGCTCAGATCATTTACAGGTGGATTAAATTTGAATGTGACACTTTTTTTGGTGTGTAATGGCACACATGGATGACTTTTTCTCCTGTCCTGGGTGCATGAATGTGATAGAAGCCTCGCTTGTTGTTGCCTTTTCATATGGAAACATGCTCTTCTTGCTGAAAAGCCTTTTCTGTAATACAGTCACACTGTGATTCCAGCCGAGTGGAGAGTGGGAGAGAGAAAAAAAGGGGCCATATGCTGTTATTATTTTCACATTTATTTCTATATTTCTACCTCCAAGTGGCAGTGAAAGGAGCGAGTCAAAAGGGATTGCTATAAAACGAAACGTCCATTTGAAAATAAAAGCTGTGGAAAAGCGGTGTGAAGGCAGCACTTATAGGTGAATAGAAGTGTCAATCAGGCTGCTGATGGAGGCTGAAGACTCACAAAGCTACAATAGCCGATGCATCTTTATATATCAGAGCCCTGATCTGTAAAACCTGGTTAAATACAGCAAATAAAACAGGGAGACTTGGTAATGCATCCTTCAGAGGGGGGATAAATACATGGTGAGGGCCGTCCAGGCTTTCACACTGATGTCCTCTTACATTTGACTCCAGGAGAAACTAACATCTGCATAATTTACATCATCACAACATCAGGAAGATAGATAGGTAGATAGGTAGATAGATAGATAGATAGATAGATAGATAGATAGATAGATAGATAGATAGATAGATTTTGTTATGCTCATATGAGGAATTTATTCTCGTACTTATGACCTTTTATAATTCGTCATAGGGAAGATAATAATTGGAGCCACATGTCTGTGATAGGGGAGAGTGGATTCACTTTAACTTCTTCCAATCAGAAACAAGTTTGAGTGGTGTCACTCAGCCTCTTAATACAGGATCATAATGCTTAAGTGCTCCTCAGACTGCTGAGCAGCGCCTGAATCCCCCCACAAAAACTTTTGTGTGTCTTTGTAGTCTCAACTCGATGGATCGTCCAATCTCAATCTCTCTTTCATTTTTGGCGTTGCACTCTGCTGTACACATGGTAATTTTGTGACAAATGAAAATGAGAGATTGGGAGAAAGTTCAGTTCAATTGAATTTTATTTATAAAGCCCAATATCACAAATCACAATTTGCTTCAGAGGGCTTTACAACATACAACATCCCTCTGTCCATGGACCTTCATAGCAGATAAGGAAAAACTCTGCCCCCACAAAGACTCAAGGGAAAAAGCCGAGTTAGTAAAAAGCATTAAAGGAGCTATATGTAAGAAATCTGAAGCAAATAGTAAAATCATCCTATGTCACAGAGACTAAGGAATAATGTTCATATAACATACTGATCTCACCGACAACAACAGTTCAGCCAGAATATTTGCATCTAAAAAATTTTTTTGCAGTTTGCAAATCATTTTTATGTTTTGAATTTGTGTTTTGGCCTGTTGCGCCACCCACCGCCGTCTACCAGCCACACAGTCAGTAGAGTCTCAGCATCAGTTACAGTTACGACTTAGCTACAGCAGCACGGCAAGCTGCATTAGCAGTGTCCCGGTACATAGCATTAGCAGCCGGCTCCTCCTCAGCTGTATCCCGGCAGCAGCGTTAGCAGCAGAGAAGCCGGACTTGCTCCAACGGTCCACTGGAAAACCGAAGATCAAGGACGCGGTGACGCGGCCCTGCCACGACAGCCGAGTGTGGGCAAACAAATCAGTCTCCAGTGTACCGCTGTCCAGCAACCTCAGATCTGTAGGAGAGGGGGGGCGGACACAACCCGCGGCAGTATTTTGAATTTGAGTGCAGTAACCATTTTGGCCACATTCTTTCATACAGCACCTTTATGTTATACCTGAATGTTAACAAATAGAAAGAGGAGGAAGAGAGAGGAGCTCAGGAAGTCCCCCAGCAGACTAGTGGTGCTTCTTAAAGTCAGGGATGGATTCCTAAATGGCTACATTTCAAGGAGGCTATGTCATTGAAATTGATCCTGCCGAAGGCCTGTTCCAATTTCAAGGATCTGTCAAATTCTACCGACTACTGAGTCCTTCTTTCAGAGAATCCTCAAGGATGAATGCGTGTATCCTCAGTGACATGAAGTAGGACCTACAGTAGGCCTCTGTAGGACCTGACTTAGACGGACCTGTCCTACCAAGGATGCATCCCTGACTATGAGAAGAACCCTAGGCCTATATGAGCCTAATTAGGGGCTGGTCCAAGGCAATCCTGAGCCAGCCCTAACTATAAGCTTTATGAAAGAGTAAAGTCTAAAGTCTACTCTTAAATGTAGGGACGGTGTCTGCCCCAAAACCCTGCCTACTTTCACACCTCCACACACATCTGGCTAATGCCTGAAGGGAAACTGGGTCATTTACTTGAATAGACTGACAATGTCGGAGTTGCCCTTTTTTCACGTCGCACACAACAGGAGATTGTCAGACACATTTTCACCTACTGGAAGTACTCTGTTTGGTTTTGGTGAGGGGTGGTGCTTAGAGCATGCAGGAGACTGGACATGAAGCAGTGTTTCATTTTCATAGCCGGTCCATGATTTGAAGAGTCTCTTGAGTTTGTCTCATAATTTCAATGTCCATCCTTACCAACAGAAGTTCCCCAAATTCGGTGAGACATTTTCATCAGTGTCTTTGTATAATGAGCCTTCTCTTTCAGCTCACTTGTTGTATTCTTCAGAGTTCATGCTAGTTGCATATTAGTAATGTCATCAACATATCCACTTACTCGCTGTAAAAGAAAAAAAGTCAAGCATAGCATCCACCAATTATAATTGGAGATTTCATGTGTTGATAGCCAAGCATAAAGACCTTATTATGGAGCATACTGAGACAAATAAGGACATATGATGTAGGTGGGAAAGAAAGGTAAGTCTTGATAGGGGCCATGTTCATTTTTGCGCTGGGGTCCCTTAGCAGCATGCAATTAGCCCAAACCTCTGTTGGAGGGTCCCAGGGCACCTACCCTGGCAATTTCTTTATGTATTTATTCTATAAACAAGCTCTAGTTTGATGTTTTATTTTTATGCAATCTGGCACTTTATTTACATTCAAAGTACAAGAAATAAAATAAAATAAAACTGGGAATTAGACAATTGTCAGCAGACTACCAGGTTGAGCATTACTGTTGTAGAAAATGGAATGTTTGTAATAATAAAAAAATAATGTAGTTCTCAATGTGGAAAGCAAACTTAGAAATTCAGACTTAAACTGTCACTTTTGATCAATCACAAGTATTATTCAGCAGCTAAAAGACCTGTTTTATACATATTCCACTGCTTATAAAGAACAAAAGCTTTAGAACATTTTTTTACTTTGTAAAACTTTGGGAAATGTAAATAAAGCTAAAAACCCTGAGCGTCCATTGTTTTAACAAGAAAAAAAATTCTTGGTAGCAGGATACACACTATTTTTGATCAACAGTGTAATTTTTCTATCTCCTTATGTGCGAGTAATCTCAAAAGTGAAACAGTGAAAAAACGCTGCCATGAAATGCGGGCTGCCTGGCCCATTTCCTCTCACCTGACACAGTCCAGTTTCCAGCTAAACAAACAGAGGCAGCAGTCAGTCAGCCTCTGTTCACTGCTGGGCCTGATAGCCAGCTAATCTCCTCATCACTGAGGCATGATGGGGACTGTCAGGTTCCGAGGTGGGGGGGGGGGGACTGTGAGGAAATGTGTCGGGTTTTGTGGAGGTCAGGGCTGTGTGTTGGACTTTCACATACAGATCTGATTCAGAAAATGAGAAGGGATTCAAACCAGGGTAAAAACTGGCATACCGCAGTGTTTGATTTATAATGTATTAATAGTTTGTGATAATATGATTACCTTATTTAAAAAGCACAGCCTAAAATGATGAATATAAACATTACAAAGCAGCAAAGATATTTCTGTAATATGTGGTGTTTTTTGTTTGTTTGTTTGTTTGTTTTTTAGGTCCATGGGTAACTGCTGTTTTCTTTTTTTTAGTATTGCTGCCAGTACTGTCACTACTGTCAATATTACTATCACTTTTACTATTACTACTACTTTCACTATTACTATTGTTTTTACTGACATTACTGACACTATTATTACTTTCACATGATTATCACTGACAGTATTATTTTTACTATCAGGATTACTGCTACAACTGTAATGCCACTGTTTTTATATTAACTACTACTATTACTATATTCAGTATCAATTTTACTACTGCTGTTGCCATCATTTTTACTATTACTTTGACCATCAGCAGTACTATTTATTTTAGTTTTACTCTCTTTTACTTGTTGTTAATACTACTATTCTTTTTACAATTCTTTTTGCAATTATTGTACATTTTCTCTTTTACTATCACTATCACATTACAATTCCTGTCTCACCATTACTAAACTTTTTTTCTGTCTCTGTCACTCTCACTATTAGCATCACTGTAATTTCTTCTATTACTATTACAACTATTATCACTAATATCACTTATTATCACAATGACTATTACTGTTTCTAGGCTGGTAATCATTTTGAGACAAATGTCATCATGATAAACTGTATTAAACAATGTCAGTTACAGCTATTCAAAAGAAAAATGAATGAATATCAAATCTTTAAAATCTGCTAAATACTTACTAAATACGTAGTGTGTGTGTGATAGACATACACAGTTACACATGCAGACTGGTGCAGTGCCAGACAGGCCTGTGAGTGTGTATTTACTTCCTGTGTATTTGAAAAGAGACACACAGAACTCTATGAATAGACCCCTTTCAATCCCATCTTTCATTTCACACACACACACACACAAACACACAGGTTTGTCATTCTATATTGTGTGAGGACCCTTATTGACATGATGCATTCCCTCTCCCATATACCCCTTTTCCACCAGAATAAGCATATGTACTCCGTTTTTTAAAGACAGAAAATCCCGCTAAACATAGGCTATAGAACTATAGTTTCACTGACAATAGACCAGAGCTGTGTACAAAGCTCTGCAGCAGATGAGTATGCCTTTCTGTGTTTGAGTGGGTTTTTCTGATGTGCCACATTTAACGTCACAGACAGGCCAGAAAACAGGTTAATAAACAGCAGAAAGCAGTTTGGGGCCTGTGAAGACTTCATGACAATAACTTCCTTTTATACGTCTCTTACTTATTCAATCTGTCTTTCAAAGTCGGTGCAGACTAATGAGCCATGTTTAAGTGCTGCTTGGGTGGGAATGGACGGTATTTTGTCATAGCATGTCATTGCCATTGTCATTGCATCTTTCCAGTTAAGGAGCTAAAACCAGTGTGTTCACCCAGGCGTTGTGTTTTCATCAATGCCAATCAGAGCCAGAGCTGATCAATACCTGTGACTACTGACAGCTGAGTCATTTGACTCGGGTGTGAATACTGATTGTAACCCTGCCCATTACATCAAAAAGCCAACTGTTAGCAGTGTAAGGTTTTTTGTACAGTGGAAAGGGACTTTAGGCAATGTACTATGTCACCCTACGCCTAACCATGCCAACTGAATGCCTAAAGGCCCATTTATGCCCCCTTTATGTACGAAAATGTATACGTCCGTTTCAAACGACCATTACCATCTCTGCCCACATACTTCCATGCATCCTTTACGCTGGCATGGATGTTAACCAATATATCCACCAGGGGGCAGCCCAGAGTCAAAAGTTTATGACAACAACAAACAACAAACATTGCGACTGTGGAGGAGATATTGATAATGTACTTCTTGCATAAAAGACAAAAACAGAGGCAGCGTTGTAGGAGGCGGTGGTCGGTGAGGCCGTAAAATACATCGTGACTGGAGGACGGAGAATTCTTTTTTAGAGCCACGTATCAGGTAGTGACAGCAACACTGCCCCCACGGTTTCCGGTGGTACTGCTCCGTTTGGCCTGTATCCGTAAGCTTTATGGAAACGTGCAGAAATACGGATGAAATGAACGAGGAGCACGAACAGAAAGCTCTGTCTGTATCAGGATCCGTATTTAACGCTGAGGATAAATGGGCCTTAACCCTAACCCTTGCCTAAAGCTAATTCTAACCTTAAACCAAAATGTCCTAAATGCAGTGGTTTACAATTAAGCTGATTCACACAGAGTTAACATGCATGTGTGTGTGTGCGTGCGTGCACACACACACACACACACACACTACAGCCATCCATATTTATTGCACATGTCAGATATTCTTGCCGGATCAGCCCGGGCTGTGTTCTGTGTCAACGATGAAACCCATGTGTTACTCAGAACCGTTTGCTGCAGTTCAAGGAGGCTGCCCCCCCACCCCCATCATCATTCCCATCACTACCCCATGAAAGCTGTCTGGTTCTTAAACAAAACCACAAAGTGCCTGTAACCTGACCACACACTTAATATTTGCCTCACACATCAAAGGGCACGAATCACAAAATGTAGTTTTTGTTCAGCAGTCATGTACATCACACATGAGCTTCACTAAGTTGCAAACTTGCACAGGAAGGCCTCTGCTCACTGCAAAAAAAATGGCACTGATGAAATACTCTTTCGTGTTTCTTCTATGAGACACGGACAAAGTGGAATATACTTTTTTCCTGTGGACTTCCTGTCATTCTGCATGAGGTGAAATCATCAGATCAGTCTTCATCACAAAGGTAAGCTGAATCAGTTAATGCATGTGTTATAATGAAACCTGTTAATTATTGCAAATAATACTAATAATAGAGCAAGGGTTGAATGAAGAATGCAGTGATCTGGCTTTGGTGGTGCCTAGTGGTAGTAGCAAAGATGACACTGAAAGAAACAAACTGAAGCGACGTTAAACTATCTAGAAAAAAAAGTATACTATCAAAATAATCTGACAGACGTTATGATCACATGTATAAAATTTACACATTACAATTCCTGTAAAATCCACCTAAATTAATCCCAAAACACCCATCCAAGTCATACCCTAAGTAAATTGAAAGCTGTTCTTGTTCCATTTGTAGTACATGTACATGTGTATTCTCATATGAAAGGTGACATTCTGAATTTTATTCTCCGGCAGTCAGACTCATTGTAAGTGTCTCTGTCATTGAGTTATATAAGTTTCAACATGCAGAAATAAAAGTTGTTTTTTTTTTATTATTTATTTCATTTCTTTACCTGTATATTTTCTTAAAAAAAGATGCTGCAGATGACTAGAACTGGTAGGTATTAGCTGGAAAACACAATGGGATCATAGCATGAGACTCACATAGTCCACATTCAAAGCAGATAACTATACCACAGCAAACAAACATTGTACAAATGTTTTTGTAAGGTTTTGTCCAGGCACTTTCAAAAAAGAGAGTAAAACAATTAAATTGATGCAACAGCAGCAGCGTTGCCATGTGTACGATAATTATCATATTTGTACAATAATTTGGCCCTTTGTACGATGTACGATCAGTAATCCCAAAAAAGGCCAAATGTACGATAATTTGACCATTTCATGAATGTGTGGTTGTCATCAGTATGCCAGGGTTTTTTTGTGAGCCCTGAAGGCATTTGTTCCCATGTGACAGGTTTTCAGCCAATCGCACTTTGCTTGGTGTGAGATACGGGTGACGTTTCTCTCTGAACAATGGACATGATTGGCTGAATGGTCAGCTGTACCCGCCCCACAAGGCGCTAGGACCCGTCAGGAAGTCGAGTAAGATTCAAAACAGAAGAAGAAGAGGAGAAAAAACAGAAGCAAGGAAAATGGAAAAAAAGTAAACCAAAAAAGTAAACACTAGAGTGATTATATTTGCCTAGAGCTCGTCAGTAGGATTGTTATTTTGGTTATTATAATTTCCCTCAAAATACGATAATTTTGAGTCTCTGGTACGATAATCCTACATTTCCCACCTGGCAACGCTGAACAGCAGTTCTTGGCAACCTGGTCTCACTCTATAGCGACTTCAAAGAATAAAGGAGTCGCTGAGGGATGAAGGTTGGGCCTGACTGTCTGACGCGCTTAACAAAAGAAGCCACTGAGATTTCTAAAATAAGTTTAACTTTTTATTAACGAAAAAAGATGATCAACTCATGATAAACTGCACAAAGTCATAATCAAAGTAATCACAGTGATCACAAAAAATAGCAGTCAACAAAAAATATGTGACCCGCTATCCTCCTCAATATGACCACATAATAAAAAAATCAATATATCATAACCAGAAACAAACAAGACCAAAGAGTAACAATATCAATATCCCCTCCCCTTATTTCTAATAGAATAAACACCTTTTAATTAATTCCTGGTTCCTACACACTCCAAAGGTGTCGAAAACCAGCACGCTGTCAGTCAGTACGTTTACATGCACAGCTTAATCGACCTATGCTCAAAATTCGATTTTGGCGTCTAATCGGACTTCTGTCCTTGTCCCAGTTTACATGCAACTGAGAAAATCGAATGACTGACGAGAACGTGTCCTCCTCCTCACACTAGGTGGTGATATACGTCATTTCAGCGGATTAATATGCCCCCCTTTCCGGTTGACCTATTACGCTACTTAATAATAAACAACTGGAGTCAGGCGGCAGACCGGCATTTTCGAACAACAGCAAGATGGATAATAGTACAGCTTTGTTCATCTCGTACGTAATGTACACGTTACTGATTGTGCAGATAAGGTGCACACTATCCCTCGTGGTCATGGTGATTTCGAGAGGCAGACAAGAACACCGTATGCTGTTGGAGGGCTACAACAATAGCATGTCTTGTCTGTTCCGGGGTCATACACCAGCGCGGGGGGTGTGGAGCATGCACACATGCATCGTCTAGTTTACCTCTGATTAAGGCGTATATATGCCAGAGAAAATCGATTCCAATCGCATTACCTGGGTGTCTTAATCAGAGTTGGAGAACTCCGATATTAGTCAGAGTAATGCGTTTACATGCACTTCAGTTGTCCAGTTATAGTCGGATTAAGGCAATAATTCGGTTTTTCCAAGTGTCATGTAAACATACTGAGTGACTTCCGGTGTCAAACACTGATGAAAAAAGTCATTCTTTCACACTGGTTGACATTATTGTGTAATGATGCCTGGCGTCGTCAGGGGAAATGCAGCAGGACAGCAACCAAAGTGAAGGCAGCGGAAGTCTGAGTAGGGAAAGGGAGAGGGGTGCTGGATGAGTCCAACAACCACCAACATTCACTCAGAAGACCAGTCTTCACTTTCTGTAAAATTGTAAAGCCAAACCCTCTTCTTTTTTCCTAAACCCAACCATGTGCATGTGTTGGCAAAAATAACCATGTGTGTTTATTGTTGAAGGTAAAAAAAACATCAATGTGCACTGTTGTATTGATGAATTGCATTTATTTTGAAAGAGACTGTATGCAAACTGTACATTTCCTGTGAAAATGGAAGTGTATTTTGAAAATAGACAATGTATGTAACATGCAGAAGTTGACATGATGTCTGAGAATGTCAACAATCAACTCACCCAGGGTACCTTGGACGTCAAATCTCTATGTGGAAAGTCCATGACCGAACGTTGATATGTGACAAGGTCAGAGTGAAAATGTGTTGTTTGTGGATATCTATGGCTGTAATAATGTGTTTGGACTAAATATTTTATTGGGATTAGATTGTCTGCACCTTTAAGAGTGTGTGAGGACCATTTTTGTTAGAATATTATTGATCTGTGGATTATGATAAGGCGATATTATAAGAGTTTGGTTGTTTGTTGATTGTCTGACAGAAGCATTTATTGTACCTGCTGTGGTGGATGTATCTTGAAATGGTCCACATCAGTCGAACCGCAAGGAGTCTAGATTTCTAATGATAGGTAGTATCAGTTTGTTGTCTTGAAGGCAGCTCTTTAAGTTCCACATGCACTTTTATTTGTTTGCAATTTAATTTTGTTTCTTGTTAAAAATAAGAACTGGATTCTTACTTTAATGTTTAATGTTTAAGTTGTTAAATGCAGCGTTTTATTTATCAGGGGCTGGGCAGCTTAAGCTGCTAGGACCCTATTGTTCTGCTGCATGTTCTTCTTCTTCTTTTTCTTCTTCTTCTTCTTCTTCCTCCGAGGAAATCCTACTTCCCATGCACGAAAAATGACCAAACTTTGCACAAAGGTCCAGTCCCATGCCGGATTGCCTCAGCTGCAAAAACAGGCCAATAGTCCTGATGGTGGCGCTAGCAAGCCTCTAAAGTTCAAAATTTTGAAAATTCACAACAAATCAACCATATGTGCTACAGATTTGCAACTTTCACCAAAATGTAGCCCCAATACTGAAGAAACTTTTGTACATTTAAACCTGTTGCAAATTGTGAAGTCCATCACTCTTTTTTCAAAAACTGTAAAATTTATTAAACCTATCTCTTCCTACAATTTTTGCTCAATTGACACCAAACTTGCTACAGAGCATCTTCAGACTGTCTTACATAAACGATCCACACAGATTTTTGATTTATCGAAAATTGAGCCTACAGTGCATCAAAATGTTTGACTGTAAACGGTACTGTAAACATATACTTGCAAATTCTTGCTAAATACATTTTCAATGTTCATTAAAAAAATGACAAAATTTTGGAGTCATGGAAGATGATGTTTGGAAAACTGAATTTTTTTACAGCATTTTGAATTTCGCTCTCATGCCAACAATTGGAGTCAATGCAAAAATGATATTTTTAAACATCAGTTTTTCACTTATGGAGCCAATAAATCATTTTTAAAACATCAGTCTCAGAAGTTGTGAGTTCAAGCCTCAGCTAAGGCAGAACGGACATTCTAATGTGTTCTATGTTCAGGCATCATGCTATGTGGATTAGAGACTACTAAGGTTAATATAATTATGATCCAGGCAGTTTCGCAGAGATACAAATACTCTTTATCAACACTTTTCCCTGTTATCCCTTGTCTCTTTTCCCTGTTTTTTCTGCATAGCCTAATTTTATTTTATTTGTGCAGTTTTGCAGCTGAAAGGTAATGCTGATTTCCTTTTAAAATGAAGCCGTAATGGTGCATTTACAATTTTACAAATAGGCCTATCTCTGCTATGAATCATTTCATTATTGATTAGCATTCCAGTTATTTTCTATATTAAATGTTTGTCTATAAAATTATGTAAAATTCATATTACCTTTCCCCAATTCCAATCTGGCATCCACAAACATCTCACTTTGTCTGACTAAAGGTCCAAAACCATGATAAAGCAAGATTTGAGGAGGCTATCCTCAAATCTGCGAAGGTAACTCCAACACTGATGCCTGAAAACAATCAATCAATCATGAAATAGTTGTGGATTAATTATA
The DNA here is from genome assembly GCA_026686955.1 of Epinephelus cyanopodus. Classification (NCBI taxonomy): domain Eukaryota; kingdom Metazoa; phylum Chordata; class Actinopteri; order Perciformes; family Serranidae; genus Epinephelus; species Epinephelus cyanopodus. Next base: position 5,253,674 of record CM048928.1, read on the forward strand.
TGTTTGACTTATTGATTTATTGACTAATCACTGCAACTGTAGAATTCCTATAATGAGCTAGAAGAAGAAGAATGCCACCTTTTTTCATCTTCCTGCACTCTGCTTGTTGCTTAGAATTGCCTAATTTTGCCTAAAATTGCCTGGCCCTGACCATTGCTGCGCAGCAGCTATAATTAAATTAGTGTTTTATTTCTTGAAACATAGTGATGTCACATCCTGTTAGGTCATTTTCTTTTCTGCAACTTCCTATTTACCTGGTCCTGCCATGAGACACATGTGCTACATATTTGCAACCACCTGCAAATATCATAGAGGCAATGCCATAAGTTGATTTATATGATTTTAGGAATGTTAAGAATTATATATTAGATGTTTTTTGTTAAAAATGCTATCTGATAACGTTTATTTATATTTTTGTGCAATGCTAAATTACTTAAAAACAAAGATGCATAATACTTTTGTATTGTTTTTATTAACAGTTTTCACCTTTGTCATTGAGGAAGCCTGTCAGTAAATGGTCAAACTTACTGCAGACTCTGTCTTCACTGGCATTGGTTTACCTTTCTGTTCAGTCAGAGTTCCGTACACCCTGTACGAGAACACTATAATGAGTAAACCACTTTAACACAGCAAACACAGCAGCAGTTCACATATCATAATCATCTCATTCAGCATGTAACAGTCATTTGTCCTGTGGTGTTGCGTACAGCACAACACAATTAGAATCACAGAGAAAAAAATTCCAGGCTTTTAATAAAAACAACAGTATGAAAAATGTATTTAAAATAGTCAGCACATCCAAATCTATGGCCATGGTTCTCTGCACTGGCATCTGGATGGAGGCTTTGATGCACACACACACACACACACACACACACACACACACACACACACACACAAAATTGTTAGGAAAAAAAAATACAAGTTACTTACATTACTGTTAAAAAGTAGTGACCAAAGCTATTAACTAATAACCAAAGCTTGACTGGCTCCAGTCAGATGGCTGACAAAAACAGGAACTAGGGAGAAAAAAAGCTTCATAATAAAGAAACAATGGCTTCATTTTGTTGCCACTTTATATGGATTTCAAAGTTTTAACTTGTTTTTACATAACTTTCTGAGAGTAGGTCTTACAGTTAAAAAACACAAACACATCAGCATGTTTTTTTTCCTGTGGTTTTGTGAATGAAATGCACTTTACAAGCATTTAAGTCAGTCTCGCATTTGGGTTGATTTTCTTAAGAACAGCTCTGAGCTGTTTGCAGCAGCAAGAGTTAGGATTTCAGATGAATATACAGAGTATTCAAAGAGGGGGCAAATGCAAATGTGTCCATTTTCACCTGCTATCGAGCCATGCCTGTGCCCAGTCATTTTCTACTTAAATGGTTTCAATTCAGTGCAAACGTCATGTTGTCAGAGGACAGAAATGGCACAGCCGCTTTCTTTCAGGGGTCATCAATCATTCATTATAACCAGAATCCATCAGCCAATCCCGGTAATTACTGATTACAGGCAGGCAGTGATGTGGCAGGATCAAGGAAACACACATACACACATATGCACACTGCTTTCTGACAGTATGTCATGTCAGGAATCAGAAACACATTTACACATTAGAAGGTCCCCGTCTTTTCACAGAGGTGCTACTTAACACACTTTGGAATTATAAGAAATTCAAATCAGCTCTGCTGGCTGTGGCAGGAACATAATGGAACCTAGAATTATTCTATCAAAACAAGCCGGCACCGACGCTACCAGATGGATTGAACACATTAGAATTTAAACCTCAGCCCTGTCTTAACACAAAACTGCCCTGCACTTTGAAAGGTCTTTTACATATCCACAGAGGACTGTCATGGCAGTGTGTGAAAAAGGCATTCAGTACATATTTACATCCAGTTCCCATCACTTCTAACACCTCAATGTATATTTTCACTCTCTTATGCTTTTCTTTATTTTATCTTAAGTCTGTTAAAAACATGATCTGATCCTGCAGGGGAAGCTTTAGGGTAAAAATTTTAGAATTTTTTGCTCATTACAAACTAGTGTTTCATGCCATGTGCAGTAAAAAAAAAATGTACACGTGAAATACCATTAGAGGGTGTACGCTGCAATGAGAATCTGCATGAAGGGTCAGTCATAACTCTCTATGAAACGGTGCTTCGGAAATACTTAAGGCTGCTATATTAGGTGAACTCATAGTGTACATCGTAATAGAGTGAGTGATTGATGTTTGGTGAAAAGCATCAATTAATGACTTTTTTTGTGACATGATTATGATTCAGATAATTAGATTAGATTATTAGTTATGTTTCTGTGTTTTTATGCTCAATTTGTGCATTGAAGTGGAAAAAAAATGTTATGAAAAAAAACAAACAAACCTGGGATTACTCATGTTTGTATGCCTCACCAGAATAATAAGGATTAATAATCTGTGGGTCATGAATATCATCAATTTTAATGGCAATCCATCCATTTGTTTTTGAGAAATAGTAGTAGTCTGACTGATACACCAAGATTGCCAATCACAGAGCATGTCACTAGCATGGGGAATAAAACCTTTAAAAGCATCTGCATGTATGTTCCTTTTAGTTCCATAGCTATTAGATCTGAGGCTGAGGAATCAAATGTCTGTTGGCGAGATTGCCCTGTAGTGTGGCTGTATAACTGTTTAACAGCCATAGTGTGAAAGTGCCTTTGCTTTATCTATCTCTCATACAGACTTCTTGTTTCCAGTGGGCTCATTTTTTGCAAGTGATTTACAACAATGTAGAAAAATAAAACATGCACACACTGCAAATTAAAAAGCAGTATTTTATGGAGGACTGGCCATCAATGATTCAGAGAGCAAATGAAGGAGGAGAGAGGTGATACGATGACATAAAGCAGCTCTCGGGCAGCTGCATTTCACCATGTGTTTCTGCTTCCAGTAGCTCTGGTATACGGCCCAGACGTGGACAATATCCAGGGCTGGTGGCAATCAGTTCTATCACACAATACTGATCTGGGATCTGTTCTCATTGCAGTGTCAAAACCAAGATGATCAACAGCAACTATGGCCGTTTCGAGCCTTGGAAGCTGAGGCCTGCCTTATCGTAGTGCAAAATATAAGCAACATTTTGTGCGACAAAAATCTCTATCTAACTCTGGTAATCATGTTACCATGTACGTTGATCTCATTACTGCTTAAGTTCTTTTACTTACAGCCTATTTTTGGTGATATCCCTCCGGTTCTTGGGCATGTGGCATTTGTGCTTAGGGGGCGTGACCTATGCTAATAACAATCAGCCGCTTGCCTCCAGTTTTGATCAATTAGGATTCTAGGCCTGATACTTAAAGCCTGATTATAATTTTTGGTCAAGAGGGTGAGAGACATGGGGAAGAAAAGAATATATCAATATAGGTGGACACAGTTGAGTTGCCAGAAGAAATGTGGGGCTGGTGTCCAGTGACAAAATTGAAGTATGACAGGATATAAAATAAGGAACAAAGGACAAAATCAGCAAGTTTACCTTACACTAGAGAAAACTAATTTATTGTGTTAGTCCAACTAAAACCGGACTTTTAAAATACATGCAGTTCACCCGAAATCGTACCAAATTGAATTTCTCAAAGTCAGACTATCACACACAGATAATGCCATTGGGAGTGGAATTACTCCTGCATGTATACAGTCAGTCTGACTTAAACTGCCCCAGGCAGCCAGTGGATGCTCCACAGTTTCCGCCCCGGTCTTTGAGGTTGAACAGGGTGACCATATTTTGATTTTCAAAAAAGAGGACACTTCGCCTTGTCACGAGATAGCCAACTTAAATGATACTCACAGTTTACTAGAAAATTCAGTTATATTACAAAATATTATCTCTCAAAGACAGAAATTCAGATAGGCCCCTATAGATAGGGGACACATACACACACTGGAGGGTGGCTACCCGATCTGAGACTGACGGGTCCCAATGGTAGGCCTACCCGTCGGGTCAGACCGGGATCGGTCAAAAATGTATAAATTGTATTATAAATTGGGCTCGGGTCGGATTCGGCCAGCTTTCAGTGAACATGTAGTGTAAAAATAAATAAAATCCTATTGTCTGTCCTGTTTATTGCTTGCAGGACTTTTATTTACGTGACAACACCTGAACAGAACACACACACACACACACACACACACACACACACGCATTGGCTGTTTGTTTCTACCTCTCCCCACGCTGGAAGCCGCGGACCTCCTGCCACCCACCTCCGCCTTGATTAAATGCTGAAAATAAAATAAAAGAGGGAGACAAGTTTTCCTTTTTTATCTTATTTTGTTATATTTCTCCCTCTCCGCGGTGCACCCACGGCACACGCCCAGCCTGTTAAATAGCCTGTAACCATAACAACTGTGTGACACAAACTCAGCGCTTTGGTCATTAAATAATGTCGGGCTCGGTTCAGTTTTCGGACATAACAAAACAGAATGACTGTCGGGTTCGGACAGAACACACACGCACAAGGCAAGGAAAAACCGGACGTTATCATCAATTTATAAACACCCCCCGGACAGGACGTGAAAAGTGGACATGTCCGGACAAAATAGGACGTTTGATCAGCCTAAGGTTGAAAGCATTAAACGCATAACAGAAGAAGAAGCTGGTGACAACATGGTTAAATCTACATCCAGAGCTGTGAAGTTTTGGATGGATGAAATGTACAGAGCTGTAAAGTTGTCCACTGTGGTACCAGTTTGCCGTTAGCTAACTGTAGCTAACTTGTTTGTCGACAGACCAAACAGTCGACCAAGATTTTCTTTGGTTAAATACAGCCCTACTCTGTTGACCACACATCCCTGTTCACTAATCTGTTTCAATGTTATGTTAGAACAGTCTCACAGAAATACTTGAAATGTTCAAAATCAACAACAGTTCATTATATGTTGGTGGACACAAACTGTTAGAATTCAGGGTGGTGAGAACAAGCAGGGTAGAGGGCACAAACATCCTAAAAACCTTTTACAGGTCTTAATAGTGCTTGTCCTGCTTTGTGATAGTGATTTCAAAATGCCTGACAAAAGTCTCTGTTAGATCAAAAACATTGCAAAATTAAAACTACTGGGAACATGAAAACAATGACAATGCAAAGTCTATAACAAATGGTTGCAGTTTCATAGTGAAAAGTTTGCAGTTTGATTAAAGAAATTAAAAACACGTGGTTAGCTTTGGGGAACAAAAATTGCTTGGTTAAATTTGGGAAAAGATTGTTGTTTGTGTCAAAATAACTAAGTACGGGACATAAGTGACGTAAACTTATGCACTTTGCATAGTTACAAAAGTTTGTCAAGTCACGTAACTATGTTAACTTTTGGTTTCACACGGTAAACAAACAGCAGTCTCCTGGTTGAGACTTCATGTTTGTTTAACCTGTCCACCCTCCTACACAGACGTTCTTGCTCTTCACACTTGATTCATTTGTTCGAAGCACCAAAAGATCCTCACTGACTTTGCATTGGCATTGTTTTTTGTTGCCAGCACATAATTTTAACACATTTTGTGCCTACCACCACGTCAAGACTTTGTATCCATGAGACCAGGTTGTTTCAGTCTCCACCACAAAAACAGTAGATAAGGAATGTCTTCCTGCGAAAGGTGTGCATTTTTTACTTTTACCTTCTTTTCTTACCAAGTTACACTGTAACTCCCACACCCCATGTTGAACTTTGGCATAGCTGTTGCTGTTGGGCTGATGGAGTTTGCTGCTCTTCACTCCATTCCCTCTGCTACAGAGCATGGGGCCGCAGTGATTCGCAGCCTGCCCTGTCTGCCTTGAGAGGACTGATAAATACCAAGTGTGATGGCACACCACCAAGACCTAGGGCAGCAGGGGAAGGGATCACAGTGCAGCACTGAAACAGAACCAGATTGTTGAGATCTGGGAGGTATTACCTAGCCAGCACCTGGCCATAATGGGTCCCACCCCTCTGTGTAACTCAATCTAAAAGCTTAACTCTGTCGAGCTACTGGCAGAGGTCCCCCATTAATCCAATACAGGTGCCAAACAGCCAAGTCAACCCACTGCAGGGGGAAAAGATGCTTCAGTATCAGCTTGGGTACATTTGCAGGGGTATTTATTCTAGTTTGCATGCACTGTCTAAATATAGAAGACATATAACATAATAAGTGACAAAAATAAAGCAATCACTGCCAAAATAGGGGGAATCAGGCAAGAGGAAGTGCGTAGATTCTTTTCAACAGAAGGATGTAAATCCTTTAAAAACCTTGAGGTCTTATGAGGGATTGATATGAGACAATACCCCACTTAAACTCCCTGGTCACTTCTTGCCCCTGGAAATTAAAGCGGATTTTAACAGTGCCACCATTGTGATTTACAAATAATTTGACAGAGCGGCTAAAAATCTTTAATATCCACTGATGACAGAATGGAATTAGCTGCATATTTTCCTCCAAACTTTTAATTTTCTTCCTTGTTTTGTAAGCCCAGGCCCTAATCCCATCTTTATACGTTTTGAGTATTAACCCCCGTCAAAAACACTGACACAGGTTGCCAGCCCGCTCCAGGGACCTCTTTACGAGGCGAGGTGCGTTTGTTCACCAGCCTCAACGTGGCCTTTGTTTGGCTGCTAAGGGGCGGTTGTGTGTGTGCATGTGTAGGGGGGGTAGCATGAGGGGTTATTCAGGAGCCTGAGAATCAATCCAGTATTACAGTTAAGCCATGTAATAATTACCATCATTAGAGGTAACTGGAGCATGGAGATGACCAAGCTACGGTCATAAACCTGAAGCTAATGCTGCGTGTTCCTTGAGATGTTGTCATATACATAATTTAATAATCCTGGAAATACATATCAACATTCCCCCGCAGCTGAAAACTGTCAGAGCTTAGCCCTGCAGCTCTCTGGCTCTGTGCTCGCTCCCAGGAGTTTACAAGGTCAACTTCCATATTTCCCCCCTTCCTTTCCAAGCACACTCTCAGAGAGGAAGTGAGAGGCTTTTACTGCAAGAATCTGTGTAAAATTCAATTACTGAGTTGGTTTTGAGGTAATTCAAATAATCACTACAATGTACTTGAATCACACAGAAAGACATTTGTTTCAAGAAAAGAAAACAGCAGATACAATGCTGTACAGATATTTATTCACTGGTTTTAGGAAATGGGCATTTAGCAGATCCTATTAGCGAGCCATGGTGTCTGTGGTCTGATGGATGGAACTCACTTGCCACGTCTCCCTGTTGAAAACTCTTCATGCCTATAATCAACAGAACATTTCATTACAGCAAGCATATCTCTTGCAATAAACAATGCCTGATAATGCTTTAAAACTTTTACTCAACCTTAAACCGCACCCTCTCAAATTAGACCCCTCTCAGTATGTTTTTATTGGCACGTAACTGCTGCAGATTTCTATCGCAGCTCTGGTAATTCAATAAGCATGAGGGCATTTTAGAGATAGCCTCGAACCAATTCACTGGGTTATGTTATGGTTAATGTAATACTGATTTAATATGCATTTATTGGAAAAACCTGGGAGATATTCAGATAATACAACTCGGAATAAACAGCAAAAAGTTCCAAACACAAGCTGTTTTTTTCTTCCTGTGAAGAAACAAAGGGAACAAGAGATGTGCAGCGTCTGTAAACCACAGACTTGGATTGTCTCATCCCTCAATCAAATGCTTTAATGCAAAACAGCATAAGCAAACACAAATACAAAGTTCCACTCAAACTGAGAAACAATAAACATTTATGTTCACAGTAAATGTAAACCTATACAGAGACAAGCAGCAGTTGACTGTGTTTGTGAAACTGACAAAGAAAGACTGTACCTTTGTTGAGGACTACCAGTGGAACATAACATCTTCTCAAGTACTGTACTTTAAAAGAAATTGCTACCTTTTATATGGATGTCCGATCAGTGTTGATGGTTGAGGGAGTTGTCCTGCTCATGGAGCTGTGCCAACAGCACTTTCAGGTACCAGGATGAATTGCATACAACCTACTTACCTATAGCTACTACTCTATTGGCTAGAACCAAATAAAAACACAACAGCTCTTTAGTGTGAACCAGCATAAACCAAGACCGCAATGCTCTTAATTTTTCACATTGTCCACAGCAGTGCATTCACTTCTTCCAACACATTCTCACTCCGACCTCTTCACATACCAATGTTGGGTCATGGACTTTCCATGGAGAGATATGACATGGAAGTATCCCTGGGTGCGTTGGTTGTTGACGTTCTGGGACACTTTGTCAACTTCACCCTGTTACATGAATTGTCTGTTTTCAAAATACACTTCCATTTTCACAGGAAATGCACAGTTTGCATAGGATACAGTTTTCTTTCAAAATAAATGCACTACGTCAGTACAACACCACAAATTTACTTTTTTTTTTCCTTCAACAACAAACGTACGTGATTACATTTAGCCAACACACACACATGATTGGGTTTCGGAAAAAAGAACAGAGTCTGGCTTTACAATCTTAAGGGAAGCAAACACTAGCCCCCAGGTTAAAGTCTGTGGTTGTTGGACCCATCCACTACCCCTCCCACCAGCCCTAGTTGGACTTTCGCCCCCTTAACTTTCGTTGTTGTTCTGCTGTGTTTTGCCCCCGCAGCCAGTCACTGTCACACAATAACGCCGACCAGCTGCGTATCATGCCGACATGAAAGGCCAGCTTTTTTCAGTGGTGTCTGTCGCCAGAAGTCACTGACCAATTGTTGCTATTCATCATCTTCGGAGTGAGACCAGGTTGCTTCTTCCCACATTACCTTTCACAATAAAAGCCCTACTTGAATTTGTTTAGTCTCCACAACTGCATCACCAGTCCCTCCCATCTTTCTAACCATCTCATCATAGCAACAGGTGATTAGAAATGACTTCTTTTACAAATAGAGACGCAAACCCATATTTCCTTCTTTTGTTTTGTTTTGTTTTGTTTTGTTATGTTGGGGGTTTTTTTGTCAGGTGAAGACCTCTAGTGGCCGTGGTAATTATTACAACAGTAAAGGAGCAAGTGGTCAAACAGGCTGCAATGTAATGTTAATAGGCAGTTCTGATCTGTCAATTAATGTTCACTAAAAGGGCCTGTTTTTGTCTATGACAGGCTCAGACTGTTATTAGAAGTGTCTGACAAGATTATTAAAAGGATTCCTAAAAGGATAGAGCTTCTTTAAAGAATAAGATCCCTTTTTAAAAAACAGAATCAGTCCCTAAATTTGCTATTGTCAGGATGCTGCCAAGATACCAGACTGCATTTAAAAAGATAATAATTCTATCATTGCAGAGCATGCTAAATTTTAACTCAACAGAAACAAAATGAAAGTAATAAAAAGCATCTTGGTTTGTCTTCCCACTGTTTCATCAATCACCAACCCTGCTTTGAGTGACATAAACCCTTAATCCACCCAGTTGGATGTGAAGATGTGTACGCTCTATACATGCTAAAATTACTATTTATTTAAGTGGAGTTTGGTTTGCTTGTCAGTCATAATTTTGGGGCTGCCTCTGGTCTACCAAAAAGGATCTTTCTATTTAACAAAAAGGTCTATCTCTGTACAACCCAGTCTCACCCATCCTTGGCTCTCTAAAGGAATACTAAATTCTATTAATCATAAAAACAAACTATATAAACGGTACATTAGGACTCCACATTCGACTAATAAAGACAACTACACTAACTATAGGAATAAACTCACACACCTCATAAGGAAAAGTAAAACTAAATACTATTCAGACCTCATCACAACATCGCAAGGTGACTCCAAAATATCGTGGAAAGTCCTTAACAATATATTAAACAGGGATCAAAACACTAATGTGCTCCCTGAAACAAATAACACAGAAATGCACCCGCCAGCAACACTGCTACTACAAGGGCCAGTTTAGCTGATGCCTTCAATGATTATTTTGTTTACATTGGTCAAAATTTATCAGATAAAATTGCTCAACTCAAGAATGCCTCATTTGAGCAATACCTGTCAGGTAACTATCCTAATTCATTCTTTCTGAAGCCTACTGACAGCAATGAAGTTTGTAAGATTGTCAAAAATATGAAAAACTCACATTCGGCAGGAGCTGATGAAATTTCTAGCAGAATATTAAAAGCCATTATAGAAGTAATTGTACAACCGCTCATTTTCTGTGTCAATCTCTCCCTTTCCACTGGAGTTGTACCACATTCAGCAAAAATAGCCAAAGTTCTCCCAATCTTCAAATCCGGTGAGAAAAATAATCTGAGTAATTATCGCCCTATATCCATCTTGCCTACCCTCTCTAAAATCCTGGAACGAGTTGTCTACAATAGACTTAACAATTATTTAAATAAACTGAATAGTATTGTTGCATCTCAATATGGCTTCAGGAAGGATAGTACTACCTGTATGGCAATACTTGATCTTATTGAAAAAATTAATGATGCAATCGACAACAGTGACTGTGGAGTTGGAGTTTTTTGGGATTTATCAAAAGCTTTCGACACAATCAATACCGACATCTTAATTAGGAAACTGCAGCACTATGGCATCAGAGGCCTAGCATTGGACTGGTTTGGCAGTTATCTACATGGAAGGGAACAATATGTCTACGTGAAAGACCACAAATCACTAAATAAGCACGGGGTTCCACTGGGGTCCATTTTGGGACCGCTTGTCTTCATACTGTACATCAATGATTTTGTTAATTCCTCAGATGTGCTTCACAAAGTTTTGTTTGCGGATGGTATGAATCTGCTCTTGGCCCACGAGAGCCCATTTGAACTTGAACGACTTCTAAATAAAGAACTTTTTTAAATTGACAAGTGGTTTAAATGTAATAAACTCTCCTTAAACGTCAGTAAAACAAATTACATGATCTTTCGCACTCACCAAAAACGGGATTATGCGGAGCACATACACCTTGAAATTGATGGACAGGCAATATCTAGAGTAAGCACCACTAAATTTCTGGGAATAAGCCTTGATGAATCTTTAAATTTCAAAAGTCATATTAATGCCCTGGTGAAAAACCTTTCTAAATATGTGGGTCTCTTCACTAAACTGAGATATTTTCTCCTATCCTCAACGCTTCTTACATTATACAAAACCTTATTTGAACCTCATCTGTATTATTGTAATGTCATCTGGTGCAACACGTTTCCTAGCCACACAAAAAAACTCCAAATTCTGCAAAAGAAAGTGATACGTGCCCTCTCCTGGTCTGAATTTAATGCTCCCACTAATCCGCTCTTTCGTCGCCATGGAATACTAAGGCTTCTTGAATTCAACACCTATCAAAATGCATGTACAATGTACCAAATAATTAACAAGTTAAATTCAAAACTATGTAAGCTTATTCCAATTAGCAACTCTCTACATACACACAACACCAGGAATTATAACTGGGAAAAAGCGAAGGCTTAAAACTACTAGCTTAAGTGTTGTGTGTTATGGTCCACAGATTTGGAATCAGCTTGATGCTCACCTCAAAACCACCTGATCTCTCTCCATCTTCAAGAGGAAATTAAAAACTTAACTACTGTCTGTGTATCTATAATTTGCTTTGAAAATGTCGACTGGGATCAATGACCTGTTTTTGTTTTGTTTAGGTTTGTCTGTAATTTTTTAATTGTTCGTGTATCCTATGTTGTGTTGTTTTTGTACCATGTTGTTATATATTAAATGTCCTGGGCCCCCTCCCATAAGCTTTAAGTAGCTTCTATGGGGTGCCCCTTTTCACATGTCGTGGGGCATACTTTGGTATACCCGATACTGATGTGTGTGCAACTGTACCTTTTGTTGACGTGTGAATAAACTTAACTATAAACTCTGAAGTCACAGACAAGCAAAGGCATTCTTTCACGTCGGTACAATTTGACGTTGGTTGCCATTATTTTTAAGAGCACTGTGCAGTGTCAAGGGGACACAGGGGGACACCAATGTAAGTTAAGGGGGCTAAAGTCCGAGTAGGGCGGGTGGGAGGGGTGGTGGATGGGTCCAGCAACCACGGACTTTCCCCCAAGAAGCTGGTGTTTGCTTCCAGTATGATTGTAAAGCCAAACCCTGTTGTTTTTTTCTAAACCCAATCACTTGCTTTTCTTAACTAAACCTAATCATTTGCACGTGTTGGCTAAATTTAATCACCTGTGTTTGTTGTAGTAGGGAAAAAAAATCATCAGTTTGCAATGTTGTACTGATGTAGTGCATTTATTTTGAAAGAGACTGTATGCAAATTTTACATTTCCTGTGAAAACAGAAGTGTTGTTTGAAAACACACAATGCATGTAACAGGCTGAAGTTGACACAGTGTCTCAGAAGATCAACAACATTCGCACCCAGGGTACCTTACACATCATATGTTGACATGGAAGGTCCATGACCAAACACTGGTATGTGATGAGGTTGGAGTGAGAGTGTGTTTCACTGTAGGAATCCTTTCCGTAATGTTGTCAGACATTAACAATCTGAGCTTGTCACTGGCAAAAACAAGAACTTTTAGTGGACGGTGCACAAATGCTCATCTTGTTTGCACAAGATGAAAAATTTTTTTTTAAATCATGTTACAGGAGTTTGTGGGATCAACAACATTTCCACTGGGCCTTCACAAAGAAAATCCCACTCTAAATCAGAGTCCTATGTTTCTGCAGTTTCTCTTGGATTTACTCACTAAGGTCCCAACTAACAGTGTCCTCTGACTGTCCAGCTATCAACAAACAAATAAGACAAAGTCTGAGAGTGTGGCAGAGTTAACTCGAAGTTTCGTAAACTCATTCAGGTCACACTCAGTTGTCGCTGCATGATCACAGCAATAATACCATGTTAAATCAGCATCAGTGATGCATCAAAAAATGCAGCCACCTTATCCGTTCAACAAGGAAGGAACACGTGCAGACACTACCCAGACCTGAAAAACCTATGCTGACCTCCTCTGTAGTTTTTCAGGGAAAAAATAAATTACAACTGTATCTAAACAAAACAAACAAACACTTGAACATCAATCAGACATATGGACTGTAGACAACTCTGACAGTGTCGGTGGGTTTTTTGTGCAGTGGAAAAGGGGCTCAAGTAAGTTTAGGATGTTCTTTGACTACTGCTAAAAATGTCCAAACACTTATCATGAGCTTTGACTCAGCATATATGTTGAATGTTGCACTAGCCTTGATATTAGTATTCTAAAGGGAAGGACTGGATACAAAATCTCTGGTAGTTTAACCCCTTTGCTTATCTTTACACCTGCAGCAGAATACACATCCACTCAGTCGGAGGGATCAGCCAGGAACTTGGCCCGTTAATTGGGTCTTAACTTTCCAGAGAGAGAGAGAAAGGGAGGGAGGGGAAATAGTCCCTGGCAGACTTTAACCCAAGTAAGGAGGGAAGAGGGGGAAAAAAATGTCTGTTTTGAACTCTATTCACCTTAATTTCCTCTGCAATGAAAGAGAAGAAAGATTAATGAAATATCCTCAAATCCATCCTGTTTCATTTCTATTAAATCAGCAGTGAAATTCAAGCGTCCTGCCCAGGTGAAGGAGGGGGAACTCTGGGATAAAGTTTCCTCGTGTTCCTAAAGAGACTGAGGCTGCTTTCTGGTGGTGACCGATGATATTTTGAAAATTCAATTGTTGCTGAAGTCTGTATATCAAGTTGCGCTTTGATTCCCCCTCAGACTCACAGTTATTTCATTATGCTGAGGTTGGGATAAATAAGACATATTCCATGAACCAGGCATTTTTTTCTTTCTTTTATTGTGACTAGCAGTGGCAGAAAAATACAACTTTTTTTGTAATTCTCCCTGTTGGATCGATAAATAATAGTGAGTATTACACTGACCACAGTATCCCTTACATTTCAGTTTGTGTATCCGGTCAGTATGAGCTGTTGTCACAAATGGGGCTGCACTGAGAAAGTGAAGTGTCAATACAAATGCAAACGGCAGCCTCCTTAGTGGAGTCCATTGCAAACACTGAGACAAGCCAATTGGAGCCCATGGAGTCGCCTAATCTCATCTCAATTAGAATGGACTAATAAGTAGCCCTGTAATTAATCTGACAATAGAGGAGGCTGGGAGCAAACGTCTTAAAACGCTAAAGCCATCAGACCTGCAGCTGTGTGTGTGTGTGTGTGTGTGTGTGTGTGTGTGTGCGCGCGCGCACTCGCGCACGTACATGTGTGTATGTGTGATGTGTGTTTGACCATGTTGGGAGCGCTAGCCCCGTGGGATGCTATAAGTAAAGTTTAAAGCTACACACATAAATATAGGGTTTTTTTTTTTGTAGTGGATCAAATGATTATAGGTAATGTTACAGAGATCAGACAGAGAATTAACAACCACCCTACAGTTCCCCTCAGTTTCAGCACATTCCTTTATCTTTTAGCTCACTGTCTTTGTTGTACGTTAGTTAAATGTACTGTTTTGATCCAGTCACAACCTCATTTCCAGCTGCAGCAGCTTATAGGTGAGACACAAAAGTACATACTGATAATATGAAATAAAACATTAACAATGATATAGTAATGATAGTATTTATACCAGTTGGCAATGGACGTCAATATGCTATCAGAAAAATGGTGGACTCTCACATCAGAGAGACATTTAAGATTGGTTAGAATAAAAATCAGGTTGAAGATTTTTTATATGTCTAACCAGTCCATTCTCAAGCCGAAGTTGTCAAATACCAGCACCAACTTTAGGCACTAGACACCAATGATAACAGCCATCCTTTCATGTGGACATGATATGCAGCTGGTCGCTGTTATTGTTTAATGGCGACTGGTGGGAAACCTGGCAGGATATCAACGAAAGTTAAGGGGCAAAAGTCCAAGTAAGTAAAGTGGGAGGGGTGGTAGATGGGTCCAACAACAACCAACTTTCATCCGGGAGGCTGTATTATGAAAACAGACAATGCATGTAACAGGCTGAAGTTGACACAGTGTCCCAGGACATGTTATACAAAAACAAGAGTGAGAATGTGTTGGTCTAATGATGTTAGAATTTCCCGTTGTGTGGACGTTAACATTATGATGTTTTGTGAACGTTTGGTTTGTTCTCCGTACCCTACATGTTGCTATTCTACGACAAGATGAAGTTGGCATGAGACGTTTGGAACGCGCTGATTTTGGTTATTCAACAGCAAAACTTAATACCAACAAAATATTAACATTATCTGTTGTCAGTAAAGAAAGATAAAAATAGTTTTCCATTGTTAAGGCAAATGCCCTCTAACTTGACTAGCTAACTGGAGCTGGAAGTTAGCATTTTGCTGCTACAGTATTACTTGGTTTGGTATGTCCAGTAGCTAATGATAGCTGGCTAATATTTGTTCACTTAAGATTGATATTGCTGTATTACACCCACTCCTTAGCCAGTCTTGAAGCATTTACCAATATCTTGTAACTTTATTTGTTGACAGTGTGTTGCTGAGCAATAATTGACCTATGGCTAAGCCACGCCCCCTCCACTCACTCGGACAAACTATCGACATTCAGTGACAGGCGCTATGGCAGGTGTCACAGTACACGGCATTTCGCAGGAGGCAATTGATGATTTTTGGAGACATAACAATCAGATGCCTTTGGAAGTAACCAAAAGGGCCTAAACTACGCATTGGAGGGATATATTCATCATTTTATTGTTGAGAAGGTCGATGAAAAGTTTAAATTACAAGCCAAAATTTACAGGTCACAGTGTACGCTTGTGAACCACATCTTGCTGCCATTGCCATCAAAGACAACAAGATAAAGTGCCACTGAAGTTAAGGTTTTTGGCTCAGAATATGAGAAAAGGATAACAGCCTTTTTACCATCTTTACCAAGAGTGTCTCTCTGTTAGTTTGGTGCTACAGTATTTACATTGAATCATTCAGCATAACGTTTGCCAACCTTTGTTATTTCTGCCATTACAGAACACTTTACAATAAGGTACACAAAATTAGAGTAGTTACTGAGGAACTAATGAGGAACTAATGAGGAACTAATGAGTAACTAATGAGGAACGAATGAGAAACTAATAAGGAACAAATGAGTAGTTACTGAGGAACTAAGATACATAAAATAAGAGTAGTTACTTGGGAACTAATGAGGAACGAATGAGGAACTAATGAGGAACGAACGAGTAGTTACTGAGGAACTAAGCTACTCAAAATAAGAGTAGTTACTGAGGAACGAATGAGGAACTAATGAGTAGTTACTGAGGAACTAATGAGGAACTAACTATTAGTTAATGGTCAGTTCTTCAGTAAGCCCTGATCAAATTTCAGAGGAGTAGTTACTGAGGAACTAATGAGGAACTAATTATTAGTTAATGGTCAGTTCCTCAGTAACTCATGATCAAATTTCATAGAGGGGTCAATCACGACTTAATAATTAGTCAACTAGTTACTTCATCAGTACAGAATCATTACTCAATAACTGTCCATTAGTTAACCTTTTTATGTCTAAAGTAAAGTGACACATAATGAGTAGTCTTTCATTACTTCATCATCATCTTTACAATTAGTTCCTTAACAAATAAAATCACAGCCAGCAGGATTCTTGCAAAGAGTTTAATTCATTATTTTCAGACCACATACACATTAATATGATCATCCATGTTATTCTGTACAAGGTGCTGACGCACCAAACCGACATCAAAGAACTAGCGGCAACGAAAGCCAACTGTTGCGTCGTCTAGGTCGCCTCACGTCACCCTGTGTCAGTTGCATTTGAACACACTACAAAGACTACACCCAACGCTTGAAACTGTTACTCATTTATTTTGGCACTGCCCCATTGTCAAAAGACTCTGGAGTGATATTTGTAATTTTATTGCTAACAATATTGAAAAAGAATTTAAGCTGTTTCGGAGGGATGTGCTGTTTGGACTTTTTGACTTTGACTTTGACTTTGACAGAAATATGGAAAAACCCATTGAAAGATTTATTATTAATCTCATCTTACTTTTGGCAAGATTTCACATTCACAAATGTAAGTTTACACATAGAAAACCTTCTTTTGTTGCTTTTGTTACATCGATTCCATTAAATTTCCCCTTAATCAAAAGACAATCAAACCATTAATATTTGATATCATTTTAATATTTTCTTGTAAACTCTTATCCCCCCTGGCATATGTGATATATGACATCTGTGTGTAATGCTGAAGATCTGCATTCTGTAAACTCTGTAAACTGCCAAGTAGCATGTACATTGTGCGCTTGTGTGAAAGGAAATAACGCAAAAGAGAAACCGGAAGTCCGTGAGACATTTTGATGTCTCACTTTACTTTAGGGTTACAAAAAGGGTAGGTAATGGTTAAGTAATAGTTAGTTCCTCAGTAACTACTGTAATTTGATCAGGAGTTACTGAAGAACTGAGCATTAAACTAATAGTTAGTTCCTCACTCATTCCAAATTTGTTTCATAGTAACTGCTTTAAATTTTGTGCACCTCAAACAACTGTACTGTGAACAACGGTGTGATCAGTATACAGTACTTTACACCCAGCTGAGTAATGAAAGTAATGATGGCCACTTGTTTTTCTTTAGTTAGCTGATTGGTTCTTGCCATAATATGAATTTTAACAGTTGTCCAATAGGGCTGTCGGCTGTGTATTAACCTGCCTTCTGCACAACACAACTGATGGTCCCAACCCCATTGATAAAGCAAGGAATTCCACTGATTAACCCTGATAAGGCACACCTGTGAAGTGAAAACCATTTCAGGTGACTACCTCTTGAAGCTCATGGAGAGAATGCCAAGAGTGTGCGAAGCAGTATGAATGAGAAGGTGTGTCCAAACCTTTGGCCTGTACTGTATATCAGACTATTGGAGTTTCAGTGATCAGCCTGTAAGCAGCAGTATAGTTTTGCAGTTGGTAGGCCTGAAAGTGGGGCTAATTCTAACTACTTAAGGGGACCTTCTAGTTGTCATTTAATACTGAACTTCCATAAAATTGAGACTCAAAAAATACAGATCAAAAGAAGGGTGGTCAATATCAGAGAAGCAGCAAGCCAACATAGCCTGATAATCAGTCCCTAGTATTGGCTAACTAAAAAAAGACACCTCCTGTGTTTACCATAATGCAGCTCATTAACACATATTTGTTGGACACCATTGAATACTAGTGCATGGGCAGTGATTTCCAGCATCGACAAAAAAAAAGCCATCTTTTTTTTGTGTGTGCAAGTGCTGAAGTTTTCCACACATGTACATATATTTATGAATTTGTATATGCTACTTTTTGCATCATATTATTTAATTTTAAAAAAAATATTTATTTAATTGGTTAATTGATTGGTTCATTAAATAATTGGTTGATTGATTTTTGTTTCACTCTTAGCCTTATGTTGCTATAGAGGAAGGGTCCATGTCATTGGTCCTTTCACATTAGCATGATAATTGTGTAATGGCACCTGGCAGCATCAAGGGGAAACGCAGTGGGACAACAATGTAAGTTTAGGGGGCAGAAGTCTGAGTAGGGTGGTTGGGAGGGGTGGTGGATGTGTCCAACAACCACCTACTTTCACCCGGGAGGCCAGTGTTCGCTTCCTGTATGATTGTAAAGCCAAAAGCTGTTCTTTTTTTCTAACCCCAACCACGTGCTTTTGTTGCCTAAACCCAACTATGTGCATGTGTTGGCTAAACGTGACCATGTGCGTTTGTTGCTGAAGGAAAAACATCAATTTGAGTAAAAGAAAGAGGCTGTTTGCAAAGTGTACATTTTCTGTGAAAACTTAAGTGTATTTTGAAAAGAGACAATGCATGTAACAGGCTGACACAGTGGTGAAGAACGTCAATAACCAACGCACCCAGGATACCTTGCACATCATATCTCCACACCCTCAGTTTGTAATTCAGGATTTCCATTTGTAGCCCAAGTGGAAATAACGCTGATGACATCATCAAGGTTACTTTATCAAGCTTAATGAAGCTCCTCCAGAACCACAGAAGACATCATAAGTATGTGCCTAGAGGCTAAATAGTACTCCTTATGATCAGTGAACTGATTAAGTGAGAAATTGGTGGAGTTCTCCTTCAACATACATTAGGGAAGATGAAAATATGACAATGCATCATTGTGGCTTGCTCTATCATTTTGAGTCAAATTGACCTTGAAAGACATTTTAAGTTATATACACTGTTGGAAAGATGAGATCCCTAGCTTTTTAATGATATCACTATTGTTTTTGTGCTCCAAATATTAATCAGAACAGATCACATTACATGATGAGCCATGATTGAGCGAAAAGGCATTCAACGTTTGCTGTACGGTGGCCGCAAAGATACATGACAGAGCCAATTGGCCTCCCAAATTGGGAGCACATGCTATAGCCTAATCTAGGTGCTGTCTTCGGGTGAAAAATATACAGAAAAGCTCGGGGACACTTTTAGTTGCAGCCAGCAAGGTAAAGAAAACAAGCATATCCAGAAACACAGGTAGGGAGACAAGAAAATACTGTTTATGTCAGAAGAACTGCGGTCTGTATGATTAGCATATAGTGAGCAATAGATTTTACATGAAAATATTCACAACTTCACTTTTATAAAAACCCTTTTGTCTTCTGATAGGTGGACTCTTATGGACTAAAGAAACATAAATGGTTAATTCAGGAGTGTGAAGTATCTAACCGGAGTATGTCACTGTTTACGTCACATGCTGAGCTACACGTGTTGTTACTTGCTCACGCCTCTCATTGCCCTGAAAAAGGCACATTCTGCATGAACAAAAGTAGGCAGGCAGCATTTTGCTGCACTCCCCGATTTTGTTTTTTATACTGCCAATGCTGAACGAATACTGATTGGGCTTTCCTGCAAATTTGCACAATTTCTATTTAAAAAGGGCTATTGTGTATGTGTGTGTGTGTGTGTGTGTGTGTGTGTGTGTGTGTGTGTGTGTGTGTAAACACACATACATAGAGCTGGGGAGCGTCATCTGTCGACAGCAGCAAATTGCCCGTCAGACTGAGAACCGTTAGATGAGCGGACAGATGGCACCTTCAGGATATGTGGCTTTTAAAACCCCATAAACCTCCTGAGCTGTGGGGCTAAAACTCGGCCCTCTGAGTGGGGACTGACAGTTGGCGTATTCCAGTTTGATGATGATTGGTTTTCTGTGAAACACACACACACACACACACACACACACACACACACACTTATATTATTGTACTTGTGAAGGTCTCAGCTAGCATATCCTCACCTTGGATGATTTTCCCCTTCTCCTGATCCCTGACATGACATTTGGTTCTCATAAGTATAGAAAACCCAGAAGAGGCACACACTCAAACACACCACCACCACCATCAGCCCTACTCCTCCACCCTAAACTCTGCACTCTGTCATTTGGAACAATAATAAACAAGCGCAGAGGAGAGCAAAAAACCTGCTGAAATCTATTACAAGGGAACAGTGTGGTTCTAAGACTGAGGAGGGGAGAGGAGGGGGGGCACTCCAACATCAGTGTAATTCCAAGTGCCATGCTGATCCGGGCCAGACTTGCCACATACACTTATCTGATCCTTACGGGTGGTCCAACCAGCACCGCCATGTTACTAAACCTCACAGATCTAGATGTCTTCTCAGCTCCGACGCTCTCCGTGTGTGGATTCAAACCGAGCCGGCAGGAACGATCGGAATGAACTAGAAGGGAGGGAGGGGAATATATGTGGTTGTGGATTGGGGCTTATATGCCTGTCTTAAATGTTGCTGTTTTCTATTTGCTTTATTTCAAGAATTAATGTAGTTTTCTAAAACACAAAACACTACATGACAGGAGTTTCTGTCTGCCAGTGGATATCAGATATACAGGCAATGTTAAATGGAACCACTGAGGGCTGGATTTAGCCAAAGCATCACAATGAACAGGGGCGTAGCACCATATTCTGGGCCTTATGCATAAGCAGTCCCTAAGGGTCAATACCCAGACTTATTGAGAGGAGGAGATGAGTTTGAATTTATTTTTACCTACATTTTACATTTCAACACATCTTAATATGTTTCGAGTTCCATGATTCATGGCATTCAAATTCTCTACAGTCAGGGCTATAGCCAAGATTTTAGAAATACTAACGAGTCCAAGTCCCCAGTGCAACCCCATCTCCAAACAAGGGCCTAGGTTTTATTTCAACATCGAGATGGGGGGCGAATATGAAACGGTGGGTTTAGGGTTCCTCTGCCAGGAAATTCAAGAGAAAGTTCAATTTCCTGCATTGTGGTGAACTTTTCCGCAACAATTTATTTGTGGCTTCTCTGCATCAGTGCATGGTGTAAATATCTTTAATTTTGTTAAAATAAAAGACCTCTGCTACTTTTATGTTTGTTATTTGGGGGGAGGGCGGTTAAATATGCATGTTCTAAATATTGTGGGGCACATGTCCACATGTCCCCATGCTTCAGAAGAACATTTTGACGAGCCACCACAAACAGCCTATAAAGGTATTAGAATATTAATTTATTTTTCTAATTGTAAGTTTTTTATTTGGCATTATGTTCTAATAATGAAATATTTACCTCTCTAAATTGTGTTTCAAAGTCTTCCATGATGATATGGTAAAGAAATACTGAATACATTTTTGTTTTTGTTTTTTAAATAAAATATTTGTACAGAAAAGGCAAATTTAAAGATTAGCCTGAATTGGTCTTCAGAACCCACCGTATTTAATTTGTATGTAATTACAGACCTTATCAGGTCATTTAAATACCAAATTTCAGAAACAATACTTAAGACATGACTTCACAGCTCCTGCACTGTATACAGTAAACTAAAGTTGTTTTTTTTTGTATTATAGAGAGTGAAGCATGTACCAGAATTCTTCAAGGTAATAAAGAAAATAAACAACGATGTCTTTACCTGTTTATGACCCCCCCAATACCATCAGTAAAGTCCCAGATTTTTTTATGGAAAACTAAAAATGACTAACCACGACTTTTCATTTTAACTGTCAATATTGCAGTTACCACTGCCAAACACAGAGGGGAGCCACCTCTGCCTCACACTGTTGACACACTTAGCACAGCACAAAGTGGAGTGAGAAATGTTCTGTCAGCAAAAAGCCTTTTCACAGCTGACATGTTGACATGTGACAGCAGGCAAAGCACAGGTGTAAATAATGAAATGAATGCTGGCTGAATTCCATGGAGCTGCTACAGCTGGCAGGTCCTGGTATTGTTCATACTGGTTCACTGGCTCACTGTCACACAGTCATGGTTTACTGGGACATTAGAATAGAACAGTAGCTACTACCATTAGTAAAAGCTGTGCTTTTACTACATAGTCAAAATGAGTGTCATTTATCGTCATTGAAATATTGTACACTGAAAGACAGTGATATTGTGACCCATTCTGATCTGTTTTCTTATCATTTTACCACCAGAATCTGTCTCTCTCCCTGTTTAATTAGAGAGAGAGGGATCAGCAGGAAGACTCTGACAAATATATTCCCTGGGTCTTCAACAGGACATCTGCGACCCCTAGGCGGTCCTCAGAGTTACTGCAGGGGGGCTGCAAACTATTGTTTGGTAATTTAAGGTATTATTATTATTGTTGTTGTTATTATTATTTTGAAAAAGAAGTATGCCTGGATATACACATTCCAACCTATTATTAGCAAAGATAAACTGGCCTCATTATTTTTTAATGAGTGTTTAATTTACAGTAGGCTACACAATGAAAGGCTAACTGTCCCTATGCAATCATGTCAGCTAGACAATAAATCACTGTGCAGCATCTGTCCATAACAGCATGGCAAACTAATAAGCTAACAGCTACAGACTATTAAAACATATTGGCCAATTAGCTGTGTTATTATATCAAGTATACAGCATTCTTGTGAGCCAAAAAAGATGTTTTTGTAAGTTTTTAAGAAAGGGACTGCCATCCATTTCAGAGACAAACATGATTTTAAATGTATGAATCTGTCTAGAATTATTATTTCAATAGCTTAGTATTGTGCGTGCCATAAAAGCTGAGAGGTCCTTGGCCTTTAGGTTGAAGACCCTTGATCTAATCACTTGGCTCATCATATTTACAATGTGAGACCTGAGTTAATGTCATTTATATTATTTTGTCAGTACACAGGTATAAGGACCTGAGGCCCAGTTTACATTTTACAATTAAAAGTTATACACAGGGAAAAATTGTGCTCAGGGTCAACAAGAAAATTTAAAAACAAATAAATCAATATGATATATAACTACAATTTTGACCACTCCTGACAGATTTCTTTGACTTAATTTCCACTTATTAGCTTTTCTTTTTCCATAGATGCATCATCACACAGTCATGACCTAATCAGTGTTAATTTCACTGACGAAAACTATGACAAAAAGTTTTTTCCTGGAGTCGCGTCAGCTGTTGGTGCAAATTGTGAACTGTAATTCAGCAGTAAATAATCAGCCCTGTGTGTCTGAAGCCCTTTTTAAATAGGAATTATGCAAATTTGCAGGAAAGCACAATCAGTCTTTTTTCAGCATTGGCAGTATAAAAACAAAATCAGGGAGTGCAGCAAAATGCTGCCTATCTACTTTTGTTTATACAGAATGTGCCTTTTTTGGGGCAATGGGAGGTGTGAGCAAGTAACAAAACGTGTAGCTCAGCATGTGACGTAAACAGTGGCGTGGGAGGGAAGCCGCGGCTGGTCAGTCCTTCTGCGATTCTCTCATGTCGGCCCGTTCTTCACCATCCCCGTCATCTGACAGTTAATGACCTCTTCGTTTGCGAGGGCAAGGAGGGTGCGCAATTCCTTGTCTCCTCAGTTGCTCATCTTTACATCTTTTGTGTCTGTCAGGTTTGTGTTTCCCCCTTGCTACTAGCTGCTTGATAATTCCTGCTATCAGCTGTTTCCTGTTTATCCACTGCCAGTGGGTCGCACGTGCGGCGTCATCAACAGCTCCTCCCGTTGCGGAAGGCCACCTCGGTCTGTTTAAACTGAAAGGGTTCGGCCAATATGACTACCCTATACGAGACGGAAAATTGGGCACCTCGGATCAACTCGCCAATCCGGCTCTGTGTGTCTAAACACTCACAGCTTGCCGGCAAAATGGCCCAACATTCGCAGAAAATCTGGCAGTGTAAAAGGGGCTTGACTGTGGATGGTGGAGCTGTTGAATGGATTTTTGGAGTTTGTTTGTTGCACCGGTGGCTATTAACAGTTAGCTCCACTTGTTGAGTGCCAAGCAGCCACCAGCCGCCAGACTTCACAGCTGATCCCCGCAGGACTCAACTCAGCGCCAGACTGTCTATAGCAGGTTTATGGGCTGATGTTGTTTGACAGGCAGGTAGGAGGCTCACATATTTGTGAGTGTAGCTGTGCTGTAAGTAAACACTCTGAGCGCAGATCAAATTTTTCTGACAGAGATGAAAGTTTAGTTTTATACTAAACTTTTAAATTCCGGACTAACATGTTGCAGATTAACAAAGAATTCAGGTTTTAATTATTTTTTAAAGTCCAAGTTTAAAATGAACCTGGGTACAAATCCTAGTTGTCTCAGATTTGTGGTATTGTGGTATTTGTGGTAACAAAGTTTTTGAGAGCCTAAACAGAGCCATGTTGAGCTTTTCAACGGGTGATCAGTAAGTGTGTGCTCGTAAATCACTCCTTAACACTGCTGGAGAAATGACAGTATGTAAGTGTGACGACTACAACTATGAAGGATAAAAATGACTAAAATGTGACTAAAACTAATAAGCATTTTCATCTCAATCATCTAAATAGCTGTCAAAATTAATACTGGACCTAATAATGGAACTTAAATCAATATTATTATTATGGTTTCACAAATTTGTAAATACTTTTTTAGACATTTTTTTAATTAATTAATTAATTTATTTATTTATTTATTTATTCTAATTGTAATACCTGTTATCAGAAGTCTGAATGAATTAAACCAGGAAAAATGAATAGAAAGTGTTACAGAATGTTTTGGTTGCTTTCCAAATTACCTGCCATTTAAGTGTGTCACCCCCGTTTTTCTGAATCATGGCTATGACCCTGACTAAAAAATAAGTCTTCCGCTGCAGCATTATTCTTTTTATTGTTTGTCTTTTTCCAGTAAAGCCTCATCGGAATTGCACTGAACTGAATTCAGAGAATGACAGATATACAAGATGATCTGCACATCTGTATTAAAGATTATAAACATCTATTTATGGTCTTACACTGTCTCTGTTATCTCTCTCTTATTAAAGATCTCATCCACTGTCTGTCTTTGTTTGAGCTTGCATGTACATTTATATCTCAATTTGTATGTCTCCAGACCTCTCTGTATCTGTATGTAATGTAATTCATTCATTTGAGCTAATATGTCTAAAAGCGATGCCAATATCTAAATGTAATATTATGTATAGTGTCAGAGACAGTCTGTGTAAATTCCCATCTAAATAAAAACATATGGCATTTCATCATGTCCTGTAAAGCTTTCACATTAACTGAGCTGTAACTTAGAGTGTTCCACTAAATTCATCATTACTCCCCTGCAAGAGAATTAAGCCATTCTGACACTGGCCTCAGCAGCTGGCGGGGTGCGTTACACATGAAAAAATCAAAGAGGTGAATCTGATCTCAGGCTGCAGGAAACCAGCACTAGCCTTTGCAGTGAACCTAGTTGGCTTAATGTATGGGCTTTGTGTAGTCTGTGCAGAAATGTACATGCATATGAACTACTCCCTCATTTGTCTTGCTTCAGGTGACAGATGAGAGCGGCTGATGAAACCTGCCTTTTTCAGAGTCCATGTGAAAATAATTATAGAGCGTGAGATGACTGGCTTTGATGAGGAGGAGGGAGGCTGAGGAGAGCAAATACATAATCAATACGAGCATTAACATTCATAGAGTTCAAGTTTGTTTTTGTTCCTTACTGTTCATGCCATTTAATGGAATTTTAATAGAATTTTCATTTTTCACAGGTAAGAATGAAAAAAAAAACATCATTGTATTATAATAATATTTTTGGAACTTCAGGGACTCCGTACCCTCAAAATGTGTTCAACGTCCCTGAAGTCCCAAAACATATTATTTCAAATCTTCTTCACCTAAGACCCATATTTTATATTTTCTTTAATCTAATGTCTTTGGCTAAGAAAATAGCCTGTAGGCACCAGATATAGATGTTATGTGTGCAAGATAAGAAAATATTTTGGGGACTTCAGTGCCTGTGACTTCAGGGACTTCTGTTTCTCTGAAAATTTTGTTGTACCTGATTAAGCCTTGGGCGGCACGGTACTGTGGTGGTTAGCACTGTTGCCTCACAGCAAGAGGGTTGCCGGTTCGATCCGGCTGTGGGAGCCCCTCTGTGCAGAGTTTGTATGTTCTCCCCATGTCAGCGTGGGTTCTCTCCGGGCACTCCGGCTTCCTCCCACAGTCCAAAGACATGCAGATTGGGGACTAGGTTAATTGATAACTCTAAATTGTCCATAGGTGTGAATGTGAGCGTGAATGGTTGTTTGTCTCTATGTGTCAGCCCTGCGATAGTCTGGCGACCTGTCCAGGGTGTATCCTGCCTCTCGCCCGATGTCAGCTGGGATAGACTCCAGCCCCCCCACGACCCTCAAGAGGATGAAGCAGTTAGAAGATGAATGAATGAATGATTAAGCCTTTTCTAGCACTAGGTAGTGAAGCAGATTGGGCCCGAAAAGATCCCCACTGATGCACTGTGGTTTTCTGAATGCTTCATGGCGTTCACCCAGGATATCAGGGGCTGATTTTTCCCAGCTGGCCACTGTTGTGATTTATGTTGTGACGACAGGTAACCAAAACACAATGTCGGGACGTCTAATGCCAGCATCAATTTGACATAGAATACTGATATTTTGTCGGTTTTAAAGAGGACCCATTATGCTTTTTTGGGTTTTCCCTCATTAGTGTGTTATAGCTATGGCATTTTGCTGCCTCTTAGGTCTGCTAAGTTAAAAAAAAAAGTCCAGGCTAAAGGGAATTCTGTCTCCCCGCATGAAACGGCTTGTTTGAATTTCCCGCCTTCCGCAAAGTTGTTTGGTAACAATGTAACAAATTAGCAATGCACACAGTACCCGCCTGCGGGCCACTGAGCCACACCCCCAAACTAACCTGCTCCAAGCAGAGGCGGAGGACAGGCTGCACAGAGATTGAACTGTTGATGGGCTATTCAGAAGATGCCATGTCACAGAGATGCTGCTTTTGTCATTGTAACCAAAAAATGCCCTTGTTTGGACTGTCCAAGGAACAAGGAACAAGGAAGAAGTGGTTGGAATTTATTTTTGATACAATTCCTCCACAATACAACCCAGACATTTCATTGTGTTCCCTCTATTTTCCTGAGGACTACTTCACAAACTGCCAACAGTTTACAACTGGATTTTCAAAGCAATTACACTTGATTGACGGGGAAGTTCCCACTTGGTTGGGCAAATCTGGAGATTCGAGATCACAATCAGTAAGTGTGTTTTATGAGTTGTGAATTTTGCCTGGACATGTCCACTTTTCACTTCCCATCCGGGGCGTCCGGGGGGTGTTTATAAATTGATGATAATGTCCAGTTTTCCTTGTGTGTGTGTGTGTGTGTGTGTGTGTGTGTGTGTGTGTGTTGTGTGTGTGTGTGTGTGGGTAATGGCAGGTCTCCAACATTCACAACGAGGAAGCAGCAGACAAAGGCGGCGCAGCATTATTCTAAGTTTCCAAGATGCCAAAGTGATTCCAAGTGCAGCTTCACAGATGAACTGCAGAAAAAATTCCCAATTTACCATCCCGACCCTGTTGGGATATATGGGAGGCTGAGTGCACTGTGTGCAAAGCTGGCACATATGATTCTGTGTCTAATAAAGGTGCCGGGGAGCTCAAAGTTGAATTTTCTAATACAGAAGAGGTATTATTTAGAGCATTATTTCATATTATTCATTTATTTATATGTTTATTTATTTTTTTGTCCAGTAAGACTAGCTATTATTTTTCAAGTTGATTTTTCTAATACAGAAAGGACATTATTTCTATCATTATTTAATTCCAGAGATTTTACATTTATTTTACATTTATATATTTATATTTATATTATATTTATTTTTTATTTTTTTTTGGGGGGGGGGGGGGGGGCAGAGGGAGTGACAGTAAAAGCCTTATAAGGTGCCTGCTCTATCCACTAAACCACTAGCACTCTGTTAACAAAGATTCTGACATGTGGTCTTGTAAAAGCTGATATTCCCTGAGATAAGCTCTCATTGTTTTCCTTTTGTGCAACAAGTAATTTCATTCAGTAGGCTACAAAATCAAATGATGAGATGACTTACTGTACACATGTGCTGTGTCTTATTTTTATTGGCTGGAGCGTGGCAAGCTCTTGTTGAGCTGTAGGGTACCCACAATGTCTTGCAACACATTCCGCTACATATACAGTGATGTGACGTGGTGGGCGTTATCATAATAATTTTTTTATGCGTGAGAAATATCAGGTGTGGCAGGTGAGAGTGTGAAAAGGTTAAAATGCGTGTGTCACACTCTCAAAGTGTGAGACTTCAGAGCTCTGAATTTAATGATTAAATTGTGGGGAATCTAACAGAGCTAACAATGTGCAGCATATCCATATTGACAAAAGGGTTGACATTTCAATGTGTGATGCCCAATCTGAGCAGCTTACTGCCACTAGCTCAAGCAATTAGCCGATGGCTTGGCTGGAAGTAAAACCCACATTTATTTGTCAAAATGTGTGGCTGCACGAGTTTGATTGTGAAGCGGCTTTTATCATGTGTTTCATGGAAAATGTACAACGTGTTTTACTTGGAGCTCTGTTACATGGAGGCTGTTCACAATATTGTAACTAACCTTTGTAGTTAGTCTGAGTTACATAGCGGGGAGGTATTTATGTGATGAAAGGATGTTGTGTCTGTCTCTACATGTGTTTGAATACATATGTTTGGTCTGCTGATTTTACAGGAAGGGGACAACACTGTTTAGTACAGGGTTGCCAACTCAACGCATCCAGCACGTGACACACGCATTCACCCTGCATCTCAGGTGGGCGGAGTTGAAGTTTGCAGCCAGACTTCAGAGAGGGGAGAGGAGAGGAGAGGGGCAGACTCTGCTTGACCAGCGTACCGGTTGCGTGAAATGGAATGCAGCCAAATGTTTCTGTGGAAAACTTTCTGATTGGTGTGCTATCCATATTTGCATTTTGATTGGGCAGCTCTAGTCTCACAGTCAGCTGACTTTGCTGTCGTGTTGTGATCTGAATCAACTGCACAGAAGAGACGTGTGCAGTGCGGCTGTGTGTTAACTATGTTCAGCAAAGCAGCCAGCAAAAAGCCAAAAACCTTGCATAGTTTCTTCCAAACAAACCGTGTGAGTTGAGTAATGCTGTTGCATGTAGATAATGTTAGCTAAATGATGACTAATTAATAGATGCCAATGTATCAAGTTAAGATAGTTAACAAGAATGCTAATGTTATTGTTACTTATGTTAAATCGCTTACTAGCTACTTTCATGTTAGGAATAAACTCACTCCTCCTTAATAAGAACTTGTGCTCACTAATGCTTTGTTTAATCTTTATTGCCACAATAGAAAGAGCAGGGTCAGGGAGGAGACAGTGGACCAGAGACCAGCAAGGATGATCATGCAGGGTCTTCACAGGTGAGGAGAGAATGTAACTGGCTGAGAGAAAATATCTATAGTATAAAAGTGACTTTGAGGTTAATTTCCACAGCACTTTCACTACTACTACTCCCAATTCTATTTCAAAATTTTGCTTTGCACATATTTTTTTTAATCTTTGTTGCTACAATAGAAAGCAGGGTCAGGGAGGAGAAAGTGGACCAGAGACCAGCAAGAATGATCATGCAGGGTCTTCGCAGGTGAAGAGAAGAGAATATAACTGGCTGAGGGAAAATATCTATAGCATAAAGGGGCGTTCACACCGAACGTGAATTCACAAATTTGCACGTCAAGATTACATACAAACTCAATGCAAAGATGCGATTAGACGTGAATTCACACCGGGCAGCGCGATGGATGTGTCTAGTGCGACGCGATGGACGCGATGCGATAGACACGAAATTCGCGTCCATTGCCTCATCGCTCGAGTTGAAAATATTGAACTTTTGAGGCAAATTCGCGTGGTGCTGTGTCGTGAAAGCCAATCAGCGTTGAGATTCTCCCGACGTCACTGTCAGTGACGTCAGTGAGGTCTTGACGCCCTGACGTCCAGTTGTTGACACAGCAATAAACTGCTACTCACTGGAGACAGATGGACAGGCGCTCCGCAGCTGAAATGGAGCGCCTGTAGTTGGTATCCTGCCGGGAGATCCTGGTGCCAACCCTCGCCAACAGGTCCTCAAACTGGGCCCCAGTCAGCCTGAAGTACCGCTGAAAGCGGCTATCATCCAGATGGAGTTCCTGGAGGAGGTGGTGAAACTCACAGAGTTGGATGCGCTTCTGCAGGATAGGGTGAACCCAAAAACGACGGTGTTTGGCCCTTCAACACACCTGGGACTTCCAGAGCGGGTACAAAGCAGTGATGGTGGTTATCTCAGCCATGGTTGAGGAGAGAATGGCGGACAAGATGTTGTTATCTAGTGAAAATGGGTGGGCTTGCTACTCGCGTGACTGTCACGATAACACAAATTAACAAAATGGTCCGGCGTCTAAACTCACACGTTACGCATGGCGCATTACGCGAAAGTAAGCCCGGTGTGAACGCACAGTAAAAGTGACTTTGCGATTAATTTCCATAGCTATGTCAAAAGACATTTGGAGAGCTTTGTAAATGTCAAAAATGAAATGTAATGACCTAGATCTAGGCACCCTTAAACTTGCATATTCTAAAAATATATCATGAAATGCTCTTTAGACTACAATAATATACAAAATATATTAATATTCTCAAAACAATATTTTAGTTAGATATTAATCAAAATATTTTCAAACATGAATTTTGCTTTCAATCCTGTGTGTGTGTCTATAAAGTAATAGGCTATATGCGACATAGGCAAGTCCCAGTTTCTGGTTTTAACTGAGCTGAATGCAGGTTCACTTGTGAAGGCCCTGCAACTCAGGCTTTGAATGTATGTAGGTATTGCCCATCCCCAGAATGCTACCCCTAAACCCACCAGAATGCAGGAAATCACATCTACCAGATCCAAATTTTTCTAGGAGAGGACCCCCAGACCCCCACTATACTACCATTGTCTCCCTCTCTCTCTATATGGTATTTGTATGTAAGGTTTTAGGCCCTGTTCATCTCCAGGAGGTGCCCCAAAAATCTGTTAGGATGCAGGGGATCAGGATCGCATCTACCAAATCAGTTGACAAACAAAAATTTTATGAGTGTCTAACTTAAACAACAACAAAGTTGACAACCCTGGTTTAGCATTTTAGATGTTAAGTAGGGATGGGTACCGAAACCCGGTGCTAAATAAACCCCAGGGCTAAATTATCAAAGACCATAGTATAGATAAGCTCTGACAGTATGTTCTTTTATCGGTACTTTAACACATTTTGGTTTATTCATTATCATCCTGCAGCCTCTCATCTGATCTGTGACACCTACTCAACACGGTAACCGCTGAACAGCCGAGCGCAACAAAGTGAAGATACACGAAAATGACTCGAGTTGACGGCAGCTACACTTTCTACTGTAGGTCAAATCAAACCTTAGCAAGTATGAACATGTAAACATGTAGACAGCGCTATTCAATATGCTCTGTTCACAGTTTCTCATCCACCGACACTAACGTTATGCCTTACACAAGGACAGCATGCTAGTTCAGCTAATAGTGAATTGTTACTTACACGCTGTTATGACAGCTGTCTGGATGTACACTAACTTAGTTTGACACTTATCTTAAAATTGGGCATAGATACTTTTAAACTTAGGTGCTGGCTGACACAAACAGCCCCTCCTCTATCTACCAGCACTGATGTCAGCTGCACACAGTGACGTTGCTGTTGTAAAAATTACTATTGCTGCTATGGAAACATTTAGTTATATTAAAAATATTCAGTTATCCTCTTCTGAATTTATTCTTTTTAAATTGGTATATTTTCTAAAAAGCTATCATTTAGAAATGGAAAAGAGCCAATAAGAGCAACCAATAGTACTGAAGGATACCCATCCTTAATGTTGCCTGTTTTCATTTGGTGCAATATCAATTTCAGATACTTATTTTTTTCTTTTTCTTTTAGAGTACAGCAGGGCCCTGGTGCCCTACATCTTTCCACTACAGCCAGATTCCAGGATGTAGGATGAGTAACAGCTGGGTTCTTTTATTTATTTATTTTTTACTTTGGAGACTGAGTATGGTTGTAACACTGTTTATCCCAGCACCTATACCTTGCTGAATTTTTGTTTTAGAGCTCTTAAATTCTGACTCAAGATACCCTAATTAGTCTGCTACAAATAGTAATGTTTCCATTCTCCAACTTCCAACAACTCCAACAACTTAACTGATGTCAAATACAAAGAGTTCCATTGTTATCATAATAGAAGAAGAAGAAGAATAGAAGTCCATCACTACCCCTGTAAGCCATTGTTGAGCTAGCTATAGCGGCATGGTGGTTTAAAAGAGTAAAGATTAAATGCCTGATATTTCAAAGTCACCTAGGAGACTACTCTTGAATCTAATACAAGTGACATCATTCTTTTTTCAACAGTATCAGTTCTTTTTGAAATACAGACTTGGCTCGAAATATTACTTGTACTAAAAAAAATTTGGCTGAAAAACTGCACACTTTTTCACAAAGTTGTGAAATTCCACATGCAATGTCAGGAATTCAAATAAACACAAGAAGTTTGTGCTCTAGAGAAAGGATCAGCACTCAGTGAATAACCTCCTTAAGCCCTATGATAAGCTATTATGGCAAGGCTTAACTATACAGACCAGTGAGCAGTGATAACTGACATGTCTTTGGGGTCATCAGGTGGGAACCTCCTTTCACCAGTGTTTCGTCTAGTTGGTCCCACGACACCTCCAGGAGGCTATACAGTGATCTCTGGTGTCCCAGAGACACTCCCCTAATGCCAGGTCTCACTGCTCCCCGCACCAACCCAACAACCTCCTTTACCTTACTTACGCATGGCTTTCTCAGCCCAAACAGCACTGCCACCTTCAACAAACCCAGGCTCTGTTCATGTGAGCTCCAGGTAGAGACAGTGCTGATACTACCTTTCCTAGCACATTCACCATACTCTATTTCACAAGCTACATACCATAACTCCAATATAAGCTAAAGTTAAAGGAGATACATAAACTCACAGGATCAGCAAACACACTCACCTTGCAGCATGGTCTCAAACAAAAGGGATTCAAATAGGCCACTCCCACACTTAAATAATAGGAAATGGTCATGCAATAATTGTATTACATAACTCAAAGGTCACCCCTCTTGGTCAAAATGGTGCTGTTATAACCATCTTGTTGTTACAACCATACCTGGTCACCCCTACTGAAGTTAGTAGTTTCTGAGATGGAGATTGAGTTTAAGAGTTAATTCCTAACCGCATCTTGTAGTTTTCCTCAGCAGATAGAGTTTGCTATATTTTTCTGGTGACCATGACAAGACCAACATGACAACCAAGCAAACGCCCTCCACTGAGAAAGAACAGGAAATAAAGTTGAAATGTCCAGTTTCCCTTTTTTTTAAAAAAAAAAAAAAAAAAAAAACCTTTCTTCCCCTCTTTTTTTTTTTTACATATTTTACATTAAAATACCAGACTGTTTCCTCTACTATGCACACATCATGCACACAATATAACTGAAGGTAAAAGACTACCAGAGCACCTGGAATAGTTCTGTTCTCCGTCTCCATGATATCCCTTGGAGATGAAAAGTCACACCAGATCCACGACAGTAAATACATTTTCATGCAGCTACAAAACCTCTGACAAGGCAAATGGCTTTGCATTGGCAGGCAATTTGAACACACTCATATGTCAAAACAAGCAATATAAAAGTTTCTTATCCCAACATGAGGCTGGGGAAATCTCAAGTCTCTGAGCGAGAAATGAAAGTTGGAGGTGCATATCAGGCACAGGCTATTTGTTATACAGAGTAATGGCTCGGCCCGTCCGCTGTAATTCCACAAATGCATTTTAGCTTTCGCATCATGTCAGCTTCACGTAGCAAACATAAGAATTTGATAACAGCATGTCAGTGATGAATAAAAAAATCTATTCATTTGTCCACTGTGCCTTATGAATACACCATCAGCACAAACATGCGCCTCTCCTTTCAGAGAATATTGCTCTTGGCCTCAGCCTCGGCTGGATTAGATTGTACTGATAGAGGAGATGCATTGGAGATAGAGAATTAGAGGGGCATACCTCCTGCCATAATGCTTAATTTGTTTCATATTCATTACATGTGGTCAGAGTTACTGCATTTGCTGTTATTTTTCCCTGTGGCAGACTTTGTAAGAAACATTTTTTAAATGAGATCTTCCATTTTAAGAGAGAGGAAATGTGATCATGGCGTGTAGATACTGCAGAATTCAATAACTGATTATCATCTTCTAAAATGCAGAGACTCCAATACATTGGATAGTTCTATTGCTTTTTAGTCCTTCTTTGACCAACAAAGAAATGTTGCTGTTTTTACCCTTTAAAACTTGCCTTTTGTTGGAGTCGGTCTTCTAAATTGATAATCGTTTAACCTTTTTGATGATTCTTCCATCAGTAGTTCTTAGGTTCTTGCAATACACGTACACTATTACCATTCTGGTTTCCCAGCCCATTCTTGTTCCAAAGTTGACATTTCCTGACACTTTGTGAGTGATTTCAGTGTCACCTGATGCTAAAAGCCGTAACTGACTGTACAGTATGATACACGGCCAGGTGGCGTCAGTTTGTAACGCGGCCAGACTATTGTGGTGTTATGAAATGCCAATAGTCGGCTGGATGGCACCTGTCGGTCAATGATGCAGCCAGACGGAAACTGTCATGGTAACATGATACACCACTGTACAGCATCAGTTTAAAACACTGCCCTTAACGACATAATATAAGAAGTTGGAAATTCCCTATACGGTGGGTGAGAGTGGTGGTGGATGGGTGCAACAAGCCCCAGACTGTCTTCCAGGAGCCCGGTGTTTGGTGTGATATGTGACGACTTGGTATGAGAATGTGTTGGGTTCCCAAACCTAATTGTGAAGCATTTTGACCAAAAATAATTTGGCTCAGAACCCAAAAAGTTGGTTCCCACCTGGAACCAAAAAAATAGCATGTTTTCCTTGATCAGAGGTTCAAACTGTTATGACTTCAGTGGGTGTGTCATAATTTACAGTTTAGAAAGAGACACTGGAGAAGTCAAGTGAGGAATCGTCAGAAAAAAAGAGTGTGCAGTATTCTCATTAATAGTTGGTTCATGCTTGTTCTTTTGGGTAAAAACAAATATCTCTAATAACAGAGCAAAGGTTTGCAGGTAATTGATGTTAGCTGCGATTTTGCTTCTACTGTCTGCTTTTGTTGTGCATTCTGCAACACCTTCCATTGATAACACATCCTTGATTACAATGGTTACAATGGCTCCCCAGCAAAGCGGCTAAAAATAGCACATCTACCCAGGTGTTGTATTTCCATTATTGCTGATAGAGACACTTGTGTCTGCTGCAGAGTCATTTGTCCCTGAAATGAACGCTGATTGTAACCTTTCCCATTAAATACAAAAGCCAGATATTAGTAGGTTTTTGTCCAGTGGCAAATGAGCTTTAGAGACAGTTAATGCTCATGCTTAAATACTTCATCTTCTTTGTAGCATTCATTTTTAGAAATAAAGAGTGAATTTAAAGTGGATTTGGAGTTAGATCTGCCATCTACCATCCAACCTAATTCCCCTCCACAGAAGCCAAGCTATATGTTTGCCTTTACTACAGTGGTAAACTGTCTCCTGCTTAGCAGCTAAACCATGGAACTTTTCAATTTGTAAGCATGAAATGTGGGACCACGTGGCCTAATGGACAAGGCGTCTGACTTCGGATCAGAAGATTGAGGGTTCAAGTCCCTTCGTGGTTGGAAGTTCTTACCTAATGAGAACACAAGGCATCAATTGATGACATAGCTTCAAAAGTCTTCATACTTCTTTAAACTTAGCTAGGCATTGAGTAATGCAGTGAAAAATGACATGCTCACTTAATACAGCTTGCCCAGCAATGCAAATTTTCTTTTTTCCTATTTTTATAAATGCGTATCTGATAGTCTGCTATTTTATGTATTTTTTTTTTTTTTTTTTTTTTTTTACCGGTGGGGGTTTGTTTCCATTATTATATCTTGTTTTTTCTTTATGACTATGTTCTGTTCTTCTTCTTGCACATAATATATCACTGAATATATCGTACTATACCATAATACTGAAGAGTGAAGATACAAGTGAGAAGGGTTTACTTTAACCTGAACAGACTGCAAAGAACTTGAATTTTAAAGCATGTTCACCAGCAGTTGGAGGAAACACTGGGATATGAAGATCTATTGAGTTTCAGTGTCAGCTTCGACCATTTACAATCAAACGTGAAGCAGCAGGAGCAGATCACCTCTCCAGCTGTGCAGTGATCTCACACACACACACACACACACACACACACGGACACCCTGGTCGATCTCAGTTACATCTCACGACCTGATAACCACGAGTGTACTGTCATAACACCCTGGCATTGCGTGCTCAAAGAAACCACTCTGGATGCTAAACTAAACCGAGCTTGAAATTTGGACCTGATTGCATGGCTGCGTGCCGACAGCAATTGGCCACACTGGGAGTTGATGGTAGACTGAACCATAGCGTCCCGTATGCTAAATGCAGCAGACATCATTTTTAACTCGCCATTCACCCCCATCATAGAGGGCTTGGTGAAAAAAGTGGAGTCTAAATGAAGACGGGCCAGGCTCATCCTAACCATCCTCCCTTCAGCAGCCTGTTAGAGGCTTTCTTAAGTTTCCAATGACGCTACAAGCTAAGCAGAGGCACTGGGAAAGGGAGACGGGCTGAAGGGTAGAGTTTCCATCCCACCTACCATGTGGTGCCCTCACCGGACCCAAGCCTACTCCATAGCCGCATTTATCCTATTACACCAATCTGCTGGGATCCACTTCATACACTCACAAACAGTCGGAAAATGTGCAATACGATGGAATTGACAAGAAGCCGCAGTTGTGGTGCATATCATGTCCATGAATATAATTCCCATCGATTTGGGCTGCCAAACATCTCAGACCGGCTTAATACCTTTATATCAAATCCCTCTAAAAGCATATAATTTCCAGTGATTGCTCACACTTGCGGCCTACTTACATTCACATTGACAACCGAGCAGTGGCACGACTCCAGAGAACACACTCTGTCTCTCTAGTGTTTCCTTGTGTTGCCAGCTTATTTATTCTGTGCAGCTTTAAGTGGTGGCTGTGGAAAAGGGAGGAAACAAAGAGTCATTCTCAGACCATGTGTTAAGTTAATATAGAACTTTTTTCACGCTGTTCCGCTGCTGAGTGGGAAAATGTAGCATGCTTAAGCCTTTTTCAGCTTGCACATATTTCACAGAGTCAGAGTTGAGAAACTGCAGAGCATTTGACATCATCCATTTAAATGACTAAGTGACATCTTAGCTGTCAGCAATGTTCTGCATGAATCTCTTTCAGCTGAGAAGACTGAGTGAGATTGATCTACATTTCCTCTAAGACCCAATCAGTGACCAAGCACTGTCACTCTTCTGAAGGAGATCTGGTATGTACTTAAAATTACTACATTGAACTGAAGAGTATGGAGGCCAAAGATGTTTAGAATAAAACAAATCAATAACTTGTTGAATTAAAAGTAACATCAAATGAATAAAGAGTCTAATGTATAATATAACCATGCAGTTGTGAAATAATTCAATAATGTATAAAACTACAATTTTTCAATTTTTTTTTCAATTTGTCCTCAAGGAGGACACCTAGGTATGTGTAGGAGCTGACCTGAAATCTGTCCTTGTGACAGCAAAGCTGTAACAGTTGGAGAAAGAGCTCCACTGTCTGTCCAGTATGATGTGAAGAGGGTGGTCAGGATTATCCATGATGGATAAAAGTTTGTTCTATGCCAGATCTATGCACTGGCTACAACAGACTGGTAGAAGATCTACAACATCTTGCTGAAAGATCTCATCTTCCTCAGGAACTAGAGTCTGCTCATCCCCTTCTCGGTGTTGGAAGTGGGTGTTGGCCTTCCAATTCAGTCTGTTGTCTATGTGGATGTCGAGGTACTTGTAGTCCTCGACCGTGATGATGATGTCCTCTCCCTGTATGCACAGGGGTTGAGAAGCCGCCCTCTTCCTTCTGAAGTCAGTCACCATCTCCCTAGTGCAAACAACGACAAATTACAGAGTGCTCACAGGTGAGAGGTAGTGGATTCCAGATGAGTGCCAGGTGCTCTTGAAGTTGAAAATAGTCAATTATAGAAAAACAAAAAAGCATAAAGCTTACTTCAGGCACACCGACAGAGCCAAGGATATTATAAAATGCCTTTATTAATTAGGGCATGTCAATATTAAAATAACTTTTTGTCTCTTTCACGCCCTGACGAAGATCCTGCGTGGTCGAAACCGGTCAGCGGTTCGTAGTTATTTTAATACTGACATGCCCTAATTAATAAATGCATTTTATAATATCCTTGGCTCTGTCGGTGTGCCTGAAGTAAGCTTTATGCTTTTTTGTTTTTCTATAATTGACCATCTCCCTAGTCTTGGCCACGTTCAGCAACAGGTGATTTAAGAGAGAAGATTTAATAAGAGTTAAAAAAAAGTCATCTTTATTTAATTTCAGTACTTTTTATTTCATTATGTCCCTTTTCCAAAGTTAGTTGTCATTTTATAAAGGCATTTCCCTAATGACTGTTGTATATCATGATACCATTTTTTATAGTGATGTCTTTGTCAATTATGACCAATAGCACAGTGACAGTTCCCAGCAAACACTGGTTAAACGGTGACGTTGTGTGGTTGTGTGTGCATCGTGGTGACGTGTCTTTCATTGCACATAGGAGATACAGACTTTGGGGCTTTTTGCTAGAAAGTCAGGTGACGTAGTATAAAGGAGAGT
Source organism: Epinephelus cyanopodus (assembly GCA_026686955.1). NCBI lineage: Eukaryota > Metazoa > Chordata > Actinopteri > Perciformes > Serranidae > Epinephelus > Epinephelus cyanopodus. The sequence goes on from CM048928.1 coordinate 5,292,637, forward strand.
GACGGATCTTCCTATAGACAACATAGACAGCCACCTTTTTTGGGGGGTGGGACAAAAATAAATGAATAAATAAATGGATAAAGAGCACAGGGAAAAATAATCCTAAAACCTAACACAAGAGCATTAATGGGTATGGTGGAGTGGAGAGTATGTGGAGAGCATTAGAGTAAGCACATACTGCTCTTTTTTATTGTTTCATCTTTATTCTTATTTGTGTTGATTTCTAATCACCTTGAGTACTCGTTTCAAATAAATACAATGATTTTTTTTTCCTTTTTTTTTTTGTGGTGGACTTGGACTTTGACACCAATGACTCATGACTTCACTTGGACTTGAGTCTTTTGACCTGAAAATACTTGATACCTTCCCCCAAATCCAAAGATTCAGAAGTATAATTTTTCAAGTGTGCCATGGATCAATTCTGTTCCCTTCATTTTCTAAATCAATTAACGTTAATGCTATTTATTCCCAGCAAGTTGACGCTGAATTCCCATTTTGTTTGACCCAATCCAACAGCATCCAGTTATGCTCAGGAGAGAACCGTGAAGAACTAATGTTATGTTACTGAGCAACAGTACCAAAGATAATTTTGATCATGTGCAAAAACTACTGGTGGTCAACAAAAAATAGTGTTAGCAACTTCCAAATAACTTGTTTTAACAAATGAATACAACTATTCAAAAGCATATATGATTTTTGTAAATGTAATATATTTTTTACTCTCCTGTGAAAATGGCATTACATTTGGTGCATTATGAGTAATTTAGGACTTGAAACTCAAAGTGTAGGACTTGGGACTTGACTTAGGACTTGCCTGTCTTTACTTGGGCCTTGAATTGGGACTTGAGTGCAAAGACCTGAGACTTACTTGGAACTTGCAAAACAATGACCTGGCCCCACCTCTGGTGAGTGTCCTGAACTGAGTAAGCGTGTGTTTTATTGCTTGCGGCCAACCTCAGTTACATACTAAATGCCATGTATATTGTACAGTACATTTATGATGCAACATTGTGGTATCTCTCAGTATGACTTATGATAATCTCAAAGAAAACTGAACTACAGGGATGGTCTGGCAGGGACGGAGGGTTGGGGCTGACTGCTTAGGGCCCCAAAAAAGCCAGCTTGTTTCTACGGTCTCGGTCAAGTAAACCACAAGTAGTGAGTAGTTGCTTTTCTTTCCCACTGTGACTCTTCCTGACCGGTCAGTGACCAAATAAAGGTAACCAGATCTGTTTCTATTTGGACGTCTCACAGTGCAGTGTGCCATTTAGAATACATTTGAGAGGAAGTCTGTTCCAGGAGGCCAGGTTCCAGTACCACAGAGCGACTGTGTGTTTGAGCACATGCACCAGCAGCACTTCAGCGGGCATTATGTCATGAGTCCAAGCTGAAGTGGAGAAAAGGGTCACCAGCAGCCTCTGACCAAACTGACTGGGAAGTTCCCAAAACAAAGACCCAGGAACAGACAGCATAAGAAAAAGTCCAGTCCACAGCCTTAACAAGCACTGAGTACAGGGTACATCGGTGTCTCTGTGTGATGTCTGCAAGCTGCTCAGAATTCCACTAAACTCTGCTGACTGACTGTCTTGCCATTGTATTATGTGTTGAATCATTTAACGGGAATTTTGGCAGCTTCACCACCTCCTCCAGATTTGGAAAAGTAATTCATTCTCATTTGCAGTTACTGGACAGAAGCGAAGAAACAGTTAGATTCATCAGAAACTTTTGTTTGACGTAAATATGTTGAAAGAAATGGAAAAACACTTCCTGCTGGGTGTAAATCATGTAATTAGTGGGTGTGATTCTGCTCTTTTGTGCTAATATGGAACAGGTTCACTATTATAATAAAGTACAACTTGAATAAACAGACAAGGTAAAGTAAATATAAATCATGTTAAATGTGTTTGGTTTAAAAGGAATGTGTCCTCCCACTTAGGATTAAATTAAGTAAATGGATTTTTAAAGAGAACTGATTTACTGTGTTTAATACCAAACAACTCTGGACTTTTATCTTGATTATTTAAAGCAATAGACGAAAGTTATGCATGAAAAAAAAATTTGTAGACAAAATTGACAACATTTCAACCACAAATGTTGTTCCTTAGATAAAGTTGAATAAAGCCCCTTTCCCATAAAACAAAAACCCACTACCACCCACTTACATCTGGCTTTTGTATTTAATGGAAAAACTTACAATCAGCATTCACTAAAGGTTAAATAACTCTGCAGTAGTCATGGGGATTGATTTATCAGCTCCAGCTCTGATCAGCTCCGATCGGGAGTGATGGAAATACAACATCCCTGGCGTACAATGCAATGACGTGCTGCCACAAATTACTTTCTGTCTCTGTCCAAGCAGCATTCAAACATCATTCAAACTTAAAAGAGTCTGAAAAAATAACAGATATAAAAAAGAAGTAACTATTGTAACATTTTCCCTGTTCTCTATGCTGCTTTCCACTGTTTACTGACCTCTTTTCTCAACCTGGTCTCATTCCTAAATTGTCAAATACCACTGCTTGAGTGGTAAGCCACACACCAAGGGAAAAGGCTGTCCTCTCATGTCAGCATGATACGCAGCCAGTCACTGGCGGCCTCAAGGGGAAACGCGGTGGGGCAACAATATAAGTTAAGGTGTGAAAGTCTGAGTAAGGTGGGTGGGTCCACCAACCACTGACTTTCACCCGAGAGGCCGGTGTTTGCTTCCTGTATAATTGTAAAGCTAAACTCTGTTCTTTTTTCATAAATCCAACCACATACTTTTGTTGCCCAAACGAAATCATGTGCATGTGCTGTGGAAGGAAAAAAAAAAAGTCAATTTGCGGTGTTGTACCGATTTGGTACATTTATTTTGAAAGAGACTGTATGCAAACTGTACATTTCCTGTGAAAACAATAGTGTATTCTAAAAGGACATCGCAAGTTGACACAGTGTCCCAGAACATCAACAACCAATGCACCCAGGGTACCTTGAATGTCATGCACCAGCGTAGAAAATCTATCACCAAACATCGATATGTGGCGAGGTTTGAGTGAGAGTGTGAATGTGGGTCTACTGCTGCCTTGATCAGTTGTGGTTTTTTTTGCATTACTGTGTTACCTTGGCATTTAAGGTGGTTTGTTCAAAGTCACACAATAACACAAAAAACAACTCATGGAGGCAACAGTAGACCAGCAGCTCCTGTGTTCAGTAAGCCATAGTTACTGTTTTCGTCAGTGGAGTCTGGTGGCTTTGACAAGAGCATAGCTGTGGAACTGAAGCCATTGACAGCCTACCTTTCGGAACAGTTTGCCTGATGGAAAAGGAGGCTAAAACAAGCACATTTTGCTGCTGCCCCATCCACAGCAATGCATCGCTTAGCTTCTGTTTCAGCACTCCTGCTGCTTCTCCACACTATAAGATATTCAACATTGAAGATTTACCGAGTCAATAGTATGAAACAAGAGTCTTCCAAAGGTCACATAATATTTACATGAGAATCATGTAATAACACTCACAAAGACTGTGTTTGTTGGGTAAAAATGACCTTACTGTATAAGATGTTATAATGTTTTATTCCCGACTAACACCAAATACAAGTATGTTTTCACCTGTGCACCTTTACCTGAGAAAGACCATCTATGGCTAAAATGACAGTAATCATGTCCTTATTAAATTAAAGAAGTGGGAATAAGACAGCAGTGCACCACGTTGGTTGTTGTTGTTGAGTAGATACTATGTGGTTCCTGTTTGCCAACACTCAACATTAATTTATTTTAACCACAGCCACAACTATGACCTTTTTCTAAAGATATTTTTGGGGGCATTTTTGCCTTTAACTGATAGGAAAGCTAAATGTGAAGGGGGGAGAGAGAGAGAGAGAGAGAGAGAATGACATGCAGCAAAGGGCCACAGGCTGGAGTCGAACCCGCGCGGTAATAGCCATGTACATGAGGCAACTCCCAACCTTTTTCTAATTTTAACCAAGTTCTTTTTGTATCTAAACCTAACCGAACTTTAATAATAGCAGTGTTAAATCAGAAAATGGTTTTATTTTTGCCACAGTTAATTGGTTTGGTTTTGGAACAAACAGACAAGTGATGCCTTAATAGAAATATTAGTTTAGAAAATGTTTTTTTCTCGAGGGCAGTTACAAACAGTGTTGGGCAGGTTACTCTCAAAATGTAATACATTACATATCACTAGTTACCTTCATGGCTCTCTCAGTACACCAATAATTCACAACGTTTCACAGCTTTTGTGTTACTTTTACCAAAATGAGGATCAGAAGAACTAATGTTCATTTTAAATGGATGAGGGTCATGTTTAATTAAAGCACAGAAGCTCCAGTTTATTAGATTTCATTTAAAAAACAGCGCTGCTCCGGTCTGACCCAATCATGCATTCACATACAGTGGTTACCACTTTGTATTAAAATCCCCAGCATATATTAATAATAGCGTGATGATATAGAGCAAGTAAATAGCCTAGACATTTTTAAATAAATAAATAGCCTTGGACACAGGGAGGGTCAGGCAGAGGATCAAACTCTGATCAATCATGGGATATAGATAAATATTTTGGGCCTATGATATGAAAAGCAATAAACAAATATTGAGGTTAACACAACAAACTGAATGGTGTGCAAGTCAGTCACTATGACGAGCGCAAATACACCAGAGCTGGAGGACCCACCTGCTGGTTCCCAGTGCTGATCAGCTACAACAGCACCGGAGAGAGTTATACATAAGAACAGGACTGTGTACCAGCATTGCTCTGCAGTTGTAGGGGATGTGAACAGAAACATATCCAATACTAACGTCACCCAGATGTGCCGATCACAGGGACAAGGAAAAAACAAACTGGAGGTCAGCTCCTTATTCCTGCTGCTTTCAGGCAGCCTTTGGATGCAAAAGGTAGAATGGGATATGTTGTAGACCAAGGTATATTAATGGAAACACACTGAACATGATAATGTACAGTATGGCATGACCCAGATGTGCCAATTACTGGCACCCTTCTATAATGTAGCACATTTCTTCTGGTGTCACACTGGTAGAAGTGGAGTAGGGTGGATCAGTTTGGAGAAATGAAAATGAAAACAACAAACAGTTTATTTTGGGTGATAATGCATTACTTTCCATTGAAAATGTAGAAATATTACCTGAAATCCTGTTAGTAACTCGTTATATTACTTTGTTACTGCTAAGACATAATTTATTATTGATCAACAATATATTGTTTTGTTAATTTTGGAGGACTTGTAGTTGTGGTTTCTTCACACAGTTTGGTTTGATGAAAGCCATATGGGTAAAACACATAATAGAAAACAATCACACTGGTATCAAGTGAACCTTTCATTACACAGGAAATAAAGCCTTACAATAACTGTATTACCACTTACTTACAGTGCGACCAACTCTTTCTGTCAGTGCTCAGTTTTAGACACACAGAGCACAGAAGCTGTTGACTCAGACTTTAACTCCTGTGTGTTTGCATCTAACAAGAGATTATACAGAAGGCTTGCAGCTCTCTGCCCTCCCACTTCCTTGTGGATTAATGTCTGTTTTCTCACCATTAGCCACATTAAGAGGAGGTCCTGTCATGCCATCACAAGTGTTTTTTCCTGTTTCTAATAGTCACAGTTAAAGGCTGGCCTCTCCACACTAATGAACCTATGATTAATTAAAACATGTCTCTGGGAGCACTGCTGTGGCTGGGTATATGACTGGGTTATTGGGGAAAGGGGTGGGGGGCTGGGGTGGGGGGGTTAAATGGCTTAGAGAAGGTTAGAGAAGTCAACACCAGGCGAGCAGCTCCAGCTCCCATTACATCATTCTGCCCACATGCTGAGCTGGGACGTAGTGATGTCAGTCAGTTTACTCAGCTTCCAAGCCATTTGTTTTCCTATGAGTAGCCCTTTTGTTTATTTTCATAATTTTGAATATCACTCTTAGCCAGTTTTACATCGACTCTAAAACCCAATTAGCTTAATGTCTCTTGCGTTCTACCGGCACTGCTGTGAGCCCTGAAAAGTGCCCATTAAAACGCCATTTCTGACGCTTTGTTTGCTTTGCAGGGTTCAATTATCAATGCACCAGCACCTTTTACAGGACCCCTGGCTGTAAGGTTTTAAGAGCTCCAGGAGAGGTTAGATCTGTGATTTTTCTGTGGCCTTCCAGAAGGGACCTTGGGGGGCGCTAAACACCTCCACTGCTGCCAATGTGAAAGTCTCCAAACACACAGAAAGAGGCAGAAAACCCCACTTTTTTTCTTTCCTTTTAGGACCCCAAAGACGTAATTTCACAGAACAACAACCTCCCTCTTCTTGATAACTGTTACCCTCTAGATGATCCATACTGAAATTATACAGCTCAAATGTATTCCAACAGCATTAAATGAGAGTGTAGATACAGTATCATGAACAGCCTCAAGGGGTGCTCCAATAGTAGATGGATTGGGCTCAAATTATCTGGCTGTCTTGGTGACTTAGGATGTCAAACTGATAAGATACTGGGACTGTATCCACACGATACACAGTAATACAACCTAATCAGGAGAGGGGAAAAAAAACTTCACTTCCTCATACCGAGCCTTTTACTTATTACCTCACCCGAGGTAATTGTTAAATTCTGCAGGGACATATTTTGAGTGAAGGCATCAGCGTCATGCTATAAATTCTACCTATGAGCTGAGGAGGGGAAAAAAGAGATTGAAAGTCCAAGTTCAGTGAGAGTGCAGGCTGAAGCAGGGGCCTGCAGTCGCCTCTGGGTTTCATCTGATTTGCGGTGGCAATAAAAAAATAAAATACAAGAAAAAAAAACAAAAAAACAGCAGGCCACATGCTGGTCGCCTCAGATGTGTTTTGGATTGAAAATAGGATTAATGTGCTAAAGTGTGATTAGAATGGTTAAACACGATTAATTGGAATGGACTCCAGTCGCCCGGGGGGCTAGGGGGTGAAGGTGGGGTGTGTGTGTGTGTGTGTGTGTGTGTGTGTCTGTCTGTGTGTGTGTGTGTGTGTGTGTGTGTGTGTGTGTGTGTGTGTGTGTGTGTGTGTGTGTGTGTGTGTGTGTGTGTGTGTCAGGGTGTTTCTAGACAGATTCCAGCTGAACCGAGTGAACAAAGTGCGCTAACTGTCCAGGATTTTCCATGTCTCTCCTCCTGTATGTGTGTGTGTGTGTGTTGTGTGGGTGTGTGTGCATGTGCGCACAAGTGCCTTTTCCCTTTGCATTTTCTCATAGCCAGCTTGTCTCAGAGCAGATTGAACACAGCTGAGAATGTTGGTCTAGGCCTGCAGCGCACCATCCTGGGGGAATAGGCAGGAACCACGAGGCTGGACTTGGCTCGCCCTGCGACGGCTGAAAACTGCCATGCACCCAGGGCAGGGGTCCAGGTGGATCGGCTGGGGAGAGGAGAGTAATTTGGGGGTTATTTAAAATGATCTATTAAACCCCTGAACTTTAATCAGGGTTGCTACTATACTGACAGCCATGATTTACCTACAAATCAGTAGGACGGGGATGGGAGGGGATGGATAGGCTCAAAATGGGACCACTTCATCTGAATTATTTTCTGGGGCACAAGGGCTGGGGCGTTAGCATTGATGAGGCCTGAGGAAAAAGAGCGATAGCTCTTAAGAAATCTGCATTCCTTTCCAAATGCAACAGCTCAACATCATCCGCGCCTGGCTGTTGACAAAGAAATTGCTTTATTATCCCTTTCCATCAGCGTAGCCTCCTGGTATTAGCATGTCTCGGCTGAGAGAGGGCTTTGGAGCGGTGAATAGGCAACCTTGGTCTTGTCAGCGAGAGCCAGAATACCTCACACAGGGTGCAGACCCCCACTTGTTTGAGCTATGTGTAAATACAGGCAGGCTCTGACAGACACCCAAAGTCAAACTGGTTTACGGAGGGCCTGCTGAGCCAAAAAGCAGAACCAAGCTCTCACAGGTCATTACCAACGCCCGGCCTGTCACAAGGGCAATTGAAAAACCACAGGGGTGTGATGTAATCCACCGCCAGATTACAGACAAGTACACACATAAATATACAATCATCACAGAACAAGGACCAGGACAAACTGATAAACACATAATCATGAACATGGTGAACCTGTGGGCAAACACGATCATATAAAGGTCTTGTTGAGTTAATATTGTCTCTGATCAAACAAATCCCAACTTTAGAAGTTCTCCGTTTCATATGTGTGACCACCATGAACCACTGTGACCACTGTTTACAGATGAAATATTTGATTTTTCCATGACTTGCTACCTGTACAAACAATTGTTAGATTTTCAAAGATTGATGTAAATATGTCACCAAACCAAAGTATCCACACAGAAAGTAACTAAATATTTTATTCTGAAATCAGTTTATCATAACAGTTGCATAATCAAAAATTTTCAGTCCTCTACTTTATCCTTGAAAGTTGTGAATTTTAGGGGGAAAAACAATCCGGGCCATGAAATTTTATTCATATATTTATATGATATATATATTTGTGTGTGTGTGTGTGTGTATACATATATATACATACATATATATATGTATGTTTACATTTTGATATTTTATTTCCACTTAACCATAGTAAATGCAACCTGCTCAAAAACCGACACTTGGTCAGTGACTTACAGCAACAGACACCAATGAAAAAAGTGGTCCTTTCACATCAGCATAATGCGTAGCTGATCGCCGTTGTTGATCGTGTGTATGTTGGTTAAACACAACCGCATGCATTTGTTGTCGAAGGAAAAAAAAAATGTCAATTTGCGATGCTGTACCAACGTAGTGCATTTATTTTGAAAGAGGTTGTCTGCAAACTGTACATTACTGTGAAATCAAAAGTGTATTTTGAAACCAGACAATACTTGTTCAATAACTTAAGCCATACAGAATTTTTGGTTTCATCCGTTGAGGTTATAGGGCTTCATCTCTGAGGTTCCCAGTACTGACTCAATACAATGAAGGAAATTATGTTTGTGGCACTGGAAGCACAAAAAATGACATTTGAAAAAACACATCATATTTTAAAACCTTAAAAACCTTTGCCCACAAGAAAACAATCTGTATGACCAGTCAGCACTGAGGGTAATTAAGAGCAATGTTAGAGTCACAAGACTGACTAAAACATTAGAAGTGAAATGTTACATCGGCCCCCACATACAGGTGTGGCCGTAACAACATATATAATACTGTCATATTAATACTAAGGACCACAATAAATCCCCAAGAGTATATATATATATATATATATATATATATGAATATGTAATGCTACAGTGTACAACATTATATATATACAGTATATCAGAATGAAACTTTTGCTCGCTGTTTTTGCGTTGCTATGTGCTTCGCATATCTGTGCTCAAGGCACCTGGCATGTTTGCTGGAGTGCTCTGAAGTCCTCCAGTTGAAACAACTTCAACTCAGAGCAGTAAAGCACCCCACATCATCTCTTCTTTTTTCTCATTGTCCAATTGGACAATTTGAGAGGCGGACATTCTGTGGTGGTCATGACAACAAGTTTAGAGTTGGTAAACAATGGAGGAGAAACTAGTGCTGCACAGTTGTTTGGCAGGACCAATGGACTCCCTGTAGTTAGTATACATTTTTGTTATGCTAGGTCCAACAATAGACAGCAGGTTGTCAAACTGCCCCTGAGTTATCCTAAAATATGCCTGGAAATGTCAGTCATGGAGGCAAAGCTCCTGGACTAACTGGTGGTACTCCCCATCATCCATCCTCTTTTTTAGGGTCTCATGTACCCACACAGATCTCTGTTTCCCTGTGCCCAACGAACTATTTTCTGATAGCCTCTCATCCACAACCAGAGCTACAGCAAGTACCCTCTGCCAGTCCATTTTAATAACTAGCTACTAATTGCTGTGAAATAAACAAAATAAATAAATAAACAGTAGATTGATTACACAGGAAGGTTGGGGTAAGGAGGTGAGGGGGTGGCTGCCTGGCAACAACAAAAAGGTGCAGCAAGCTAGTGGCATTCAATTTAAAAAAAATTGAATGCCAAACGCTTTCTGCATGATTGGGGCCTAATGAGGTGTGGAAAAACATGGTAACGGGGTCCCCCCTTCAGCGTGTCATAATATCACAACTAGCCTAGCCTTCCTGAGTTGATCCTAGGTTTTAAAATAGTAATACATGGCATCAACACCTAATAATACTGTGTAGGAAACAGGAGATGTGACTGATATAATGTTGAAATTAAAAGCTGACACTCTTTTCTGTCAGGTGGAAGCAGCTCAAGTTACTCAGAGCTACCAGAGCCTCATAATGAGCAACACAAATGTAGACAGAGCTCTGAGGAAATGCCAGCTGCAGAACAAACGCTTCAAACATGCACAAAAATTATATTTATGAATATTTATTCCTGTGGGTTTTATTCTGGAAGTGCAGTTGACTAACTGTTGAAAGACACTTGTTGCTGTTTTTGAAGCTATTTTTGTGTGTGGTAATAAAACTAAAAGATGTCATAAAGAGTAAACAGACAAAAATATTTCAACTAAACATTTACAGCATACGTGGTCTGTTGTGAATGTAGATTTCAAGCCTGAATAATAATCGTTGTCCATCCCTGACTCATCCTTTAAACTTTTCAAAGCCAAATTTGGATTTCTGTCATAAAGGGTATAATGCTGCATCGCCTCTACAGATGAAATTGACAGGTTGTCCAATTTAATTTAACCTCCCTCAGTTGGATTCTACCACAGAAAACAGTTTTATAACAGGTATTAATTGTTACGTAACCCAGCCTGATGGGTCACCATCACTGCTGAAACATGGTGATCTGTGGATGAAGATCCTTACTATCCCATAAAAGTATATGGAGTCAGGCAGCTGGAGCTAATAAACGGCTGCTGAACCCTGTAAAACCTTTATAAGTTCCTGCCTGAGGGTGAACAGGAGAATAGGGAGTAAAAAAACAGGATGAACACAGGGGGAAGGCACCAATAAATCTGCAAGGATTAGGATTGAAAACAGGGATCATACGTTTACTGTCAGAATGAGTCGACTGTGTCTTCTGTCATACTTGCTGGGTGGCTTGACAGGGATGGTGTAAATTGTACAGGATGGCCACACAGATATAGACAGCTGCGTGCAGATTTTCAGAAAAGCTCTTTTAACCTTTATCACAGGCTAGAAGTGCTCCCTTCAGAAATAAGTAGGTGTAATGGCAAGAGAGAAAAAACAACCTAACCAGCACTTATTTGAGCGTTCCAATCCAAATACCCACCATCTACTTGGCAAACACCTTCAGAGTGAAAGAGCCATGCTTTATGAGAGTGTTAGCTGAATTAACAAATTGCAACGCAAACGAGAAACATGCCTGCAAGTAAAAACAACCCGATATGTTTGTCAGATTTCCAGCAGACCCCGCCACCCCTTCCATCTCCCTGGAATTGCAGCCCTGACTCTAAAAGTCAAGTATTGCGAGAGCGGTTTTGTGACATATGCCCCCTTTCTCTAAGCTGAGGTGTTTCTCCTTATTAGATTTATAACGTTCTGCAGTTTCCAAGAGAGCCAAACATTAGCAAGTTGCAGGCTTTTGGCCCCAACAAACGCATGCAGTGGCTGTGCCCTGACAGCAGAGTAATATGCACTGTCGGGAGAATTCAGACGCGACGGGACTTAAAGGGAGGCTTCGCTGATGCCTGTCTGTAATTGCCCCAGGTCACGGCCGCTGCTTCACTGCAGATGACCCAGGCAGGCATTATATATTATTACAAGACAAGGACTTCAAACCCCTCATAAAATGAACTATCAAGGGTATTTCTCCCAACTTTTAGCTCTGGAGTCCTGGACTTTGTAAAAATCAAGACCCCCTCCCCTCCTTCTCTGACTATACTTTTTTTCCACCCCCCTGTCTTTTTTGAACATTAATTCCCAACAATGGTACTTTTCATTTGAGTGAGAGCAGAGCAAGGCAAGACTCTCTCAGCACATGGTGAAGAGTGAGGGGCCGGCCCTACTCAAACTTAAGTATTTTTTCTGAGTGGGATCCAAAGATGACCTGACTAATGGACAATCACTGGTAGGGAAATATCTTTGCCCAAAATGCTACAGCCGGAGGCGCTTTCTCTCCTGACTCAGTTATGTAAGTGTCAAAAAATATCCCAGACTTGGCTTATTGAGTCCCAAGCCGCTAAATCGGGGCACTAAGCCTGAAAGCGTTGTTTGCTTTTTCACAGAGTGTGCCGCCTGTTAGCTCATTTTGAGACAATCGGCTTTTAAAAACTTTCATTTGAAAGGAAAGTGAACCTCACAAGTCGCATTGGAAGTTAATTTTTAAAACATATGTGCACAAGTCAAAATGTCCTAAAGACTGAGGAATCTTAATGAGGTATTTGGAAATGGCCATCAGGCACAAGTCAGCCTCCATTTGATTAATGCTCCCTTTAAATGACCCTCTCCCACCATGTTCACAATCCAACTGTGTACGAGTATGATATGTGGACTATTACTGATAACTCTGCTTGTTGAAAAGCTTTGGTTAAGTGGATAGAAAAATCCCAGCGAGAGCTATCATGTATCTGTTGGAAACCAGACCATAGTTTTTTCATACAACACTTAATCCCCTTTTCCATTATGAAGCTAATGCATAACTTTTTTTTTTAATTCTTCAGCAATGCATTGCCGTAAGAATGCCTCTGATTTGTAACCAAAGAAACTGAAGTGCATATGGGGATTTATGAAAATAGCTCATTGTCGAATTATGTTTTTTTTGTTTTTTTTTTGTTTCATTTTTACAGGGCTTATTTTCACATTTAGTGTTAATTTAGTCCATATAAGTGCCAGAAACAACACACAACCTTTGTTTAAAAAGCTCCTAAATCCTGATTATTTATGGTGGACAATAAATAATACATGCAGTCCCCCCAGTCTCACAGTGTGGAAGGCACATTAATTGCATACGCCATTTTCATGCATTTGTAACAACAACAGTTCCATTTTGGCAAAACACACAAGTGTGACAAACTTGACACGTTAACAAATCAGCCCAGTATCTTAGGAATTTCTTTCTTAAGTGGGATTTATACTTCGAGTTGAATCAATGTGCGCATACTCATGCACCTCCCCAGAGGTGTAACCACATGTTGCGCCATCGCAGACCTCCTCTTTATTTTCAAAATAAAAACTTTTTCCCTCAGTGGAAACAAAACTTTTACTTATTTATATTTCGCAGATAAGAAACACTAAATTGTGGAGACAAAAAAAGCCCCTACAAAGTACAGTGTTTCCTTTTCCTGGCTTCATATCAGCAGAGGAAAGTCCGCTAGCCACTAGGCTAATGTATGCAGTGTAAAATGTCAATTTAATAATGTTAGTATGCTGTGAGTATAGCGGAAGATGTGTAATATAAACAACTGTTTTGTCGTTGAACATTGTGAGCTGTAATGGAGCCAAATTTTGTAACGTCACCTTTGTTAAATGTTGCTTTTGTTCCTGGCTTCATATGAGTAGAGAACTCCCAGCTGCTATAGGGTAATTTATGCAATGTAAAATGTCAAAGCCAATTTTCGTAGTGGCCAAACAGTGAAATAACAACTTCTGAGACTGTAATGTGATGTCACTGGGCCCAAAAAGACTTTTTCTGATAGACTTAATTAACATCACAGCCTTCACACAAATTATTTGTTTCACTATCAGGATTTGATCCATTTGGTCCAATCACATTTGGAAAGTCTACAAAAGTAGCACAATTAAATAATTTTATCCCCATTCTACTGAGTGGAGTGCTAAACCAGAAGTAGCTGCCTCAGCTGGTGGAAGTCTGTAATGCATTTGCTCTATTGGCCCAGTGACGAGGAAGCAGCGGTGATCATGCAGTTAATTTTATGCACAGCAGTTGAACAATTTTGGCTACTTCTTAGGTGTGTTGGTTGAATCAATCAAACTTCTACAGCCATTTACAGAAACTCAACACAGTAGCATAGACACCCCACCAGCTAGTGTTTTGGAGGTGTAACTGCAGAGCAACCCAGACACACCACTGCACAAGTATAAATGTATGATCACAACGGTGTAGGCCTTTTGCATAGGCTACAGCATAGGTCCTGTATAGTGCTGACACACACACACACACACACACACACACACACACACACACACACACACACACACACACACACACACTATTTATCAGCCTCTTTACTGGATGATTCTGCAAGTTGCCGTTTACTTTAAGAACAAGTTGTATCTCCCTGTTGGAGGCCTCAACACCTACTTTTTATTTTTATTATTTTTTTGCTGTGGAATCATGTTATTATTAATCAATCAATCAAATTTATTTATAAAGCCCAATATCACAAATCACAATTTGCCTCACAGGGCTTTACAGCATACGACATCCCTCTGTCCTTTAGACCCTCACAGCGGATAAGGAAAAACTCCCCCCCAAAAAAAAGCCTTTACCAGGGAAAAAAAAACTATTAGAATCCATTGTAAATTACATGAATTCAACTTCACCACAGCTGCTGTGAGCAGTCTCTAAACTTTTTGCAGCCACCTCTTTCACCTGAGGGTGAGCAGCTTATAATATAATGATTGGCTTTTGGTGGAGTACTACTTTTTTTCTTTCTTTTTTTCTTTTTTTTTTTTTTTGCAGTGCAGTCATCTCAGACCTAGCCTGGGTCTCACCCCCAATCAGATCCAGCGATTCAAATTTTCATCAAACCTGTTCTAACCTTCAACCTAAAGTGAACCATCTGTAACCTAATACCTGAAGCTAACTGTGATTTATGGAGCTTGTTAAGAGCGCTACACAGCTTACAAAGGAGTACCTCCCTGACAGGCTGAATTTGTGGTAAAAAAAAAAAAAAAAAAAGTATCTGAAAAACAATGATCTTAATAGCCAAATTCAAAACTTTCAAAGATATTTTTTACTCTAACAAAATCTCAAATATAATCTACCCATTTCTATTTGAAACATTTCTCTCATGCTATGTTGTGAAACATTAGCACAGTTTATTGTCAAGGTCCTAAAGTCCCTGAAAGCCAATTATCTTGATCTGTTTCTATGGAGCCCAACATGACCATACAAATTTCTAGGGATGCATGTTAATATTGGCACGTCATCAGTATCAGACAATGTCGGCTTTAAAATGAAATACTGGAATCAGCCAACATGCTGATAATATCGGTACATCATCAGTATCGGCCAATATTGCCTTTAAAATTAACTATTTGAATTGGCCAACATGCTTTGTCTTATTTGCACAATGAATGAATATTACATACATTGAAAAGTATTGTATTTCATGTCTCTGAAATTAAGTTAGTAAAGAGGGGATATATCGACATCGATATTGGTCATTGGTCAAATTGCATATTGGATATTGGCAAAAAATCCAATATCGTGCTTCCCTAAAAATTTCAGCAAGTTTGCTTTCAGTTCAGTGACCAGAGGAATATGTTGGCATTGTATGTCGCTGCAAATTACAAATACTTTGTATGTACACGTGTCATATGTATCATATCAACTTTTCCAAGGTGACATAGTATAAAAGCCATCTCTCTCATCTGAAGGGGGATGAGATGGTGGATGGTGGGTCAGGTTAACAAAAACATCCTGCTTTCGGTTGAGATATCCAAGTTTGTTATGAAAAGGACGTAAGTAGCCTACATAAAGTTAAAAGTAGTCCAAATTGACTTTTAGTTTTATAGAAGACACAAACAGCCATCAGTCAGTGTCCTGTGTTTTTCCATCACCCTGACCTTCTGCCTATTTTGATTTTCTCACTTTTTATATTATCTGTGGGGTTGCCC
Organism: Epinephelus cyanopodus; assembly: GCA_026686955.1. Classification (NCBI taxonomy): domain Eukaryota; kingdom Metazoa; phylum Chordata; class Actinopteri; order Perciformes; family Serranidae; genus Epinephelus; species Epinephelus cyanopodus. Next base: position 5,308,404 of record CM048928.1, read on the forward strand.
CATTAACAACTGATCTAACAAAGCAGAGGACTCAGGTGAGAGGAGAGGGGATGTGTGCTTTACAGTAAATAATGACTGGAATGATGGTGGAAATTAGAGGTGTTGTCCCAGTCCTGCTGTGGATCACTGCATCTGTTCAGAGGAGGCTGAGTGCAGCACTGCCCATGTTCAGGAAGAACGACCATGCGGCCGTCTTTTTGAGGTTGGGGTGTGTGGACAGTTTAATCATTCCACAGCCAGAAACCATGGATTACCAGAGCTATCCAGAAACATGGATCAATCACAAAGCAGCAGCCAACGACTTAAAAGGACACAAAAAGAACTAAATTACAGTTCAGTTCATTACAGTTCAGAGCTTATGGGATCATATTTAACTGAAGTTGTACCTTGTATAATTCCATATGACAAATAGATGATTGACTTATTGATTGAACTAAGTCCCAATGAATGGCGTTACGTACTTAATGTTAAGTTAAAAAAACTTAAGGTAAAGTTGGTTGGTTCGGGTTAGGAAAAGAAACATGGTGAGGACATACCTTAAAATAACTCAAAGTCCACTCAAAGTTCAACTGCTTCTGAACACCAATCTCCTGGGGAAAGTCTTGTGTTTTGCGACCCATCCACCACCCCAACCTACCTCCTTTAAGGACCGCTTCCATCCTTAAGGCTGCAATCACGTGATCCTGTCAGCGCACTGATCACGTGATTGCAGCCTTCCCAAATGTGTGGGTTGTAAGCAAATTAGTGGCATGATAAGGTAGGATATGTTCAAATTTTGATGAATTACTTTTGGTAGGAAAATATACAAACAGTGCATGAGAACAGCCTGGCTGGTGACGAGGCTGGTGAGAGCTGTAACACTTAACAAAGTAGTAAAGTTGATCAAAAACAGCAAGGCAAAATAGACTAACAAGGTCCACAGAGCTAAGGGGAACTTAAGACCTGGTTATAATTCTCTGTAGTTTAATCACTATGAGCAAAAGCTTTTATATCATACATTCTATTGATCCATCGATCATATATAATAATATTGATTAGTGCAGCTTTAAATTGAAAATATATTTAATTTATCATCTGCTGAATTTCTGACTTGTAATAACCCCAACAAACTTTGGCAACTGTTAAGAAATGGTTCTTTATATTTCAGGAGAGCAGGCTGAGCAGAGAGCCTCACAATGCATCACTTGTGTTGGTGAATAGCAAGCGCAGACAGCATTATGAAAGCTGGAATACATAAGCTTCAGATAAACAGTCCTATACTGTAATGCATTCGATGTTAGATTGCCTTAATGTTTCACAGCTCTTTTGAGCTGTAAGGCCCTTATCATCTTCCCTAATGCATAGGTAATCACATGTGTGTCAGTTCTCACCACTTCCCCCCCTGACAGGCCAATCGGCCGGCCACTCCAAACATGAAAAACATCCTTTTTACAACATGTTTTTTTCCCTCCTTTTGGATTTTTTTTATTGCTCCAAAGCCTGTGATGGACACCCAGGGAGACTGTGTGACACTGATGGCTGGGTGAGGGCATCATTTCCATGAGTAAAATATCAAGCCCCTGTCAGACCTGTCAGCTCTTACACACCATCACACAAACACACACACAAAGTCAAAGATATGTATTTTTTTTTTCATTGTTGACTTTTCCGTTTGAGTGTCAAATGGATGCAATAGCTCATGGGGAGAAAGAAAACATTGGTATTCACATGTGTGACAGTTGAGGGGCCGGCAGGACGCTCCTCTTCGCTCAGTGTCAGGTGGTTTACCGGTCTGCTGGCTGGGGCCTGGAGCAGATGCAGAGAAATGGCAGCACTTAGCCTCGGCACAAGTCATTTTGTTTTCAGTTGGCACCATTTACAGACACCATGTGGGTTTGTTGAAGGAAAGTCATTTGTCTCTTCTGTTTTGTTTTCCTTCATTCCTGTTGACTCGCAGACTTTTTTAAAAGTTGTTTATTTTTTCACAGACATATGGCATATGATTATTCAGATTTGAAGCTGTTTATGGGGCCCTTGAGGTGCAGAACGCGCCTCATAATTTACGTCATAATGACCTCAATTCACAGTCCACTTCATAGTGCAGCAGCTGTCAGTAAGTGTGAACAAATGATAGTGCATTCTGTGTGTGTGTAAAGACTGTGGCCATTTTACCTTTTACACATTTTATATTTAAAGACATTAGATACAACCCATATGTGTATTGTCTATGGGGCCACAGCCAGAATATTAGAAATATAGAGGTCATGAGTCAGAGTCCTCGCTGCTCCTACTATTTTTTATTTGGATGGATTTTAAACATTTCATTCATGCAGTTAAAAGCGTTTTTTTTTTCTGTTTCTTTTTTATTTAAATGGAGCTTTTTCTCTCAACGTAGAAAACTGACCTACGGCTAAAAGAACTATGTCACAGTGTTGTCTGTATTTCACCTACATTTTGTACCAAATACATACGGTGCTCAATTTATTTAAAGTAAACTTTCCCTAACTAACCCCAACCCTAACCTTAATCCCAACTTATCATGAAGATCTATATGCTGATTCAGTTTTCTACATTATGGTGAGTAAATACTACATTATATATTTTAGCCTGTAAGTTATTAAATTCAAACATCATCAGTTTAAAATACTGGAACTTAGCCTGTCAAAATATATAAGTATTTTATTTTAATTGCAGAATTTTATAACCTCCAGATTCCTGGAAAAAAAATACCAAGGACATAACCTCAGGACACTCAATGTGAGCTATGGCTTCTTTATGTTTATTAAAGGATGCTGTTTTTAGCTTTATTTATTTAACGGTCACTTCTTGTTCTTTTTGTTGTTTTTTTGCTGCTGATCACCTAATCTCATGCCACATTGGGGAATAAATGTTAAATTTTAGATACTTTAACTGCTGACTTTAAGTCTGTTTTTTATTTGTTTACCTGGACTGTATTATTTCTGTTTTGTTTTTTGTTTTTTTTATCTTTTTACAGTTGCAGGAATTTATAGCACAAGAATAAAAAGAGAAAAGTTGTGCTAAAGTAAAGCAAGGCAGTAAAAGGAGTGGAATAAATAAATAAAAAGTTGCTTAACAATTGCTTTATTTTCATCATTTACTTATTCAACAACATGTACACACACACACACACACACACACACACACACACATATACAATCAACATGAACTCTGCCCTGAGCAAAACTGAGATATGAGTTAACACTTTAGTGTAAGGTGTGTAGGTACCATTTCATTATCTCTTTTTGAGCCCCAAAACGTTTGGTATTGCTCAAACAATTTACAATAAACCACTTCTTCACTTTATCCTTTTTGTTTTGAGTATTATTGAAAAGTATTTTTAAGTCATCTTCTTCACAAAATGTGCACTTATGAATATATAAAAATTAAAAAATTCAGTGCTCAATACAGAGCCTAGGGTGACTCCATATATAATCTTTCTACGTTCAGATTTATTAACAGCAAAATGCATATTAACCTTTTATCAACTGCCATGTGGTATTTATGAATACCATATGCCTCGTTTGGAAAATAATATATCATGATATATGACATAATACTACAGTATATCTATGTGTATAATATTAAAAAATATCTGATATTACATATACATAGATATATGAACATGCATATCTAATGGATATTTATCATATAATTTTGTTTTTAGTTTAGTATTTCAGTTTACCTAGCTCAACCCATTTTCTCTCAAAGACCACAAGCCATTAGCAAGCTACATGTAACAGAATCTATAAATGTCATTAATATTATAATTAATCATCAGATCCCTACATTTTTGTCCATGTGTTTATTCTATTTAGTAATTACAAAGTACCCACATAATACTTCAATTAGAAAACTTGCATAGTAAAAAATAAAATATACATATTTTAATGTAAAATACACAATTTAAAAGGTTTTGTCAATCTTCTGTTCTACATCACTGCATTGGGTTGTTGCAAACCAAACAACAAAATAACATACCAAAGGAAAAATGCACAGTTGCTGTCTCATCCCCTACAAGTCTTACACTGGAGGTGTGGAGACACATAGGGTTTTTGACACAGAACACAGTCAGGCTGATTCTTTATCCCAAATCCTCTATTGTTGTGATATAGAGAGGAAAAAAAGGGGCAGCAGGACAATTGTCAAACCTTGAGGCTTAGTCTTCATTTGTCTGCTTCAGATGTCTTGACTCTACTATTCACTTGAAGCAATCCACTGTAAAAATGTGACAGGAGAGATTAATTGAGATTATCAGGTGCTGGCTCCCCACTCCTGTTATGTTTTCCCTGTATTTGGGGGCCTAATAAGGAAAGCAAACACAGATATTGCTGCTTCTTATTTGAGGACGATTGTTGCTGATGAGTTGGAGGGATAAGGAGTGGAGGATGTGGAGGAAATTGAGCTCGAGTTCTTTTTTTGGCCCGGCAGGAGGCTGCTTGGTAAAGCTTGAATAACAAATGAGTTTTGCCGAGGATTTGGCTAATCATCTCAGGCCGCTGCCGCCCCGGGACAACTGGACTTATCAGAGAGAAGGAGAGCGAGAGAGAGAGAGAGAGAGAGAGAGAGAGAGACCCAGCACTTGAACTGTGGACCCCGGGCCCCAATTAACGGTGACCACAAATGAAAAGCAGCTGGCAATAATTACATAATTAAAGTGCCTTTGGGGGGAAGAAAAGCATAATTTCTGCAGCCATCGCCATAAATCTTGTGCTGTCCGAGCCCATACGTTTAACATGAACTTTTCCTGAGCAGGTTAATGCATTACTCATATAAAAAACACAGTATCCCTTTGTGTTTTGCTTGGACCTGCTTAATAACAAAGAGTACGGGACGGCCTGCCGGCAGATCGCTCTGCCCGTGAACGTCTCACAGAGCTGCTGGAGCATGAAGAGCGACACCTCCACTTACCTCCATGTGTGAACCTTCTCTCCTTTTTTTCTTCTTTCCTCCAAGCTGAGCTGAATTGGAGATATTACTTACTGTACCATAACAGACTGTTGCTGGGATAAGGCATGTTCAGGAAATAGATCTTGTGAGTTACGTTACTGGATGAGAACGGTAGTAAGATGGGGGAAGTATCAATTTTTTATTATATAAATTAATAATATTGCAAATACAAATTAAACTTCTGCTAGTCTGCTAGAGAAACAAAATCAATTGCTTTTTTAGTCCACTACATACAATTTGCTGCAAAAAAAGGATTGAAGTGAGGAACTTTATCTTTAAAACTTTATCTTATTAGATAAAATAGATGTTCACAATTTTTTCCATTAGACACATAACTTGTTGACAAGTTGAAAAAAGGTAATAAATTGCAGTTTATCACAATATCTGCTATCAGAATTCTCAGCATATCACAAAACATTTAAAGTCGCAATAATATTGTATTGTGACCATAGTATCGTGATAATATCATATCATGGGGCCTCTGCCGATTTCCCACTTATCATTTAGCATAATAGTCATTCGTGACTTTATATACTTTATATAGTTCATATCTACATTTAGTGGTATGATAGTAGGCCTATTGTAGTTTCAAGAGCTTGCTGGCATTGTTAGGAAGCTAGCAATCTTTAGCATTGCTAACTATGTAGAATTAGCCAAACTTTTTAGTGTGCTTGCTGGAGGGAGACATCCTGAAAAACAACAACAAAAAAACTAGCCTGAAAGAAAGGTTATAAGACTTATAGATAAATAATCTATTAAATGATCAGATGATCAGGGTTGGGATTTAATGTGTTTTATTCAGTTAGATAGCTCATTTTGAGCTCAGGGGCATCTCGCTGCAGGCAGGGGGCATCTTGCCCCAATAGACCTTTACAAGATTTTTTTTATTTTTGAGCTGTAACAACAAAAAATGATATTCTACCAATTTATTTCTCTCTTACACATGCTAAAATCATATTCAAATATGTTTTTAATTTTACAGTGACCTGACTTTGTTCTAAAGGGGGGGCATTTTCCCCCATCTTACCCTAGTAGTCCCACAGCGCTGTTGCCATGATGCAGGAAATATAGTTGTAAATTCCTTTTCTATTCTTTGATGTGTGGTGTGGTAATTTCTTTGACGATGATCACCTCGAGCTTGAACGATACCCTCTGTGTGATGTAAGGGGAGAAAAAAAAAATCCAACAAACAAGTTCACATTTTCAAATTAGCAATGAAACCCTCAAAGTGAACATTTGGTTTTACTTTGGATAATTCCACTGAAACTCAAGTCAGACGGTAACTTTTACCCCGAAAACACCACAGCCACCAACAGATGAGCAATTAAGCAATTACACCCATTTCACAAAGTAAGCCATAAACACCTCTAAGTGTATTGTGAATAGGCTCAGCACGTTCCACTGGGCCCTTGCCGTGATCTTTTGTCAGACGCTCTCGGGGATGATTAATAGTTTAATTTTTCAAAATTATTTAGACACACAAATAATTTGATACAACTAGGGGCTATTACCACATCTTGTAATAGACATGTTACAATGATGAAAGCTTTAATTTGTTTTTAGAGCACTTACAGGGGTTAGAAAAGCCACCTCGCTCCCCATCATCAATCATGTGTCACTTAACAGAAGTGTTATATTATGGGAGAAATGCAAATATGCCGGCTTAAATGCATGCTGTCCGACAGCTGGCTTTCCCCCGGCTCTTTGAATCTCTGCTTACTGTTTTCACTGTAAAGAAAATTACAAGGAGTCATCTGGCAGAGGATTTGTCCTCGCTAAATGAAGGATGGGATTGGCAGCAGGCACGACGCTGCTTTCAGGTAGGGTGTAATTAAAATGGATGGATGCTGTGAAGAAAGATGTGGAGCTTTGTGGATGTTATAGATGAGGCAGGAAGACGAAGATAATATGTTGATATTGAGGATTTGGCCAGATAAATTTGATATGGTTTGAATATTTTCCTAAAATGTTAAAACAGGTCACAACACAGTGATTTATCTCTGATGTATGGAAGTCAAAAGTGGCTGTGGCTGGAATCGAATCAGTCATGTAGTGATTACATGGTCAGTATGTAATAGGCCACCAGGACACCCCAATCTCTTATTTGTTTTATTCATTTTTATTTATTCAATTTATTAATTCCTTTTTTGCCTCCGAAATAGTAAAGTATCTATCTATCTATCTAACATCTACAGATAGGAATTAGAATTAAATAAAATGAACAAGTAAAAAAAAGTCACACTCAAGGCCTTTAAAATTAAAACTGCAGCATAAAATTACAGAATGTTTTTTGCTAGTTTTATCTGCTTGGTTACAGTTTTTGTCATCCGGACATCTAGAAAAGATGTCTATGTACAGCTAATATGAAACAGCAAATATGTATTGAGGCAACATAATGCTGAGTGAATTACATTTCCTATTAATATCATAAGACCATTTTGCTTATTAAGGTACCTTGCGAGTTATAAAAATGTTGATAATGAACGTATCAGCAAACACCAACAACATATTTGTCATATGTGTCAACTTCTGCCTGTTACATGCATTGTCTGTTTTTAAAATACACTTCCGTTTCACAGGGAATGTACATTGAATGTAGATTTTTTTGTTTTTGTTTTTCTTGAATGGATAGGACATGATAAAAGCGTTGCATTTGTACAACACATTTTCTTAAACAGCAAATGCATGTCGTTACATTAAGCCGGCACACGCACATGGTTCGGTTTAGGAAAAAAGAACAGGGTTTGACTTAACAGTTGTACAGGAAGCAAACACCGGCCTCCTGGGTGAAAGTTCATGGTTGTAGGACCCATCCATTAACCCTCCTGCTCAACCTACTTTGACTTCTGCCACCTTAACTTTCATTGTTGTTCTGTCGCGTTTCCCCCTGATGCCACCGGGCACCTTTAAACAATAATGGCGACCGGGTGCGTTTCATGCCGCCATGAAAGGACAGCTTTTTTTGCTTGTCTAACGGCGGAAGTCAATGACCAAGCCCTGGGTTTCAACGACTTAAGAGTGCGTCTGAGTTGAAACCTCATACAAGAGTCTTTGTTATATCTGCTTTTTGTTTGTTTGTTTGTTTGTTTGTTTTAAATCAAAATGTAACCAAAAATGTGACCTCTCCATTAACTTTAGTGCATTTGTTTGTTTTTTATTAAAATGTAACCGAAAACTTTCCCTAACCTTACCCGACATGTGTTTGTTTCTGTTTTTATCAAAAGGTAACTGAAATTGTTGACCTTTCCTTTCACTTAACCAAAGTGGGTTTGCTGCCCAAACCTAAGACAGGAGAGTCTGAATGTAAAGCTGGGGCTCTGGCTTCAAGGTTGTTCACTTTGTACACCACGTCCTGCTACCTACCTTGCAAAGCCAGGTAGGTAGTACATAAATCTAGTGTTTCGTTATCTGAAAGAAACATCGTCTCTGAACATAATCCAGGCAGCAATCACGTTGCCACAACATCATAACTAAGAAAGCAGTTCAGTGACATACACACATAATTTCTAGGAGTCAGGATTAAGATAAAGGTGTTTGTTGCTCTTCATGGCTTTGTAAGAAAATTACAAGATCCCTCTCTTGGAAATATCAGAGGCACAGAGCCCACAGAGTTTCCCCACCTGTCCCAATAAATCTTGCAATATGTTAATATGTTTTTTCATGAGTTTCATCATTTATTAGAGTATTCTGCTGCCTGTTCTATAATGGCTGACAGTGCCTTAGCATAGCATTACATAGTTACATTGGGAATCTCATTTAAATCTCTTTTTGCTCACAGACTTTTTGTAGAGCATTTTGCCTCCCTTAGCTTCCATACAAATGTAATGCAGTTTCTTGTAAGTTCATTCAACCTCAGCCAAGGCTAAACATTCTTCGACCACAGGCTCTCTGTAAAGTTAGAATGGAGAGTGCACTTTGCTTGACCTTAGTAAGCTTTAAGAACATTTTCACTGTTTCCAGGTTAGTAGACAGAGTAAACAGTGAATGCACCTATTTATATGTAGAAGCATATCCCTATCCCTATCCCATATCCCGAGGATTACAGAAAATGAATCAAAAGTAGAATTATTTACCAAATTCAAAACTTAACTGTACAGCAAAGTGTTCCTCGCAGGAGGCTAAGTGCAATGTGCAGTTCAAACAGATTACAAAGCTCCAAACTGTTCAAGGTCCAGGAGTCTCCTCAGCTGAAGGTCAGCACTGTTCCACCCCCCCCCCCCCCCCCCGCTCCTCTCTTTCAACCAGACCTCCGTGTGTTTTCTTTTCCACAGCCAAAGATGATGTTTTGTTGTATTGCAGACGAGTTCAAAAGGTGGCATGAAGTATGAAGGTTAAAAGGTTCCTGCATTAAAGGTAATCACTGTGGCAGGGCCAAAATCTGAAGCAGATTTATCAGTATTTATGTTCCTTTTTTTCTGTAGGGGGGATTTAAACAGTCCACATTTTGCTGCACTGAACCCATCCGGCTCTGTACTGTAAATGAGTTTTCTGTGCCTGTTTTTCTAACTGGCCTTGTTGACACATCAACGTGCTGCCACACAAACGCAGACCTGATTGGGACCATGAGCGTTCCAGTGCATTTCAAGCGTCTTGACAGACTTCAGGGTTAAGATGTTCTGAATTAGATTTGAATTACAACCACTAAATGCCCCTGTCAAAGCTAATTACGGCTGACACTGCCCATGTGCGTTGGGCTGAATCGCTCTTATAGGAGAGGCACAGAGCTTAAACAAAGAAATACTCCGAAAGCATCGCCCCAGAAAATTGTCACAGTGTAAAAGGGTAATAGGGAGGTATTTCTCAGCTAAGAATGCTAATCCACACACAGTCTCTGGCCGTGGCTTGGCAAATAAAAGGCCTGTGGAACATTTTCACCAGAGGTGTTGTTCTGCTGATAAAAGCCAAACAGCATTATTTTAAGGTAAGAGGATTTTTTTATTATTATTTTCGAGAAAAATACATGATTTTATGCTACACCAAGTTAAATCACCATCAGTCCATCTCTAATGTGATGACAGAGAGATGAGTGGTTTGCACAGAGCTCTATACATAACACTGCTTCAGACGGAGGAGCTTTCAAGGGACAGCTAAATCTCCCTCAACGGCTGCAGATGTTTAAGCTCACTCTTCCTGACACAGTAATTGCCCGGGGAGCTGAGGTATCCTTAAACAACGGTCAGCGTCGCCGAGAAAAATGAAAGGACGATGAAATGAATTAAAATTCTTGTGTGAAACGGTGAAAATAAACAGCATGCCTGAAATGGCACCAACAGTCCACAGAGGGGGACTCTGTGAGTTCTCAGGCGGCCACACGACCAGCGCTGATGTTGCGAGGGAAGCCGATGCTCTCTCGCCCTCTCTCTCTTACTTCACTGACAGCTCAGGTGTGAAAGTTTCACACTCAGAGAACCAATGAGCCTGCTGCCCTCAAGTCAGGCTTACATCAAATCAGATCTGTTATTCTAAACCAGGCCAGCCTTTACTGAATTAAAGTTTTTTGTTTTTTTCCTTTTCTAAATTCGGACAGTGCTGGGTTACCATAACATCTTACACCACCAGCTTAATTACTAAAATGTGGGGACACACTGACTCTGCTGGACACACTGACAGACTGCACAGAGCCATGCAAACATGAGGAGACAGGTTAACAAGCCCAACTCTCAAGGAGAATGCACCCATTAAGGTCATCTGTTACACTGTAAAACTGCTAATGTACAGTAAACTACTGCAATGCAGTTCTACAAACTCTAATGGACAACAGCCACACTATCGCCTTATTGAGGTTTTGAGTTATGTCTGTGAATCAAATGATATTACCCATTGTGTTGACATGGCGTTTTTTTTCTTTGTGTGTGTGTGTGTGTGTGTGTGTGTGTGTGTGTGTGTGTGTGTGTGTGTGTTTGCTTATCCTCAAATTTATATTCATTGTCTCTTTTATTTATTTGACTTTGTATTTTGTTTTTTGTCTGTAAAGCACTTTGTAAACCTGTTTTTGAAAGGTCTTATATAAATTAAGTTTATTATTATTATTGTCATTATTATTATTATTATGCTAACATGTTTTTTGGGGAGTTTTTCCTTATCCGCTGTGAGGGTCTAAAGGACAGAGGGATGTTGTATGCTGTAAAGCCCTGTGAGGCAAATTGTGATTTGTGATATTGGGCTTTATAAATAAAATTGATTGATTGATTGATATTATATTATCACTATATGAGAGCCATACAATGTTCTTAAAATGACAATAATATAATTTACATTTACACTGTGGCTCAAGAGCATTGTTTTGATGTTCTGACTTGTAAAACACTGGAGTAACCACTTGTATTGAAATGCTTTATTTTTTAATTTGTCGTATCCATTCATTTTCAAACTTTATTCCTTTAAGAAAAAGTATGTTTTCTCTCTCTCTTTCTCTCTTGTTCTGTCTCTCTGGAAACATGTTCTGAATGCTCGGGGACTGTTATTTTATTTGCAATGTTTGATGACAAAAATTATAATCAAAACCACAAAAACAAGCCCCGGGTTGCTCAAGAAAATCCTTTAGCTCAGACCCATTTGCCTTCAAGGGTCAGTTTGATCAAATTAAACAAAATTAGTAAGCACCACACAACTAAATTCCATTCACCTCATTGTATTGGGGTGGAGGCAGAAATTTCAGAGACAGATAGGCCTATCTCAAAACGCAATGGGTCTCATTCATGAAAAGTGAGTAAATCTGTGTGTAGATTTGCACATAAAAGCCTACTCTACTAAAAACCTACTCCGGATTCAGGAACGCCGCGGGAAACTCAGATTTGATCGTAAACACGTGTGTATGATCATGAATGCCAATCCATCGTAAAGTGACAGCGCGCTCCCGGTAATCAGCAATTAGCATAAATCCCCGCCCATGAATAGCCAATGACCACCATATAAGGAGGTGTAGGTGCTTCCTGTCGACCTGTCAGTCATGGCGCAAAGAAAGAGAGAGAAGGAGAAAATATTTTTTCCGAAGCGGAGATCGAAATAATTTTGGGTGAAGTGGACTTAAGAAAAAACATTTTATTTTCTTCAGTTAGTAGTGGTGTGGCAGGCAAAGCGAAGGCCTTGAGGGAGGTAACAGATGCTGTTAATGTTGTCTCCGTCGTACAAAGAACCAGACGTGTCAGAGGTGAAGCGTAAATGGTTTGATATGAAACTGGAGGCAAAGAAACGCATAAGCACACACAAAAATACAGCCGTCACCAAAGAAACAGAAGATTCATTTGTGGGGTTTTGAATGAAGTGGGAACAGGAAACCAGAGATGTTTTGTGCGTAATGGATAAACTAAATCAGTGATGGCTGTCGGAATGTAGAGCTATTTAACATTTATTTTAACAAATGATACGGATAACATATAGCCTACAGCAGTCTGTATGCATCGTCCTCAAATTATTTGAATCTTAATAGCCTAAAGCTCTGTTTGATACAACGTAAATTAAACATTTTCAAATCAGATTTATTCAGTCAAACAATCGTCCTCCTTCCACCTGCTGCCCCTGCTGAACCCAGGCATCCAGGCCGAAGAGGCTGTGATCCGGCTGTCCTTACGGATATTTTTATTATCATTCAACGTGCAGAAAGAACGTGTAATCTATTGAGTCGATTTACGTAGATAATTCACAATCATGAACCTAATCTGGATCTTAAACCTGCTAATTGCCAAATAATTTAACTAAATGTGTTATATTTTAAATATTTTGTCATGTTTAGATTACGTGTTTCAAAGGCATCTGTGTATTGTGTACATAACAGAGCGCAATACGAATTAAAATTGTCATATCCAATAGTGAAAAGCAATATTTATGTGCATTACTATATTTACACAAGCACTACGAGTGGTCAGGAGCAGGAGTAGATTTTGTTAGTAGCTACGAAAAGATCGGAGCTACTAAAATATTGATGAATGCGGACACGCACGTAAATTTCCGTCTGCGAACAGTTTACACACAAATTCCTTCTGCTCACGTTTCATGAATGAGACCCAATGTGTGCATAGATACCACAGGAGGTAACTGAGAATTTTTAGTTTTATATTATTAGGTTGCATAAGTGCATAGGCTACGCAATTCTAGAATTGGAGAATGTATGAATTTGTTTAGGCCTACACCAATGCTAAATAACAATGTAAATGTTAAATTATATATATATATATACCTATATAAAAAAAACATCATGTGGCTCTGAAGCCACAAGTTGCCTACCCCTGATCTGGGTAAATGACCCTCACTTTAGTCTTTTTCCTTTAGTCTCGATTATGAAAACTTGCATTATTTAGGCTTTTATTATGATGACAATTATGATGTCAAATCAGTTTTTTGTTTTTTTTGTTTGTTTTTTTACCTTAAATCAAATATTTAACATACAACTAAGAGTTACAAAATGTAACTATGGTTCTATGAATTTCCCCTGACAGCCAGAGAAGATATGTAATATCTATTAGATGAAAATGTAGGTATTGTGTACCATCTCTGGTGGCGAGGGAGAATGAAACTCAACAGGCTCCTTCATTAAATCTCTTAAGACTGTTTTTGCTCTTAAACTTTACTTAAGTAGGATGCTTTTGTAATATTTGATGCCCAATAATGTTGTTCATGGCTGCAATATTCTCAAATTGAGATATTCCAAAGGACCTTGGGATCTTGTGTAATATGTGATTGTAAAGATGATGTGATCTCATGGGATGGCAGGTATAAATCACACTCAGGTATTTCTATTAAATCAGCAATTTTATTTTACTTTTTGTCTGTGAGCAGGCCTTAAACGTAAGAGTCTTACTCTAGGAGTTGAGCAAAATCTCCCCTGCATCATATCAGTGGTGTGAGCACTGGCTGAGCAGCGACATGTTTATGTCCATTACATTTTTGTTTATAGTGGAGAATAAAATGTTAAATCACCTCTATCTCTGCCAACAGAAATTTCAGAACGTTTTTTAAAACACAGTATTAATGCCTTTACGTCATTTTTGTACAGGCGTATTATTGTTTTCTCTCAAATATCGTTTTGGAGCGCAGTGCGGTGTATTCATGTTTACAATGGCTCTCATGAGCTCTGATGTAATTCGACTCTAAAAAACAGGTCCAGCAACACCTCGTTACTCGCCGAGGTAGCCCTGCTGTTGCCTTTGCCCCCTCAACCTCTCGAGGTGCCCATTTGGTGACGCAAACAGGACCCCCTTTTTTTTCAGAGCCCCCACCCCCCCACACTGCAGCAGCCTGCCACTGACCTGTTCTGCTACCTCCCCTCCCTCTGTACATCGGTGTGCATTACACACGGCAAGTGCAAATTAGGTTAGTGAGTAATATCCACAGAGCCAGGGCCTGTGTGTCTCCAGCCAGTGCCCATGAAGCATGTTTAAGGAAAACAGTTACCGAGCTGTTATTATCAGGGGTAGGATTAGAGCGGGATTTGGCTGGCCATAAATATATCACAGCTTCATTAAACATGGACAGCAGTGAAGGGGGAAAATGAATGGGAAGAGGGATTTGAGAAGGGTGGTGTGGGGGTCTGTAAGTTTGGTGTTGAGGGTGGTGTGGGGGCCTGGACAAGGCTTAGCTAATTCTCTTATTCTGGACTCAAAGGGGGGTTGTTAGGAGCGTTGCGAGGCCTGAAAAGCCTGAAAAGCCTTTCCTTCTGAAAGCACTTCATTAAGGGCCTCCCCGCACTGCAGCTTTGCCCCGGCTGCTCCGGGAAGGCATTAAACAGCTGAGGGTGAAAGCTGAGAGGCTTGAGCCAGTTCAGCCCAAAGTGGAGCCTTGATTTGGTCCGTTTATGCCTCATCATGGGCCAGCAGGGTCTCAGCTTACATCGCCGGTGGAGAGTCACTGTCGGCCAAATTAGCTTTGATGCAGTTTAGGGATATTGCACAAACAACCAGTTGCGAGTTTAGAGGGATTACTTTGTCTGAAACAATTTATCTTGATAGCCTCCAAAAGGAGAAAAGTGCAAAGAGCACAAAGGCAAAACAAGGCTGTTTGTTTCTGAAAATTGGAATTGTAAAACTGTGAAATCTAAAACTCCTCTATTAAGTTTTGGATAAATTTTAGCTGCTCATATTTATTGTCACATTTATGCAAACACCTAAAATCTACATGAGGCTACTTTTTTGCCAAGAAGAATAGCATATAATGTCAATATAACTCTTTCACTGATGTTTTATCTTTTATGCTTTAAAGGCCCAGACACAACAAATCAACTTCAAGAACTAGTAGCAATGAAGGCCCTCTGCTGCATCGCCTAACATCACCGTGTCTTGGCCAAAAAGTTGCACATGAACACACTGCAAAAACTACAGCTGACGGCCAACCAGTTTATGCTCTGCGCGTGAATGATAGGAAATAACTCTCCTCACCAGCAGGTGGCATTAGTCTGTAATCGTCATTAAAAAAGGGAAACCGCAAGACCATCTTGATGCTAGTTAGCCAATTAGCACATTAACAACACAATTCAGTGTTGACAGAACAGAGCCTATTTACAGTGCATCAGTGAATAATAACACAAACCATCAGGAAACATTTCTGCCGAAGGGCTCGATGGATAAAGAAAAATAATCTTATATCATGTAACAAACTGAGCTGAACTGCCAATCAGAGTCACTGAATCATTTCATTCACCGACTGGATTTGCCATCTCTGACGCTAATTAAAAATGCTGAATCGGCCAACAAAAAACAAAAGCAAAAAGCTGTCAGGGGCCAACGGTGTGGGACAAACTGCACCTACTTGTTGACAGAGGCTAACCAACAGCCCAACCATGACTGATGGCCAATTGTTGGCTTGGTGTGTCAGGGCCTTAAAGCTGCATTCATTCTTAAAGATACGTCAACATATTATTATAAGTTCTTAATGCTAACATGTGCACACAGTGGCCTATTTACACATCCAGCAGACACAGCAACATTAGCACACATCTGGATTCATGTTTGTGCAGGCTGTTCTCATGAACTGTTTGTATGTTTTCTTATGAAATGTAATGCACCAAAAGTTGTACATATTCCACATAATGATGAGCCAGTTATTCGTGCAGAATCCATGTATGCTGGAAGACTGTCATCACATGACATTGTGCTGATGGAAGTAAAGAAGGAAGCGGTTCTGAGCAGTCCACTTAAGAGGTAGGTTGGGCCAGTGGGTCAGTCACAAAACACATGGAACCGTGTAAACTTGGGTTATTTTAAGGTACTCCCTCACCACGTTTCTTTTCCTAAATCTAACCACAGAAACTCCACTTGCTTAAATTGTTAATTATGAAACTTTACATTAAGGATGTAATATAATTCTTGGGGCACTAATTCATGGGATATCATAACAGTTGTTTAAGGATGTTGGTTTGTGTCCACCTGATAAGACCAGTATTCACTCGTCTTTTAGCTCTGGTATGACAAGATATCTGGCTCTTAAACTGCTAAATGTTACATTTTCTGTACCAGCTAATTGCTAATTTTGTCTGTCATTTGATGCAGTTTTAAAAAAGTAAAATCCTTAAAGTGGAATTATGTGAGTTTTTCACTCGGAACAGGTGCTTGAAACTTTTTTACATTGAGGATGATTTATTTTGATATCCCCAAACCAATCAGTATGTCTTCGTCTCTCTGACTCTAGGTGGTGCCAGGTGTGGTCTTACAAACGTGTCCTACAAATGTTCATCCCACATTGTCACATATTGCCACTTTGCCAGTGGCATTTCATGTCTACATATAAGGTGTGAGGTATCATTCCACATCTGTTGTTGGTGTTCCAACACTGGGACGTCAACAAAAACACATGGTTAGCTTTAGGCAACAAAACTTGTGGTTAGGTTTACAATAAAAAACATCTTGGTTTGGCATTCAGAAAGTGAACAACAGGCACCCAGGTGAAAGTATTGTGTTTGTTGGACCAGTACTCCCACCCACCCTATATAGACTTTTCAGTACACTTGCACCGATTACAATTTTGAGGGGCTGGTGCCGAGTTTGGACGGCCGATTCCGATTTTATTTTTTTCAAACCACTTCACAGCACACAGGATATTGCAATATTTTCTATATTTCCTTTATTAGAGCATTTTAACCAAGCTACAACAGCTTTTCAATAATCATCTCAAACAAACAAACAAAAACAGTGACACAGGTTAAGAAACATTTTCCTTTTTGTTCAAATATAACTTCAGGTACAGTATTAAATAAATAAGTAAAAAAGGCATATATAAATAAAAACATAGATAACTAAAATAATAATTCTTGGTGTATAGCATAAAAAAGTAAAAATATCTCCTGTGGAGAATTCACACAGGTCTTCACATCTACAAAGTGCAGTGCGACACACATTATTATTTTAACAAGAAAGAAGGTGCACATCCTTCAGCACACTGACATGCGCCTCGTCAGTTTCAAATGGCACAGTGCAGCAGTGAGAGGTCCGCAATTAAATTCAACATGGAAAATTAAGAACTTTCTCCTTCTCTCTTTTGATGTGCGTGGGTGAATGATTAAGGTGAGAAGCCGCCCATGTTTCACTTCCTCACATTGCCCAAGCTGTGTGTTGCACATGTGCATGTGTGTGCGCTGCTGATGTTGCACGATGTCAATCATGCGGCGTGGCGTAAATTTGACCGGCATTTTAAATCTGCATATTTTAGACTGATCGGCTGGTCCCAGGTCATGGCCAATCACGTGAAAATTGGCCCAAATCCGAGCACTGCCGATTAATCGGTGCAAGTTTACTTATCAGCTTCTTAATTACGTCATTACTAGCAGCATTTTAACCTGATACTGTCCGGCTGTGTATAATACTGTCACTACTGGTGCTGTCCAGCCTTTAAGTGGCATATCACCACAGGTGTGGTACAGACCAACTGGCAGTGTATCATAACAATGCCAAAAGATTACATCTGCCCGCATTACATACTGACGCCACCCAGTCTTGATCATACCGCTGTGAAAGGTGGCTTTTGGCATCAGGTGTCTGACACTGAAATCACTGAGGAAGTGGTGGTCCCCAATGTTTTAAGCAAAGCCCTGAATCTTTGTTGTTTAACGTTATTATTTTGTGCTAAACCCAACTCACTGCTGTGTAGGAACAAATGCATTATAAATGGAATGGAGAGGACAAACAGAAAAGGGAGGCCCTCTCCTCTCCACATGGTCTTTTTGCTCAGCCAGTGGAGCAACAGGAGAGTTTCCAGTCACTAGCTTTCATGCTTGAAGACCGCTAGAATGAAGCAAGTAAACACAATGCGGGAAAGCTTCGTTTGATGTGAAAGCTTCAAATTGGTGACTTGGTACAAAGTACAGCTGACCTTTATGTATTGTGTTCTGTGAACATGTGTATGCCTCCCCTGTGTTTATCTATTTTTACTAACAGTCACAGACTAAATTTGAATCACTACAGCTGTTTAAAGGAAACTCTTTGTCTTTGCACTGTGGAGCCTCTTGCTTATCTGTAATCTGGCAGCGCTGTGGTGGCAAGGGGGGAAGCCAAACACCATTCATCAGCACACACTGCCCACTAGATATCGGCAGCATCACGTCATTACGGTTTACCAGGGTAATTAGAAATCCTGACGAAACAATTTTCAATTCTATTAAAAATACAGATGCTCATCTTTCTGTTAACCTCATACTGCAATTCGGATGTTTTGTATGTAGTGCACATCACATGCCACCAGAGGTCAGTCTGGTGCAACAGGCAGCTGAGCTGACTGCGAGTCAAGGGAATAACATTACAGGGCTGTAAACAGCCAGTCTGCAACAGCATACAGACTGCCAGGAAAGTAACATATTTTTACATATGGGGAATTAAGGATTCATTTCAACCAAACCAGAGTTGTAGATTGTTGGAACAGTGGACTAACTAACTGACTAACTAAAGGACCAACAAGACAATCCAAGATGGATTTGGTGAGTTTTGCTTTGTTTCTGTCAAGTTGGAGTTAAGTGTGTTTTACTTTGAGATAACAAGGCAGTTAAGCTATTTGTAGCTCGGTGAATAAGAGACACTTAAATTCAGAAGGTGTATGGTTGTATATTTTCTGTGTTATATGGCAAACAGGTGTAAGAATTTTACCTTTCTTGACATTTTGTGAGTTTATTGTTAATTTATAAGAATAAAAAAGCTCAGAGAGCTTGCAAAAAGTAACAAAGTCTGGCAGGTAGTGACACACACAAATATCGTCATAAACTGCATACCCTGGTAAAGTTTCAGAGAGGTATGAAGGTCTAGCAAAATAGACAGTGCCCACACTGTAACGACAGAGCAGGTTGGAAATCGGCAAAGTTTCCTTTTAACTAACCATATCGCTATTTTCCAAGCTACTTTAGCTGTCATATTTCACATAACCAGACCTTGATCGGCTGTTGTAACTTGAATTTAGCTTGAGGAACCTGACGACCATAAGCAGATGTTTTATTATGTATATCGCAAGGCAGCTAGCTATACAAATCAGAGATGTGGGTGGCGCCTCAGAAGTCTGAAACCAGGGTACCTCAGGAGTTCCATAGAGCTGAGTGAACTGTAGAGTTGGTAATTCTCTCTGAGACTATTACTAATACGGACCCCTGTCACATTACAGATAGTTATGTGATCCACTGTTACCATTAAAAGTTTTCATTAGCATAGCTTTAAAATATAAAATGCGCAGACTGCAATATAAAATGTGCTCGTACATTGAAAGAGATTAGAAATATATGAAGCAAAGGAACACTAAAAGAAATATGTTAACACACTGACTTCTGTTGCCTGCATGCCATCTGTCAAAAGGCCTCATGCAAATATACCACTGCAAGTCAACTCAATGCTAAAGCTGTATGGGGCCAGTACAGAGGTATTTACAGCAGGGGAAAAGCCACCCTAATAACACTGTAATATTATACTTATGCTCCTTATTTTTCTTTCAAAAAGTGCATGTGTCATATTGGGCTCCCTCATACAAATAGGAATTGAGGGTATTGCACCGTGGCATTTCTGTCTGGCTCGTGAACAGACGGTCCAAATGGAACCCAGGTCCCATCTCTCTGCTCCAAAATGGCACGGTTGTTAAGAAGGAAAATACATGAGACGGGAGGCTTGGATATCAGATTATCATTAAGTAGCACCAGATTCCCTGGTATTTTGTCGAAGATTTTGGTATTAAATCTCTGCTTCAAAGTGACTAATTACACTAAGTCCTGATTTCATGGTCACAGCTGTACCGTATTACCAATCACAACAGCTCGACGTGGACTGCTGTGGTTTTTCTGCAGAAGGAGATGCTGTGGCTTATCTATGGTGGTATCGATGTCACTGAGACGCTCAGCAGAACCATCTGGACCAATACCTCCATCTCATCTTCATCAGCCTAAGCAGTCACCACAAGCAAGACCCAAATTCCAAGGGTTTACCTTCAGTTTTTATATTTGAGGTAAAAATGCAGTGAGTCTTCATCCCTTTCCCTTCATGGTCCATTTCATGACTCACTCACACTTTAAGCAACATGTCACGCTTGATCAACGAGTCACTGGGAGTCCTGTTATATCCTACAGAGCTCAGTGACCATGGGAGATCAGCCAATGTGTGGATGGCCAAGAAAAGATGTCCACAGCTTAACTTTATGTAGTCATCGGCTGTTAACAGCTAATCACATTTCTGTGCTTCCCCGTGTGATTTAGTTTTATGAACGGTTCAGCATGTGAAGTAGAAAATGGTACATTTTTAGAGCCATGCTGTCCTCTACTGCAGTGTTCATTACCTTCCACAGTAGGAAATTGTTCTACAGAATAAACAATGTCCTGTTATCTAATGTTTGCCTCGACAGAGGAGTAAGACGACAGTTTATGGGATTGTAACAAGAGCATAGATGCATAAATGTCCTGAGCAAATTTTATAACACTGGAGTTAATACGAGAGATATCCAACCCTATCACCAGATAGAGTAATGACACTGAAAGATTGAATGAATGCAAGCATTCAATGACAACATATTTTGGCAAGTTTTTTAAAATCATTTCCATCTCTACACATGGTAACTTTATATTAATGGTTAGGGAAAGATTGTGGTCATGGGAATCAAATGGTTATTGGCTGATTGGTGATTAATGTTGGGCAACTAAAGCAGCTGGTGAAGTTTAGGATTAAATCATGATTATGGTTTGATATAGCGTAAAAATTAACTGTTGGGTTGACCTTCACACCCTTACTTTGTATCTGTACAATATTGCAACCCCATTACCCCCCACATTGACACTGATTGCAAATCATTCACTGCAGCATGGTCCACTGTAAAAAAAAATATGTACAGACAATGGG
The DNA here is from genome assembly GCA_026686955.1 of Epinephelus cyanopodus. Taxonomy (NCBI): domain Eukaryota; kingdom Metazoa; phylum Chordata; class Actinopteri; order Perciformes; family Serranidae; genus Epinephelus; species Epinephelus cyanopodus. The sequence goes on from CM048928.1 coordinate 5,329,631, forward strand.
CTGAGGTATTTTAGGTGTAAAGCTGAAATTTCAGCTTGAGGGTCAGGCTTGGGGAAAGCTAAAGAAGTGTCCAGAAAAGAAATCATTCATCCTTGAGGGAACAAAAATCTGCTCATTACCCCCGCTAAGGAGGTCATGTACCGGTATTGCATTTGTCTGTTTGTCAGCAAGGTTAGGGGAAAAAACTACTGGCCCGATTTTCATGAAACTTGGTGGGAAGATGAAGCATGGGCCAAAGACGAACCAATCCTATTTTGAAGCTGAACTGAATCACAAGTTACACCATGATGTATATCCCAAGGCTTCAAAGGTTTTGGCCTCATGATGGTTCTGCTGGGACCATCAAGTGCTTCAAACCACTTCATAGTTTTTCTGTGCACTCACTGTGACTCCGATTTGATTCATCTTTTTTTTCCTATATTGTGTGTTGGCTGTGTGTTAAATCCTCAATTGTGCTTGAGGTATCCTCTGGTCCACCTCTTACTTCCTGACTCCAGCTCCCTTAGTTACTATAAAAAAAAAAAATCTTAAACAGTATAAATTCATAATAAGATTTCATTGATCCTGAGTGGATACATTCACTAGTGCTAACAACATGTTTCTGAACCAAAGCTTGATTTGTCCAAACTAAACTTTGCAGCTACGGAATACTATGCAACCAAATCTCTCCCACCCCCCACAGTCTGTACACAGAGCAACTGATCTGAGAGCCCTTGTGATATTATTTCTTCTTCAAATGCAAATAACTTGGTCTGTACGCATTTGAAATACACTCAACATTACAAGAAGAAAAAGTTAATGAGTGTTAACACGTAATCTCCCTTTTGCAATAACTGCTTATTTCCTCAAAGTCTGACATTCTTTTAAACAAGATGAAATCACTGAGTAAAGGCAGTTAGCCAAACACACACACACACACACACACACACACACACACACACACAAAATGAAATCCTCCAAATGTCAGTGCCAATCCCTCTGCTGTGGTGCTTCATGATTTGCAGTGTAAACATGATACTCAGATGGAGGACCCTGACGTGATCAGTGTTTAATTTAAACCGACACACCAATTGCTGTGGTCCAACGCTCAAAGCACACAACAATCACTCGACTTAGTTTCTCTTCTAATAATGCATGTCTGCTGTTAGCATGCTATGCCTTCAGAGTACCAGGCACAATCAAGCTAATATTTTCGTCTTGAGTTACTAATGACTAATAATCATAGGCTAACATAGTGGAAATATAAAGTGCAGCTCCACTCAGCTGGGCTGTGCTCCCCTACAGAGGCAGGATGCCATTTTGGTATCAGATAGTTAATGTAATAAAGTGCAGTACGTGCCTTTTAATGTTTGGGAGACTAGAAACTGTCAGTCATGGAGAACATCAAACAAAATACAACCCAGGGTTGGAAATTAGCACCAGCCACAAGCCAAATACTGGTGAAATATGCGAGTGGCTGCTAGATTTTCTTTACTTACTGGTAAAAAAACAAAACAATGGAAACCCATTGAGTGGCTGGTAGATTTTGGAATCCAGCAGCTACAGTGGCAGGTGAACAAATAATAATTTCCAACACTGATACAACCACTAGCTCAACTCCAGCCAATTCGGATGTCAGAATGAATATCAACAGCTCAATAAACTCTGTTTAAATGTGATTAATCTGCTGGATAAATAGTCCCAGGATCCAGCTACGTGTATGGTGGTGTATGGTACGTGAACACTGTTGTTAGGCAACAACTAACAACAAAATGGAAGCCGCTGTGTTCATTTATCCGCCTGGAAGGGACGCTCTAAAACTAAAGCATGCGCAAGCAGGTGAAATGGCACCTCTCCAGCTATCAGACCACGCTCCATATTTGGTCCGGATGGGGACTTGAAGGGGCGACCCTGTGGTTCCCAACACAAGTCCCTATGGACTGAGCTACTGCCGTCCCATTTGAGGGACAATATTACAAAATTAGAATGTAAAATCAATAAATAATGCTCTCAAATTGATATACCCCCCTCTTGAATAAAGATAGGAAAAAAGCTCCATAGGTGGAGGAGGTTTGTGAGACACTCCTTTCCACCTGTGAGGCATCTGACAAGATGGCTAAGTCAAATCAGATAACTTTATTCAGTAACTAAGCTGCTTTTGAACACGGCCAGTAGATGGCACTAAACTGCACCAAAAGAGATATAATAAACAAATTAGCAGAGCTGCCAATTTTCCTTTACCAACAGAAGAACCTTATGTTTGTCGCTTAAATTGTGAAGCTTTATTACCACCAGTGTGGAGTGGTTGTCAGTTGTTGGGCCAGTTGTTCAGTGTGCTCTGTCAATCTTTGCCCTGCCATCTTTGGTACAGAGTCCTTTTTTTTTTTTTTTTTTTTTTAAATTTTACATCCAGCCCATTGTTTGGCTTGACTGGACCGCATACTAGATGCCCACTAGATCCGCTGCATGTGCGATTCGGCTTCAACTTGTGCCGGGCGTCAATGTCCACTGGAACTATAGCAGCACGCACGCGAGTGGCTGGAGTTGGCACCACTTCCAATGTAAGCCACAGCTAGGACACGCCATGGCACTTCTGGTGGAGCAGCTTACATTGACTTGAATGGCCGCGATTAGCTCCAGCACCCATGCCTCGACCGGATCGCGCACGTGACGGATCCAGTGGAGTCGCCTGTCGTTGACACATTGCTGGTTGGAATTGTACCAAATAAATTGCCAACAAATTTAATTGAACTGTGTTATAAAACCATGTGCCCTGCCTGAATACACACTTATGATGAAAAAGACTTTTCGTTAGATGAGTCTGCTGAATTTCTTTATGCATAAATGTACACACATTGAAAGTCCTTAAATTTATCTATTTCTGTATGAAATTGCATGATTTCACCATGTGAATTTTCAAGATTTTCTCAGGATTTTTTAAGCAGATGATCAATACTACCATCAGATTGCTGAAATTGACCTTGATCTGTGCCGTAAAACATATATTGAGCGTCAACTGATGTATGTGGGGCTTAGGCCTATAGATATGAATATGTAAACATACACTAATTTCTTCTGTTTGCAGCATGTGCATGCCTCCATGTCCACATATGTTCGTGACCACGCACACACAAGCAGATATTACGTCACTAGGTAAAATCTCACTTCGGCCCTCTAACCAAAGTTGGCAACCCTGTACAGAGGTCCAGGAAGTTAGGCAACCAGGATTTGATGTTGCCTGCAGCACCTTCCTTCAACCTGACAGTCTCTCCTGCTGCTGTTTTCAAGGTTCTTGCTGTGACTCTTTTACAATCATAGACTGTTGTATAGACACTACATTGCTTTTCAGTGAAGTCATGAACTTAATTTGATTTTTTGACTTCTCTAATATGAGTAGACTACATAAAGAATTGTTGAACTTTCATATGACATTATTCATTCTTTATGCGTAAGTGAAACTCAAATATTAAAAAGAAAAACTGTATTGGCTGTAATGTTATTGCACTTAGTACACACCTGATTATAGAACATTCCGATAGTCCTCTGTTAATAATTAAGTCAGTAAAGTTAAATGGATTTGGCTCGTGCTCTTTGCAACAGCTAACACGGGCAATGTAATTGAATGTTACAGTTATACTTCTCAGACTAATTAAGTTAAGTTTTATAATAGCAGCAAGGCCATTAGTCCATGAAAATGTAAATTAAGAACAACTTAATGGTTTCCAGTAAAATAATTTTGGGTTGGTCTAAGAACTATCAATAATTTACTGTTCACTGTTACTGTTATCACATTAAACCAAAACAACAAACCAGTAGCTTACAATGAGATTTTGCATGTTGTTGCTAGGATGTGCTGTCAACAGTAGTGACTACAGCAGTTATATTTGTTTCTAATATTTCTAAGGAAAGCACTTTGTGCCAATGTGACTCTTGCTTCATTGTACCAGCCTCTAGTTAGGTGCGATACTGAATACCCTCTCTGCAAAATGCATGAGAAGCTGGTATGGTCAACAGGTCTAAAGCAAAAGTTTTTGAGATAATTAGTGTCAGTCTTTGCCACCCAAAGTCTGTTCCTGTGTCATCTGTTGTGGGTTGTGAAAGCTCTTCCTTGTACTTCCTGCTTTGTTGCCTCATGCTTGTGGTCAGGCATCCTCGGTCTGGGCCGTATGCAGCATTTTGAAAGAAACCTAAAGACTGGCTGCTTTGATGAAAATTATGCTGCTTTTAGTTCCTCCACATTCCCCTCTTCTGTATTATCTTTAGACAGAGCCTCATGTTGTGTGTGGCAAAGAGGATCTGAGCACAAAGTCCTTTACGTGTTTTAGCAGCTCCTGAATATTGTCATCAGCTACATCAGCAAGAGTTTCACAGAGAGAAGGGTTAACAACGCGTACAGCTGCTGTAAGTGGAACTTTTCATCAGTTGGATCTAACAGCCAAGCAAAAGGCAGGCTCACATTTCCTTTCATTTTCTGTGCAAGAGTGGCAAGGTCTTGGTAGCTGGTGTTCTGTTCAAAATCAGCAAAGTGGCTGAGCAGATCAAAGAGGGCAGGGACCACGAGGGACATGGAAATGGTGTCACTCTGGGGAGTATGTCCCACAAAATGCAGCAGTAGGTCCTGCAATGGAGTCTTGCCACTCAGTAGGGAGCAAGGTGTCCCCCCCATGTCATTTGTGATTTTATAAACTGTCTTTCATTTTGAGGAGGTGTGTGACCATGTTGAGTGTTTAGGGGAGTCATTTACAACAATAAGGCCACACTGGTCCATTATTCTCTGTGTTGCAATACAGGACTTGTCAAAGAGCTTTGCCACTGACCTCACTTTTTCAATGACTCTCTTGACAGATGCCGCCTTTGGCACCATGTTGACCACAACTTGCAAGGAATGCACCTCACAGGGGGTCTGTTGCATATTCATGTCAACATGATGGTACCTAAAAAGAGTAACACGGCCAAAAATTCTAATTATTAAGCATCTTAAGTATCTGAAATTCAGAAAACACCTATCCAAGGCATACCCAAAGTCAACTGAAAGCTGTTCTTGCTCCATTTTTAGTACATGTACATGCATGGTCTCATTTGAAAGGCCAACATCACTGTATGTGTCGTCTGTCATTGAGTTATCGAAAGTTGTAACATACTGAAATAAAAGGTTTTTTTGTTTTTTTTTATCTTTGCTTGAATATTTTCTTGGAAACAGATGCTGCACATGACTAGAACTGGGAGGTATTAGTTGAAAAACACAACGGGACCTTACCCTGAAGCCTCACGACACCCCCACAAGTCAATGCCAATAGATTCTCTTAGGGCAGCAGCCAGCCTCTTTTTGAATTTTTGTCTTTCATCTTCATAATACTTGTCATCAGATTGCTTATTTCAGTTTTGCTCATCGTAATCCTGTGAGCACCCAACCCATTTGCTGTGGATTCCTTCCAGTTCTGTTGTACTATAAGAAGAGCTGTTGGAATATTCTGCTGGAATGCACCAGCTTTCTTTGCACTCTGTGACCTCTGCTTGTCATTGAATGTCTTTTGTATCTGTGATGTTGAATAAGAGGGAAAATAAAATCAGGTTTTTCTCTTCCACCCACCTCTCTCACTCATATACATAGCACACACAGCCCCAAGTTGTCTCCCTTTGTCTCTCTGTCTCTCTTTACTAAATTTCTGCTTCTTTCTCCTGCCAGGTGTGTAACTGTCACAGGTGGCGTTTGAACCCAATAGCAGCACCACAAACAGAGGGACAGTTTGTAACTTTATTAATGATTTAAGAAATAAAACAGCTGGAGTTGGGGATAACGTGGGGAAGTGAAACTGAGCACCCTGCTTTATGCAGATGATATAATATTGATGGCAGAAAATGAAATAGATTTGCAAAAAATGTTAACGTGTTGAAAAATGGTGCAAAAGATGGCGCTTTTCTATCAATCCAAAAAAGACAGATATTATGGAGTAGAAAAGAATGGAAAAGAAGTGAATTTCAATTCTGTTTTGGTGATAATAAAGTCACATATACCAATAAGTACAAATATTTGGGCCTTTTCCTGGATGAACACGTCATTTTTACAAGGGTCATCAGTGTTAGCAGACTCTGCTAGTAGAACTTTAGGAGGTATCATTGGGAAAACTAAGACTTTAAGAAATATGGGTTATGCTACATATAGCCAATTGTATCAGGCATGCGTCTGCCCTATTCTGGACTACTTACTTCTCTGGAGTGTGGGGGTTTAGATACTATAATAAATGCGTAAGTGTGCACAATAGGGCACAAAGATATTTTCTAGGTGTCCATAAATTTGTCCCTTTATCTGCCGTTAACGTTGACATGGGATGGGTACCGTGAGAAGTCAGGTGGAGGGTAAATATGATAAACTTGTGGAATAGAATGCTTGATCTACCAGATGATAGAATGGCGAGGGAGATTTTCATGTGGGATCTCTCAGTGGAAGGAAAATGGGTGTTAGAGATGTATGATCTGCTTCAGGAGCATGGGCTTCAACATCTCTATAGCCACAGACAGAGAGTGGATGTGGGGGTATTTGCTTTGACAAAATATAAAAGTAATTGGCTGGATGAAATTAATCATAAACCAAAATTACACACATATTGTTTGTTTAAAGCAGTGTATGAATGCTACATATTGAGACAGGACGCTACAGTAGAACTGAGGAAGATCAAAGATTATGTCACTACTGTGAGCTCAGTGAAGTAGAGAATGAAACTCACTTTTTGCTGTATTGTCCATTCTACAATGACCTAAGAGAAACACTCTTTCACAAAGTATCAATACATGTAGGTCTGTCCCTACGGGGTGCAGTTTGTAAAGTGGCTCACAGTGAAAGTAACATCAACATTTTGTCACATTTAGCTTCAAAGAATGTTTAAAAAAATGCTGTGAATTTTTTAATGTCACCTTTTACCACATTTACAGCAATATTTGTTAACTTAAAAATATATTAAATAGTTAAATCTAAACATTAAATGTGGCATCTAAATGTTAAATCTAAATATTAAATCTAAATCTAAAACATTACAGGACAGCTAGACAGGACAGTAGCTTTAATTGTTCAGATTTCAGATTTTTTAGATTTCAGATTTAGCGAAAACATACCAACGTAGGTTAGCTGGTTAAAAAAAGAAAGAAAAAAAAATCATCTTGGAAAAAAAAAAGGTGTGCTAGCTTAGCTTACCTTAACATGAATTTTGGGATGATTTGTCGGCAAATTCATTGTGTTTTTACCAGTGATGCTCAATCCATATGGTTTACAAAGGGTCTCGCTTTCCTTGATATCAACTGTGTAATTTATCCATGAGTCTGACCTTCTCTTTTTCACAGACATTGACATTTCTGTACTGTTACTGAGACGACATGCAGCAAAGGCATGCTAGTTGACTTTCCAGCCTGGGCCCATGTGCTGCTACCAGCCGGCCAATAGAGTGCCCCAGGAATGAGTCCTTAAAGCCAGATACTGTGTAAGTTAGCACTGTAGCACTCTCAGTTCCCTCGAGTCAGAGATAATGGGTTTTTTGAATGGGTTTCTGACTAGATGTCTGAAATAAGGACTGTGGTTAACACAAGCTTAAGAGACTTTCATGTTTTGTTCTACTATGTAAAATACATAAGTAAATAGCCCACTGTGAATTTTGATGCTTTCATGTGTCTTTAAAAGGGTAGTTGCAAACAATTGGCTAAATGAGACTACAAAATGCAGTGTTTCCCCTATATGCAACTAGCAGTGGCGCACTGCTGCTGAGTAAAGCATATAAGAGGAGAGGAGAGGGCTCCGTCTTATCTCTTCATAAACTAAAGTTAGATTATTTTGCGCGATGGGCGCTTCATATAATAACATAACAATATTATATTGTATAATATTGTATGACACTATTTATTGTGTTATGTCATCGTATCATTTCTGTCTCTACATGGTCACACGTTAACAATTCTCCTCTGCTCTCTGTATCGCGCACAGCAGAGTTATGCCTCGATGCGCACACAGACACGTGCACTCACACATGGGCTCGGGCCGCATTTTCCTGACCAAACCTGACCTGAGCCCAGCATAGTTTGTTACCTGACATAGTTATTGTTATGGACGGTATGTAAATAACCATCAACAGACTGCTGTTAGGCACAGACAAACAGCTCTCTCTCAGTTGGAGTGAAGCCTGTGTTGCGTTCAGGCATTGTCACGTAAATAACAACGTCCAGCACTTAAATAGGTCATAGTACAAAGCAGCAGCATGTCAAGTGACTTTTTCTTTTATTATGGTCAATAAAATTGTATTTTCCTAAATCTTGAGACATCTCATATGTAAGCTAGACAGACATTTCACCTGCTCATTACTGTGCACAAATGTACTCTATGTATTTAGTCCTAAAGAGCCCTTCTGGTGTAAGTAGATACATAGAAACATCCCAGCAGGCTGTGCTTTGCAAGTGTACAAAAAAGTTTGGCACGTGTGAAATTTTTTTTCATGGGCGTGCTTCACCTCTGCTGCTACAACTCCAGGGGAAACACCCGAGGTCATCATGCCAAACGTGGGTTAACAGCCTTGTTGTGGTTCTGACGTTAAGTCATGCACAGTGTATGTTTATGGTCTAACATTAACTTTTAACTTCTTGCAATTACATTTTGGCTTTAAAAATACTGACAGTCGTAGATTTGCATTCTGTCTTAGTTTTCATCATCACAACCATCTCGTTTTCATCAATGAGAAAATGTTGTTGACCAATACTATAAAGAAAATTATTCGTCAGTGAAATTAATGTTGCACTAGACCTTTAACATACTTTACACCACAGGGAAATCTGATAAAACAGGCCAATCTCTAGAGCCACTGAAAAATCAGCTTTGCTGACCACTGTCAGGAGGGGGATATCGGTAGTCTTGAGCCCTGTAATGTGTAATGTATAATGTTTGCATAAACACAGTCTGAGATAGATCAGTGGAATAGTGTGAAACCACTGGCAGGAATGTATTCATTGGAATATGAGGGATGACCTCTTTTTTGTTGTTCTTTGTCATGACCCTACCTGAAGCCTCAAATATTTTTCCTTGAGCCTCCCTGAGTTACTGGGGGAAAATGCATGACCCTTCCTTCCAACATAAATCGGGCCTAAACATATTAAACTACATGTGCACAATGACCATTTCCCAGATAAACTGCACACGACAGTGGCAGTAGCCAGTAAACTGGCGCGGCGGAAGTTATTCGATTTTAAAAACGTACCCTTTCATATTTGAAAGGGAGAGAGAGAGTTTTAAGTTGAAAACAAAATCCTGGAATTTAAAAACACAATTGGTTTTTCCACTCTTGTTATGCACAAGAGCACAGAATTTGATTTTTTCTTTTATTTTAAGAGTCATAGGATGAAGAGTTTTAATGGAATATAACTATTTCAAGCTTAGATATGGTTGTTTTCTGATGGCATGTGTTTCTCTCACATGATGTGTTCAAGAACCATTGGAAATGTGAAATTCTGGCAAAAACGTTTAAAGGAGTGACTTTGGTTAATTTAAAGAAGAAACCCACTGGCATGTTTTGGTGTTCCGGTGGTGTTTAAAATAAATACAAAATACAACCATTTAAAGTTGTATGTCCCTCCTTTAAGCCAAAATAAAAAAAAAAAAACACTGGTTCCTCCCCAGTGCTTAAAAACATATTTGACTCCCTATTTTTGCACCATGCACATTAAATGTAAATATGTAGGATTATAGCCAATGGCTCATTTCAGTCCTCAGTCCCTTGGCAGGTAGGTGTTTAACTATCAAAAACAAAAACAAAATGACAAATAAACAAACATATAGCGAACAGTAGTACGTAGACCAAGAATTGGGGGACCAGTTTAAAGTGCAAAAGTGCTTTACTGCTAAATTAAAGTGCGATGTGCTAAGTGCTCAAGTGCCAAGGTGCGATGGTTTTTAAGGGTTAATATTATTATTATTATTATTATTATTATTATTATTACTGCACAGGTTTCTGAAGTGCTAGTTTATATTGCACAATGCCCTATAGCACATACAAATGTGTGTGCAGGTATTATTGCACTTAAATTAGCATACATAGATGTATTTTTGTACGCACAATTACACTGAGTTACTTACATTCTGTGTTAAATCAACACCATTCCTACACCGTAGGCCCTGTGTAGACGAGTAGCCTACAGCGTAGCTTGATGCACCTCCCCAGAAATGTAACTGCACGTCATGGTGATGCGGATGAGTTGTAATTGGGCCAAATTCTATAATTTTACCTTTGTTAAATGTTGCTGATGCTAATTTATAGCAATAGCTAGGCTAACTTAGCCTATAAAATATAAAATGCCACAGGCCTTTGCTAATCAATCAATCAATCAATCAATCAATTTTATTTATAAAGCCCAATATCACAAATACAATTTGCCTCACAGGGCTTTACAGCATACGACATCCCTCTGTCCTTTGGACCCTCACAGCGGATAAGGAAAAACTCCCCAAAAAAAACCCTTTACCGGGGAAAAAAAATGGTAGAAACCTCAGGAGGAGCAACTGAGGAGGGATCCCTCTTCCAGGACAGACAGACGTGCAATAGATGTCGTACAGAACAGATCACCATAACAAATTAACAGTAATCTGTATGACACAATACAATAATCTGTGTGACATCCTCGATAATGACAGTAGCTTACAACAACATTCATGAAAGTAATAATATTGTCGTTATAGTTCTGGCTACTGTGGTACAATATGTTGAAAGTATATATTAGTATCTGGCAGTATACATGTGTGATAATAATCATATGTGTATAGTAACAGTAGAAGTATGACTAATGATGGCAGCAGCAGCAGCAGGAGGCATCTGGCAGGACCACGGCAGCAGCACAACCACACACGTCACACTATCGAGGCACCGCTGCAATACGAGTTAACCTGAGAGACAGTGGAGCACAAAGGCTCCGGAGAAGAAGCCGAGTTAGTGACATCCAGAATGGCCGAGTAAACAAGATACAGTAATAGGATACGCAAGAGCGAGAGCGAGAGAGAGAGAGAGAGAGAGAGAGAGAAGGTGCCCGGTGCATTATAGGTGGTCCTCCGGCAGACTAGGCCTAAGTCAGCCTAACTAGGGGCTGGTACAGGGCAAGCCTGAGCCAGCCTTAACTATAAGCTTTATCAAAGAGGAAAGTCTTAAGTCTAGCCTTAAATGTGGAGACGGTGTCTGCCTCCCGGACCGTAACAGGAAGATGATTCCACAGGAGAGGAGCCTGATAGCTGAAGGCTCTGGCTCCTGATCTACTTTTGGAGACTTTAGGGACCACGAGTAACCCTGCGTTCTCAGAGCGCAGAGTTCTGGTGGGATAATATGGCACTATGAGCTCTCTAAGATATGATGGAGCTTGACCATTTAGAGCTTTATAAGTTAACAGTAGGATTTTAAATTCAATTCTGGATGTTACAGGGAAGCTAAAACAGGAGAAATATGATCTCGTTTCTTAGTTCTTGTTAGTACACGTGCTGCTGCATTCTGAATTAGCTGGAGAGTTTTTAATGACTTACTAGAGCTACCTGATAATAGAGAGTTACAGTAATCCAGCCTTGAGGTAACAAAAGCGTGGACCAATTTTTCTGCATCTTTTTGGGTCAGGATAGGCCTAATTTTTGCAATATTACGCAGATGAAAAAATGCAGTCCGTGAGGTTTGTTTTAAATGAGAATTAAAAGACAAGTCTTGATCAAATGTTACTCCGAGGTTTCTTACGGTAGTGGTAGAGGCCAGAGCAATGCCATCGAGAGAAACTATGTCATCAGATAAAGAGTCTCTGAGTTGTTTGGGGCCAAGAACAATAACTTCAGTTTTGTCTGAATTTAACATCAGGAAATTGGTGCTCATCCAAGTTTTTATGTCTTTAAGACAATTATGAAGTTTAGTTAATTGATCACTTTCTTCTGGCTTCATCGATAAATACAGCTGTGTATCATCCGCATAACAATGGAAATTTATAGAGTGATTTCTAATGATGTTGCCTAAAGGAAGCATATATAGAATAAATAGGATTGGTCCAAGCACAGAACCTTGCGGAACTCCAAAACAAACTTTAGTACGTACGGATGATTCATTGTGAACGTCAACAAATTGAAAACGATCAGATAAATAAGATTTAAGCTTAGTGCAGAACCTTTTAGGCCAATTAAGTGTTCCAGTCTCTGTAGCAGAATTTCATGGTCAACAGTGTCAAACGCTGCACTAAGATCTAATAAAACAAGTACAGAGACGAGTCCTTTGTCTGAAGCAATCAGAAGGTCATTTGTAATTTTAACTAGTGCTGTCTCAGTGCTATGATGCGCTCTAAATCCTGACTGTAATTCCTCAAATAAATTATTATCATGGAGAAAATCACACAGCTGGTCTGCGACTACTTTCTCAAGGATCTTTGACATAAAGGGAAGATTAGATATTGGTCTATAGTTGGCTAACACCATAAACATTAGCATGTTATATTTGTGGGGAAAATAGTGAAGCCAGTTTGTGCACTTGTGTTTAAAATTGTCACTATTAAACCATGTTTAATTCTGTGTTTTTACTAAATCAAACTCACGAAACAGAAACCCCACTGCTGATGGGCCTTTTGGAGGTGCAACTGCAGAGTGACACAGATACAACAAGCACAAGTATAAATGCTTGCAATGGCAAAGGTCACAGTGTCTACAGTGTAGGCTCTGAGGAGAGCTGACGCACAATTATACATCTGCCTTTTGTCTTCTTCTTCCCCTGATAGGTTTGTTCGTCCACCGAGTCCTGCTGATCTTAGCTGGTGATGACGAGTGTGATAACATGATCTCATTTCAAGCAAGAGCACTTAGAAATGGACTTCTCCAGGCCAAAACTTTAAAGGCAACTTACTACTTACTATTAAGCGATTGGTGCTTTGATCTCTTTAACAAAAAGCAAGAAGAAAAGAAAACTTCTTTTGATATCATTGTTGGATTTCTGGTTAATGGAGGTTTGACATCAGAGTTTCAGGTCTGAGTCCATAAAATGTCTTCTCAGATGAATACACTTCTCGTGGGAGGAGATCAAATCATATTTTGTCTTGTGTTTGAATGAAGTGTACAATTAATTGAAATGCGGTGAGAGTGAAATGTAGTAACAGTTTGCGGTCCATGAGAACGAGGCCAGAGCCAACATCAAAGCTGATATGTTTTTGACATATTATTATCTGCATAATAAGGTTTTTTTTTCCAGTAGAGTTGACTCAAGTGATAACACACACGCACACACCTCTGATGGTGTGACTATCCCTTTCTATCAGCCAACCTAATATCATACTTTCACTGTGATTCACCCCCTCTAGTTCAGCTGGGCTCATATCATATTTAAAGTCGCTATGATTGAGTCCCCCCCCCCCCTGTTGATGGCATATTTCTCATTTAGGTTAAATCAAAGAGACGTGGTGTCAGACCTAACCACTGCTCATTACCATCATCGCAGGAGTAGAGGGAACAATTTACCTGTGGAGAGGTGGTAATGCTGAATGAAAATAGGCCGAGCAGGAGCTGAAATGATATTTTTAATTATGTAGCACCTCTCCCACCGTTCCCATGCTGCTACCCGAGCCTCCAACGCCCAAACCTCATTTCAATATTTGCGTCTCATCAGACAGAGGGGAAAAGGAAGAGCACTTGAGGGGTGGAGGAGGACCTGTTCAGACGGAGGGTAGTGAACGTCTCCACACAGCGACCTCGGCACAAACAAAACAGCAGCAGTCACAGCATCACACAAAGTTGACATTGTGTTGATTATCTGCCTAAGCAGGTGCTGCCAGCTCATTTTCCTATTCACTAACACTCTCTAAGGCTTTCAATCAACAACTTAATTCTCATTTACTTCTGGTTTGCACTGGTTTTCATTGTGGAGGCTGACACTGTTGTGAGATCGGGTGTCAGTGAAGCCAGCAAATAAAGCTAGGAACAAGAATCGTCTATAGTGTGTTACTATGGAGGACTGGAACTGCCAAAATTAAAAATAAATACATAATTAATAATTGAGTCAATAAATAAATATTCCATTAAATTGCACCAAATTGCATAAAAAATAAATGTAGGCATTAATTAACTGATAAAATGTGTCTTATTAATACAATTTATACATTTACATTCCTTCCTGAATTCTTTTCACATTTACATTTCTTCATGCATGCAGAAAGGCATGAAGAAATGTAAATGCAAATGAGGGGACTGTCCAAAGTGTGTCATGGGGTGAACTTTTCGCCACATGCCTTGCTCCCCACAGTCACAGCCAGCATAGAAGAAACCTCAGAGGACTAGCTATGATAACCCATGGATTAACCAAACTATGGTGCTGTAACTAACTACACTATGCTGAGAACACAAATAAAAAAAATAATGTTAGTTGAGACCTTCTCTGTGATGTTTCATGCACATTGTATGAACTCAGTTTCTGCAAATCCACGACTTCTAGAACGCATGTGAAAAAATTGTTTTCAGAGCACAAACTGTATCATTTGCTGGAAGTGGAACAAAACATGTAGAATACAGTGATCAGCACCACTACAAATCCGCATAGTTGTGTCTCCATGATTTCAGTTTACTTCTCCCAGCCTTTAACGTGTCCAGTCGCTTTTGCATCTTTTCTTGGTCAGTCGACATGACTTTCCTCAAGTACTGTGACATTTGGACCAGAATGAAAACAAAGTGTGTGAATGCTAACCAGGTGTGGACCAAGATAGCGCACTAATATGTGTGAAAGCACCATAGTTGGGTTAATCCATGGGTTAGCTTAGCTAACCTGTGCTGGAGGAAATGAAACCCCCGGGAGTTGAGCGTTAGCAAACTTACAGGTGCTCGTGCTCCTCTGACTTCCCTCCCCACCATGCATTGCATCCGCAGTGGATGCTGTGTATTAAGAAAGTAAGTCAAGAAATCTTCAACGAACGCAAGAAAAAACATCACATTTCAGTATTTCACGTTGTGAATACTCCTCTAGTGTTGTGTCATTCGCGAACGAATCGTTCAAAAGAATGAATCTGTTGAGTGAAAGCACTGAACTGAATCACTTCCGGAACTGATTTGTTCATTTCTCAGTTCAGTTGAGCTCAGCAGCGAGCGTGCTGGCTGGGAGTGGAACTGCCGATTTGGTCCGTGCGAACGATGAATCACCCATGAGGCAGCCAGGGTGCAAGGAGGGACTGCCTTCCGCGTGATGAATCACTCAGTGAACGAATCACTTGGTGAATGGCGTAACCCTGATCCCATTTCTTCTCAGTAATACACTTTCATAGGGACCGTTTTCTCCAAGCTAACAGCTAATGTAGCCAGGAGTCAAGCCACATAAACACGATCACACATCTCCCTATTGTTTTACAGACTTAGTTTCCGGATAAACAAACTGAAAACGTTAGGCTGGCCAGTAATGAGACTCACCAGTGCAGGGCAGACGCAGCAGTAGCTCAGCCGTGTATCAGTTCAGTGAGTCGAACTACACAGTACACAGTGAGGGCTCCTCCCGCCAAGCACTGAATGATTCAGTGAACTAATCTTTTGAACCAATCTTTTTAATGAACTGATTCTAGTGATTCAGTAATATCTAAAGAACTGCTTTGGCCATCACTAAACTCCTCCAACCTGTCTGCTGCCTCTCTGAGAAGCTCAGAGACCGAGCGTCTAGCAGCCCCAGCCATCACAGTTCTCTGCGGTTCCCTCTAAGCTGGCTGTGACTGTGGGGAGCAAGGCATGTGTAGTCGATCCATGCACTCAGGTGTCGATCAACCAATAGGCAAAAAGTTCACCCCATGACACACTTTGGACAGCCCCCTCATTTGCATTTACATTTCTTCATGTCTTTCTGCATGCATGAAGAAATGTAAATGTGAAAAGAATTCAGGAAGAAATGGAAATGTATAAATTGTATTAAATGTCTGAAGGAATGTAAATGTACAAAGAATGTGTGAAGGAGTGTAAATGTATAAAGAATGAGTGAAGGAATGTAAATGTTAAAATGTATGTAGGACTGTAAATGTACAAAGAATGTGTGCGGGAATGTCAATGTAAAAAGAAAAGAGGAATTTTATCAGTTACTTAATGCCTAAATTTATTTTTTATGCATTTTTGGTGCAATATAATGGCATATGAATTTATTTATTGACTCATTTATTATTTATGTATTTATTTTTAATTTTGGTAGATCCGGTCCTCCTTATGTTACCACCCAAAATATATAGTTTATTGTTGTCTACACTGTCTACATCATACTGTGCGTTATCATGATGATTGTGTTTCCATTAATATAACAACGTACGACGTATCCTGTTCTGCTTTTGCGTCCTAAGGCTGCCTGGAAGCACTGGGGATAAGAAGCTGACCTGTGGTTCATTATTTCCTCATCCTGGTGATCAACACATCTGGGTGTTGTTAGTTTAAATGGATGTGTTTCCATTCATCTTCCCCACAACTGCAGAGCAACGCCGGCACACAGTCGTGTTCTTGTGCATAACTCTCTCGCTGGTGCTGTTGTAGCTGACTGGCACACCGGGAACCAGCACGTGGGTCCTCCAGCTCCATTGTATTAATTTGCAGTCGTCATAGTGACTGACTCACACGGCATTCAGATTGTTTTGCTAACCTTCATATCACAGGACCACAAATATTGATCTATATCTCATAATCATTAGCCTAGACTTTGATCCTCTGCCTGACCCTCCCTTTGTCCAAGGCTATTCATTTATTTAAAAAGGTTTAGGCTATTTACTTGCTCTATATCATCACGCTATTATTAATATAAGTAGTTGATTTTAATACACAGTGGTAACCACTGCATGTGAGTGCATGAATGGGTCAGACATGTGCAGCACTAGATTTGAAACGAACTGTAATAAACTGGAGCCTCTGTACTTTGACTAGCTACTGTAACAACATGACTCTCATCCATTTAAAATCAACATTAGTTCTTCTGTGTGCATTTTGGTCAAAGTAACACAAATGTACTATAATAAATAACTTATTACTCTGCACAGAGAGTAATATTGTAAGGTAACTTAATTCTTTAAAATTAAGGTAACTGGTAATATGTAAGATATTACATTTTGAAAGTAACTTGTCCAACACTGATCAGGATAGGAGCACCTAATGACTGCAAGAGATTGCAGTTTGAATCAGGAGCTGTGTGGGAATATAAATCAGCTTGGGACCTTTGACTCAGACCGGCCCACCAGGAAATACATCACCATCCATGTCACGCGTAAGAATTGTGTAGTCAATCTGGATTTAATTTGTTAACTAAACTATGATAATTTGTAGAAAGCATCTGTACAATTGTATATAATGATGATAAAGATAACGGTGTAATGTTATAATTGTTATATCAGAGCAGAATCTGTGCTGATGAAAGGAATACTTTACCTACAAATGACCATTTGCATATCAATTACTCACCCTGTGTTAAGTTTAATCTGTAAATAAAACTTTGTTTTTCTCACATGCTTCCACAGTGAACAGTGAATCCAAAAAAGGTGAACATTCTTCATTAAGTAAATGGGGACGCCATTTAACAACAGCAACTAAAACTTCCGTTTAAAAACTCTCACACAACTTGTGCAGTGTATTCCAAGTCTCATTTATCCAGTCGTATGATCAGTACTTCACAAACACATGCTTTATGACAGAAACATTATTATTTAAAAAATACACAAGTACAAACGGTCTCACACCGTGCAGGCAGGTTTCCAACTTTTCAGAGCAAGAGGCACAGTGCACGCTCATTGACCAGATACTGTGTGTGGAGCGGCCTTACCCAGACTCCTTAGTTATTGTCCTTGAAGACTTTAACAAAGGTAACCTCACCCATGAACTCCCCAAATACAAACGGTTTATAAAATGTCCGACCAGAGAGAAGAATATCCTAGATCACTGTTACATAACTGTTAACAACGCCTATCACGCCACAATGGGGGGGCAATGGGGGGCGTGAGCAAGTAACAAAACGTGTAGGCTAGTCAGTCCTTCGGCGATTCTCTCATAAGTCGGCCCATTCTTCACCTGAATCCTTTGTGCTGTTCTAATCCTGATCTCTGACAGCCATCTGCAGAGCTGCTGTCACCTGCAGTGCTGAAGGCTTCAACTACATCTTTTGAAGTATTTGAATGCATCGGTGTGTCAGGATTTGAACTTCCTCACTGTGAGGCAGGGTGGACAGGGCCCAACTTTGGAGACTCTAGGCCTCTTTTGACTGTCCACAGGGTCAGCCATAGGACGGTGGGTGAGATGGTGGCTGTCCTCTTAAAGTCTGTTTGCCTTCGGCAATGGTTTTGCTTGGCTGGCTTGGCTGGGGCAAGAGACAGCAGCCACATTAGAATTATGTCCCAGCTGCCCAGATGGTCACGACTACCAAAACAGTAAGCTGTTCCAAGGGTGTCCAGGCAGTCTGTGACCACCAGGGTCGCATTATTGACAGTTTTGTGGGTTACATGATTCATGCTGTCTTAAGGTGTGTTCAAAAAATTTGAAAGTGATTTTTGCAAGGTGTGATGACATATAAAGTCAATGCAATGATGCAAAGGTGTGATGACATATAAAGTCAATGCATCATTGCATTGACTTTATATGTCATCACACCTGAGTTGAACTGTGGAGCAAACTTAAATTTCAGCAAAAACTTTGCGTGATGTTGTGTCATGACAGCCTATCAGTGTTGAGATTCTCCTGACATCGCCCAGAATTTGAAATGGAGAACAAACTTATCACCGCCGTCAGTGGGCATCCAGAGCTTAATGACAAAACCACTCAAGAACCCATGTGTTCTGAGCTCCATGTGTCAGGTTCTGAAACAAAGTTTGATATAAATAGATGTTTATTGCTCTGTAGAAAACAAATATATTAAGGAGAATGTGGGCATTAAGTCCACTCAGTCTCACATGGGAGGCAAGCTATATGTTTGCATACAGTAGTAAGCTATCTCCTACTTAGCAGCTTAAACGGGTATCTAACTTCAAATCAGAGGCTCACGTTCCTTCGTAGCTCGAGGCTCTTGCCTGATCAGAACAGAATGCAGGTGTGGCAGTATGAGGGAGATAAAGGGTTATTGCAAAGATTTAACCTTATGAAATTTGAATAGAAAACCGACAACACCACCCTGAGAATTTCACCCCAGGAGTTTTAAATAAATAAAAATAGAAATGGAAAGACACATAGGTAAGTTTTACAAGGAAGAGCAGGAAATGTGGTTCAAAGTTAAAAAAAATATTATCAAATTTATTTAATTGTTCGTCACAAAATAAGTTAAAATTGATTTGCTGTTACACCCTGCTCCAGTGACTGAGGTTTACCGACAGTGAAGGGCAAACTGGGGAAGGAAGTCCAAAATAAATGAGGAGCACCCCACTCGTACGTGACACTCACACAGCAAAGAAAACCAAAACCAGGATCACACAGCAAACGAAGGGAAACCACCACCCGGGACACCGGCACCACCATTGGCTCTCAGCAACTACAGGGAGAGGGGAGAACACAATTAGTTTAACACAATATAAACTGATGTGAATCCCTTATAAAAAAGTATAATAGCAGGTGTCCAAACACAAAAAACCCCAAAAAGTATTACCAGCCTAGGACTGAAACTCAATAGAAATTATGAAACAAAAATCATTAAACTATTTCATTCTTAGCAACTTAGCAAACAACAAAAAATAAACAAACAAAAGGGCCTCTGGCTAGAGATACTAAATCAACAAATGAACATAATAATTTAATTGAGATGAAAAGTAAATGATAAGTGACCAACAAATTTAAAAGAATACCATGCACTCAAAAAAACCCAACATCATAACACACACACACCACACACACACACACGCACACGCACACGCACAGCCAGTAAGTGTGTATGACCATCCATCCAACCCTCTCGGTCCTCACAAACAACTACGCATCCACACACACACACACACACACACACACACACACACACACACACACACAGTCCCGACTGAAGCCCGCCGCTAGGAGACAGAGCCTGACGCCGGAGGACCGGGGGCCGAGCAGTAACTTGAAGAAGACATTCACCATGGTAAGTAGCAGCAGCGGCAGCAAGA
Source organism: Epinephelus cyanopodus (assembly GCA_026686955.1). Lineage (NCBI taxonomy): Eukaryota > Metazoa > Chordata > Actinopteri > Perciformes > Serranidae > Epinephelus > Epinephelus cyanopodus. The sequence goes on from CM048928.1 coordinate 5,349,689, forward strand.
GGCGAGCGAAGCAGAAAGCAGTGAGCACAGCAGCTGTAGTCTATGTAGCAGGGCAACAGAGCAGCCCCAAGAAGAGCAGCCTCCGCACACCGAGGGGAGGTGAAGCAGCAGTGTTCCCGAACTTATCTTGGTTCTGTATCTAGTATCTGAGTTCAGACACAGGTCCCGATCGGCGGGCGTCCTCTCAGTGATGAGAAAGGCGAGGAGGCTCTGCGCAGTAACTGGTACCTGGTGCGCTGGTGATACGTTCAGGGTCCTCTACGAAAAACGGACGGGTGAGGTGTTTAGTACCTGGGATAATTGTTAGAGCCGAATGTAAACACTAAGGTGTACATACCTGTAGGGTATTCCAGAAAGCGGGTTTAGTGAAAACTCTGAGTATGTTAACAGTGAAATGAGGGAAACTCTGGGTTTTCAGTTCCAGACAGAGACTGTGAACCTAACCTGCTCGCTGGCAGGTTTTCTATAAGAAACCCTGAGTTCACCCCGTCTCCTCCCTACTGCCAAGTCTGAAGCGACCTGGCAGACACACATGGGTTGCTCGTATGTAGGAAACCTGATCGATATCGAGGCAGAATTAATTCACAATGCTTTACGCCGGGTGAGGATCTTCAGACCCCGTTTAGATGCGCTGTCTTCCCCTATCTGTTTGAACGGTACCGTTTTTTCATTAGGCTCAATCATTTACTGGCAATCGGACACACCACGGACGTGCGCTTTCATCAGAGCAAATGTGCATCGGGCTAGGTTTTTTTTGGGAATGGTAGCTTCTTATATGATATTGGTGACGTTTTGCAGCCTCTGCCTTCTTTCTGTTGGCTGAGTAGAACTCGAATGTTACTAAGCAGGATATTAGGCAAGAGGACACACAAGTTCAAACAGTATTTTTGGGGGGTTTAAATTACTAGTAACCTACAGTACATAATGAAATAGCCACTGAATGACAGGTTACTTAAGCTACTTTGTTTAATAAATCAAATATGAATCAAACAAAAGAAAGGTAGGCTACAGTTATGGCCAAGTCAAATATGCCTTACCTGTTTGAATGATGTTTTTATATTTCATTTTAAGATGCTTCCAAGTGTGTTTTTCTGCTGTGAGATTGCATCTACAATGAAAATCAGATTTTATTCAAAACCATTTTTTCACCTGTAAGCTACAATTTTAATTAAGTGTGGTTAAATGTGACATTAATGGACTGGTGCATTCAAACGTACGTGTTGACTTGGGCAGCAGTTTTCTCCTATGTTGCGTCTCTCTTACCCCGGATTTCCACTGGAAATGTCCGTTGCGGAACGGCAGCGCTGGCTCCGCCGTCCGTCAATACCCACCGGCTGCGTTTGCTGTGCGGAGCAGTGCAGCTCCGCCGGAAGACTTCTCGGTACACTGCCATGATGAATATCTCCTCGTCCACGGTGTCAACGGGGTGAAATGACGTCTAAAAACCTCTGACCTGTTGACTTCAGGCCTGCCTCTGCCCATTATGTAGTTTTCAAGGTGTAGTGCAGGGAAATATGACCCGCCGTGAACACTGTGTATCTTATTTTGAAAATTAACCGGATGTTTTCTTGTGTTTCTCTGCACGACTTCCTGCCCCGCACGATCTGCTCTGTGCTGAATTGCTGCGTTGTGCTCTGGCGTCCGGCAAAAATAGAAGTGCTGCGTATCTGTTGCGGTATGGGGTGCCGTTTGTAAAGTGTCTCATGCTGAAAATAACATCAACTTTTTGCCACATTTAACTTCAAACAATGTTTAAAAAAGTGTTGTGAATTTTTTAACGTCAGCTTTTACCACATTTACAGCAATATTTGTTAACTTAGAAATATATTAAATAGTTAAATCTAAATATTAAATGTGGCACCTAAATGTTAAATGTTAAATCTAAATGTTAAATCTAAATATTAAATCTAAATCTAAATCTTAAATCTGTCGAGGCTTTTAACAGATGACGTCCTGATGTTAGCTTTGCTGCTGCTGCAGCCACTGATGCTTTCTAGACATCGTGATTTCCCAAAACTGAATAAATACCACACATCGCAACACAAAACTGCTTTGCTAGCTCAATCATGTTGTAACTAAGACATCCGCTGGAAAAAATATTTTTTACACGGACCGTTTAAGACTTAATGAGTCATTACAGACACTGCTAACGGTGCTAAGAGCTAACGGTTGTTAGCTTAGCTTAGGTTGTTAGTCCCTCCGAAGGGACACTAACAACTCAAAGCACACGTCAAATAAAATTTCTCCAAACATGTTTCTTGTTATTTTAGGTAGTTATTATCACGCTAATGTATGTTCAAGTGTTCGTTTCCCCCGATAAGTTGGTTTTAATTCGTTATTTGATTCTATAAACACAATCTGACCATCTCGAGCTTTTATTTTGGTACTTCCGGTGACCGGCAGTGTGAATTTGCATATTAGCTAAATATTTAGTTTCACCCAGAACATTTAGATTTAACATTTAGATTTATATTTATATTTAGCATTTAGATTTAACATTTAGATTTAGATTTATATTTAGCATTTAGATTTAACATTTAGATTTAGATTTAGATTTAGCATTTAGATTTAACATTTAGATTTAATATTTATATTTAACATTTAGATTTAGATTTAGATTTAACATTTACATTTAGATTTAGATTTAATATTTAGATTTATATTTAGATTTAATATTTAGATTTAACATTTAGATTTTTCCTCAGGTGTAAAATAAGTTGATCGCGTTTTCTCTCCAGTTGCCATGGTGACTGGAGGTATCGGGGCTCCACTGATGATGGCTTTTTATTGTGGTTGTGCACACACTTAACTCAAGGTGTACCTACTCAGAGTTGATTGAACTAATTCAAGTCAGCTGTTCTGGAACCGGATACTCAGAGTTTCCCAGCTCAGGGTCAACTCAGAATTCAGGATTAGACTTAGATTAGTTTGTTGAACCTTCTACCTGGAATACCCCTCTGGTCTTTTAAGTGCCTATGGCGAACAAGAGCAATCACCTTGACCACGATAGACCACTAAAAACACTAGGAGGTGAGCTGTTCAATACAGAAACTAATGCGAGCTAAAAACAAACTGCAGACAATGCAGCCGCGTACAGCATGGAGAGCAGAGGAGAAAGTGGAAGGCCAGGAAGCAGGAGGGCCTTCGAGCCAGGAAGTGAGAGAGTGAGGGAGGGACACAGTCTCCTTTTACACCCTCGCCCTTTACACTGATAGGCTAATGAGCCAGATAAAGTGCAGCGCAGCAGGCCCAACTGCATTCAGCCACAGCAGCATATCATGCTGCTACAGGCATTAAAGCTACGCTTACATTTCTTACATTTCACACAGCACAACACAATTTGAACATCCACAACTCCACCTCCCTCCAAATGCCTACTCCCCCCTCCTCCATTACGTCCTCATTACACCTATGATAGACATAGCTGTTGGCAAGGTAACGTTAGATACACAGAAGAGGAGAGCGAGTGTAACGTTAGAACCAAGACCGTCAAACGCACCCCCAGAGTTTTAAAACTCAACCGGAGTCAGTGATGACTGATGAGTTTTAGAATAAGGTTACAGTGCTAACGTTAGATAGTAGCGTTAACGTTACTAGTAAGTAGAAACGCACAAGGAAGATAATGTTTCAGGGGCAATGCTACAGTAGGCTATCATTAGCAATTAGCAACTGGATGCTGTCTTGTCATATAAAATTATATGTTATATTTGAAGCAAACTAAACATAACGTTATCTGTCCTGCACAGTCAAACGCAACCCCGGAGTTTTGAAACTTATCCGGGGGGTCAGTGATGACTGATGAGCTGTATAATATAACGTAAACGCTAATGTGAGATAGCACTGGTGACTGGCAACAAACAAGGACAATAATAAAGAGGCTCAGGCAACATTAGGCTACAGTAGGCTAACCGTTAGCGACTGGATGCTGTGTTGTCATATATAACATTATAGCCTATGTTACATTAAAGGCAAACTAAAAATACCTGATGCGCAAAAAAAACCAAAAAAAAAACCGCGAACATCTCTTCCCTTTTTAGTCAACTATGAAGCTACATCTGTCTTCGCCATCGCTCGAAAAGCTTTTTCTGCAATATTCTTTCTTTTGCCAACTGATTTCACTAAGTCTCAAATGAGAGCAAACCATCTACCATTCAACCTAATTTCCCCCCACAGAAGCCAACTGGCCAGCTATGTAATTTTTCTGGATGACAATGGTTTGCTATCTTCTACGTGTTAGATAAACCCATGGAACTTTTTAATTGTGTAAATTAATTAATTAGCAGTTTGAGGAATGTTTTACCACCAACAAACTTCAAAACATGGCCGGTTAGCTCAGCTGGTTAGAGCGTGGTGCTAATAACGCCAAGGTCATGGGTTCAATCCCCATACTGGCCAATGACAAGAACTAATGCTTAATGAGCTCCATGGTTCAGTTTTCTGTACAAACTTTGATATACAAAGATTATTCTGTGGACAACTTGGGCATTAAGTCCACTCAGTCTCCCAAGAGAAGCAAGTGGTCCTCAAGTGAAGGTGTTTCCCCTCCACTGACACCAACCTGGGAAGCGGTTGCCTCAGATGGTTAGAGTGTGCTGCCGAATACGCCATGGTCAAGGCTTTATCCCCATACTAGCCAATGATTAAAAACAAATTTGACATGAATACCAGATTTTGTGGGACCACGTGGTCTAATCGACAAGGTGTCTAACTTCGAATCAGAGCATTGAGGATTCCTGTTCCTTTGTGGCTGGAAGCTCTTGCCTGATATTATTATGATATTATGTAGAAGGTGGGTATTCGTTCCACAAAGTCCTTCATATGCGGTCTACCAATTCAGGTAATTCCCCCCCGACAGAAGCTAACGAACCAGCAGCCATACTGTTTGCCTTTATGACAATGGTTAGCTATCTCCTACTTAGCAGCTAAACCATGGACCTTTTCAATTTGTAAACATGAAATGCGGGACCACGTGGCGTCTGACTTCGGATCAGAAGATTGAGGGTTCAAGTCCCTTCGTGGTTGGAAGCTCTTACCTAATGAGAACACAATGTAGGCATCAGTTACTAACTCCTCACATGGACTGGGAGAGATCCGTCAATTAAGGTAATTCCCCTCCACTGTTGGCCACCAAATTAAATGTCTGTGCTTCAATTCTGAGGCAGACTTTGCAACCAAGAAGACATGGGCTGATTACCCTGGTGGTTTGAGTGGGATGCTTATGATGCCAAGGCCATGGTTTCAATCCCCATACTGCCCTTAGATAAGAATCCATATGTCAGGTTCTGAAACTATAAGCTATATAGCTTTTCTTAATGACAATGGTTTGCTGTCTTCTACGTGTCAGATAAACCCATGACCTTTTTAATTGTATAAATTAATAACTTCTTAGAGAGCACATGGCCTAACGGACCAGGCGTCTGACTTCAGATCAGATGGTAAAAACTTTGAATCCCTTTTTGTTTGAAAGCTCTGGCCTGATTAGTAAAGAAAATAGACATTTAATTTTCTAACATTTCCATGCAACATGTGCAGTTTACCAATTAGTCATTCCCCTTTACCAACTCTTACCTGGAAGGTTTTCCCACCTCACTGCATATCCCAAATGGAGCTACATCCTTTTGTACTTTGTCTTAGCAGTTTGAGGAATGTTTTACCACCAACAACCTTCAAAACATGGCCGGTTAGCTCAGCTGGTTAGAGCGTGGTGCTAATAACGCCAAGGTCATGGGTTCAATCCCCATACTGGCCAATGACAAGAACTAATGCTTAATGAGCTCCATGGTTCAGTTTTCTGTACAAACTTTGATATACAAAGATTATTCTGTGGACAACTTGGGCATTAAGTCCACTCAGTCTCCCGTGAGAAGCAAGTGGTCCTCAAGTTAAGATGTTTCCCCTCCACTGACACCAACCTGGGAAGCGGTTGCCTCAGATGGTTAGAGGGTGCTGCCGAAAACACCATGGTCAAGGCTTTACCCCCATACTAGCCAATGATTAAAAACAAATTTGACATAAATACTAAATTTGTAAATGTCTGTGCTTCAACTCTGAGGCAGACTTTGCAACAAGTCAACTGGTTACCCTGGTGGTTTGAGTGGGATGCTTATGATGCCAAGGTCATGGTTTCAATCCCCATACTGCCCTTAGATAAGAATCCATATGTCAGGTTCTGAAACTATAAGCTATATAGCTTTTCTTAATGACAACTTTTCAAGCATAAACACTAAATTTCGTGGGACCACGTGGCCTAATGGACAAGGCGTCTAACTTCGAATCAGAGCATTGAGGATTCCTGTTCCTTTGTGGCTGGAAGCTCCTGCCTGATAAGAACAGAATGTAGGCATTAATTCTATTAACATTCCCATGCAATGTGAGTGATGCACCAATTGAATTCATTTCCTAATGCTAACTTGGAAGGTGACCCCACCTTACTAACAGTCCCAAATGGAGTCTCTTTTGTTTTGTTTGTTATTTTGCGACCAAAAAAGATGAAGAAACTGGCCAGTGACCTCTGATGGTTAGAGTAAGGCACTAGTAATGTCACAATCATGGGATCAATCCCCTTACCAGCCATAGATAAGAATCTATGTGTCATCACCTCCATCTCTCAGGCTCTGATATAAGGTTTGATATGAGAAGATGTATGTTGTTCTGCAGGAAAGAATTTTTATGGACAATGTGGGCGTAACCTCCAGTAAGTTTCAAATGCGAGACTGCCATCTACCATTCACCTAATTCCCCTCCACACAAGCCAAGCTAAATGTTTGCCTTTACTACAGTGGTAAACTAATATTATGTAGAAGGTGGGTATTCGTTCCACAAAGTCCTTCATATGCGGTCTACCAATTCAGGTAATTCCCCCCCGACAGAAGCTAACGAACCAGCAGCCAAACTGTTTGCCTTTATGACAATGGTTAGCTATCTCCTACTTAGCAGCTAAACCATGGACCTTTTCAATTTGTAAACATGAAATGCGGGACCACGTGGCGTCTGACTTCGGATCAGAAGATTGAGGGTTCAAGTCCCTTCGTGGTTGGAAGCTCTTACCTAATGAGAACACAATGTAGGCATCAATTACTAACTCCTCGCATGGACTGGGAGAGATCCGTCAATTAAGGTAATTCCCCTCCACTGTTGGCCACCGAACTAAATGTCTGTGCTTCAATTCTGAGGCAGATTTTGCAACAAAGAAGACATCGGCTGATTACCCTCGTGGTTTGAGTGGGATGCTTATGATGCCAAGGTCATGGTTTCAATCCCCATACTGCCTTAGATAAGAATCCATATGTCAGGTTCTGAAACTATAAGCTATATAGCTTTTCTTAATGACAATGGTTTGCTGTCTTCTACGTGTCAGATAAACCCATGACCTTTTTAATTGTATAAATTAATAACTTCTTAGGGAGCACATGGCCTAACGGACCAGGCGTCTGACTTCAGATCAGATGGTAAAAACTTTGAATCCCTTTTGTTTGAAAGCTCTGGCCTGATTAGTAAAGAAAATAGACATTTAATTTTCTAACATTTCCATGCAACATGTGCAGTTTACCAATTAGTCATTCCCCTTTACCAACTCTTACCTGGAAGGTTTTCCCACCTCACTGCATATCCCAAATGGAGCTACATCCTTTTGTACTTTGTCTTAGCAGTTTGAGGAATGTTTTACCACCAACAACCTTCAAAACATGGCCGGTTAGCTCAGCTGGTTAGAGCGTGGTGCTAATAACGCCAAGGTCATGGGTTCAATCCCCATACTGGCCAATGACAAGAACTAATGCTTAATGAGCTCCATGGTTCAGTTTTCTGTACAAACTTTGATATACAAAGATTATTCTGTGGACAACTTGGGCATTAAGTCCACTCAGTCTCCCCGTGAGAAGCAAGTGGTCCTCAAGTTAAGATGTTTCCCCCTCCACTGACACCAACCTGGGAAGCGGTTGCCTCAGATGGTTAGAGGGTGCTGCCGAAAACACCATGGTCAAGGCTTTACCCCCATACTAGCCAATGATTAAAAACAAATTTGACATAAATACTAAATTTGTAAATGTCTGTGCTTCAACTCTGAGGCAGACTTTGCAACAAGTCAACTGGTTACCCTGGTGGTTTGAGTGGGATGCTTATGATGCCAAGGTCATGGTTTCAATCCCCATACTGCCCTTAGATAAGAATCCATATGTCAGGTTCTGAAACTATAAGCTATATAGCTTTTCTTAATGACAATGGCACCAACAATTGTCTTGATTTAATGTTCGCTCTCTTTTAAATAGAACTTTTTTAATGAATGACGTGATTTTAGATAATAAGTTAGACTGTCTTCTTTTAACTGAGACATGGCTTGGCACTGACGCCCTGTTGTACACCGAGGCCTGCCCACCAAATTTTAATTTTTTGTTTTCTACTAGAGAGGGTAGAAGAGGAGGCAGGACGGCATCCATTACAAATGACACACTGACCTCAAATGGAGTGTCTTTTAACAGTTACAAGTCATTTGAGCACCATGCCTTTACTTTTAGCCGCCCTCGATTCTTTGCATCACTGTTTACAGACCACCCATCACTCTAGTTCTTTTATCAGCGAATTCTCTGAACTTTTATCAATCATTCACACCTCTTATAGCAGGATTTTAATAACTGGTGATTTTAATCTACACGTTGATGATACCTCGGATCCAATATCCAGAGAGTTTTTAAACCTTTTAAATTGTCTTGATTTTAAGCAGCACGTCACACAGCCAACTCACAACAGAGGACACACCCTGGACCTGGTCATAGCCCATGGCCTGTCCATCAGTGTGTCCTCTGTTGTCGACCTGGCTGTGTCCGACCACTACTGTGTATTTTTTAACATCACCAGTTTTAACCAGGAGGAGGCCCCGGTGAGAACAGTGAGGAGGCGCTATCTTACTTCTGAAGTGGCTGCAAATTTTATTGAGATTTTACAGAGCACTCCTGCTGTAATTTTACCTGCACCTTGTGATTTTATCGTTGATAATTTTAACAGTAAACTGAAGTCAGCTCTCGACTCAGTAGCTCCACCTGTAACGAAAACAATAAAAAGAAAACCTACCCCCGTGGAGAAAAAACAATGAAATTAATAAACTGAAAAGACAATGCAGGAGTGCTGAGAGAAGATGGAGAAAGAGTAAACTGACCGTTCATTATGAGATTTTACGTCAACAACTCAAAACCTACAATAACGCAGTCAAAAAGGCCCGAATTTCCCATTTCTCACAACTCATCACCACCAAAAAACAACCCCGGTTCCTCTTCTCCACTTTTAATATTTTAACAGGCACTGATTTTAATAAAGTTCTTAAGACACCAACAGATGATCTTTGTGAAGACTTTGCAGACCACTTCAGAACTAAAATCAAGGACATCAGATCCAGTCTGTTATCCAAGAAAGTTCTGTCTGTTACCACACCTGGACTGTTGTCCTTGCCTGAGGAAACACTGGAGAGTTTTGCCCTGGTTGATGCAAGGACACTTGGTCGAGTCTTCTCCCAAGTAAACCCAAACACCTGCCTTTTAGATCCAATTCCCACATCACTTTTAAAGACGTTTTATGGTTTCTTTGAGGAGCAGTTTTTAAACATCATGAATTGCTCTCTTCAGACGGGTGTCTTCCCCAAGGCGGTGGTGAAGCCCCTTCTGAAGAAGAGCAACTTAGACCCCAACATTCTTAATAATTACCGGCCTGTATCCAACTTACCGTTTTTAAGTAAAATTTTAGAAAACTGGTTTTTAACCAAGTTAATGACTTTTTAAACAGAAATACCATTTTAGAGAGGCATCAGTCTGGTTTTAGGAGGAACCACAGTACCGAGACAGCCCTTCTAAAGATTTTAAACGACATCAGGTGGAATTTAGATAACAAAAAGCTCACAGTGTTGGTTCTACTGGATCTAAGCGCCGCTTTTGATACGGTAGACCATCACATTTTATTAAAAAGACTCAGACACCTGGTTGGCCTCTCTGGTACTGTCCTTAACTGGTTTTGTTCTTATCTCACAGACCGATGCTTTTATGTAAGTATGGATACATGTTCCTCAGGAACCCATGAAATTGGATGTGGGGTTCCCCAAGGCTCAATTTTAGGTCCACTTCTCTTTAATCTTTACATGCTTCCCCTTGGGGACGTCATCAGGAGACACGGCATCAGCTTCCATAGTTATGCCGATGATACACAGCTATACATCGCCGTGTCTCCTGATGACACAGGGCCAATTGATACCCTTTTTAACTGCATTGTAGACATCAAGTCATGGATGGCAGAGAATTTCCTACAGCTCAACCAGGACAAAACTGAGGTTTTAGTTATAGGTCCTGAAGGCCAGAGAGAGAAACTTTTACCAAAACTACAGGATCTTAAACCAACCCAATCAGTACAAAATTTGGGCGTGACTTTTGATTCTGAGCTGAATTTTATCCCACATATCAAAAATATAACGAAAATAGGTTTTTATCACCTTAAGAATATAGCCAGAGTCCGCCCGTTTCTCTCTCAGGCCAGTACGGAGGTGCTAATGCATGCTTTTATCTCCTGTCGCTTAGATTACTGTAATGCCCTGCTCTCTGGATCGATTTTTTCTCGAGGATCGATTTTAAGATTCTCTTACTGGTTTTTAAATGTCTTAACGGCCTTGCGCCCTCTTATTTATCTGATCTGCTTTTACCATATCAACCCTCGCGGACCCTGAGGTCCTCCGGCACTGGCCTTTTAACCATACCAAAACCCAGAACAAAAACCCATGGTGAGGCAGCATTTAGCCACTATGGCCCCCATCTGTGGAACAGCCTGCCGGAGAGCCTCAGGACTGCAGAGACTGTTGATATTTTTAAAAGAAGATTAAAGACGCACCTTTTTAATCAGGCTTTTAACTAATATTTTGAACTCTTCTTATGTTCTTATCTGGTGCTGTCGTATTTTATGTTGCTGCTTTTATCTTGCTTTTTAAGATGATATTAATCTTAATAATTTTCTGTTTTTATTTATCACTGGTACTTTATTTATTCTATTTTATTTATAATCTTACGTATTTTATTTTTGGTACTGTATTTATTTTATTTTGTTTATTCTTTTAGTCCTATTTTATGCTTTTAGTCTTCAGCTTTTAACTCCAGTGTTTCCTCAGGGGGGTCCTCCACACTGGGAGCTGTGTCAGGCCTGCTAGTGGGGGTGCCGTCCTTGGGTCCCTTCGGCCCGGCCGGCTGGTGGTTCCTCCCTTCGATGCGGGGGTCCACCTGTCTGCCGGAGTCGGGGGGCCTGGGTGCTGGTCCCCCCGATGGCACGGCTTGCAGCTCCTCCCAGTGTGGACGACCCCAAAGGTGGCGTTTCCTTGATCCTCAGTGTCATGCCATGTCTCCCTGTTGTGTGTGAGATTGTGTGTGTGTGTGTGTGTGTGTGTGTGTGTGTGTGTGTGTGTGTGTCTAGTATGGAGGGTGGGAGGGAGGGGCTTTCTTTGTAACTGTTTTTCTTTCTTGTGTTAATTGTTTTTAATTCTGCAAAGCACTTTGTGTTGCATGTCCATGCAGGAAAAGCGCTCTACAAATAAAGTTGATTGATTGATTGATTGATTGATTGAACAATCTTCAAAACATGGCCGGTTAGCTCAGCTGGTTAGAGCGTGGTGCTAATAACGCCAAGGTCATGGGTTCAATCCCCATACTGGCCAATGACAAGAACTAATGCTTAATGAGCTCCATGGTTCAGTTTTCTGTACAAACTTTGATATACGAAGATTATTCTGTGGACAACTTGGGCATTAAGTCCACTCAGTCTCCCATGAGAAGCAAGTGGTCCTCAAGTTAAGATGTTTCCCCTCCACTGACACCAACCTGGGAAGCGGTTGCCTCAGATGGTTAGAGCGTGCTGCCAAAAACGCCATGGTCAAGGCTTTATCCCCATACTAGCCAATGATTAAAAACAAATTTGACATAAATACCAAAATTTGTGGGACCAGGTGGTCTAATCGACAAGGTGTCTAACTTCGAATCACAGCATTGAGGATTCCTGTTCCTTTGTGGCTGGAAGCTCTTGCCTGATATTATTATGATATTATGTAGAAGGTGGGTATTCGTTCCACAAAGTCTCTCATATGCGGTCTACCAATTCAGGTAATTCCCCCCCGACAGAAGCTAACGAACCAGCAGCCATACTGTTTGCCATTATGACAATGGTTAGCTATCTCCTACTTAGCAGCTAAACCATGGAACTTTTCAAGCATAAACACTAAATTTCATGGGACCACGTGGCCTAATGGACAAGGCGTCTAACTTCGAATCAGAGCATTGAGGATTCCTGTTCCTTTGTGGCTGGAAGCTCCTGCCTGATAAGAACAGAATGTAGGCATTAATTCTATTAACATTCCCATGCAATGTGAGTGATGCACCAATTGAATTCATTTCCTAATGCTAACTTGGAAGGTGACCCCACCTTACTAACAGTCCCAAATGGAGTCTCTTTTGTTTTGTTTGTTATTTTGCGACCAAAAAAGATGAAGAAACTGGCCAGTGACCTCTGATGGTTAGAGTAAGGCACTAGTAATGTCACAATCATGGGATCAATCCCCTTACCAGCCATAGATAAGAATCTATGTGTCATCACCTCCAGCTCTCAGGCTCTGATATAAGGTTTGATATGAGAAGATGTATGTTGTTCTGCAGGAAAGAATTTTTATGGACAATGTGGGCGTAACCTCCAGTAAGTTTCAAATGCGAGACTGCCATCTACCATTCAACCTAATTCCCCTCCACACAAGCCAAGCTAAATGTTTGCCTTTACTACAGTGGTAAACTAATATTATGTAGAAGGTGGGTATTCGTTCCACAAAGTCCTTCATATGCGGTCTACCAATTCAGGTAATTCCCCCCCGACAGAAGCTAACGAACCAGCAGCCAAACTGTTTGCCTTTATGACAATGGTTAGCTATCTCCTACTTAGCAGCTAAACCATGGACCTTTTCAATTTGTAAACATGAAATGCGGGACCACGTGGCGTCTGACTTCGGATCAGAAGATTGAGGGTTCAAGTCCCTTCGTGGTTGGAAGCTCTTACCTAATGAGAACACAATGTAGGCATCAGTTACTAACTCCTCGCATGGACTGGGAGAGATCTGTCAATTAAGGTAATTCCCCTCCACTGTTGGCCACCAAACTAAATGTCTGTGCTTCAGTTCTGAGGCAGACTTTGCAACCAAGAAGACATGGGCTGATTACCCTGGTGGTTTGAGTGGGATGCTTATGATGCCAAGGTCATGGTTTCAATCCCCATACTGCCCTTAGAATCCATATGTCAGGTTCTGAAACTATAAGCTATATAGCTTTTCTTAATGACAATGGTTTGCTGTCTTCTACGTGTCAGATAAACCCATGACCTTTTTAATTGTATAAATTAATAACTTCTTAGAGAGCACATGGCCTAACGGACCAGGCGTCTGACTTCAGATCAGATGGTAAAAACTTTGAATCCCTTTTTGTTTGAAAGCTCTGGCCTGATTAGTAAAGAAAATAGACATTTAATTTTCTAACATTTCCATGCAACATGTGCAGTTTACCAATTAGTCATTCCCCTTTACCAACTCTTACCTGGAAGGTTTTCCCACCTCACTGCATATCCCAAATGGAGCTACATCCTTTTGTACTTTGTCTTAGCAGTTTGAGGAATGTTTTACCACCAACAACCTTCAAAACATGGCCGGTTAGCTCAGCTGGTTAGAGCGTGGTGCTAATAACGCCAAGGTCATGGGTTCAATCCCCATACTGGCCAATGACAAGAACTAATGCTTAATGAGCTCCATGGTTCAGTTTTCTGTACAAACTTTGATATACGAAGATTATTCTGTGGACAACTTGGGCATTAAGTCCACTCAGTCTTCCAAGAGAAGCAAGTGGTCCTCAAACGAAGGTGTTTCCCCTCCACTGACACCAACCTGGGAAGCGGTTGCCTCAGATGGTTAGAGTGTGCTGCCGAAAACGCCATGGTTAAGGCTTTATCCCCTTTTTTTGTGGGACCACGTGGTCTAATCGACAAGGTGTCTAACTTCGAATCACAGCATTGAGGATTCCTGTTCCTTTGTGGCTGGAAGCTCTTGCCTGATATTATTATGATATTATGTAGAAGGTGGGTATTCGTTCCACAAAGTCTCTCATATGCGGTCTACCAATTCAGGTAATTCCCCCCCGACAGAAGCTAACGAACCAGCAGCCATACTGTTTGCCTTTATGACAATGGTTAGCTTTCTCCTACTTAGCAGCTAAACCATGGACCTTTTCAATTTGTAAACATGAAATGTGGGACCACGTGGCCTAATGGACAAGGCGTCTGACTTCGGATCAGAAGATTGAGGGTTCAAGTCCCTTCGTGGTTGGAAGCTCTTACCTAATGAGAACACAATGTAGGCATCAATTACTAAGTCCTCGCATGGACTGGGAGAGGTCCGTCAATTAAGGTAATTCCCCTCCACTGTTGGCCACCAAACTAAATGTCTGTGCTTCAACTCTGAGGCAGACTTTGCAACAAGTCGACTGGATACCCTGGTGGTTTGAGTGGGATGCTTATGATGCCAAGGTCATGGTTTCAATCCCCATACTGCCCTTAGATAAGAATCCATATGTCAGGTTCTGAAACTATAAGCTATATAGCTTTTCTTAATGACAATGGCACCAACAATTGTCTTGATTTAATGTTCGCTCTCTTTTAAATAGAACTTTTTTAATGAATGACGTGATTTTAGATAATAAGTTAGACTGTCTTCTTTTAACTGAGACATGGCTTGGCACTGACGCCCCTGTTGTACTCACCGAGGCCTGCCCACCAAATTTTAATTTTTTGTTTTCTACTAGAGAGGGTAGAAGAGGAGGCAGGACGGCATCCATTACAAATGACACACTGACCTCAAATGGAGTGTCTTTTAACAGTTACAAGTCATTTGAGCACCATGCCTTTACTTTTAGCCGCCCTCCGATTCTTTGCATCACTGTTTACAGACCACCCCATCACTCTAGTTCTTTTATCAGCGAATTCTCTGAACTTTTATCAATCATTCACACCTCTTATAGCAGGATTTTAATAACTGGTGATTTTAATCTACACGATGATACCTCGGATCCAATATCCAGAGAGTTTTTAAACCTTTTAAATTGTCTTGATTTTAAGCAGCACGTCACACAGCCAACTCACAACAGAGGACACACCCTGGACCTGGTCATAGCCCATGGCCTGTCCATCAGTGTGTCCTCTGTTGTCGACCTGGCTGTGTCCGACCACTACTGTGTATTTTTTAACATCACCAGTTTTAACCAGGAGGAGGCCCCGGTGAGAACAGTGAGGAGGCGCTATCTTACTTCTGAAGTGGCTGCAAATTTTATTGAGATTTTACAGAGCACTCCTGCTGTAATTTTACCTGCACCTTGTGATTTTATCGTTGATAATTTTAACAGTAAACTGAAGTCAGCTCTCGACTCAGTAGCTCCACCTGTAACGAAAACAATAAAAAGAAAACCTACACCCCCGTGGAGAAAAAACAATGAAATTATAAACTGAAAAGACAATGCAGGAGTGCTGAGAGAAGATGGAGAAAGAGTAAACTGACCGTTCATTATGAGATTTTACGTCAACAACTCAAAACCTACAATAACGCAGTCAAAAAGGCCCGAATTTCCCATTTCTCACAACTCATCACCAACCATAAAAACAACCCCCGGTTCCTCTTCTCCACTTTTAATATTTTAACAGGCACTGATTTTAATAAAGTTTAAGACACCCAGATGATCTTTGTGAAGACTTTGCAGACCACTTCAGAACTAAAATCAAGGACATCAGATCCAGTCTGTTATCCAAGAAAGTTCTGTCTGTTACCACACCTGGACTGTTGTCCTTGCCTGAGGAAACACTGGAGAGTTTTGCCCTGGTTGATGCAAGGACACTTGGTCGAGTCTTCTCCCAAGTAAACCCAAACACCTGCCTTTTAGATCCAATTCCCACATCACTTTTAAAGACGTTTTATGGTTTCTTTGAGGAGCAGTTTTTAAACATCATGAATTGCTCTCTTCAGACGGGTGTCTTCCCCAAGGCGGTGGTGAAGCCCCTTCTGAAGAAGAGCAACTTAGACCCCAACATTCTTAATAATTACCGGCCTGTATCCAACTTACCGTTTTTAAGTAAAATTTTAGAAAAACTGGTTTTTAACCAAGTTAATGACTTTTTAAACAGAAATACCATTTTAGAGAGGCATCAGTCTGGTTTTAGGAGGAACCACAGTACCGAGACAGCCCTTCTAAAGATTTTAAACGACATCAGGTGGAATTTAGATAACAAAAAGCTCACAGTGTTGGTTCTACTGGATCTAAGCGCCGCTTTTGATACGGTAGACCATCACATTTTATTAAAAAGACTCAGACACCTGGTTGGCCTCTCTGGTACTGTCCTTAACTGGTTTTGTTCTTATCTCACAGACCGATGCTTTTATGTAAGTATGGATACATGTTCCTCAGGAACCCATGAAATTGGATGTGGGGTTCCCCAAGGCTCAATTTTAGGTCCACTTCTCTTTAATCTTTACATGCTTCCCCTTGGGGACGTCATCAGGAGACACGGCATCAGCTTCCATAGTTATGCCGATGATACACAGCTATACATCGCCGTGTCTCCTGATGACACAGGGCCAATTGATACCCTTTTTAACTGCATTGTAGACATCAAGTCATGGATGGCAGAGAATTTCCTACAGCTCAACCAGGACAAAACTGAGGTTTTAGTTATAGGTCCTGAAGGCCAGAGAGAGAAACTTTTACCAAAACTACAGGATCTTAAACCAACCCAATCAGTACAAAATTTGGGCGTGACTTTTGATTTCTGAGCTGAATTTTATCCCACATATCAAAAATATAACGAAAATAGGTTTTTATCACCTTAAGAATATAGCCAGAGTCCGCCCGTTTCTCTCTCAGGCCAGTACGGAGGTGCTAATGCATGCTTTTATCTCCTGTCGCTTAGATTACTGTAATGCCCTGCTCTCTGGATCGATTTTTTCTCGAGGATCGATTTTAAGATTCTCTTACTGGTTTTTAAATGTCTTAACGGCCTTGCGCCCTCTTATTTATCTGATCTGCTTTTACCATATCAACCCTCGCGGACCCTGAGGTCCTCCGGCACTGGCCTTTTAACCATACCAAAACCCAGAACAAAAACCCATGGTGAGGCAGCATTTAGCCACTATGGCCCCCATCTGTGGAACAGCCTGCCGGAGAGCCTCAGGACTGCAGAGACTGTTGATATTTTTAAAAGAAGATTAAAGACGCACCTTTTTAATCAGGCTTTTAACTAATATTTTGAACTCTTCTTATGTTCTTATCTGGTGCTGTCGTATTTTATGTTGCTGCTTTTATCTTGCTTTTTAAGATGATATTAATCTTAATAATTTTCTGTTTTTATTTATCACTGGTACTTATTTATTCTATTTTATTTATAATCTTACGTATTTTATTTTTGGTACTGTATTTATTTTATTTTGTTTATTCTTTTAGTCCTATTTTATGCTTTTAGTCTTCAGCTTTTAACTCCAGTGTTTCCTCAGGGGGGTCCTCCACACTGGGAGCTGTGTCAGGGGCCTGCTAGTGGGGGTGCCGTCCTTGGGTCCCTTCGGCCCGGCCGGCTGGTGGTTCCTCCCTTCGATGCGGGGGTCCACCTGTCTGCCGGAGTCGGGGGGCCTGGGTGCTGGTCCCCCGATGGCACGGCTTGCAGCTCCTCCCAGTGTGGACGACCCCAAAGGTGGCGTTTCCTTGATCCTCAGTGTCATGCCATGTCTCCCTGTTGTGTGTGAGATTGTGTGTGTGTGTGTGTGTGTGTGTGTGTGTGTTGTGTGTGTGTGTGTGTCTAGTATGGAGGGTGGGAGGGAGGGGCTTTCTTTGTAACTGTTTTTCTTTCTTGTGTTAATTGTTTTTAATTCTGCAAAGCACTTTGTGTTGCATGTCCATGCAGGAAAAGCGCTCTACAAATAAAGTTGATTGATTGATTGATTGATTGAACAATCTTCAAAACATGGCCGGTTAGCTCAGCTGGTTAGAGCGTGGTGCTAATAACGCCAAGGTCATGGGTTCAATCCCCATACTGGCCAATGACAAGAACTAATGCTTAATGAGCTCCATGGTTCAGTTTTCTGTACAAACTTTGATATACGAAGATTATTCTGTGGACAACTTGGGCATTAAGTCCACTCAGTCTCCCATGAGAAGCAAGTGGTCCTCAAGTTAAGATGTTTCCCCTCCACTGACACCAACCTGGGAAGCGGTTGCCTCAGATGGTTAGAGCGTGCTGCCAAAAACGCCATGGTCAAGGCTTTATCCCCATACTAGCCAATGATTAAAAACAAATTTGACATAAATACCAAAATTTGTGGGACCAGGTGGTCTAATCGACAAGGTGTCTAACTTCGAATCACAGCATTGAGGATTCCTGTTCCTTTGTGGCTGGAAGCTCTTGCCTGATATTATTATGATATTATGTAGAAGGTGGGTATTCGTTCCACAAAGTCTCTCATATGCAGTCTACCAATTCAGGTAATTCCCCCCCGACAGAAGCTAACGAACCAGCAGCCATACTGTTTGCCATTATGACAATGGTTAGCTATCTCCTACTTAGCAGCTAAAACCATGGAACTTTTCAAGCATAACACTAAATTTCATGGGACCACGTGGCCTAATGGACAAGGCGTCTAACTTCGAATCAGAGCATTGAGGATTCCTGTTCCTTTGTGGCTGGAAGCTCCTGCCTGATAAGAACAGAATGTAGGCATTAATTCTATTAACATTCCCATGCAATGTGAGTGATGCACCAATTGAATTCATTTCCTAATGCTAACTTGGAAGGTGACCCCACCTTACTAACAGTCCCAAATGGAGTCTTTTGTTTTGTTTGTTATTTTGCGACCAAAAAAGATGAAGAAACTGGCCAGTGACCTCTGATGGTTAGAGTAAGGCACTAGTAATGTCACAATCATGGGATCAATCCCCTTACCAGCCATAGATAAGAATCTATGTGTCATCACCTCCAGCTCTCAGGCTCTGATATAAGGTTTGATATGAGAAGATGTATGTTGTTCTGCAGGAAAGAATTTTTATGGACAATGTGGGCGTAACCTCCAGTAAGTTTCAAATGCGAGACTGCCATCTACCATTCAACCTAATTCCCCTCCACACAAGCCAAGCTAAATGTTTGCCTTTACTACAGTGGTAAACTAATATTATGTAGAAGGTGGGTATTCGTTCCACAAAGTCCTTCATATGCGGTCTACCAATTCAGGTAATTCCCCCCCGACAGAAGCTAACGAACCAGCAGCCAAACTGTTTGCCTTTATGACAATGGTTAGCTATCTCCTACTTAGCAGCTAAACCATGGACCTTTTCAATTTGTAAACATGAAATGCGGGACACGTGGCGTCTGACTTCGGATCAGAAGATTGAGGGTTCAAGTCCCTTCGTGGTTGGAAGCTCTTACCTAATGAGAACACAATGTAGGCATCAGTTACTAACTCCTCGCATGGACTGGGAGAGATCTGTCAATTAAGGTAATTTCCCCTCCACTGTTGGCCACCAAACTAAATGTCTGTGCTTCAGTTCTGAGGCAGACTTTGCAACCAAGAAGACATGGGCTGATTACCCTGGTGGTTTGAGTGGGATGCTTATGATGCCAAGGTCATGGTTTCAATCCCCATACTGCCCTTAGATAAGAATCCATTATGTCAGGTTCTGAAACTATAAGCTATATAGCTTTTCTTAATGACAATGGTTTGCTGTCTTCTACGTGTCAGATAAACCCATGACCTTTTTAATTGTATAAATTAATAACTTCTTAGAGGCCTGCGGACCAGGCGTCTGACTTCAGATCAGATGGTAAAAACTTTGAATCCCTTTTTGTTTGAAAGCTCTGGCCTGATTAGTAAAGAAAATAGACATTTAATTTTCTAACATTTCCATGCAACATGTGCAGTTTACCAATTAGTCATTCCCCTTTACCAACTCTTACCTGGAAGGTTTTCCCACCTCACTGCATATCCCAAATGGAGCTACATCCTTTTGTACTTTGTCTTAGCAGTTTGAGGAATGTTTTACCACCAACAACCTTCAAAACATGGCCGGTTAGCTCAGCTGGTTAGAGCGTGGTGCTAATAACGCCAAGGTCATGGGTTCAATCCCATACTGGCCAATGACAAGAACTAATGCTTAATGAGCTCCATGGTTCAGTTTTCTGTACAAACTTTGATATACAAAGATTATTCTGTGGACAACTTGGGCATTAAGTCCACTCTCTCCCGAGAAGCAAGTGGGCCTCAAGCGAAGGTGTTTCCCCTCCACTGACACCAACCTGGGAAGCGGTTGCCTCAGATGGTTAGAGTGTGCTGCCGAAAACGCCATGGTCAAGGCTTTATTCCCCATACTAGCCAATGATTAAAAACAAATTTGACATGAATACCAGATTTTGTGGGACCACGTGGTCTAATCGACAAGGTGTCTAACTTCGAATCACAGCATTGAGGATTCCTGTTCCTTTGTGGCTGGAAGCTCTTGCCTGATATTATTATGATATGTAGAAGGTGGGTATTCGTTCCACAAAGTCTCTCATATGCGGTCTACCAATTCAGGTAATTCCCCCCGACAGAAGCTAACGAACCAGCAGCCATACTGTTTGCCTTTATGACAATGGTTAGCTATCTCCTACTTAGCAGCTAAACCATGGACCTTTTCAATTTGTAAACATGAAATGTGGGACCACGTGGCCTAATGGACAAGGCGTCTGACTTCGGATCAGAAGATTGAGGGTTCAAGTCCCTTCGTGGTTGGAAGCTCTTACCTAATGAGAACACAATGTAGGCATCAATTACTAAGTCCTCGCATGGACTGGGAGAGGTCCGTCAATTAAGGTAATTCCCCTCCACTGTTGGCCACCAAACTAAATGTCTGTGCTTCAACTCTGAGGCAGACTTTGCAACAAGTCGACTGGATACCCTGGTGGTTTGAGTGGGATGCTTATGATGCCAAGGTCATGGTTTCAATCCCCATACTGCCCTTAGATAAGAATCCATATGTCAGGTTCTGAAACTATAAGCTATATAGCTTTTCTTAATGACAATGGCACCAACAATTGTCTTGATTTAATGTTCGCTCTCTTTTAAATAGAACTTTTTTAATGAATGACGTGATTTTAGATAATAAGTTAGACTGTCTTCTTTTAACTGTTACAACCCGGCTCTTAGGCTGCACAAAACGGGAGGGAAGACGAGGTTCAAAAATAATCAATGCGTTTATTAACATAAACGTAAGAAATACGTGAAAATCAGTGTCAGTAATCAGTAGTGTACGCGTGTGTGGATGCATGTGTATGTATGTGTGAGCGTGACAAAACCAAAAACAACAGAAAAGGCACAGCCGCGCCGCGGGGCCCTCATGTACGGCGTGGATCGAATGAGACACCGAGAGCCAGCTGGTACCAGAATATAACTGCTTCACCGGGCCCAGGTGCAGTGCATCAGCTGATGACGGTCCCTCCTGAAAGGCAAAGCAAACCAACCAGCGACCAGCAAACCCACACACCTCCAGAGTAAAGGGAGGGGCCGTCACACTCCCCCCCATCAAAAGAGGGGTTCCAATAAGAACACCTCAACTGCTAGCCTACTGAACACTATATATAAAGACATTCAATACATACATTACCATGACCACCTTCCTTGACTATATTCTACTTTTATGCTAGATCAAGAATCATACTGACCGTCATTCATCTCCCGCGAGCCAATCAGCCCCCATCCTGAACCCCAGCAACTCCGGCGCCTGAAGAAGCATTTAAGAAGAACAGTAGGAACATAGCAGACCAGAGGGTTACACCAACGAGTGAAAAAAAAAAAAATCAACAGCAATGGACACGTGAAAGGGCATCAGCCACAACATTATCTGAGCCTTTAATGTGGCGGATGTCCAAACAATATGACTGTAAATACAGCATCCACCGCATCAGGCGGCGATTTGGACAATGGACGGAATGCAAAAAAGTTAAAGGGTTGTGGTCAGTGTACACGACTAAAGGAACGCTTGAGCCTACATACACATCAAAATGCTGCAATGCCCAAATCAGTGCAAGGGTCTCTTTTTCAATCACTGAGTAGTTCAACTGAAAAGAGTTGAACTTCTTGGAGTAAAAACTCACGGGCCGATCTACCCCAGTAGAGTCTACCTGCAGCAACACCGCTCCCGCCCCCACGTCACTCGCATCCACGTGCATCTTAAAGGGATGATCAAGCTGAGGAGCTGCAAGGACAGGAGATGAGCACAGCATAGATTTTGCATTCTCGAACGCTTTCTGACACAAAGATGACCAAAAAAAACAGTGTTCCCTTTCAACAGGTCAGTGAGAGGGGCTACCACAGTAGAAAAGTTCCTACAAAAACTGCGGTAATACCCTACCAAGCCCAGGAACCGCTGTAGTTCCTTCTTTGTGGTGGGAACTGGGTACGTAGCCACTGCACTCACCTTAGCCTGGACAGCGCACACCTTCCCCTGCCCCACAACCTTACCGAGGTAGACAACTGTAGCCTGCGCAAACTCACACTTTGCTAGGTTCACAGTTAACTTGGCATCACTCAAACGCACGAAAAGGCTTTCAATACGGGCCAGATGTTCCTGCCATGTATCACTGAAGATGACCACGTCATCTAAATACACAGCACAACCCTCCAAACCAGACACAACCATATTCATGAGCCGCTGGAACGTTGCCGGCGCATTGCGCAAGCCAAAACTCATCACTGAATATGAGAATAAACCAGAGGGTGTGATAAAGGCAGAGATCTCTTTTTGCTCGGTCTGTGAGTGGGATCTGCCAGTATCCCTTCAGTAGATCAAATTTACTCACAAAACGCGCCGCACCAACCTGGTCTATACAGTCTTCTATTCGGGGGAGTGGGTATGCATCAGGTTTTGTGACTGCGTTCACCTTACGGTAATCCGTACAAAACCTTGGGCTTTTATCAGCCTTTTCGACCAGCAAACAGGGCGACGCCCAGCTAGAGGATGATGGCTCAGCGATACCATTCTCAAGCATGTACTGGATTTCAGCGTCCATGACCTTGCGCTTTTCTTTTGAACTTCTATAAAAGCGCTGCCGAATGGCAGATGCATCTCCCACGTCTATGTCATGTTTCACCAAGTGTGTACGACTTGGCGTGTCCCCGAACAGACCTGGATAACGCTGGATTAAACTAGACAACTGCACCCTCTGCTCCTCAGACAAATGAGCCAACAGCAAACTCAAATTATTTAATGACTCACTGTTCTTTAATCTACCCCGCAGCAGCCCGTCATCGGGTGCTGCAACCCCATCGTCCTCCCCTGCGGTCAACGGACCCCCCGCTGCTGCGACGGCTGATGGAGGCTTGGGCTCCCGAACATAGTAGGGTTTTAAAAGATTAATGTGACAGAGCTGGGTTGCTTTTCTACGGTTTGGTGTAGATAGAACATAGTTTTGCTCGGTCACCTGACGCAGGACAGTGAACGGACCGGAAAATTTGGCCTGGAATGGCGAATGGACCAGAGGCAGCAATGCCAGGACCTGATCACCAGCACTAAATACTCGCTGCTCAGCTCTACGGTCGTACAACCGCTTCATCTTCTTCTGAGCGGAGAGCAGCTTCTCTTTAGCCATCTCCCCTGCTGAGTACAACCGGTGCCGGAACCCATTCACATAGTCAATTAATTTTGGCGGGGGATCTGAGGATGGTGGTGCCACAGCGTCATACAGTAACGCTAGCGGCCCCCGCACTGAATGGCCAAAAACGAGTTCATTGGGGCTAAACCCGGTGCTATCCTGAATTACCTCTCGGCGGCCAACAGGAGCCACGTAGGCCTTCCTCCCAGTCCTGGTTCAACTCAACACAATAACTACGTAACAGAGATTTAAGGGTTTGATGGAACCTCTCTAATGCTCCCTGACTCTGTGCATGGTATGCAGACGACATACTATGTCGGATTTTTAACTGCTTTAATACTTGGGCAAAAAGATGTGATGAAAAATTTGAGCCCTGATCACTCTGGACAACTTTTGGTATTCCAAAAATGGACATGAACTGAGTAAGTGATTTCACCACCGCCTTTGCTGTGATGGACCGCAGAGGATACGCAGCTGGATAACGTGTACTCTGGCACATCACTGTTAGCAAGTAGTTACTACCTGATTTAGACCTAGGGAGAGGACCAACACAATCAATAATTAAATGTTCAAATGGCTGTGCAGTTGCTGGTATGGGACAAAGTGGAACAGGGTTAATGACCTGATTTGGTTTACCTGTCATTTGACAAGTGTGGCAAGATTTTACAAAGCGCGAGACATCCCTCTTTAACCGAGGCCAA
Organism: Epinephelus cyanopodus; assembly: GCA_026686955.1. Lineage (NCBI taxonomy): Eukaryota > Metazoa > Chordata > Actinopteri > Perciformes > Serranidae > Epinephelus > Epinephelus cyanopodus. Next base: position 5,374,084 of record CM048928.1, read on the forward strand.
AAAAAATACTGCAGAATGTAATTATACGTTTTGCGAATACCGAGGTGACCCAACTGGTCATGTGATGCTTTAAGGACCTCGTTGCGAAACTTCTCGGGAACCACAATCTGAACCACTGGCTGTCCAACCAACCTCTCCCCCATGTGGCGACCATTTCCTCACCAGAAGGCCCTCCTGCAGCAGGTAACCACTAGCAGCGCTTCTGCCATCCTCAATGGTAAGAACAGCCTCAAACAGCTGTCCCAGGGATGGATCCGCTCTCTGCTCTGCCCCCGAGAACACTGTGAGAAACGGACAACAATGAGACTGGAACGTTAACATCAACCTCTTCACTTTTCTCTAGCTCCTCCTGCTCCACGCGGCTCATAGCTCGCGTCACAGCACAAGCTGTAAATACTTCAGGCAAATCCTGGGCAGTTTCATCCAAATTACCAATTACCACAGGTGCAGACGATACGATCGGGGGTGGTGGACCTGCCCAAACACGGCTACCAGCCAGGCCATTTCCCAGGATGATGTCCACACCTTCTATTGGTAGCTGAGGGCGGACCCCCATGGAAACCTCTCCCTGCACCAAACCACAGTCAATATAGAGAGAATGCAATGGAACAGGCTCAACATTCAGTCCCATTCCCCGCATCAACACAAAATCTCCAGTATCGGAAGCCATAGAAAAGGGCAACACAGAGCTCAGAATGTATGAGTCATAAGCAGCAGTGTCCCTCAAAATTCTCACCAGTACACTGGTGTTACCTCCATCCAGCGACACACGGCCCTCCGACATGAATACTGAAAAATCAGGCTCCCGCTCCCTCCTGGGCTGTTGAGGATGAGAGACAAAAGAGACAGGCTCCACAGACACAGCACAAACCCCAGAATTACCCTGTCCCCCACTATTTTCCCATCGAGCATTAGCTTTGGGACAGTCAGCCTTCCAGTGCCCCTTCTCCTTACAAAAGTTACACACATTTGGAAACACAGGCTGAACCTGGCCCCGTGTTGTAAGTTCAGACCTACCATGGCGTGAGTAACGTTTCTCCTCCCACTTTGCTGGGGCATGATACGTACCAGCACTCTCAGAGGTCCGGAAATCCCTCCTATGGGTCAGCACATACTCATCAGCCAGTGAGGCGGCTTCAGCTGCAGTCTTTACTTTGTGTTCACTAATATAAACTGCAATGTGACTGGGGATAGAATTTTTAAATTGCTCCAAAACAACCATATCACACAAGGCATCAAAAGTGTCAACCGCTGCGGCAGTACGCCACCGACCAAAAAAGGTAACCAGGTCTCTGGCGAACTCAACATGGCTCTGCTTGCCAGACTTCTCCCAAGATCTGAATTTCTGGCGGTAGGCCTCAGGAACTAATTCATAGATTTTTAATACGGCCCCTTTAACTGACGCATAAACCCTGCTTTCTGCCACTGACAGGGCTGAATAAGCTTCCTGAGCCCTACCTGTTAACACACATTGCAATAGTAAGTCTGATCGGGGTCAGCCCAACCCCTAGCCTCAGCTACACGCTCGAACAAAGAGAAAAATGTATCGGGGTCCCGCTCATTAAACTGAGGGACTAATCGTAGATTGGTGGCAACATCAAATGCCAACCCGGAACTACCAGTGGCATTAGAGGCACGAGCGGCCCCTTCAGCCTGTAAACTCAACCGGCGTTCCTCCAATTCCAGCTTCTTTAGCTCCAGCTGCTGCTGCATATTCAACTTGCGTTCCTCTAACTGCAGCTGCATATGCAATAACTCTCTCCTCTGCTCAAAAGTCAAAACAGTATCACCAAAGCTAGACACTTCCACACTATTCAGCCCCAGACCATCAGCCTGTGATTTAGGTCCAAAAACACCTCTGTCAGACAAGTTAACTCTAATAATATTCTTCATGTCTTCTTTCTTCCTCTTATCACCCACATCCAGGTCAAAATGCTCGGCAACACGTACCAATTGCTCACGCGAAAAACCATCCAGCACCATCTCTGATGGCGCGGCCAAAAACTCCTCCACACTCGCCATTACTCCCCTTCACGCAATCCACTGCTTACCTGGCCGTAAAAAAACAAAACAAAACACAAGGCTTGCAAGCCGACACAGCCACACAGCCTGAGCGTCACCGCAGCACCGTCCCTCTAACTGCCTAACGAAACTAACTAAGCTCCCCCCTAGTCTTCAGGTGCTAGTTACGGCGGGTATTTATGCACCATTTACCGTAAGCTCGGCGAGGCAACCAGCAATCGGCGACCCCCCCTGCAGCCTCGGCCGTGCTCCCGAGCATATAGCTCCAGCCACGTTCACACCACGCTACAACCCCCCCATTACGAACACCAAAGGGAGTCCGCACTTAAGCCTAGCAGGGACAGAAACAACGGCAACTTATGATGGCCGCGGCTGGCTGCCGGACCCGCTGCCTCAACTAGACAAATAAACAAAACCAAAACAAGCGTACAGTTAACCTCGCGCCCCAAGCAGCGACTAGGCAAAATGTAAACAACACTTACCCTCGTCTACTCTCGAGCAATCAGCTGAGCGTCCATTCACACAAGCCGTAACCAGCAACAGCTGTGCAGTGACGTCACGCTACCCCCAACACGGACCTCATTCACAAAAAAAACGGACGAGCCCCCACTTGTTACAACCCGGCTCTTAGGCTGCACAAAACGGGAGGGAAGACGAGGTTCAAAAATAATCAATGCGTTTATTAACATAAACGTAAGAAATACGTGAAAATCAGTGTCAGTAATCAGTAGTGTACGCGTGTGTGGATGCATGTGTATGTATGTGTGAGCGTGACAAAACCAAAAACAACAGAAAAGGCACAGCCGCGCCGCGGGGCCCTCATGTACGGCGTGGATCGAATGAGACACCGAGAGCCAGCTGGTACCAGAATATAACTGCTTCACCGGGCCCAGGTGCAGTGCATCAGCTGATGACGGTCCCTCCTGAAAGGCAAAGCAAACCAACCAGCGACCAGCAAAACCCACACACCTCCAGAGTAAAGGGAGGGGCCGTCACATAACTGAGACATGGCTTGGCACTGACGCCCCTGTTGTACTCACCGAGGCCTGCCCACCAAATTTTAATTTTTTGTTTTCTACTAGAGAGGGTAGAAGAGGAGGCAGGACGGCATCCATTACAAATGACACACTGACCTCAAATGGAGTGTCTTTTAACAGTTACAAGTCATTTGAGCACCATGCCTTTACTTTTTAGCCGCCCTCCGATTCTTTGCATCACTGTTTACAGACCACCCCATCACTCTAGTTCTTTTATCAGCGAATTCTCTGAACTTTTATCAATCATTCACACCTCTTATAGCAGGATTTTAATAACTGGTGATTTTAATCTACACGTTGATGATACCTCGGATCCAATATCCAGAGAGTTTTTAAACCTTTTAAATTGTCTTGATTTTAAGCAGCACGTCACACAGCCAACTCACAACAGAGGACACACCCTGGACCTGGTCATAGCCCATGGCCTGTCCATCAGTGTGTCCTCTGTTGTCGACCTGGCTGTGTCCGACCACTACTGTGTATTTTTTAACATCACCAGTTTTAACCAGGAGGAGGCCCCGGTGAGAACAGTGAGGAGGCGCTATCTTACTTCTGAAGTGGCTGCAAATTTTATTGAGATTTTACAGAGCACTCCTGCTGTAATTTTACCTGCACCTTGTGATTTTATCGTTGATAATTTTAACAGTAAACTGAAGTCAGCTCTCGACTCAGTAGCTCCACCTGTAACGAAAACAATAAAAAGAAAACCTACACCCCCGTGGAGAAAAAACAATGAAATTAATAAACTGAAAAGACAATGCAGGAGTGCTGAGAGAAGATGGAGAAAGAGTAAACTGACCGTTCATTATGAGATTTTACGTCAACAACTCAAAACCTACAATAACGCAGTCAAAAAGGCCCGAATTTCCCATTTCTCACAACTCATCACCAACCATAAAAACAACCCCCGGTTCCTCTTCTCCACTTTTAATATTTTAACAGGCACTGATTTTAATAAAGTTCTTAAGACACCAACAGATGATCTTTGTGAAGACTTTGCAGACCACTTCAGAACTAAAATCAAGGACATCAGATCCAGTCTGTTATCCAAGAAAGTTCTGTCTGTTACCACACCTGGACTGTTGTCCTTGCCTGAGGAAACACTGGAGAGTTTTGCCCTGGTTGATGCAAGGACACTTGGTCGAGTCTTCTCCCAAGTAAACCCAAACACCTGCCTTTTAGATCCAATTCCCACATCACTTTTAAAGACGTTTTATGGTTTCTTTGAGGAGCAGTTTTTAAACATCATGAATTGCTCTCTTCAGACGGGTGTCTTCCCCAAGGCGGTGGTGAAGCCCTTCTGAAGAAGAGCAACTTAGACCCCAACATTCTTAATAATTACCGGCCTGTATCCAACTTACCGTTTTTAAGTAAAATTTTAGAAAAACTGGTTTTTAACCAAGTTAATGACTTTTTAAACAGAAATACCATTTTAGAGAGCATCAGTCTGGTTTTAGGAGGAACCACAGTACCGAGACAGCCCTTCTAAAGATTTTAAACGACATCAGGTGGAATTTAGATAACAAAAAGCTCACAGTGTTGGTTCTACTGGATCTAAGCGCCGCTTTTGATACGGTAGACCATCACATTTTATTAAAAAGACTCAGACACCTGGTTGGCCTCTCTGGTACTGTCCTTAACTGGTTTTGTTCTTATCTCACAGACCGATGCTTTTATGTAAGTATGGATACATGTTCCTCAGGAACCCATGAAATTTGGATGTGGGGTTCCCCAAGGCTCAATTTTAGGTCCACTTCTCTTTAATCTTTACATGCTTCCCCTTGGGGACGTCATCAGGAGACACGGCATCAGCTTCCATAGTTATGCCGATGATACACAGCTATACATCGCCGTGTCTCCTGATGACACAGGGCCAATTGATACCCTTTTTAACTGCATTGTAGACATCAAGTCATGGATGGCAGAGAATTTCCTACAGCTCAACCAGGACAAAACTGAGGTTTTAGTTATAGGTCCTGAAGGCCAGAGAGAGAAACTTTTACCAAAACTACAGGATCTTAAACCAACCCAATCAGTACAAAATTTGGGCGTGACTTTTGATTCTGAGCTGAATTTTATCCCACATATCAAAAATATAACGAAAATAGGTTTTTATCACCTTAAGAATATAGCCAGAGTCCGCCCGTTTCTCTCTCAGGCCAGTACGGAGGTGCTAATGCATGCTTTTATCTCCTGTCGCTTAGATTACTGTAATGCCCTGCTCTCTGGATCGATTTTTTCTCGAGGATCGATTTTAAGATTCTCTTACTGGTTTTTAAATGTCTTAACGGCCTTGCGCCCTCTTATTTATCTGATCTGCTTTTACCATATCAACCCTCGCGGACCCTGAGGTCCTCCGGCACTGGCCTTTTAACCATACCAAACCCAGAACAAAAACCCATGGTGAGGCAGCATTTAGCCACTATGGCCCCCATCTGTGGAACAGCCTGCCGGAGAGCCTCAGGACTGCAGAGACTGTTGATATTTTTAAAAGAAGATTAAAGACGCACCTTTTTAATCAGGCTTTTAACTAATATTTGAACTCTTCTTATGTTCTTATCTGGTGCTGTCGTATTTTATGTTGCTGCTTTTATCTTGCTTTTTAAGATGATATTAATCTTAATAATTTTCTGTTTTTATTTATCACTGGTACTTTATTTATTCTATTTTATTTATAATCTTACGTATTTTATTTTTGGTACTGTATTTATTTTATTTTGTTTATTCTTTTAGTCCTATTTTATGCTTTTAGTCTTCAGCTTTTAACTCCAGTGTTTCCTCAGGGGGGTCCTCCACACTGGAGCTGTGTCAGGCCTGCTAGTGGGGGTGCCGTCCTTGGGTCCCTTCGGCCCGGCCGGCTGGTGGTTCCTCCCTTCGATGCGGGGGTCCACCTGTCTGCCGGAGTCGGGGGGCCTGGGTGCTGGTCCCCCCGATGGCACGGCTTGCAGCTCCTCCCAGTGTGGACGACCCCAAAGGTGGCGTTTCCTTGATCCTCAGTGTCATGCCATGTCTCCCTGTTGTGTGTGAGATTGTGTGTGTGTGTGTGTGTGTGTGTGTGTGTGTGTGTGTCTAGTATGGAGGGTGGGAGGGAGGGGCTTTCTTTGTAACTGTTTTTCTTTCTTGTGTTAATTGTTTTTAATTCTGCAAAGCACTTTGTGTTGCATGTCCATGCAGGAAAAGCGCTCTACAAATAAAGTTGATTGATTGATTGATTGATTGAACAATCTTCAAAACATGGCCGGTTAGCTCAGCTGGTTAGAGCGTGGTGCTAATAACGCCAAGGTCATGGGTTCAATCCCCATACTGGCCAATGACAAGAACTAATGCTTAATGAGCTCCATGGTTCAGTTTTCTGTACAAACTTTGATATACGAAGATTATTCTGTGGACAACTTGGGCATTAAGTCCACTCAGTCTCCCATGAGAAGCAAGTGGTCCTCAAGTTAAGATGTTTCCCCTCCACTGACACCAACCTGGGAAGCGGTTGCCTCAGATGGTTAGAGCGTGCTGCCAAAAACGCCATGGTCAAGGCTTTATCCCCATACTAGCCAATGATTAAAAACAAATTTGACATAAATACCAAAATTTGGGACCAGGTGGTCTAATCGACAAGGTGTCTAACTTCGAATCACAGCATTGAGGATTCCTGTTCCTTTGTGGCTGGAAGCTCTTGCCTGATATTATTATGATATTATGTAGAAGGTGGGTATTCGTTCCACAAAGTCTCTCATATGCGGTCTACCAATTCAGGTAATTCCCCCCCGACAGAAGCTAACGAACCAGCAGCCATACTGTTTGCCATTATGACAATGGTTAGCTATCTCCTACTTAGCAGCTAAACCATGGAACTTTTCAAGCATAAACACTAAATTTCATGGGACCACGTGGCCTAATGGACAAGGCGTCTAACTTCGAATCAGAGCATTGAGGATTCCTGTTCCTTTGTGGCTGGAAGCTCCTGCCTGATAAGAACAGAATGTAGGCATTAATTCTATTAACATTCCCATGCAATGTGAGTGATGCACCAATTGAATTCATTTCCTAATGCTAACTTGGAAGGTGACCCCACCTTACTAACAGTCCCAAATGGAGTCTCTTTTGTTTTGTTTGTTATTTTGCGACCAAAAAAGATGAAGAAACTGGCCAGTGACCTCTGATGGTTAGAGTAAGGCACTAGTAATGTCACAATCATGGGATCAATCCCCTTACCAGCCATAGATAAAATCTATGTGTCATCACCTCCAGCTCTCAGCTCTGATATAAGGTTTGATATGAGAAGATGTATGTTGTTCTGCAGGAAAGAATTTTTATGGACAATGTGGGCGTAACCTCCAGTAAGTTTCAAATGCGAGACTGCCATCTACCATTCAACCTAATTCCCCTCCACACAAGCCAAGCTAAATGTTTGCCTTTACTACAGTGGTAAACTAATATTATGTAGAAGGTGGGTATTCGTTCCACAAAGTCCTTCATATGCGGTCTACCAATTCAGGTAATTCCCCCCCGACAGAAGCTAACGAACCAGCAGCCAAACTGTTTGCCTTTATGACAATGGTTAGCTATCTCCTACTTAGCAGCTAAACCATGGACCTTTTCAATTTGTAAACATGAAATGCGGGACCACGTGGCGTCTGACTTCGGATCAGAAGATTGAGGGTTCAAGTCCCTTCGTGGTTGGAAGCTCTTACCTAATGAGAACACAATGTAGGCATCAGTTACTAACTCCTCGCATGGACTGGGAGAGATCCGTCAATTAAGGTAATTCCCCTCCACTGTTGGCCACCAAACTAAATGTCTGTGCTTCAGTTCTGAGGCAGACTTTGCAACCAAGAAGACATGGGCTGATTACCCTGGTGGTTTGAGTGGGATGCTTATGATGCCAAGGTCATGGTTTCAATCCCCATACTGCCCTTAGATAAGAATCCATATGTCAGGTTCTGAAACTATAAGCTAAGCTTTTCTTAATGACAATGGTTTGCTGTCTTCTACGTGTCAGATAAACCCATGACCTTTTTAATTGTATAAATTAATAACTTCTTAGAGAGCACATGGCCTAACGGACCAGGCGTCTGACTTCAGATCAGATGGTAAAAACTTTGAATCCCTTTTTGTTTGAAAGCTCTGGCCTGATTAGTAAAGAAAATAGACATTAATTTTCTAACATTTCCATGCAACATGTGCAGTTTACCAATTAGTCATTCCCCTTTACCAACTCTTACCTGGAAGGTTTTCCCACCTCACTGCATATCCCAAATGGAGCTACATCCTTTTGTACTTTGTCTTAGCAGTTTGAGGAATGTTTTACCACCAACAACCTTCAAAACATGGCCGGTTAGCTCAGCTGGTTAGAGCGTGGTGCTAATAACGCCAAGGTCATGGGTTCAATCCCCATACTGGCCAATGACAAGAACTAATGCTTAATGAGCTCCATGGTTCAGTTTTCTGTACAAACTTTGATATACAAAGATTATTCTGTGGACAACTTGGGCATTAAGTCCACTCAGTCTCCCGTGAGAAGCAAGTGGGCCTCAAGCGAAGGTGTTTCCCCTCCACTGACACCAACCTGGGAAGCGGTTGCCTCAGATGGTTAGAGTGTGCTGCCGAAAACGCCATGGTCAAGGCTTTATCCCCATACTAGCCAATGATTAAAAACAAATTTGACATGAATACCAGATTTTGTGGGACCACGTGGTCTAATCGACAAGGTGTCTAACTTCGAATCACAGCATTGAGGATTCCTGTTCCTTTGTGGCTGGAAGCTCTTGCCTGATATTATTATGATATTATGTAGAAGGTGGGTATTCGTTCCACAAAGTCTCTCATATGCGGTCTACCAATTCAGGTAATTCCCCCCCGACAGAAGCTAACGAACCAGCAGCCATACTGTTTGCCTTTATGACAATGGTTAGCTATCTCCTACTTAGCAGCTAAACCATGGACCTTTTCAATTTGTAAACATGAAATGTGGGACCACGTGGCCTAATGGACAAGGCGTCTGACTTCGGATCAGAAGATTGAGGGTTCAAGTCCCTTCGTGGTTGGAAGCTCTTACCTAATGAGAACACAATGTAGGCATCAATTACTAAGTCCTCGCATGGACTGGGAGAGGTCCGTCAATTAAGGTAATTCCCCTCCACTGTTGGCCACCAAACTAAATGTCTGTGCTTCAACTCTGAGGCAGACTTTGCAACAAGTCGACTGGATACCCTGGTGGTTTGAGTGGGATGCTTATGATGCCAAGGTCATGGTTTCAATCTCCATACTGCCCTTAGATAAGAATCCATATGTCAGGTTCTGAAACTATAAGCTATATAGCTTTTCTTAATGACAATGGCACCAACAATTGTCTTGATTTAATGTTCGCTCTCTTTTAAATAGAACTTTTTTAATGAATGACGTGATTTTAGATAATAAGTTAGACTGTCTTCTTTTAACTGAGACATGGCTTGGCACTGACGCCCCTGTTGTACTCACCGAGGCCTGCCCACCAAATTTTAATTTTTTGTTTTCTACTAGAGAGGGTAGAAGAGGAGGCAGGACGGCATCCATTACAAATGACACACTGACCTCAAATGGAGTGTCTTTTAACAGTTACAAGTCATTTGAGCACCATGCCTTTACTTTTAGCCGCCCTCCGATTCTTTGCATCACTGTTTACAGACCACCCCATCACTCTAGTTCTTTTATCAGCGAATTCTCTGAACTTTTATCAATCATTCACACCTCTTATAGCAGGATTTTAATAACTGGTGATTTTAATCTACACGTTGATGATACCTCGGATCCAATATCCAGAGAGTTTTTAAACCTTTTAAATTGTCTTGATTTTAAGCAGCACGTCACACAGCCAACTCACAACAGAGGACACACCCTGGACCTGGTCATAGCCCATGGCCTGTCCATCAGTGTGTCCTCTGTTGTCGACCTGGCTGTGTCCGACCACTACTGTGTATTTTTTAACATCACCAGTTTTAACCAGGAGGAGGCCCCGGTGAGAACAGTGAGGAGGCGCTATCTTACTTCTGAAGTGGCTGCAAATTTTATTGAGATTTTACAGAGCACTCCTGCTGTAATTTTACCTGCACCTTGTGATTTTATCGTTGATAATTTTAACAGTAAACTGAAGTCAGCTCTCGACTCAGTAGCTCCACCTGTAACGAAAACAATAAAAAGAAAACCTACACCCCCGTGGAGAAAAAACAATGAAATTAATAAACTGAAAAGACAATGCAGGAGTGCTGAGAGAAGATGGAGAAAGAGTAACTGACCGTTCATTATGAGATTTTACGTCAACAACTCAAAACCTACAATAACGCAGTCAAAAAGGCCCGAATTTCCCATTTCTCACAACTCATCACCAACCATAAAAACAACCCCCGGTTCCTCTTCTCCACTTTTAATATTTTAACAGGCACTGATTTTAATAAAGTTCTTAAGACACCAACAGATGATCTTTGTGAAGACTTTGCAGACCACTTCAGAACTAAAATCAAGGACATCAGATCCAGTCTGTTATCCAAGAAAGTTCTGTCTGTTACCACACCTGGACTGTTGTCCTTGCCTGAGGAAACACTGGAGAGTTTTGCCCTGGTTGATGCAAGGACACTTGGTCGTCTTCTCCCAAGTAAACCCAAACACCTGCCTTTTAGATCCAATTCCCACATCACTTTTAAAGACGTTTTATGGTTTCTTTGAGGAGCAGTTTTTAAACATCATGAATTGCTCTCTTCAGACGGGTGTCTTCCCCGTGAAGCCCCTTCTGAAGAAGAGCAACTTAGACCCCAACATTCTTAATAATTACCGGCCTGTATCCAACTTACCGTTTTTAAGTAAAATTTTAGAAAAACTGGTTTTTAACCAAGTTAATGACTTTTTAAACAGAAATACCATTTTAGAGAGGCATCAGTCTGGTTTAGGAGGAACCACAGTACCGAGACAGCCCTTCTAAAGATTTTAAACGACATCAGGTGGAATTTAGATAACAAAAAGCTCACAGTGTTGGTTCTACTGGATCTAAGCGCCGCTTTTGATACGGTAGACCATCACATTTTATTAAAAAGACTCAGACACCTGGTTGGCCTCTCTGGTACTGTCCTTAACTGGTTTTGTTCTTATCTCACAGACCGATGCTTTTATGTAAGTATGGATACATGTTCCTCAGGAACCCATGAAATTGGATGTGGGGTTCCCCAAGGCTCAATTTTAGGTCCACTTCTCTTTAATCTTTACATGCTTCCCCTTGGGGACGTCATCAGGAGACACGGCATCAGCTTCCATAGTTATGCCGATGATACACAGCTATACATCGCCGTGTCTCCTGATGACACAGGGCCAATTGATACCCTTTTTAACTGCATTGTAGACATCAAGTCATGGATGGCAGAGAATTTCCTACAGCTCAACCAGGACAAAACTGAGGTTTTAGTTATAGGTCCTGAAGGCCAGAGAGAGAAACTTTTACCAAAACTACAGGATCTTAAACCAACCCAATCAGTACAAAATTTGGGCGTGACTTTGATTCTGAGCTTTTTATCCCACATATCAAAAATATAACGAAAATAGGTTTTTATCACCTTAAGAATATAGCCAGTCCGCCCGTTTCTCTCTCAGGCCAGTACGGAGGTGCTAATGCATGCTTTTATCTCCTGTCGCTTAGATTACTGTAATGCCCTGCTCTCTGGATCGATTTTTTCTCGAGGATCGATTTTAAGATTCTCTTACTGGTTTTTAAATGTCTTAACGGCCTTGCGCCCCTCTTATTTATCTGATCTGCTTTTACCATATCAACCCTCGCGGACCCTGAGGTCCTCCGGCACTGGCCTTTTAACCATACCAAAACCCAGAACAAAAACCCATGGTGAGGCAGCATTTAGCCACTATGGCCCCCATCTGTGGAACAGCCTGCCGGAGAGCCTCAGGACTGCAGAGACTGTTGATATTTTTAAAAGAAGATTAAAGACGCACCTTTTTAATCAGGCTTTTAACTAATATTTTGAACTCTTCTTATGTTCTTATCTGGTGCTGTCGTATTTTATGTTGCTGCTTTTATCTTGCTTTTTAAGATGATATTAATCTTAATAATTTTCTGTTTTTATTTATCACTGGTACTTTATTTATTCTATTTTATTTATAATCTTACGTTTTTTATTTTTGGTACTGTATTTATTTTATTTTGTTTATTCTTTTAGTCCTATTTTGCTTTTAGTCTTCAGCTTTTAACTCCAGTGTTTCCTCAGGGGGGTCCTCCACACTGGGAGCTGTGTCAGGCCTGCTAGTGGGGGTGCCGTCCTTGGTCCCTTCGGCCCGGCCGGCTGGTGGTTCCTCCCTTCGATGCGGGGGTCCACCTGTCTGCCGGAGTCGGGGGGCCTGGGTGCTGGTCCCCCCGATGGCACGGCTTGCAGCTCCTCCCAGTGTGGACGACCCCAAAGGTGGCGTTTCCTTGATCCTCAGTGTCATGCCATGTCTCCCTGTTGTGTGTGAGATTGTGTGTGTGTGTGTGTGTGTGTGTGTGTGTGTGTGTGTGTGTGTGTGTGTCTAGTATGGAGGGTGGGAGGGAGGGGCTTTCTTTGTAACTGTTTTTCTTTCTTGTGTTAATTGTTTTTAATTCTGCAAAGCACTTTGTGTTGCATGTCCATGCAGGAAAAGCGCTCTACAAATAAAGTTGATTGATTGATTGATTGATTGAACAATCTTCAAAACATGGCCGGTTAGCTCAGCTGGTTAGAGCGTGGTGCTAATAACGCCAAGGTCATGGGTTCAATCCCCATACTGGCCAATGACAAGAACTAATGCTTAATGAGCTCCATGGTTCAGTTTTCTGTACAAACTTTGGTATACGAAGATTATTCTGTGGACAACTTGGGCATTAAGTCCACTCAGTCTCCCGTGAGAAGCAAGTGGTCCTCAAGCGAAGGTGTTTCCCCTCCACTGACACCAACCTGGGAAGCGGTTGCCTCAGATGGTTAGAGTGTGCTGCCAAAAACGCCATGGTCAAGGCTTTATCCCCATACTAGCCAATGATTAAAAACAAATTTGACATAAATACTAAATTTGTAAATGTCTGTGCTTCAACTCTGAGGCAGACTTTGCAACAAGTCAACTGGTTACCCTGGTGGTTTGAGTGGGATGCTTATGATGCCAAGGTCATGGTTTCAATCCCCATACTGCCCTTAGATAAAAATCCATATGTCAGGTTCTGAAACTATAAGCTATATAGCTTTTCTTAATGACAATGGTTTGCTGTCTTCTACGTGTCAGATAAACCCATGACCTTTTTAATTGTATAAATTAATAACTTCTTAACGGACCAACTTCTTAACGGACCAGGCGTCTGACTTCAGATCAGATGGTAAAAACTTTGAATCCCTTTTTGTTTGAAAGCTCTGGCCTGATTAGTAAAGAAAATAGACATTTAATTTTCTAACATTTCCATGCAACATGTGCAGTTTACCAATTAGTCATTCCCCTTTACCAACTCTTACCTGGAAGGTTTTCCCACCTCACTGCATATCCCAAATGGAGCTACATCCTTTTGTACTTTGTCCTAGCAGTTTGAGGAATGTTTTACCACCAACAACCTTCAAACTATGGCTGGTTAGCTCAGCTGGTTAGAGCGTGGTGCTAATAACGCCAAGGTCATGGGTTCAATCCCCATACTGGCCAATGACAAGAACTAATGCTTAATGAGCTCCATGGTTCAGTTTTCTGTACAAACTTTGATATACGAAGATTATTCTGTGGACAACTTGGGCATTAAGTCCACTCAGTCTCCCGTGAGAAGCAAGTGGTCCTCAAGCGAAGGTGTTTCCCCTCCACTGACACCAACCTGGGAAGCGGTTGCCTCAGATGGTTAGAGTGTGCTGCCAAAAACGCCATGGTCAAGGCTTTATCCCCATACTAGCCAATGATTAAAAACAAATTTGACATAAATACTAAATTTGTAAATGTCTGTGCTTCAACTCTGAGGCAGACTTTGCAACAAGTCAACTGGTTACCCTGGTGGTTTGAGTGGGATGCTTATGATGCCAAGGTCATGGTTTCAATCCCCATACTGCCCTTAGATAAGAATCCATATGTCAGGTTCTGAAACTATAAGCTATATAGCTTTTCTTAATGACAACTTTTCAAGCATAAACACTAAATTTCGTGGGACCACGTGGCCTAATGGACAAGGCGTCTAACTTCGAATCAGAGCATTGAGGATTCCTGTTCCTTTGTGGCTGGAAGCTCCTGCCTGATAAGAACAGAATGTAGGCATTAATTCTATTAACATTCCCATGCAATGTGAGTGATGCACCAATTGAATTCATTTCCTAATGCTAACTTGGAAGGTGACCCCACCTTACTAACAGTCCCAAATGGAGTCTCTTTTGTTTTGTTTGTTATTTTGCGACCAAAAAAGATGAAGAAACTGGCCAGTGACCTCTGATGGTTAGAGTAAGGCACTAGTAATGTCACAATCATGGGATCAATCCCCTTACCAGCCATAGATAAGAATCTATGTGTCATCACCTCCATCTCTCAGGCTCTGATATAAGGTTTGATATGAGAAGATGTATGTTGTTCTGCAGGAAAGAATTTTTATGGACAATGTGGGCGTAACCTCCAGTAAGTTTCAATGCGAGACTGCCATCTACCATTCAACCTAATTCCCCTCCACACAAGCCAAGCTAAATGTTTGCCTTTACTACAGTGGTAAACTAATATTATATAGAAGGTGGGTATTCGTTCCACAAAGTCCTTCATATGCGGTCTACCAATTCAGGTAATTCCCCCCCGACAGAAGCTAACGAACCAGCAGCCAAACTGTTTGCCTTTATGACAATGGTTAGCTATCTCCTACTTAGCAGCTAAACCATGGACCTTTTCAATTTGTAAACATGAAATGCGGGACCACGTGGCGTCTGACTTCGGATCAGAAGATTGAGGGTTCAAGTCCCTTCGTGGTTGGAAGCTCTTACCTAATGAGAACACAATGTAGGCATCAATTACTAACTCCTCGCATGGACTGGGAGAGATCCGTCAATTAAGGTAATTCCCCTCCACTGTTGGCCACCGAACTAAATGTCTGTGCTTCAATTCTGAGGCAGATTTTGCAACAAAGAAGACATCGGCTGATTACCCTCGTGGTTTGAGTGGGATGCTTATGATGCCAAGGTCATGGTTTCAATCCCCATACTGCCCTTAGATAAGAATCCATATGTCAGGTTCTGAAACTATAAGCTATATAGCTTTTCTTAATGACAATGGTTTGCTGTCTTCTACGTGTCAGATAAACCCATGACCTTTTTAATTGTATAAATTAATAACTTCTTAGGGAGCACATGGCCTAACGGACCAGGCGTCTGACTTCAGATCAGATGGTAAAAACTTTGAATCCCTTTTTGTTTGAAAGCTCTGGCCTGATTAGTAAAGAAAATAGACATTTAATTTTCTAACATTTCCATGCAACATGTGCAGTTTACCAATTAGTCATTCCCCTTTACCAACTCTTACCTGGAAGGTTTTACCACCAACAAACTTCAAAACATGGCCGGTTAGCTCAGCTGGTTAGAGCATGGTGCTAATAACGCCAAGGTCATGGGTTCAATCCCCATTCTGGCCAATGACAAGAACTAATGCTTGATGAGCTCCATGGTTCAGTTTTCTGTACAAACTTTGATATACGAAGATTATTCTGTGGACAACTTGGGCATTAAGTCCACTCAGTCTTCCAAGAGAAGCAAGTGGTCCTCAAACGAAGGTGTTTCCCCTCCACTGACACCAACCTGGGAAGCGGTTGCCTCAGATGGTTAGAGTGTGCTGCCGAAAACGCCATGGTTAAGGCTTTATCCCCTTTTTTTGTGGGACCACGTGGTCTAATCGACAAGGTGTCTAACTTCGAATCACAGCATTGAGGATTCCTGTTCCTTTGTGCTGGAAGCTCTTGCCTGATTATATGATATTATGTAGAAGGTGGGTATTCGTTCCACAAAGTCTCTCATATGCGGTCTACCAATTCAGGTAATTCCCCCCCGACAGAAGCTAACGAACCAGCAGCCATACTGTTTGCCTTTATGACAATGGTTAGCTATCTCCTACTTAGCAGCTAAACCATGGACCTTTTCAATTTGTAAACATGAAATGTGGGACCACGTGGCCTAATGGACAAGGCGTCTGACTTCGGATCAGAAGATTGAGGGTTCAAGTCCCTTCGTGGTTGGAAGCTCTTACCTAATGAGAACACAATGTAGGCATCAATTACTAAGTCCTCGCATGGACTGGGAGAGGTCTGTCAATTAAGGTAATTCCCCTCCACTGTTGGCCACCAAACTAAATGTCTGTGCTTCAACTCTGAGGCAGACTTTGCAACAAGTCGACTGGATACCCTGGTGGTTTGAGTGGGATGCTTATGATGCCAAGGTCATGGTTTCAATCCCCATACTGCCCTTAGATAAGAATCCATATGTCAGGTTCTGAAACTATAAGCTATATAGCTTTTCTTAATGACAATGGCACCAACAATTGTCTTGATTTAATGTTCGCTCTCTTTTAAATAGAACTTTTTTAATGAATGACGTGATTTTAGATAATAAGTTAGACTGTCTTCTTTTAACTGAGACATGGCTTGGCACTGACGCCCCTGTTGTACTCACCGAGGCCTGCCCACCAAATTTTAATTTTTTGTTTTCTACTAGAGAGGGTAGAAGAGGAGGCAGGACGGCATCCATTACAAATGACACACTGACCTCAAATGGAGTGTCTTTTAACAGTTACAAGTCATTTGAGCACCATGCCTTTACTTTTAGCCGCCCTCCGATTCTTTGCATCACTGTTTACAGACCACCCCATCACTCTAGTTCTTTTATCAGCGAATTCTCTGAACTTTTATCAATCATTCACACCTCTTATAGCAGGATTTTAATAACTGGTGATTTTAATCTACACGTTGATGATACCTCGGATCCAATATCCAGAGAGTTTTTAAACCTTTTAAATTGTCTTGATTTTAAGCAGCACGTCACACAGCCAACTCACAACAGAGGACACACCCTGGACCTGGTTCAGTTTTCTGTACAAACTTTGATATACGAAGATTATTCTGTGGACAACTTGGGCATTAAGTCCACTCAGTCTCCCATGAGAAGCAAGTGGTCCTCAAGTTAAGATGTTTCCCCTCCACTGACACCAACCTGGGAAGCGGTTGCCTCAGATGGTTAGAGCGTGCTGCCAAAAACGCCATGGTCAAGGCTTTATCCCCATACTAGCCAATGATTAAAAACAAATTTGACATAAATACCAAAATTTGTGGGACCAGGTGGTCTAATCGACAAGGTGTCTAACTTCGAATCACAGCATTGAGGATTCCTGTTCCTTTGTGGCTGGAAGCTCTTGCCTGATATTATTATGATATATGTAGAAGGTGGGTATTCGTTCCACAAAGTCTCTCATATGCGGTCTACCAATTCAGGTAATTCCCCCCCGACAGAAGCTAACGAACCACAGCCATACTGTTTGCCATTATGACAATGGTTAGCTAGCTCCTACTTAGCAGCTAAACCATGGAACTTTTCAAGCATAAACACTAAAATTTCATGGGACCACGTGGCCTAATGGACAAGGCGTCTAACTTCGAATCAGAGCATTGAGGATTCCTGTTCCTTTGTGGCTGGAAGCTCCTGCCTGATAAGAACAGAATGTAGGCATTAATTCTATTAACATTCCCATGCAATGTGAGTGATGCACCAATTGAATTCATTTCCTAATGCTAACTTGGAAGGTGACCCCACCTTACTACAGTCCCAAATGGAGTCTCTTTTGTTTTGTTTCTTATTTTGCGACCAAAAAAGATGAAGAAACTGGCCAGTGACCTCTGATGGTTAGAGTAAGGCACTAGTAATGTCACAATCATGGGATCAATCCCCTTACCAGCCATAGATAAGAATCTATGTGTCATCACCTCCATCTCTCAGGCTCTGATATAAGGTTTGATATGAGAAGATGTATGTTGTTCTGCAGGAAAGAATTTTTATGGACAATGTGGGCGTAACCTCCAGTAAGTTTCAAATGCGAGACTGCCATCTACCATTCAACCTAATTCCCCTCCACACAAGCCAAGCTAAATGTTTGCCTTTACTACAGTGGTAAACTAATATTATGTAGAAGGTGGGTATTCGTTCCACAAAGTCCTTCATATGCGGTCTACCAATTCAGGTAATTCCCCCCCGACAGAAGCTAACGAACCAGCAGCCATACTGTTTGCCTTTATGACAATGGTTAGCTATCTCCTACTTAGCAGCTAAACCATGGACCTTTTCAATTTGTAAACATGAAATGCGGGACCACGTGGCGTCTGACTTCGGATCAGAAGATTGAGGGTTCAAGTCCCTTCGTGGTTGGAAGCTCTTACCTAATGAGAACACAATGTAGGCATCAGTTACTAACTCCTCGCATGGACTGGGAGAGATCCGTCAATTAAGGTAATTCCCCTCCACTGTTGGCCACCAAACTAAATGTCTGTGCTTCAATTCTGAGGCAGACTTGCAACCAAGAAGACATGGGCTGATTACCCTGGTGGTTTGAGTGGGATGCTTATGATGCCAAGGTCATGGTTTCAATCCCCATACTGCCCTTAGATAAGAATCCATATGTCAGGTTCTGAAACTATAAGCTATATAGCTTTCTTAATGACAATGGTTTGCTGTCTTCTACGTGTCAGATAAACCCATGACCTTTTTAATTGTATAAATTAATAACTTCTTAGAGAGCACATGGCCTAACGGACCAGGCGTCTGACTTCAGATCAGATGGTAAAAACTTTGAATCCCTTTTTGTTTGAAAGCTCTGGCCTGATTAGTAAAGAAAATAGACATTTAATTTTCTAACATTTCCATGCAACATGTGCAGTTTACCAATTAGTCATTCCCCTTTACCAACTCTTACCTGGAAGGTTTTCCCACCTCACTGCATATCCCAAATGGAGCTACATCCTTTTGTACTTTGTCTTAGCAGTTTGAGGAATGTTTTACCACCAACAACCTTCAAAACATGGCAGGTTAGCTCAGCTGGTTAGAGCGTGGTGGTCTTGATTTTAAGCAGCACGTCACACAGCCAACTCACAACAGAGGACACACCCTGGACCTGGTTCAGTTTTCTGTACAAACTTTGATATACGAAGATTATTCTGTGGACAACTTGGGCATTAAGTCCACTCAGTCTCCCATGAGAAGCAAGTGGTCCTCAAGCGAAGGTGTTTCCCCTCCACTGACACCAACCTGGGAAGCGGTTGCCTCAGATGGTTAGAGCGTGCTGCCAAAAACGCCATGGTCAAGGCTTTATCCCCATACTAGCCAATGATTAAAAACAAATTTGACATAAATACTAAATTTTGTGGGACCAGGTGGTCTAATCGACAAGGTGTCTAACTTCGAATCACAGCATTGAGGATTCCTGTTCCTTTGTGACTGGAAGCTCTTGCCTGATATTATTATGATATTATGTAGAAGGTGGGTATTCGTTCCACAAAGTCTCTCATATGCGGTCTACCAATTCAGGTAATTCCCCCCCGACAGAAGCTAACGAAACCAGCAGCCATACTGTTTGCCATTATGACAATGGTTAGCTAGCTCCTACTTAGCAGCTAAACCATGGAACTTTTCAAGCATAAACACTAAATTTCATGGGACCACGTGGCCTAATGGACAAGGCGTCTAACTTCGAATCAGAGCATTGAGGATTCCTGTTCCTTTGTGGCTGGAAGCTCCTGCCTGATAAGAACAGAATGTAGGCATTAATTCTATTAACATTCCCATGCAATGTGAGTGATGCACCAATTGAATTCATTTCCTAATGCTAACTTGGAAGGTGACCCCACCTTACTAACAGTCCCAAATGGAGTCTCTTTTGTTTTGTTTGTTATTTTGCGACCAAAAAAGATGAAGAAACTGGCCAGTGACCTCTGATGGTTAGAGTAAGGCACTAGTAATGTCACAATCATGGGATCAATCCCCTTACCAGCCATAGATAAGAATCTATGTGTCATCACCTCCATCTCTCAGGCTCTGATATAAGGTTTGATATGAGAAGATGTATGTTGTTCTGCAGGAAAGAATTTTTATGGACAATGTGGGCGTAACCTCCAGTAAGTTTCAAATGGAGACTGCCATCTACCATTCAACCTAATTCCCCTCCACACAAGCCAAGCTAAATGTTTGCCTTTACTACAGTGGTAAACTAATATTATGTAGAAGGTGGGTATTCGTTCCACAAAGTCCTTCATATGCGGTCTACCAATTCAGGTAATTCCCCCCCGACAGAAGCTAACGAACCAGCAGCCAACTGTTTGCCTTTATGACAATGGTTAGCTATCTCCTACTTAGCAGCTAAACCATGGACCTTTTCAATTTGTAAACATGAAATGCGGGACCACGTGGCGTCTGACTTCGGATCAGAAGATTGAGGGTTCAAGTCCCTTCGTGGTTGGAAGCTCTTACCTAATGAGAACACAATGTAGGCATCAGTTACTAACTCCTCGCATGGACTGGGAGAGATCCGTCAATTAAGGTAATTCCCCTCCACTGTTGGCCACCAAACTAAATGTCTGTGCTTCAATTCTGAGGCAGACTTTGCAACCAAGAAGACATGGGCTGATTACCCTGGTGGTTTGAGTGGGATGCTTATGATGCCAAGGTCATGGTTTCAATCCCCATACTGCCCTTAGATAAGAATCCATATGTCAGGTTCTGAAACTATAAGCTATATAGCTTTTCTTAATGACAATGGTTTGCTGTCTTCTACGTGTCAGATAAACCCATGACCTTTTTAATTGTATAAATTAATAACTTCTTAGAGAGCACATGGCCTAACAGACCAGGCGTCTGACTTCAGATCAGATGGTAAAAACTTTGAATCCCTTTTTGTTTGAAAGCTCTGGCCTGATTAGTAAAGAAAATAGACATTTAATTTTCTAACATTTCCATGCAACATGTGCAGTTTACCAATTAGTCATTCCCCTTTACCAACTCTTACCTGGAAGGTTTTCCCACCTCACTGCATATCCCAAATGGAGCTACATCCTTTTGTACTTTGTCTTAGCAGTTTGAGGAATGTTTTACCACCAACAACCTTCAAAACATGGCCGGTTAGCTCAGCTGGTTAGAGCGTGGTGCTAATAACGCCAAGGTCATGGGTTCAATCCCATACTGGCCAATGACAAGAACTAATGCTTAATGAGCTCCATGGTTCAGTTTTCTGTACAAACTTTGATATACAAAGATTATTCTGTGGACAACTTGGGCATTAAGTCCACTCAGTCTCCCGTGAGAAGCAAGTGGTCCTCAAGTTAAGATGTTTCCCCTCCACTGACACCAACCTGGGAAGCGGTTGCCTCAGATGGTTAGAGGGTGCTGCCGAAAACACCATGGTCAAGGCTTTACCCCCATACTAGCCAATGATTAAAAACAAATTTGACATAAATACTAAATTTTGTGGGACCACGTGGCCTAATCGACAAGGCGTCTAACTTCGAATCAGAGCATTGAGGATTCCTGTTCCTTTGTGACTGGAAGCTCCTGCCTGATAAGAACAGAATGTAGGCATTAATTCTATTAACATTCCCATGCAATGTGAGTGATGCACCAATTGAATTCATTTCCTAATGCTAACTTGGAAGGTGACCCCACCTTACTCTAACAGTCCCAAATGGAGTCTCTTTTGTTTTGTTTGTTATTTTGCGACCAAAAAAGATGAAGAAACTGGCCAGTGACCTCTGATGGTTAGAGTAAGGCACTAGTAATGTCACAATCATGGGATCAATCCCCTTACCAGCCATAGATAAGAATCTATGTGTCATCACCTCCATCTCTCAGGCTCTGATATAAGGTTTGATATGAGAAGATGTATGTTGTTCTGCAGGAAAGAATTTTTATGGACAATGTGGGCGTAACCTCCAGTAAGTTTCAAATGCGAGACTGCCATCTACCATTCAACCTAATTCCCCTCCACACAAGCCAAGCTAAATGTTTGCCTTTACTACAGTGGTAAACTAATATTATGTAGAAGGTGGGTATTCGTTCCACAAAGTCCTTCATATGCGGTCTACCAATTCAGGTAATTCCCCCCCGACAGAAGCTAATGAACCAGCAGCCAAACTGTTTGCCTTTATGACAATGGTTAGCTATCTCCTACTTAGCAGCTAAACCATGGACCTTTTCAATTTGTAAACATGAAATGCGGGACCACGTGGCCTAATGGACAAGGCGTCTGACTTCGGATCAGAAGATTGAGGGTTCAAGTCCCTTCGTGGTTGGAAGCTCTTACCTAATGAGAATTCATAACTTCTTAGAGAGCACATGGCCTAACGGACCAGGCGTCTGACTTCAGATCAGATGGTAAAAACTTTGAATCCCTTTTTGTTTGAAAGCTCTGGCCTGATTAGTAAAGAAAATAGACATTTAATTTTCTAACATTTCCATGCAACATGTGCAGTTTACCAATTAGTCATTCCCCTTTACCAACTCTTACCTGGAAGGTTTTCCCACCTCACTGCATATCCCAAATGGATCTACATCCTTTTGTACTTTGTCCTAGCAGTTTGAGGAATGTTTTACCACCAACAACCTTCAAAACATGGCCGGTTAGCTCAGCTGGTTAGAGCGTGGTGCTAATAACGCCAAGGTCATGGGTTCAATCCCCATACTGGCCAATGACAAGAACTAATGCTTAATGAGCTCCATGGTTCAGTTTTCTGTACAAACTTTGATATACGAAGATTATTTTGTGGACAACTTGGGCATTAAGTCCACTTAGTCTCCCATGAGAAGCAAGCGGTCCTCAAGCGAAGGTGTTTACCCTCCACTGACACCAACCTGGGAAGCGGTTGCCTCAGATGGTTAGAGTGTGCTGCCAAAAACGCCATGGTCAAGGCTTTATCCCCATACTAGCCAATGATTAAAAACAAATTTGACATAAATACCAAATTTTGTGGGACCACGTGGTCTAAACAACAAGGTGTCTAACTTCGAATCACAGCATTGAGGATTCCTGTTCCTTTGTGACTGGAAGCTCTTGCCTGATATTATTATGATATTATGTAGAAGGTGGGTATTCGTTCCACAAAGTCTCTCATATGCGGTCTACCAATTCAGGTAATTCCCCCCCGACAGAAGCTAACGAACCAGCAGCCATACTGTTTGCCTTTATGACAATGGTTAGCTATCTCCTACTTAGCAGCTAAACCATGGAACTTTTCAAGCATAAATATACCATACCAGTGTGACCGCCCCTGCTTGGCTGCGTGGGTTGGTTCAGCAGGTTGTCATGCTGTCTGTGATGAAGTAATTGGTGACATGTTGTTGTATTGTCTTTCTCCCGAGGTAAACAGTTGATCAATTCATAATCCTAATCTCGAGCACTTGGGCCTCTCTCTCTCGACCCTTCGCTAGTGCCCGTACTTTTGTTTGGCTTTTCTTTCAGGTTATCTCCACAACACCACACTTCGCATGTTGAACAAGGCACCTGACATCAGATCAGAAGGTAAAAAGTATGAATCCCGTTTTGTTTGAGTTGTAAAGGAAGTCGACATTCATTTCTCTCACATTCCCCTGCAACATGAGCAGTTTACCAAATGAGATTGTTTACAGAAAAATGCATGCAAATACTCGTGTCTTATTTGTTGACAATTTTTTTTAATTCTATTCTGTTGTAATTTTATTCTACAAGCTGGTACTGCAACACACTGGGACGAACTGGAATTTTTTATTTTTTTGTAATTCAAAGAAAGGAACAACTTAATGTGTTACATTTGTTGAATTTACATGACTAATAATTAAGAAATTGTCAGACAGCGTTTCAGCATGTTAATAAGGTCTTGGAATTTCTCCCAAGGTGAAAAAGGAGTGTCATGTGGTTAGTGCACTATTTAGATTGTTTCCCAAACACAATAAATTAACTACCGGTGTGGATACAAAATGAAATAAAATATTAAATGACTCAGTCATTTTACTTTAGTTGATAACTCCAACTTTTAAGATAAATAGAAGGATAAAATAGAGATTGTGAAGCTGAATGCTCTGACTTAGGCATCATCTTGTGAGGATTATGCTCTGTTACCTTTGCCTGGTATGGTGTTCAAGCAATAGTACTTGAACAAACTAATCATGAAAAACGACATAGATCCATATGACTGGGCATCTTAAGGCTAGATTACCGACCCCAATGCAGACATTGGAAACTCTTGTTTTGTACTGGGTGCATACGGTATGGCAACAGAGATAACAGTGCACATACCACACAAGATGGCGCCCCCATACCACACAGGATGACACACCCTCACATTCTTCATAACATTTTATGATAATGAGTTTTAATAATGGAAAAGATCAATAACTGTGAATGCCAAATGAGCATCATTGGCTACAGCTTGAAAAATGAGTTGACTGTAAGTGTGTATAGTTCAAACTGAAATTTAAACCTCTTGGTGAACCTGCTCTCTTACTGATTCAGCTGTTTGGTCTCCAGGGGACACTAAAGCTGCTGTACTGCTTACACTGCCGTGGTGTATAGTCAGCAGGCACCTCAGACAGAGCCAATATAGTGGGTGCTGCTGACGAGCCTCAGAGCCAGCAGACTGCAGGAAGTGAGTAGATGATGGGCATGCTGTGCTCACACACAGCTGAAGGAGTGAAAACAGGTCTCTCTACTGAGCACCTCAACATGCCCAGAAGACATGGATTTGAGGCATCATGAAAAGAGAATATACCTACATATGTAGACCTTAATCAGTACATTGCAACAAGGTCATTGGAGATTGTGGCTGTTTCAGTCCTGCATATGTTGTCGTAAATACTGTCCAGATTTTATATAACAGTATTCTTCAGTTTTTATTACTTAGGTCTTCAGTTTGAAAGTTTATTGTTGACCTTGGAGACAGCAGTTTTACAAACCTGTCTCAACTCACAGTGCATTTACTTGCTTGTTCTGCAGCTCTTAACTTTCAATGTTACACTGACAAGAAGTCCTAAAATGCTAAGACAAATAAAAAGAGTTGTAAAGAATCAAGAAGTCAGACTAGTGTAAACAAACCCTGGTTAGTCACACTTCAGTATAAGGGTGTGTTTAAGGGTGCTCACCCACAATATGACAATTTGTGAATCAGAAAGTCATGCCATTTTTCCTTGAAATTGTCAAGACACCTTTTTTTTCTTACATGTCTCCATGGATAAATGCCATATATATATATATATAACATACACACACACACACACACACACACACACATATATACATATATATATGTGTGTGTATATATATATATATATATATATATACACACACACATATATATATATATACATATATATATATACATATATATATATACATATATATATATATACACACACACACACACATATATATATATATATATATATATATATATATATATATATATATACACATAGAGAGAGATAGATAGATAGATAGATAGATAGATAGATAGATAGATAGATAGATAGCCTTGGGAACCTTAGAAATATTGCCAATCGTTGCCAAACATAATACACAATTCAATTTATTTTATTATTTATGTATATGTATGAAATAATCGCACAGGACCAAGGATGAATGACCATACCATTACTTTTATTGTAGATATACTGGGCTACAATTATAAAAAAAAAAAAGAAAATTAAAAGAAAAAAAAAAATCCAAACAAAAAAAAAAAATAAAGGTATTTGTGATCCATAAGGTGCAGACCGCAAACCACTGCAGCACGGTATACAGTATGAGTGAGGAGTTCAATTTCTATTCCAATGTCCCTTAAACATTTGCTGCAGGTTGTGATGGCCCATAATTCCCCATACTGATAACAGTTCATCACTCCATCTGTTCAGCTCCACTCTGCTGGTGTTCTGCTGCTCAGTGACCATGCCCACCCCTTGCCCCACCCCTACTCCCAACCAACCCCCCCACCCTGCAAAGAGTCACTGTTGGTGCTTTCAGCTGGCTTTATGAGACCAATATCTTCCCTCCCCACCCCACGTTCATTGTTTATCAAAGGCATTTCAGTTCTCTGTTAGCACTGATCACACGAACATAAACTTTAAGGAAAAATCCACCCTAAAACACCCCTACTGTTGGAAAACAGACAGGCATACCAGGCTTCATTTTCTGGTTTGGTGAGTTTTTTTGTTTTTCAGTTCCTCTGAATGCCTAGTCAAATGACATCACGTGATGTGACACCACATCCAGATAAAGTTCCTAAAAGAAGTAAAAGCAATCTAAGGACTTCTGTAAACCAGGGCCCTCGGAACGTGAGCTGGGCTTTGATGCCAACTTTTTTTAGTGGCCAAATAGTGTAAAATCACCGCCACATGATACCCTGCAGCCCAGAAATATTTTTCCCCATTGATTTACATGGCAGAAAAGACGTCTGGGAATTGGGGATAATTTTAAAATGTTGTGAACATTACAATCCCCTCAATATGACTTTTCTCACAACTGGGATCTGATCCATTCGGCACAATAACATTTTGAAAGTCTAGAAGCCCCACGTGATTAAATCTTTTTTATCCCCATTTAATTTAAAAGAGCACTAAACCAAAGGTAGCCAGCTCGGTCTGCGGAAGTCTCTAGTAAGCCTGCTCAATGGGCACTAGCTCCCATCTGAGTGATTTCATGCATGGCAGATGAACCTTTTTGGCTATGTGAACAACTGAGCAAATTTCTTTGAGATCCTGCCTCCAACACTGTATCCAGTTCTCATTATGCATCCATGCTATAAACAGATTCTGCATATGAATGTAGATTCTGTGGGCAATGGGACAAGATTCTGTGGGCAACAAGATTCTGTAGGCTATGAGATTTTGTGGGCAACAAGATTCTACGGGGAAAGAGATTCTGTAGGCAACAGGAGAAGAC
This sequence comes from Epinephelus cyanopodus, assembly GCA_026686955.1. NCBI lineage: Eukaryota > Metazoa > Chordata > Actinopteri > Perciformes > Serranidae > Epinephelus > Epinephelus cyanopodus. Next base: position 5,401,041 of record CM048928.1, read on the forward strand.
TTGGGTGTCGAAAACATTATGGGTTCCTTTTGTCATCTGAGTAGTATTAAACAATCATATTTGTGCGGCAGGTAAAGAGTCCATGTGGTTAGTAAAAGAAGTTGAATGCCTTGGCCTAAATGCAATCTTGGAAGCCTTTGGCTATGATCTAATGATTTAGTTTTATATCAGTGTTTTTCTTTATTTTTTAATGTATCAGATATCTGCATTTATACGCAGACAGTCCCAGTTCACAGGAATTCACAAACTGGTGTATAAGTTGACTTGGCCTGTTAAAGACAAGTATGAACACTGATACAGCACATGATGTGACATCATTATGGCCCTTGATTTATCACAAAGTACAGACGCAAGTTTGAGTGGATTTTTCCTTTAAGTTCCTAATAAAGGGCTGGGGGAGGTTTTTCTTGTGTTCCAAACTAACACACCACAGGAGGAAAAAAGAGGCTGGGAGAATCACTTGAATGACATGTCCATATCAAAGTAGTCAGAGAAGAATTAAACCAAGAGTGTCAGTTCATCATTCAAGTCACGATTGGACGTGCTAGTTTGACAATTCATTTCCAAACAGCTGTATAAGGCAGGACGTCGATGTCCAGACATTTTAGCCCCAAACTGCAGAGACTTTTTTTTTACAGTGTATTTGTCAGATGATAACCTGCAGGCACATTTTGTCTCCCCTCCCATAGCCCTTTACTCTCTCTTTAAATAGGTTTGTGTAATACCAGCAATTGAAACAGCAGCAAAGCCTGAACCACAAGTTAGTCCTCTTAACATTACGGCATCATATATACACTTCTTTTTTTTTTCTCCTCCATCTTTCACTCCCTTTCACACTCTGACATGAGGTAAAGTATGGCGCCCAAGTGCAATGCTCAATTGTGCTACATGTACAAAACGAAAAGAAAAAAAAGAAAACATAATTGCCAGTACGAAAAAACATAGTCCGCTCTGAATAACGTAGGACTACGTCAACTTCAGCACTCCCACACACACACACCTCCCTCCTCAATTAAAAAAAAAAAAAAAAATACGAGGCTGTTGGATATTGATGACAAGATTAATGGTGATCCTTATTTTCATCAGTCACAGACAAAAATAGAGTGGGTGTGGCACCGTATGAGTGATTTCACATTCTATTTTTTTGTAATCCTGCCCCCCGCCGTCCCTCCTAGAGACTTACACATAATTAGTGTGTTGAATTGGTGGAAAAGTCTAATGGCTGTGTGTGTGTGTGTGTGTGTGTGTGTGTGTGTGTGTGTGTGTGTGTGTGTGTGTGTGTGTGTGTGTGCAACCGCGCGCACTACAGACCAAGGTGTTGGAGGGTGTATAACTGGTTGTACAGATACACTCCAAAGTCTGGCAACGTCTCACTAATGGGGAAAACTAAATGCACATCCCACATTTAAGGGTTTCCTGTGTGTATGTAGACTTGAGAAATAATGACAAATTGCACTCTTTTTAACTGATTGTAGAAAGATGTACTTAAGTTTCATGGGGTAACTGACTTCACATTGATTTTTAACATGAAGAATTTCAAAGATTCACACTTCAGTGTTCCCATGGTTATCTGTCGGACCCAAAGTATCAAAAGTATGGCACCCAAAGAGAGATCTGAGAGACGCTTAGCCGCAGGCAAATGAAAAAAGTCCCAAAAAAGAGTGGATTTACACTGATGCTTTTCTTTTACATGGAGCAACTTAACAAATTTTAAATTAACATCATGAACGTGAATGCTAGAGCTGTAATTTCAAATACAGTTTGTCAACTCTGAGACACACTGAGGGACATAGAGAACTCTAGGGCTGGGTATTGAAACAATCCAGTACCAAGTTGTATTGAGACTTCTGCAGTAGGGCTGGGTGTAAAAAAATATTAGGGTATCAGTACCAATAGCAGTACTCTTAAAGTGATACTGACACTTGAATTGCCCGTTTGTTTGGAGGACAGCGGCTCTGGAGACAGCAGCAACAGAAAGTTTGCTAATCCAAAGGGAAGTCAGGACAGCCCAGGATCAGACCCCCGGCACAAAAAGGAAAGAATGCAGGTATCATTTGACTGGAGATGTTTTGATACTCCTTGGTACTGAGTTATTTCAGTTGATACCTTAAAGGTCTGGAGTACCGACACCTAGCTCTGTTCTCAAGTTAAACAACACCTGCATTGAATCCTTTTTTCTTTCACCTAGATCTGGAAAAAAATGAGTGTTTGTATGGTTTTGCTTGCAGCCAATCACCACAAGCATTCTTTGATTTAATGTAACCTGTGATTGGCCCACTACCTCAGAAGCTACAGCTCATGTAGTGAAGTCTATCACAATGTATTTGACAGACTTAGCAGTTGAGCATGCTGAAATGCCACCAAAACGTTTCAAAGTATAGCTATGCTACATGCCTGTGGTGTCTGGTTGTATTTTATTGCAACTGCATGCTTCCATTCATATGATGAGTAATGAGTGAAATAGAAAAAAGTATCAAATGAAGCACCCAATTGGTACCTGTATAACACAGAGGATACTGGTACTATTTTTAACAACATCGAGCCCTAGAGGACACAACTTAAGGCTGAGGCTCATTTATGCTAAATGTTACATATGGAGATGGACAGAGTTTTCTGTCCATCCTCTGCTGTCATTTTGTCTGTATTTGTACACGTATTCTGATAGCTTGCAGTTACGGGCAAAACGCAGCTGTACCACTCAGGGATCCATGATATTCGATTTTTTTGACATTATCCGTTACGCCAATACATACCAACTTATTTGGCCAATAACCGATACCCATATATCCACTTTTTTCCCCACCTAATTTAAGTGAACATCAGGTCTCTTCTGTAGAGGAATTAATGCATGTATACTCTTTTCGTGACAACCCACCCACAGATGACATGAAATAAAATACTTTAAATGTATGTAATATTCATTCATTGTGCATTCTGATAGTTCATTGTAAAATCAGTATCGCCCAATGACGTGCCGATATTATCGTGCATCCCTTCTACTAGTGGAGATCATGGAGGCAGTGTAGCTATTTCAAGCCATATATGCCCGTAGGAGACAACTGAGACAACATTTACATAAAGACGGAACAGAACGAATCAGTAATATACAATAATAAACAGTAACACATGGTGAAAATAGTTAAAAGAATTCTCTGTCCACATGTTGGGATTTATTTAATGAGCGCACTGACCACCCCCATCTACAACACTGCCTCTGTTAAACGGTACAATAATATGACCTCCTCCACTGTCACCTCGTAGTTGTTGTGTGAAGCTTTCGCCCTCTAGTGCCATCTACTGGCTGTATCCATGCCATCACAAAGGACACATGGAAGTATGAGGGCAGTGACGTTCTCAATGTTTGAAACGGATGTATCCATTTTCGTACGTAAAGGGAGTATAAATAAGCCTATAATCAAAAAGTGACAGTCTGCCACATCTACCCATACTTATTAGCTAACATTTCATTCTCGAATGAAGCCCAAGTACCTGACCCAAAGTGGGTCTTGGGTTTACTTTCCTGTCTATATTGGTGTTAGCCTGCTACAGGTCTCTAGCTTGTGCTGAATGTTGTTGTGGAACTAACAGAACCTGAAAACAGTCTTCTGTCAGCTTGACTTTGTCTCCACCATGCACAGTTATTTCACTCTAGGCCTTTCAAATGATATCTTCATCTTTATGCTTTTAATAAACATACAAACACTGTTCACCCTGCAGAAATGCTGAGATCATCTGGCAGATGGAAGTTGTTAAATCACATGTTTGGGGGATGGATAAGCTGCCTATTTTAGACAAACTGGAGGCACCATCAACACCGGATTAAGCCTCTGTGGGGGCAAAAAGTATAACTACGGGCCCCCTACTGCCCTCGGTTTCTTTCACTCTGTGCATCATGTATTCACCGGTAAGTGTTTGTGGCAACTTCTTTAAACACAATTATTTAGGGAAATGCATCCTTTAAGCACAATATAAACTGAAATGTTTCAGGCAGTTAAAGTTGACTATGGTCACCTATACAACATGGGGCCCTAAATAATAATAATGCAGGTGTCCCCTCAAGGTCCCTTGATCTCGAATTAATGGTGCATTACTGGTGCCACATAGTGAACCAGGAAGCAAATTTGCAAATCCTAGGATTGTGAAAGAATGACCTGCCCTACGCTCCCTGCCACTGGCTTGTACTTGTTGCCTTCATTGGTTAGACTGGTTCGGTTTACGCAAGAGAAGAGGGATTGGTTGGGGTAAGACCGTCAGGGTAGGCCAATAGGAGGAAGAGTAAGGCAGGCTATTCCTTCGCTATCCTAGGGTTTGCTAATTCGTAACCAGGACCCTTTGGTCCCTCAAAGGAATCTTTAACTGCAACTACTTTGTATGAATTTGGGCCCTATTTTGGGAGCTCAGCTGCTGTTGGGTCAGTTGATGTTTTTCTTGTCATGGGTCCCAAAGTGTAGTTTAACAAACAGTATGAGGCAGGGAATATCTCCACTCTCTTAACTCAAATTTGGATTAACTGATTAAAATCTAGTCTGTGCTGACACTGATCTCCCACAGAGAAGGCACTGAGTTTTGTTTCTATTCAAGACATGAGACACAAATTACTGTGAGGGAATGTCGACTCAGTGACAGATATGTGACGTAGCCAGTAAAGTTATCACAGTAAAAGGACTACAGCATGTCACTGTCAGAGAGTTACTGAGCTGAATTGCAGTTTTGTCCACAAATGAACGGCGAGTGCACTGTCTTTTGAGGTAGAAGCACCTGCGGGTAGGATTGTATGACTGTGAATTTGATTTCAGATAGCTATATTAACACAGTTTACAAACCACACAGGTACGTGTCCCTTCCAAGCATTGTTTCTGAAGATAATTTTGTAGAAATCAGTCAAGTATACTCCCCTCTGCCTATATTTTGGAGTTAATGTCAGAGAAAAGTTTAAGAGTGCAATCTGATTACCTCTACAAGCCTTTACCCATCTGATCAATCAATCCTCTGTTTGTTTTTACCCACAATTCAAAAACAGATTCTCAACTGATGAAATTAATAGCTAGTGAATGAGGAAAAAAAGAAGTTAGGCTTATGTGCAGAGATTACATTTCCTGCCCCCCCACACAGTGTCAACCTCGAGTATGGGAGGGGGAAGAGACGACGACGCAGCTCCTCCTCTGCAGCGTGATGGCTGACGAACGGGACAACCGAATCAAACAGATTTCCAATCATTCAAAAAAGGTCAAATAAAGAGGTATTATAGTTACAGTGCAAAAAAGATGAGAAATTCAAGCTTAATACAAAAACATAGCACCAAACAAAAAAGAAAAAAATATAAAGACAAGAAAATGCATGCAATTAACTGAGGTATTCAAGTGAAAAAAAAAGGGCTTATTGATGAGAAAAAAAAAGGACATTTAGCGAGAAGCAGAATTTATCAGAACCACGAAAAAAAAAAGGCTGGTATCCTTATCCCTAGGAATTGACTTCAACCTCATAGTGTCACATCTGTTATAGCTTTGGTAGGTACGGGATGTGAGGAACACTAGTGTGTTGAAATGAATTGGCCTTTTTCACAAAGACTGTATTTGAAAAGATTCTGTGTCTTACACGAGTATCCAATGTAGAAAAGTCTGCAGCATATTGAACTTGTGATATGTCTTTCTCTTCTTATATCAAAACTGGATGATTCGCTCCGTGGAAAGACATTTAGTGCGCAAGAATGACTAATTCAATTCCATCCATTCTTGGTATCAAAACATGTTAAACCAAATCGTCAAGATAATGCCATTAACATCAAATCTCGCTCTCACACACTCTAGATATATCCATAGATTTAGAACATTTATAGAAGCAATCCAGTTGTCGTGGTTTATACATAAGCTACAAGAACATGCAACCTCAAGTGCGGTTAAAAACTAGTTTAAATTACAGTAACTGGGAATGTTGAAATTCCTATCCGTTTTGCAGGATATGAGGGTGAGCCTTAGCATCCAAGGCCAAGAATATCATTCATGTATCTTATTCTTTTTTATATATATTTATATACTTTGCTACGTATATGATTTTGGTGTCAATGTGACCACACAACTCTCAAAGTAACAGACCCTAATGGAATAAGTGCAAAAATGATTAAGAATACCATTTCAAGACAGATTTCAGACAGAAGTGCCACCAGGTTTTTGCTCCAGTGGTATCTGTTAGCCATGTCTGCCATTAGCGTTTTCAAAACCGCTTTGAAACTGACTGGCACTAGTGCACAGGCTGAGGAGTTTAGCGTTTTTTGTTGTTTTTTTTCCTACATACTTTGATTTACACCTTTGATTTAACTATATACAATCTAATACTACACAATAAGCATAAGCCTTGTCTCATCGACATAGAAGTTAACAAAAAACAAAAACGATGAGGAATAGGAATTGCGACCTGACCTTTTTTTTTTTTTTTTTAAACACTTTGCTAAACGTTAATAAAGCACTCATGTGATTACACAAAGCAGAGGGGGAAAGCAAAGATTGTGTTTGCGCAAATAAAGAAAAAAAAAAGGTAAAAGATCCGATGTGAAATCTGTTGAGAGATAAGTCTGCTTTTTTTGTTGCGTCTCCACACAGTGTTCCCTGGCTGCCTTGGTTGTGCCGTCGCAGGCTGAAGATGCAGGGCTAGCGTCGCGCTGTGTTGGAAAGCCGATGTTGCTTTTTCTCTGTTAGCGTCAATAGCTTAGATGCTAATGCTGAGAGCTCGGAGGAGGAGCTCAGTTGTTTTGGACCTGAGGTTGATTGGCTTTGAGGCTGCGCAGAGCTCGTCGCGCTGCAGCCGACTTGGCGATCCGGTAGCTGCGGCCGACTCCTTTGAACTTGCCCTTACCGACGACCTCCACTGTCACCCGGACCTTCCCATCATACGTTCTCTCTGCAGGGCTGCGCACAGAGGAAAAGGAACAAAAGGGTTTCAAACGCTACATATCATACATTCTCTGTGAGGAAACTGATAGAGACAGACCTTTGTTCTAAATTTCCTCCGTTCACTGTATCATGCAAAGTCTTCAAACACATATATACCTGTTGTCTTGATAAATTCAGTATGATGTACATTTCCACAACACTATTTCCATCAGAAGTTGTGCTTTGTAGTCTTTTGTTCTAATAATTGACATCATTGCAGTCTGTTTCCTTTCTGTTATCTCAAACTGTTCTTGTAATTATTTACAGCACAAAATATCTTTTTAACGAAAAAAAAAAAAAGTATTTGTTTCCAGTTACTTTCACTGTGCTTTAGTTTTTGAACTGCTGTTAAGTAATTCAACACAGAGATTTCACATTAAAAATCTTCCAGGGGTTCAGATAATGTATCCAGTGTCTGACATTAACGTTTTTGACTCATCTGCAAACAGGACTGGTAGATGAAAAAAATCCACTGGCCAAGAATATTGTTACCTGCCAAAATAATAAATTGCCTTCATGTGTCACAGATATATTTGTTTCAGTGCATTTCATTAAGGCAATAAGGTGTTATGTTGAAAACAAACTTTAAATAGCAGTATTATTTTTGTATACCAGTGGTTCCAAACCTTTTTCTGTAAAATGAGCAATTTGGGTGAATTTTGAGCAGATTAATTCCTGTCAATATTCCATCATAGGTAAGTTTTCCCAATATTTTAGTAACTTTTGATACAGGTTTGTATGTCTGTATGTAAATGAGTAACCACCGGAGTACGTCAAGTCTCAAATACCACTTGGTGGCCAAGCACACAGCTGATACAGACAGCCCTCCTCCCCCTCGCCAAACGCAGACTACACTGAATAGTTTGCATTTACATCTAATAAACACAGGACTTTCTGTCTAAGTGAGGAAGGAGAAAACCGACATCAGCCTATTCCATATTTCCATACGAGAAATGTAACAGCAGAAGCAGCCACTTCATATAGACTAGTGTAAGCGCTGATCTCCTACCTGAACTTGGCAGTTTCTGGTTCCATCTCAAGCAGCTCTCTCACGGGAGAGCGTGGCACATTGGCAGAGAATTTCTCTGGAAGTGGTGAGGGGGTGGAGAGGTGAGGTACAAAAAAACATCCATAGACTTACAGTGTTTGCTAACCTGCATGAAGTGTTCAACAATCATGACTAAAAAGAACATCAGTAAATAAATGTACTTTCACTCTTCCTCACCTATAAGTGGCCTCATCATTGGATAATACACTTGCCACACGGTCTCCAATGACATCCTGCTGTCCATGTAGATTGCTCCGGCTAGTGACTCAAAGATATCCCCCATGGCCTTAGGGACCTCAATGTCCTCCTCCTTCTCCTCATCTTCTTCAGAGCGTCGCAGCTGGTTACAAAAACACACCAAGCTGTTAGCTGATGCAATAATAACACAAACACACACACACACACACACACACACACACACACACACACACACACACACACACACACAATCTAAACAGGTTCTTTAAACAGGGGGAACCAGCTGCCTTACTATCTTTTCTTTTTTTCTTTTTTTTTTTTTTATTGGTGTCCCATATTTGACATGACAAATGCTGGAAAACAGGTTAGTAAACAGTAGAAAGCAGCCTGCATCTATATTTCTTTACGGCATCACCTAGACAACAACATTGAGAGGAGCAGCGACCAGCATGTAAACTGGCTGACCGACACGCTGCAGCATTAACCAAATTAAAACATCTCTGCGGTGAAAAAAATAACTCTCTGCTCAGTCTGTTTTACTTTAAAAACCCTGTGTTTGGTTGTTTCGTTTACATGCAATAAAGTTATTAGAAACGCTACAAGACAATAGAGTGGGCAGAGGACAATGATTTTTTTTCCACAGACTGTCTCATTTAGTGCTCTGTAAGTATAATGACAGCTTCAGCAAATACGATAAAAGTATTTTTTTATAAAACTTACCAACTGTGGCTTAAAATTACTCCATAAACCTTTTATAAAAGAATCAAATATGAGCCTATCAAGATTCTCCACCCACATCATCCACTGACAGACTCAGTCTGACTGTTAAAGTGGCGATCTCTACGATTTCCATCCTGGTTGATTTGTCGACACCTGTAGTTATTGGTGGGAACAGCGGATGTAGTTTAATACTACAGGTCACACCATTCTGGGAGCTGCAAAACAAACTATTGTCAGTTTAATAAAGATGTCAGGCATTTTGCTGCACACAGCATGAGTCTGCAGACAGTAGGGCACAGTGAAAGGAGTTGTTGGAGGTGTGCAGCTTATTGCCTGCAGTTCTTCATCTATTAATTCTCATTTAAAACAGACCGCACGGACTGCATTTTTTCATCTGCGTAATATTGCGAAAATTAGGCCTATCCTGACCCGAAAAGATGCAGAAAAATTGGTCCATGCTTTTGTTATCTCAAGGCTGGATTACTGTAACTCTCTATTATCAGGTAGCTCTAGTAAGTCTTTAAAAACTCTCCAGCTAATTCAGAATGCAGCAGCACATGTACTAACAGGAACTAAGAAACAAGATCACATTTTTCCTGTTTTAGCTTTTCTGCACTGGCTCCCTGTAAAATCCAGAATTGAATTTAAAATCCTACTGTTAACCTATAAAGCTCTAAATGGTCAAGCTCCACCATATCTTCCCTAAAGTCTCCAAAAGTGGATCAGGAGCCAGAGCCTTCAGCTATCAGGCTCCTCTCCTGTGGAATCATCTTCCTGTTGCGGTCCGGGAGGCAGACACCGTCTCCACATTTAAGACTAGACTTAAGACTTTCCTCTTTGATAAAGCCTATAGTTAGGGCTGGCTCAGGCTTGCCCTGTACCAGCCCCTAGTTAGGCTGACCGGGCACCTTCTCTCTCTCTCTCTCCCTCTCTCTTTATTATGCTGATCTGTTCTGTACGACATCTACTGCATGTCTGTCCGTCCTGGAAGAGGGATCCCTCCTCAGTTGCTCTTCCTGAGGTTTCTACTGTTTTTTTTCCCTGTTAAAGGGTTTTTTTGGGGAGTTTTTCCTTATCCGCTGTGAGGGTCCAAAGGACAGAGGGATGTTGTATGCTGTAAAGCCCCGTGAGGCAAATTGTGATTTGTGATATGAGGCTTTATAAATAAAATTGATTGATTGAACTTCTCATTGTGGCTGCTCCTGACTTTTCCCTCACTCCTTGTGATATTTAAAACAAATCTGCTGTCAACAAAAGCCCTTGTCTTGTGTAGTCCATGCATTTTAATGAATGACAGTGGTAAGTGTGAATCTCATTGCAAAACACACTGCATTTCTTGTGACCCTTTCATGACAAAAGTCAACTTATGTTTTGCCAGTGAAATGTTTTATTAGTGTGAAGCTGCAGCAGTAGGATGTGTTGGGTTTGCATTAGCAGTAACTTGATACAGCATTTTTTCCACAGACATCGGCTGAGACCCAGGGCCATACTGTTACCTCATTAAGCGATAGTAACTTAACAGACATTTATTTAAATGAAAATCTTTGAGGAAAGCATGCTGCATTTGCAGCTTCATCATGTTGTTGTTACGCATATTACTGCAGCATGTTTCTGTATTTGTCTCAGCTGTATGTTTGTGTATGTGCCTGCTGTCTCAGGCAAAGAGTACCTCTCCAGCAGAATGAGAGGAGATCTGGTGCCAAGATAGCCATTTCCAGGCAAATTAAATCCAACTGCGTTTTCTCTTCACTGCTGAACTCATTGGAATATGAAACAGATTCATAAAAGCTGACAGCCTTGTTACTCGGGCAGATCTTTGTGAATACGGACTATTATTTTCGGGGGAAAAAACCGACAACAGCAGAGACTAGGTTTCTTGCTACAGGGCTTTGTTGTTCAGTACTAATGCTAGCTGTGTTTCTGGCAGAAACAGAACTCACCTCAGAGTCCATGCCTTGCATCTCGTTCTTCTCCAGCTGAAACTGCACAAAGTCATCGATGACGTGGAAAAGCTCAGGTGAGATGGCCTTGAAGTACTTGTGGTAGTCATACTTGACGGCCAGAGAGGCAAAGATGGTATTGTTGACGAGTGCTGAGCGCAGGTCGGTCAGCACGCCAGGAGAGTGCTGCCGCGGGTCTTCATAAAGGTGCTTTGTTATGAGGTAGTCTAGAATTGCATCACCAAGGAACTCCAGCCGCTGGTAACAATCTGAAGAAGAAAGAAAACTAGAATTACCACTTTGTGGTTGTATGCCTCCTCAAACCAGTCAAATTGAAGTTAATTTACATCCATGTCTGTGTAAACATGGATGCTTCACACATCTTCCTCGTGGCAGCACAGACGGTCTATACAATGAGCGCATTTCCAAGGTGGACACCCAAGATTAGTGCCACCAATTCAGTATCTGACCAAATGTCTCCCCTTCTGTTCCTGAGACATGAAACTGAGTAATCGCAGGAAAAGTGCTTTTTCACAGAACATAAAATGCCTCTGGCCATGGCTATCGCTAGCGTGGAGGCATAAAAACACAGTCAGATTTGTGGGTAGATGAGTACATTCAAGCACTAACTACCAATGGATAAAATATATGAAAGGTGTAACTTTTAATGCCACTTATCACCAACACTGCAGTTTCCCTCAGCTCTACTGAGCATGCTTTTCTGCCATGATATTTTACTCTCATCTGCCTGGTTTCAATGACAAAGCTCTGACAAAGGAACCGTACACTATCTGCTCAGTTAAAGACTAGCAGGTGAATACAGAGGAGCATTTATTAGCTAGAGACAGGTACATTTTCAACACAGAGTTCATACACATGTCCCATTTAAAATTCCATTCTTTTCTACACATAGATTATCAGACTTCTCTGTAGATTTTTTGAGCACATTTGACATCTGAGTACAATAGCTAGTTTATTATGTAAATAAATGGGTTTAAAATCCAACTGTGAACATGAACGCTACATTCTGACTATGCATGCTAATATCTTGTCAAATAACTACACAACCAGACAAGTCATCTCTGCCCAGAGGGGAATTTCACTAACCACTGCAACCTATGCTCAAATTATTTTCCCTTAACATATTGAATTATTAATATATTATTGTTATCCACAAATTTTGAATATACACAGGGGTGCAGTGGTTGGCAAGGTCAAAGCCGGGGGGGGGCCTTCTGCACAGAGTCTGCATGTTCTCCCTGTGTCAGCATGGGTTTTCTCCGGATGCTCCGGCATCCTCCCACAGTCCAAAGACATGCATGTTAGATTAATTGGTGACTGTGAATTGCCTGTAGATGTAAATGCTAGACTACTTTTATATTTGGTTATTTGTGATACGAAAGATACTGCAGCAACTTCTTTCAAACTCTCTTGGTCATGAATGTCTGGACTTGGCTCAGTTTTAAGGCACTTAGAGCAGAACTGTTTTGTGGGCTGTAACGTACAGAGGCAGTGAAGGCAGCTCCATGAAGGAGTGCACATTCAGTAGCATACCATACTTTAGGCATGCACGGTAGCTCATCATTGGTATCGGGCCAATATTGGCTTTAAAATGAAAGAATGATCAGAATCAGTTAACATGCGTTTTCTTATCTTGCACAATAAATGAATATAACATACACAGAGAAGTATTGAATACCATGTCTCCATCTGCTGATGGGCCATCACCTGCAAAATATGATGTGCATTACGCAACAGAAGAGACTTGATAATGGGAAAAAAGTGGCTCGATCAACAACAGTATGTCTTATCAGCCAATTAAGCTGATATATAGCATGTCGGATATGTACAAAACTCCAATATTGTGCATCCCTACCATACTTCTTGCCTTGCTCTGACAACATCAAGCTTGCTCTGGCCTGCACATTCTCAATCAGGGGTGAATATTTTGGCTGTGCTGCCTGCCTGCTCCACACACTTGTATGGTCATTTTTATTTTAGAATTTCCAATTTCATTTGGGCAACAATCTGGGACAAAAAATTTTTCTTTGCCCAACTCAAAAGCAGTGGGGCTTGTTCTCCCGAGCCATCTCTGACACAAAGGAGACAGTCTTCGGAAGAAGAAGGGTTTCCAACAAGGAAAGATGGATAACAGACGGGACATGAAAATTGACTGATGAAAGGAAGATGGCCAAGATAAGAAGATAACAGAAGAGGAGGCTCCGGAGATGGAGGATAGAAGATGAGGAGTACAGACGCCTGAACAAGGAAGTGAACAAGGAAGAGCTACAGAAATGACAAGAGAAGATGGCTAGAGGAGAAAGCAAGGGAAGCACAGGAGGCAGCAGAGAAGAACAATATGAGGACACTGTACAGGATCATGCGAGAGCTAATAAGCTCTAGAAGCAGGTTAAAAGAGTAAGGTAAAAAACTCCAAACACAGTGTGCTGCAACAACTGGCGGGGCATCATACTGCTGTCTATCCCTGGCAAGGTATTCTGGTGTTCTGCTCCAACACCTAAAAACCGAGGTGGATAACATCCTAAGGGAAAGCAAGCTGGCTTCCGGAAGGGAAGGTCCTGCTCCGAACTAGGGTTACTTGTCACGATACTAAAATTTCAAACTAGATATCGATACCCAGGAAAATATTCAATACTCAATACCATTTTCGATACAGCAGCAAAAAATTGTCATTTTTTAAATAAATATCAGAACAGTAACATCAATGATAACAACAAAAAATCCCCCCAAAATAAATAACAACCAGAAACAAGATCTGTCCATACAAATGTATTTATCTACAGCCCTGTTTATTTTCTGTGCTTCTGCTGAATTGGCACCATATTTTCATTGCTGATCAAATGGAGTTGGTACTTTAGGCTCAGGATGCTCCTGTTTCTACCTCACTATGTGATCAGAGAACCAAGGGTTACGGGAGAACCCAAACGTTTTTTCAGCTTCAATCTGTGACTTTACAGTTAACATAACTTTTCAGACACATATAATTATGTTGTCCTGTTAAACTAACATTGTCTACTAATGTTACAGATGGGCATGACTGTTAAAGTTTTCTGCTTAGCTCCCACATTAACATTATAAGTTGTATTTTAGTTTGATGCTGGCGACACCAGCTGCTCAGCTGCTAGTGAGGGGAGGGGCTGTACCTGCTGTCTGCAGCGTGCTTTGTTCACTTCCCTAAATATTTCCAAAGAGAGCTTTTTTCCTTTATCATTTTTGACCAAAACTGGCTGCTCTGATCCTCCTGCAGCCGCACTGGCCATATTACAGCAACAGAAATGTGTGCATGCATGCACAGCGACGACAACAAGCCGGGTTGCAGCGAGGGCTCTGTGCCTGCCAGACGCTGCCTGCAGAGCGTGTGTCCGTTGGACCCGTTGCGTGCACCTGACAGGCGCTGAGGTGGCGTGCACTGTTAGTATCAATACTTTTGTAAATTAGTATTCTATCCGGATACAGCGTTTGAGTATCGATACTTTTCAGAGTATCGATACTTTTGACAACCCTACTCTTCACTCTTCGCAACATCATAGAACAGTGCCAATATAATCAATTACATCAATTTCAAGAAAGCATTTGACAGCATCCACCGGGAATCACTGTGGCAGATTGTCCAGCTGTATGGAGTGCCGTCCAAATACGTGAACATGTGTAAGAACCATCAGCGGCACAACCAATGACTTTGACATTGTGACCGTTGTAAGACAGGGTTGCATTCTATCATCCTTGCTCTTCCTTATCGTTATTGATTTTGTGATGAGGAAGAAGCAAGGAGGGTCGCTAGGGACCTGAGAAAGTGGAAGGGACTCATTGTCCAATGTTCCAATAGGAACGGGAGGAACTAAGTCTTTTCTTTTTTTACTCTACTTGTTCAGACCTGGAAATAACTTAAATCTAATTCCATACTTTTCCGTACTGCATAGGAACCATGTCAAGAGTAAGCAGAAACCAAACGAGCGCTAAAAGGACGTTATGTTACGACGTTACGTTAAATGTTAAGCATGTTTCAAACCACTGATTTACTAAATTGGGTTTCAAAATTAAAAATGAGGAAGTGTTTTTGCCAGTAAAGACCTCAGTAATTCAGTTGCTATGAAACATCTGTAGTGCTGTTCAGTAAAAAGTTAAAGTGACTGCAGCATCACAAACTCTGACAAAACCTCCAAAAACAATAGTTTCAGGAAGCCAAAGGATTTATTTAAATCCATAAATGTAGCTATGACCTGGTTTTACTGTCATCTGCATACCTGGCGAAATGTGTGGTATCCATGCCAATCTAAAGAAAATATGTTGTTCATTTAGTTACTGCTGTAGCATTTTGTAGTTTGAGGTATGCTGTGTTTTTTGTTTAAAGTAAGAGACAATATATCCCCAGTTTAGATCATTATTTAAATGCTTTCTGATCAAGTGCCAGGTCTGATGTGTTGACAATATCAAACAATACCTCTTGTACATACATTAGAAAATCAGTTTTGTCAGTGGGTTCAGTCAGCTACACAACAGTTCCATCTGACAGCTGGTCACTGCAAATCTAATATCTATGTGAGGACTGGCTTATGTGGTACAACCAGTTTAAATTTAGTGTAAATGTCCATTTAGTGAACACCCTTTACTCTTTCCACTTTGACTGTTCCTCTTGTTCCAACTCATTCCCCCTTTTTACTGTTTCATCAATTTCATCAACAAACACACTCTCACACACACACACAAAATGACATTTAACGCCGTCAACATACATTGTACCAATACTATTATCAATACTAGAATTATTACAAAATACAACCATTTAAATTTGTGTGCCCCTCCCCTAAGACATAATAAAACATATAACAATAATAATATTGTGCACTGATCAATTCCAAGCTCCAACTTCTGCCAACTTCTTCACCTCCCCCAGATGATACCTCTAATTCATAGACACATTATTCTGATGTGTACTGTAAATAACACGAAAAATAGCCTGAACTCTGCAGTAAACACTGAAAAAAGTATCCTGATGCTGTGCGGTGCAGTCTGACCTGTAATGGTGTTGTAATGATAGGAAGCGTGGGTGAAGGCTTGCAGGAGGTAAGCCTTGTTCTGAAAGGTGTAGTTGATCTTTCTTTCAAAGTTCTCAAAGCCAGAGATGAGGTGGTTGAGAGTTCTCTCTGCATCTGGATGGTCCAGTAAGCAGCGCGGCGGGATCTTCAGCCAGCCGTAGCACAGGTCTATGGCCATGCTCTGACTGCTCTGCACCACTGCTCCTGTCAGGGTCCCTCTCTCCAGTGGTAACACCTGCGTTCATCAAAAACAACTCTTAATACTTATGTAAACCCTCGCAGAAAGTTTTGACAAACATTGCTTTAGAGGAGCATCTCCATATGAGCTTATCTGTTATACACTATGAGCCTGATGGCTGCTTGCTAGGGCACTGCTGGCAGTTTATAAATCTTGCTTTGTCACTAAGGATGCCTTGCTATCCATGCTTTAGCTATGAATCTTCCTTATCTCTTTAAATGTGTCACTTGTCTACATATTGTGATGAATCATACAGTATAGAAACAGAACACTGTGGGAATTCCCAGCCCACCTTGAGGCCCAGTGAGCAAAGGAACATCTGGGCTGCTCTCTCTCCACAGCTGGTCAGGTAGCAGCCCAGCAGAGCCTCCACACAGTCAGCGATGCTCTTGTCAGCAATGCACTGCTCCGTGTGCAGATCATAGGATATTGACTGTTTGCCGAGCTCAGCGCCACAGTTCTCCTCAGAGGGATTCCAAAAACCCACCACGAAGTCATCCTCCTCCCCAGCTTTACTGGGATCCAGGTAGCACATGGCGTCCCACGAGCTGTAATCAAACTCCTCGGCAGAGGGCCCGCTGGGCACCGGCTCTGAGGGGTAGTGGGCTGTGGTGGGGTGGAGGGGCTTCTTGGGAGCCTTCCACTCGTATGGAGACTCCATGGCGGGAGAGGAGCCCGAGGCCGGGGTGAGAGATGGAGGAAAGCCGCTCAGGGAGATCTTCTTACCAAACGCTCCAGATCCCAACAACATGTTGTCGATGAACTTGATGTGCTCCTTGTAATACTCCAGATCGTCCTCCATGTTGACTTCATCTTTTGGCTCATCCTTCAGCAGCAGCTCACCATCCTCATCTACATCCTCACCCTCTTCATCATCTTCATCGTAGTCATTTCCAGACTGCCCATTGGCCAGAAGCTCCTCTTTGGCCTGGAGGATGGAAACAAACAGGAAGAAAAGCAGAGTTCAATTAAAAAGGGAATTACAAAGACATGATTAAGAATCGATCTAAAGAGTTGTTCCAATATGAGTTGCCTCATGTAGCAGAGATGTCAAGTAAAACTCAGATTACAAAGATTCAACATACGTTTGCACTCAACTTGTGTTTGTGATTCCTGCTTTTTCTTATCTATAAATATTCTATTGTTTTCTAAAATACTCAACGCTGTTACAGATGTTTTTCTCAACACTTTATTTATGGCCTACTTATAGTCAAAGTACAGTCACCAGCCAAGCAACCACTCCCCTGATTGGCTGCTGTCAGCTCTGTGAGCCAAAGAGCCTGCCTTTTTTGTGCAGCTGCTTTAAGTGCATCTAGTTGGAAATTTCTGAGCCTTTCAGAAAGGCACCAGTGACATTACCCTCATTTCTTTAGCTGAGCTACTGTCTGCTGTCACAGCAGGGAAAGAAAAGTTCATTTTTTGGAAGCCGTTTGATTATCACAGTTGGCTTAGTAAGCTTGTTGATCACTGTGCAGTCAACCCCCTGTTAATGTAGTGTTGCATTGGGTACCTAGCTAATGTTAGCGTCAAGATATTGTTGTCATAGAAACATACTCATGCAGAGCACGTCGTTTAAAAAAGCACTGGGAGTGTAAAATCCTGCACTTCATAATGGTGACAGTCATTAAGTGTAGTGCAGTGGTATGTTACTAAACTGGGTTAGGATGAAGTGATAAATTGTCTGCCTTAAACTAACTAAACTATATTCTAAATTCTTCCTCTGTAACTGTGTTATTGTCTTTTTAACACATTTCAAGCTGCTTTATCGTACAAAGTGCATTATCAACATCGTCTTAGTGTAAAAGCATTGCATTTTTTTTTTTTTTACTTTTAATTTTAACATTTATTATAGTAAAGCAGGAGTAGAGTCTAGAGTCAATGGCTGTGGGACTTCACACCATAACGCAAACGTGGTGTGTTGCCAGAGCAGGTGGAAGCCTGTCCTCTAGTGGCCTGATAACATCATAACACTGACAGCATCCATGACAGGAGTAAATGCATGAAGGAATTAAAAAAAATACTATACTGTGAATGCCCCATCATTAAGCACAAGCTTTATCAAAGTCTAAGATCTAACCTTTCCACATACCTGCTGCCAATTTTTATTTAAATCCCAAACCCTGATGGAGCTCGTTAAAGAAGCGGGTGTATACAGAAATGCAATAAGAAGTCAGAGAGAAGCAGGAAGTACACTGACCTCCTCTGAATCCAGTTTGTCTGTGCTGCTCTTGTCCTGGTTGACCACATAGCCAGGAGGCAGCCAGTTAACAGGGGGGTCGAATATGGACACCACCATCCTGCTAGGGAGTCCCTTCTTCTTCCCCAGACGGTACAGGTTACAGTTGCTCACCTAGACATGAGCAGAGCACAGAGGGATGAGTTGACATCTGAACACACCATCATCAGTTGCATACTGCAGAATAAGAAAAGTTAGCTTTTATACAACAATCAGGTGCAATCATTTTCCAGATAATAATTGAGACTAATAAAAACTAAGTGGAGATCAATCAGAAGTTGTACGGAGTAAGTGAATGAATAAATAATCTATCTGCATGCTGTGCCACTGTGCAGCAACTTTCGGTTGCACAGCAATGCATAAAACAGTAGGTAACACTTCATTTTATGGACCCTATAGTTGTTAATAATTCCTAAAAAGATACTGATATGCAACTCTGATTTCTTAGGAGGGTACCTGAGATGTGCTGGAATCAACAGGGCCCTACAATACGATATTGTCATGGTACTTACGTCACGATGCAATATTATTGGGATATCAAAAATGTGTCGAGGAATGCGATAAAATATATTGCGATATATTACCTTTTTTCAACTATAATTTGTGTCCCTTAAGGAAAACTTAATCAACAACTGTTATTTCTAATAAGATAGAAAGTTTCTACTCTGTCCATCTCACTTTGATGATTTTTATTGCAGCAAAATGTGAACTGAAAAATTAATTGATTCTATTATTCTAGTAGGCCACCACAAGTTAAATTTCTACTTGTAGTATTAAAAATTTATGTAATAATAATAATAATAACAATAATGATAATAATAAAAAAATCAATATACGGTATTGCCACACATAAAAATTATGATTCTATGCTGTATCAATTTTTTCCCCGAACTCTAGTTCCTGGAAAGGACGATGTATGGGCCCTGACACACCAAGCTCACGGTCAGGCTTTGGTCAATATCAGGCCATCGTTGAGCTTCTGTTGACCTAGGCTTTACATTATGTCTGGCGCCGTTGGCACTAGTTGCCCCGTCTAGGCTGTTTTTTGGCCAATTCAGCAGGCTGAATTGACATCAGAGACGAGGGAGCCCATTGGTGAATGAAATCACTCTGATTGGCAGTTCGGAAGAGAAAGATAAGAAAGGAAAGCAAACAAACATCCAGAGTCAAGAGGGTGTGAGATCATAACTAGGCTTGGGCAGCATCATGATATGAAAGAGTGCACTAGCCATGGTATATAAAAATCCCAACAGTATGATTTTCAATACCATCAAAAATACAGGCGCTCCTCTTTCTATTAAATTCATTGCATGTAGTGCACATCACGCACCACCAGAGGTCAGTCTCTGGTCTCTACTGGTGGAACAGGAGGCTGAGCTGACGGACACCGGGAATCAGGCTGGTGAGAGGTGGCGATAATATTACAGGAGTGTACACAGCTGGCCAGCTTCAGCAGAGAGAGACCACAGGCAAACCAGCATTTTTTCCACATCTAACTGGGTGAATTACAGATTTCTTTTGACCAAAACAGAGTTGGTGATTGTTGGAACAGTGGACTAACTAACTAGATGACAGACAACCAAGACAGTTTGGGTGGGTTTTATTTTGTTTCTGTCAAGTTTGAATGACGTATTTTAGAATGAGGTAACAAGGCACTGTTAGTCTGAGTTCGGTGGAAGAGGGAAATTCAGAAGGTGCACGGTTGTAATTCTCTGTTTAATAAGGAAAACATAACAAACTTACCCATGGGGATGGGGAGTTGCACTATACACGAATACCATCATATTCCATTTACCCAAGTAAAATTTCAGGAAGGTTTGGAACATTAGACACTGTCTGGTCCTAATCAAACAAACATGTTATATTAGGTAAGATTACACTTAGAGCAATTGAGCTCACAGAGGCGCAGACAGGCACAGAGCGTATGTGTTAGTTGCCCATTGACTGTAGTTTCTGAAACATGTTCAAGTGCAACTTTTTTTGGCTGAGA
This sequence comes from Epinephelus cyanopodus, assembly GCA_026686955.1. Taxonomy (NCBI): domain Eukaryota; kingdom Metazoa; phylum Chordata; class Actinopteri; order Perciformes; family Serranidae; genus Epinephelus; species Epinephelus cyanopodus. Next base: position 5,421,394 of record CM048928.1, read on the forward strand.
CACAGGCAGCATGAAGCAACGCAACAGTTGGCCTTTGTCGCCACATGTTCTCCTTCTCTGATGTCAGTTTGGTGTGTCTGGGCCTTAATTTGTTACTAATAATGAAGACAACATTTGATTTGTCTTTTCTGATCAACTTATTCCAATAAATTGAAGGTGCAACTGTGAGGCTTTTAGTCAGTGCACAGCAGATCAGATGAATGTGCAACAATTCACACTTGTCCTTTTAAGTGCAATTATAAATTATGTGCAAGTATTTAATTCAACAAGCGAGAAAGATTATGTTTATAATAATACATTAATATTATCATGGGCTAATGTAAATGTCTCAGTTTTTCAGTTATTTATTGGTTTAATTTTTTTTTAGGGAACTTTCAGACATGTCTTGAAGTTTGTTCCATTGACATGGTGTCAGTGTTTTCATGTAACCTGCATGTGTAATCTTCATAGCAAAGAGCAAACTCCATCTACTGATGGAAGCCACAAAATAAGGACAAAGAACTAAAGCTCCTGAAAAACCATGTCACAGTCTTTGGTAATAGCAGCTTAAAGCGAAAACGTGCTTACCTTCTTGCTGCGCATGTAGCTTAGTCGTCCCTCATGAGCGTCAGGGTAGGTACAGAACAGGTATGTGGTGATGGCATGCTTAAGGAAAGAGTCTCCTAGCATCTCCAGCCGCTCCAGGTTGAAGCCGTCACTGGCATTTGATAGGGTCAAGGCCTGCAGGATGAGGCCTGGGTTTGGCCCCAGGCTTTTGGGGGAGTCTCCTACCTGGGCTCTGTGCTGAGGGACAGCGACAAGAAGAGAAGGTGCTGTGGGAACACTGGGACCTGTGGCTGCCTGGTTGCAGAATGAGGTAGCTTTATTTGCGTGGTCTGAGGTCCTCCCTGGTGTACATTCATCACTAGGCTGTGGAGGACTGGAGCTGGGCTTCTTCAAGCTGTGAGAGGGCTGCACAGGAACTGAGGTAGTGGTTTGTATTGATTCAGGGCTCTGCAGCCCAGGGGAGCTGGGCTGGGAGCGTTGGCAATTGTCATGTTGGTGAAGGTGCTCATCTCGGTGGCCGTCGTCATCGCAGTCGCTGACTAGGGCAGTGCCGTTGGTTAGGTTCCTCGTGCATGTGTCTTCTTGCTGCTCAAGGGCCGCGAGAGGCCCCTGCTCGGGCAAAGAAGAGTGGTGACTACTCGGATGTGTCAGGGAATTGGTTTCAGGGGTTACAGTCTCTTGGTGCTTACAGTGGCCCTCCCCATCTTCGCCACAGGAGTCGGAACAGGAGATGAACGTTTTGCTGTCAATAGATCTCTTCCAGCCAAAGTCCAGGTTTGGATACCTGCCACATACACAACATATTTATATTAGAATGTTAGGAAACTGTTTGGGGTAAGTATACCCACAAATGAACAAATTTTTGAAGAGAGTGCAGAAAAAGAACTATATCTCTCCTGTCAGCAGTGGTTTGTATCTTCCTGCCTTCTTTCAGAGCACATGGCTATACAGTTGCAAAAAGCACTACCAGCATACTTCATATGCTGTATTGTAGCGATTATGCATAAAATGCCTGTATGCAGTTATATTGTTACATTAGATTATAATGGTGTGAGGCTATTGTTTCACTATTTAAGAAAAATCCTGATTCAGCAAATGGAATAACTGAGTGTGACTCATTTTTATTTAACACTGATGTTATATGTTGTGTAGTGTACAGTGTGTAACAGGGACCTGAAGTCAGGGGGGAGGGTCTGGGCTCCCACTCCAGCTTCACTGGCTGTCTGAGCACGAAGCTCCTCAGCGGTTAGAAGGCAGTGGAGGCGGTAGAGGATGCTGGGCAGACATACTGCTTTCCTCCACAGTGAGGCAGGGATGGGGTGGATGGCACACAGCTCTGGAACCAGGATCTGACAAACACAACACAGTACACAATATATGGAAGGTGATGTAGCTGAAAGTCATTTCTGTAGTAAAGGTAACGCTCACACGGACTCACCACAGCTGACTTTATACCAACAGCAGTGTGTTGCCAAAGGAAAATCAGGACTTTATCGGTTTAGATCAGTTTTTATTCATTGTATGGAGTAATCGCCACCTAACGTTGCACAAGACTTTTCTATTTTTTTTCAACTATTTAAAAAGGGGTAAAATCTTATTCCACTGTTGAGCTGCTTGCGAGGTATTACTTCGCTCACTTGCTGCACACATCAAAGATGGAAACAGCTGCCTCAGAATGCTCAGAAGATAAGAAAATTATGAATGCATAATAAAGACAGACTGATGCAAACTAGGCTAGACTCGACTTAACAGGGTCTAAGCGGGCATTCAGACAGCATTAAGAAATGGAAAGGTCTATGTTGATGCAGGTGAATTGTTTCAGGTGCTGATAAGTGCATAAAATGTAAACCAGGAAGGTTTAACTAATAGATCCATGAGCATGAAGGTTTATCAAACATCAAATCACTGTGTGGTTCACCCCGGTGCTTCTATCAGTGTAACCACAGCAGCAGAGAGTACCTGTTTGTTTTGTAGACTCTCCCACTTGGCCTTCCTCTTCTCTGCACTGCTGAGTGGCAGGGCTTTGCCCTTCTGGTTCAGATGCCGAGGGGTTAACAGGTTCAGTCTGAAAGAAGAGAAACAAGGTTCTAAACTTAATACCAGTTCAAATACAATTCATGTACAATGAGGCATGCTTAAGTGCTGTCAGTAAACTTTAGCTAATGCTTGTCACACCATAAGACAAGACCCACAATTAACTAACCCCTCAGTTCTGTCATAATATCAGGTGTGCTCAGTGACAGGCTGACGTTGTCACGTTTCGAGCCACCGCTGCTCATCTCTTACGTTGCACTTTTTTTCTTTCAAACTCCACAACTCCAGATTTTCAAACTTGTAGCCTTTGGACCAAACTGACACTACATTTACATGACATTAGAGAATATTGATTTATTATGTAAATCTGACAATAATTGGACTTTTAAAATACATGTAAACATGTTAGTCTGACTGAAATTGTAACAAATCGAATTTTCTCAAAGTTGGACTAACACACAGATGATGCAACTGGAAGTTGAATTACTCCTGCCTGCATACAGTCAATCACACCCAAACTGGCCTAGGCGCTCTGCGCATGTTTCACAGTTTCCAGCCTGTGCTTTGACCCTGAAGTTGAATAGCATTAAATGCGTAATAGAAGAAGCAGCCTGTAGCAACATGGCAAAATCTATACCCAGAGCTGTGCATTTCTGGATTGGACGAAATGTACAGAGCTGTAAAGATTTCCACCATGGTGCCAGTTTTCCACCAGCTCCGTGGTGAACTTGCTTGTCAATTGTTTGGTCTGTGACATAATGGGTCAACTGAAAAAAGGTCCAATACAAACAAGCTGAAAAGTGGCATACTGCCACCTATCATAGTGGACATACTTTGGTCAAAAAATTAATTCCCTCTAACCTTAGCTCGATTTAACTGTGTATGTAAACATTCTAACTGACTCAGTCACATCACTTGATAATATTTACCAGACTTCACACAGCTCTGTCTGGAGACACTAAAGGTTTTACACTACTTTTTCCCCACATATGCAGTAGTACTCCTTAGGAACTGGAAACAGATGATGTGTAAAATCGGTGGGGTTCCCTTTAAGACATTGTGTAAAACCTGTTCTTTTGAACAAAGTCAGGAAAAAAGACAAAAAAAAGTAAGCTTGAGCTTTGTACATTTTTATCAGTTAGACCACCACATGCGACTGACAGAAAACGGAGAGGGATCTACAGCTATGTTTAACTGTCATGATTCCCCTGCTGCTGACCTGGAGGAGGTGTGGTCTACGTCCAGAAGCGGCTGGTTCAGGTTGGACAGGTCCAGGTTGTACTTGGTTTTGTAGTACTCAGCAAACGTCTCATACTCTGGTGAAGGAAACTTACTGAGCGGCGTCAGGTCTGTGTACACATCGGCAACATAGAAGCGATGAGGCTGGTCAAAGTTACGATACCTGGGAGAGAAACAGGTGACAGTCATTATGGAGCTTGAACCACTTTCCAAGTCAGTTTGTTCCTCAAAAATCAGAAGCATTTATACACAGTCAAAGTGCAGTATGCTCATATGGTGCAGTGGTACCTTGGAATGATGACAGCATCCTGGTAGTCCTCCAGCTTGAAGGTGAAGGGGTTCTGCTTGGTGTACTGAGTGGTAGGAATGCCAGTGCGGGCCTCAGACTTCTCAATGTCCTCCATGAACTTAAAGTCCATATCTAGTGTGTTGGAGTCCCCAACTGAACAAACCGATGAAGCAGCACAGAGAGGATAATGGAAGGAAAATCATAGGCATGTCCACACATCTGAAAAAGTCATCCACCAAGCCTGACTAAGTGATTCCACTCACCAACATTCAGAGGTAGAACGCAATAAGCCGAGTCAGCCAGCGTGGGCTTGAACTCCAGTGCAGGTTTCTCCAGGCGGAGGATGTGGGAGAAGATGTACTGGTGCAGGCGGGTGATGAGGTCGAGCTGGGCGGTGGTGAGCGTGAAACCAGACTTCTGCAGCTCGATGGAGATGGTCACCTCACCTGAGCGGGTGTACACCGGGAAATGGGGAATCTGGACAGACGGAAAGCATCCATAACCAATGGTGAGAGGACACTGCTGGAGCAACTTCTTTCTTATGGTAAGAGAGTAAAAGAAGTGGAAACATGTTTGAGAGAACACAAGGAGGTTTTAACCAGGTGACTTACTCGAGGTATAGGTTTGGCAGTCAGGATGCCGAAGCACCTGGTGGTGTCCTCCGGTGGATAGAGCTTCCTTCTGCGGAAGTTGAGCTCATCAGGGAGAGGGGTGGTGAGGACCATCCCAATCACATATAGGTAGTAAGTCTGCTCGGGTACAGCATAACTGTCCCGCAGACACTCTGGTATCTGGAGAGGACAAAAAGAAAAGGGAGAGACTATTTACAAAGTTCAGGAGCATTCTATATGCTCACTGTTTCTGACATGGATAGTCAGACAAACTTCTGTTCAAGATGAATCCTTGATTATAATGGATTAACTCAAAACTGGTGGAAATGCAGGCTGGTTTGTAGATAGCACCAAGGTACCAAGATTTCTTAGGGGAACAGTTCAGGAAAAAGTATAAGTGTGGTGTTTTTTTACCTGAGGAAACCTCTTTTGGCTGAGCATTTATAGTACATTTATAGTATGAGACACAGCAGCTTGTTTGTCTGAGTTGAGAATTAATGTGTGAGGTGAATCAATAGCCGACCACTATTCTATTTGGTAGCTCTAGGCCAGTCTATCGCAGGACAGTGAGACAGCGAGTGTGTTTAAAAAAAATGCAGTGTTACGATAAAAACATTTCATACAACAGATGTAACACAGACCTGCCGATGCGCATTCAACCTCGTTGATATGAGTCACCTGTCACAGTTTGTCTCTGTTAGTAGAGGCTCCACTCTGCAGGGTAGTTTATACACTTTACTGATACACCAAATAATTACAGAGTAATATTGGGCTTCAAAATTAACTCTCTCTTACCATTATCTATAAATGTAATACTGACTAAAAAGTCATTTTACTTTCACATCCTTGCATCAATTATGTTCATCTGTAGGGTAGGGTTATATGGGTACAGGGGAGTTGAGGGTAGGCCATTTGGCAATACCCCAGACAAGCTCTCTCTTTTTCAACTGTTCTTTGTTTTTGTTGTGTTAACAACAGTTAACAGGTTATACACTTCTTTTTAAAATACAAAAATGTGAAATTATCAGCCATAAGAAGCAGGTAATTATGGGTTATCGGTATCGGTTGAAAAAATCCATATGGAAGCATCACCAGTCAAAAGAATTTCAGGTTTGTCCCATGAAACAAACCATAAAAAGAAATTGTATGAACTAGGGATGCTGCGATCCAACTTTTTCACTTTCAATCTGATACCAATACCATAGCCTAATACCGATTCGATACCAGCGCATATTTCTATCTCTCTGCTCTGACCAATAGGTTCACTTTTTTTAGTATTTATTTTGTAATGTGGAATAATAGAAAAGGCTTGATGAAGTGCTATTATTCAAAATGAGAATAACATACGTCCCGAGATGAATAGTCCACAGCAGTAGGTTATTTTGACAAAACTTGAGCCATTTATTAGATATTTAAATTTTTACACGTTTATACATTCAATACACGTTTTGCATTCGGCTGTTCTGTCTTTTTTGCTTTTCAGAAGGAAGTACTGCCACACCGCTGACATTTTTTTCAACTATTCACACTGTTTTTCACCCGGTTGTTGTTATCATGTGACCTCCACCTCCCGCTCTCCTCTCTTCTTCGTGTGTTACAATGAAGTGCTGGATGGAAAAGCTGGAGCCGATTTATGGAATGGAGTGCTAGTATCACAGTGCTAGTATCGCACTTTTCCCCTGCAGTGCGATCCAATCCACGTTTGTTGGCTGGATCGCAGCATATTTTCGATCCGCAACCCGGATCGCAGATCCCTAGTATGAACACTGTATTTTGCTTTGAGATGCTTATCCTCAGCATCCAATGAGAGTCAGTGAACTGTGATCAGACAGTGAGCTTTAACGAATGAGGTGTTAGAAGAATGATTTTCTTACGGCTTTAGGGTAGCACTGCCTCCTCTTGGTAGAGCCGGGCCGGCCTGGTACGCTGGTCTCCTCCTCATCGTGAAGGTCCAGCTCCTCTTCATACTTCACTGTCTCCTTTCCCACCGGCATCAAGTGATCGTCCAGCTCACCTGGTGGGAAGAAAGTAAAATAAACACACTCAGATATCTGTGGAGGCTGATGGTGAGTAAGTTTCCTAATCATGAATTTGCAAAATTTCATTTCTGGTTTTACCTATTTTGTGGAGTTTCTCACAACATACTAGTGCAACTGCTTTCTCTGCCAGTCTGGCACAATTCATTGTAGGACCCTGTAAAGACAATGACACATTAATAACAGAGGAAGGAATATGATTCAGTCTGAGTAAATTCCAGGAGGGAGGCTAGAAACAGTTCACTGTGTTAGTGTGTATTAACAGTGCAGTGTTAAAGGTTGGGGGAACTGATGAACATTCGGGACACACCTACTTAAATGCTTGTGCATTAAAATTCATTAAAATTTCTTCTTCCTCACCTTAACAGGAACTCGCAGAGGGGAGTTGATGGGTAAGTAGAGTGTGGACTGGAAGCGTTCATCCAGCTTCTCAGTAGTTTTACACTTGGGTGCTAAGTGGGTGAATGGGTCACTGGGCAGCCGAGCACAGTACCTGAGCACCAGAGCAAGTAAGGCATTAAGAACACTTTTCTAAAGCTGATTTATGTTTGTTCATATTCTTTTCTTAAAGCTACAGTAGGTAATTTTCATATAGTCTTAAACTCTCACTATATCGTAACAGAAGTGAATGAGACAGATAATCTATGTAAAAAATCAGATTGCTCTGGCTCCTGTATCCACTACACTTGAACAAAAATATCCCATCAGAGCCAGAAGGAGACTCTAAGACAGTCTTGATCACTGCTTGTGCACACTGCGGTGCCAACAACAGCATACATGGCAAAGACAAACAAAAGACCTGAAAGACTTAAACCAAGCCTGAGGTAAAAGGTATTATGGCCCTGTGGTTGTATGCCTCTACAAACCTTTCAAGTTGTACTTACAGTTTACAACCATGTCTGTGATGCTTCACAGACATCGTCCTACAGGTCAGTATCTGTCCAAATGTCTCCTCTTTGTCTCCTCCTGACATAGGACATTGTGTAATGGCCAGAAAACGTGTTTTATGCAGAACATTATGATGTCGCGGAAGCTGACCTTTGACCTTTTGGATATCAAATCATCACTTCATCACTATATCTTATTAGTGTGAAGTTTTGTCATAATTAGCATAAAAATTCTTGAGTTATGGTTAAAATGTGTATTCTGTCCTCACAGTGACCTTGACTTTTGACCAGCAAATTCTAATCAGTTCATCCTTGACTCAAAGTCGATGTTTGTGCCAAATTTTAAGAAATTCTCTCAAGGTGTTCTTGAGATATGTCTTTCAAGAGACTGACACCAGGGCCACACTGCCAACAATGTGCTGCGAAGCACAGCGCACTGAAATTCTCACACGAGCCCGTTCACATCAGATGCACATTTCTCCACACCAGTCGACAAGCGCTTCTGCTCCCAGCTGTTGTCTCCGTCACATTTGGGGCTGTTTTTCCATCATGGGTATCTCTCTGTTTGCGTGTGTGTGCCCTGGCCCTCTCTGTCTCGTGTGTGTGTGTGTGTGTGTGTATGTGTTTGTGTGTGTGTGTGGGTGTGTGTGTGTGAGTGTGCGTGGATGTGTGTTCATCTCTCTCATGCTGTTTAGATACCACTGACTAATATGTATATAAACACACACATACAGTATCTCACATAAGTGAGTACACCCCTCCCATTTTTGCAGATATTTCATTTTATCTTCTCATTGGACAACACTATAGCAATGACACTTTGATATAAGTTAAAGTAGTCAGTGTACAGCTTGTAGATTTACCTTCCTCTGAAAATTACTCAAAACAGCTGGCAACATAAGTGAGTACACCCCACAGTGAACATGTCCAAATTGTGCCTAGAGTGTCAATATTTTTTGTGCCAACCATTATTATCTAGCACTGCCTTAACCCTTTTGGGCATGGAATTTACCAGAGCTCACAGGTTGCTTCAGGAATCCTCTCCCACTCCTCCATGATGACATCATGGAGCAGATGGATGTGAAGACACCTTGCGCTCCTCCACCTTCAGCTTGAGGATGGCCCACAGGTGCACAGGTGAGTTTAGGGCTGGATACGTACTTGGCCAGTCCATCACCTCCACCTTCAGCTTCTTCAGCAAGGCAGTTGTCATCTTCTAGGTGTGTTTTGGGTCATTATCATGCCAAAATATTGACACTTTAGGCACAATTTGGACATGTTCACTGTGGGGTGTACTCACTTATGTTGCCAGCTGTTTAGATGTTGATGGCTGTGTTTTGAGTAATTTTCAGAGGAAGGTAAATCTATACTACTATACAAGCTGTACACTGACTACTTTAAGTTATATCAAAGTGTCATTTCTATAGCACTGTCCCATGACAAGATACAATAAAATATTTGCAAAAATGGGAGGGGTGTAGTCACTTATGTGAGATACTGTATATACATCGCATTTGTCCAACGGGGTGTTTTATTTTGAAATTTGTTTTATTCTGAAAATTGACCTGATGCTGTTGTTGTTCCTTTGTTTGACTTCATGCCCGGCTTGACACATTCACTCGCGGCTCGCACAGAAAATAGACCAGACGCCGAAAAGATCGCTGCAGCGCAGGCCGCGGAGCTGCGCGGCGCAGCTGGTGTGGATGACACAATCGGTTAACATGGGCGGCGAATGGAAACTGGCTTTGCTTCGAGGCTACTCGCAGCGCTTCCGCGTCCGGTGTGGCCCTGGCGTTAGACCGACATCAGGTCACAGTGAACTTGACCTTTGACCACCAAATTCTAATCAGTTCTTGTGCCAAATCTCCTGACGCAGCGCACTGAAGATACTGAGCTTGACTGATTGAGAGCATGCACAGGTTAGAGGGGATGTGCAGCGTGTTTACGACCAGTGACTGATACTGTGTTAAAGACTCCTCCTGGCTCTGATCTGTTGTTCATTCAAGCGCAGTGAATTCTTGCAAATGCCATTAGGAGCACAAGGGGAAACCAAAGGAACCTGATTTTGATCACAGATTATCGATCTCATGTCAGAATATAGTAGCTGGTTCAGCAAATATGACAGAAGTAATTTTTTTTAAAAAGGTACCTACTGTATCTTAAAGGAATTAAGGAGTTAAACACACATCACCATACCTGTTGATGTGTCCAATGGCTGTATTAATGGTGACCCGGGGACCTCCATCCTCAGATCGAAGCACGTAGGGTGGGAGGATGTTGTCATCGTCCATCACCTGCTCCACTTCAAACTCACTCACCTCCACTGACTTGGAGCACTTGTTCCTTAAGATCTGCTCAAAGTAAAATGAGATCATCACTACCTTACTCTTCTTCACTTTCAACTAGTAGATACGATTTCTCCTCAATAAACAGGTTTGGAAACTAACTTAACACTGACAGTTTCTAGATGCCTCCTAACACTATTCAAATAACCAACTACTGACTTATTCTAAGAAACAAAGAGAAAATGTTACCTTCTCTATGGCCTTATAGGTAGTGAGATCTTCTTCAAAGGCTTTGGTTCTCTCACTGTCAGCTAGCATGATGTAGTTGGAGACAGGTGCTCGAGCTCTGCCTTTGGACTGGACATAGGACCTGTACTCTGTGGGTAAGTCAAACCGTACCACCAGATTACACTTTGGGATATCCACGCCTTCTTCCACGATGCTGGTGGCAATCAGTAGGTTGGTTTCATGAGCCCGGAATTTGCGAAGAACCTGCAAGAGAAGGGGAGGTGGGCGGCAAACAGGCCAGGGTCTTGATACTGCTTTGATAATATGTTGATAAATGTGTTACAAACTATTTTATTTGCCATCTTAGTGCTGGGCGATAAAATGACTCAGTACCATATATCAATATATTTTCAAGCAAGATATTGATTTAGACAATACCATTCCTATCGAAATGCTCAAATTGCGTTACATAAGGCATACCACTGTGCATCTCTCCTCTCTCACACTCTCCGCACAGCTCCGCCCCATGCACCCACTCAAAAGTTCTCCAGTAACACACAGAGAGACAGAGTGCTGCTACTCTGTTTAATGGTAAGTTCATTAGGCTACAGTGCGACATCGGTCTATAAACTGCAAGTGCTACACTAAATCAGCCTGTGAGATGAATGAAACTACCGCAGCAGCATACATACAATACTGTGGGCCTTCACCGCGGTCACTCTTTGCTGCACCGGAAAATCATGCCATGCTGACATGCTGTGCTGACTTGCGTTTCAATTGTCAGTTTAGACGCATCGTGCGAGATGGACATTCTCAGGCTCCTTTAAAGGCCCAGACACATCAATACAACTTCAGAGAACTTACGGCATTGAGAGCTCCCTGCTGCATTGCCTGACTTCACAATGTCTCAGCCAAAAAGTTGCACATGAACACACCAAACTGACAGCCAGCAAGTGTGAATGTTCTGCGCCTGCATGAGAAGACATACCCCTCCACACCAGCAGATGGCGGTAGTCTGTAATCATCATCCAAAAGGGGAAACTGAAATACTGTCATGACGCTAGTTAGCCAGTTAGCACATTAATAACACAAATGAATGTTGCACTACCAGAGCATATTAACCATGCACCAGTAAACCAGAACCCGAACCATCAGGAAATGTTTCTGCTAAAGAGCTCAGTAACTAAGAAAATCAATTTTACCTCCAATAACAAATTTGTTTTGGTCTCACTCTCTCTACTTTAGCTCTTTGTTTACATTTCTTACTTCACTCTATCTGCTCGTGCTCTGAGCTGAATTGCCAATCAGAGTGATTTCATTCGCCAACGCAGATTCATTATGCTAAATTGTCAGAAAAAAAGCCAACTAGCTCCGGTTGGGGCCAACAGTGCAGGACACACTGCACCGACAACAGCAACAGATGCTCACCAACAGCCCAACATTGACTGACGGCCCACAAACAGCTTGGTGTGTCAGGGCCTTAAGGTAGACTGTTAAGGTGGACCAGCTATTGACATTGTAGTGAAAATCTCAGCTGCTCCTGGCCAGATAATGGAGAAATGTCTGCCTGCTGACTCTCTCTCGGGTTAGGGAGACAATTATTGATCCCAAATCAAAACCTTATTGTACTGTAACTCAATTGTCCACGAAAGACTAGAAACCACAGGGAAGCAATGTGGCAGCCAGAAACTGTATGTATATCCATATATAACGTAAGTTGTAGTGACATTGAGTTTGAAACTTGGACATGTATGTGAATGACAATACGAATGAGAGGCTGGTGTCTCCACTGTCTAATACGTCCACATCGTTTTTTTGTCTGTATACCTCCTCTTGTTTCCTGAACTCCACCTCCATCTGCTTGTTCCGCGGCTGGTTCTTGCCGATGCTGTGACCCGTGATAAAGTTGCTGCTGATGTAAGCCAGCTCTGGGTCCTGCTTCCCCGCCTCTTTGATCAGACTGAGGAAGAAACACACACAGCATGTCACTCACTGACAACAAATTATTGACATCTGACAGCTTCTCTCAGCTCTAATGGTCCACCCAAGAGAGACCATCATTCTTCTTAAAACAATTAGTCAATTATTCTGCATGTATAAAGCTTCACAGCAGACCTCTTGAGTTCTGTGTTAAAAAGGCTCTAGTTAAGCTAGAATTACAGCCCTGCAGTTGTATGCCTCCACGCACTGGTCAAGTTTCTCTTACAGTTTACATTCATATCTGTGAAATTATGGATCCATCACCAGAGTTGGGTATAACGCGTTACAAAGTACTCTAATGCGTTACAAAGTAATGCCTTAGAGTACTTTGATTACTTTTTGCAGTAACGAGTAACCTAACGTGTTAGTTTGCTGTTTGAGTAATCAAATACTTAAGTACATTTTCAAACAAGATATCAGTTACTTCCGTTACTTTTAGAACGCTGATGCCTTCAGCTCCTAAACAGCAACAGCTGTCGTTTGGTTCTAATAACGGAGATAACGTTAAACCTATCAGTCTGAAAGAAGCCACGGAGCTTGTGGCTCGCTACGTGGTCGGAGAAATGCTGCCGTTGTCTACGGTGGAGTCTAAATAGGTGGAGTAGGACTCGCTGACAGACATATTTCAGACTCAGGACTTGCATTATGCCTGGTACACGCTACACGCTGGTACTCACTAATTATCCCCGGTCGTCTTTCATGGCATGTGTGATGTCATCAGGTTATTCTTGTCCTATTTTTATTACTTTCACTATTTGAGTCACTGTGTGTGTTCATGTGCCAGCCGACATGTTGTTGTAGTCACCTAAAAGCGTCAGCAGATGGCAGGAGCTACATTTGAAGTGCCGTATGTAAACTGTCAAGCTACTGTATCTTCCACAAGAAGTTCTGGCAAATGTTTCAGAATAAAAGCCTATTTACAAAATGGAGGCATTCTCTCAGCCGATGTTATAAGGGGCTTTTAATTTGAAACAAGTGTTGAGTTTGAAATGGCGGTGTGATATGTTAACTTTACAAAGACAACAGAGCGGATAAAAAGTAAATACATAAACACACAGAGGGATTAATAAATAACGGAGCGTCTATAATGTAGTTTGTTTCAAATGAAGCTGGGAGCCTCTGCAGTTGTGGTGAGTAAAAGCCCCGCCGCTATTTGTTGATGTTATTACTTTATGTCCGACCGTGAGGATGTACCATTGTTTGCTAGCTTGATGCTAATGACAGTAACGTTAACTCAGCGGGTTGACAAAGTGCCTCTGCTGTTTCACACCATCATTTCCCCCTTTTACTCTGTGTGCTAACATCCCTAGAGGAAATATTAAAAACGCTGGGGTGTTGTTGTCATACAGTGTCTACGGCAGCAGATGGTTCTGTGTTTCTACTGGTCAAAGTGTCGGCTGTGATGGGAGAATTGGATCTCAGTGAAGGGCAAGTGGTCCATAACTTTAATTTTGGAGACAAAAAATGTAGGCTTAGCGCCCTGTGGTCCATTGCCCAATGGGAAATGTAGAATACTCAAAAGTACTTTGCTTACTTTTAAAGTAACCCTTTACCCAACACTGTCCATCACACACACCTTCCCCCCTTACAGCACAGAAGATCTATACAATCAGCAACGTTTCAAGGAGGGCACCCACAATTAGTGTCACCAATTAAGTATCTGACCAAATGTCTCCCCTTCTGTTCCTGAGATATGACACTGAATAATGGCCAGAAAAGTGTTTTATGCAGAACATTATGATGTCACATTAAAGTTGACTTTTGACCTTTTGGATATAAAATCTCATCATTCATTATTTTATCCTATTAGATATTGGTGTTAAGTTTTATCATAATTAGCACATAAATTCATGAAACAGATTTTGTGAGGTCACACTTACCTTGACCTTTGACCACAAAATTCTAACCAATGTATTCTGAAGTCCAAGTAGAAGTTTGTGTCAAATTTGAAGAAATTCCCTTGATGCATTCATGAGATATCATGTTCCCAAGGATGGAACCGACGGATGTATATATGTACGTACAGACAGATGAAAGGACAACCCCAAAACATTATACCTCCAACTATGGCTATCATTGGCATGGAGGCATAAAAAAGACAACAGACAAAGGCTAGTGACTTCAGATTAAAGGCCACCAACAATCACATTGAGTACACAGTTATATAAAGAAAAGTCAATGTTTCTGTGTACAATAAGTAGAACTCTCACAGCACAGGGCAAACAACCATAAAGATGACAAAGACCTACCGATTGAGGACGACAGCTGTGTACCTCCTCTCCACAAAGATGATCCCACAGAGGATGTTGGTGAATGGTGAGGGAAAGTTGGCTTCGGGCCTCTCTTTGGCCTCCACCTCCTCATCCTCATCTTCGTCCTCGGAGTCGCTCCAGGACACATAGTTGTCCTGGTTGCGGTTGTTGTACCACTCCACGCTTTCAAACTGCTGCCGCTCAAAGGGCTTGTATTCGTGCAGGATCTCGAGCAGCCGGAGGACCTTCGGGGTGACGAACTTGAGATCCAGCGAGGCAGGAGAGAAGTGCTCCTCGCAGAGTGCATGCACTTTGCGCAGGATGGTGTCGGTGAAGAGTAGAAACTTGCGGTTGAGCTCCTCCTGCTCATGTTTGATGTACTTCTGGAGCTCCCGCACCATGATGCCTGCTGCCTTATCTGCACACCAGGGTCCCAGCACCTGCAGCACGGCCAGGCAGTCACTGAGGACCTGGAGAGGACAGAGACAGTATCAACAGCAGTTTGATTTGTTTTCTTCTTAATTAAAGCCTCAGGAACCTTTCCAGCAACCTTTTTATGAGCCCATGACGCATGACTGCGTATTGACCTGAGGAAAATAGGTCTAAATTTAGCACTTAGCGCATAATTCCTTCTCACCAATAAGTCAGTGCTTCAGTGGCAGGAGTTTCCAACAAACCAGGGACTACCGTGGCATCACTGACAGGTCAAACACAAGCCTTGAGGCTACTACAACTTCTCTACAGCACTCACCCACACTGTGAGCACTCAGTTATTGACAGTACTATCAAGATTAGGACAACTTGTCAAACAAAGTAAGACAAAGAGAGAAAGTGGGAAAACAAAAGCGAAAGACTAACAATGGAGCTTTGAGTTGGTTTATAAGATCTTTGGTCACTGTGGCACAGTAGCCTTCACTATTACTTAGGACATGTAACTAATCAGATAGTATTGTGGGCGGGACATTGTGCGAGGCTACAGAATGGAGACTGTAGACAGAGACAGGCAACTGCATCAGAGCCAAGTATAGTATAGTTCAGTCAACACACTTGTTTAACACACGCCAGTCAACTTGCTTTTACAGTTTACATTGATGTCTGTGAAAACATAGATGCTTTACACCCATTGACCCCCCCCTGGCATCACAGAGGATCTATACAATCAGCGCAGTGTCATGGTGGGAACCCAAGGTGTGTGTCACCAAATCAGTATCTCATCAAATGTCTCCCCTTTTGTTCCTGAGATATGACACTGAATAATGGTCAGAAAGAGTGTTTTATGCAGAACATTATGATGTCACAATGAAGCTGACCTTTGACACTTTGGATAAAAAATGTCATCACTTCATTATTTTTATCCTATCAGACATTTGTGTGAAGTTTTGTCATAATTAGCACATGAATTCTTGAGTTATGGCCAACACATATTTTGTGAGGTGACAGCAACCTTGACCTTTGACCACAAAATAGTTTATTCTTCAGTCAAGTGGACATTTGTGTCAAAGTTTAAGAAATTCCATTAAGGCCTTCTTGAGGTATTGCATTCACAAGAATGCACTAGATGAGGTCACAGTGACCTTGATCTTCGACCGCCAAAATCCAGTCAGTTCATTGTTGAGTACAAGTGAAATCTGTGCCAAATTTGAAGATATCACGTTCACAAGACTGAAACAGATGAAGTCACATGGACTTGACCGTGAACCACCAAAATCTAATCACTTCATTGTTAAGTCCAAGTGAATATTTGTGGCAAATTTTAAGAAATTGCCCTACGGTGTTTTAGAGATCTCACGTTCACAAAAATGAGACAGACACGGCCACAGTGACCTTGACCTATGACCACCAAAATCTAATCATTTTATTGTTGAGTTCAAGTCGACATTTGTGCCTAATTTGAAGAAATTCCCTTGAGGAGTTCTTAAGATATCATGTTCACAAGGACGGGATGGATGAACAGACAGACGGATGGACAACTCAAAAACATAATGCCTCCAGCCATGGCTGTCACTGGAGCGGAGGCATAAAAGAAAATGAAAATCATATGATCAAATAATGACACGGCTCTGACCTGTTTGGAGATGAATGTGGGGTCCCGGTCCTCTCTGGCAACAGATATGTTGCAGTCATTCAGGAAGTGGAGAGCTTCATCCAGCTCTGCCTGAAGGCAGGAAGAGAGGCCACTCTTATCAACATAGGGGCCACAGTCCAGCACCACTTCTCTGGGCTGGGAGGCATATCTGAAAAAAAAAAAAAAGGAAAAAAAAAAAAAAACACAGAGCACAAGTTTAAACTTCTAAGGATACATCTATGGGTCACTATTACTGGCTGCCAATTTATTGCTGTCATTTATTTTCATTCATGGAGTGATTTACGAGGCTGTTGCAAAATTTAGTTGTAACTTTCAAAAATCTGTAGATGAAGTTGTTCACCTCTGGTATATAAACACTTTTAGTACCTGTCCAGGACCACAAGGTCAGTGGCAGTTTCAGCGTTGCTCTTCAGGATTCTCTCCAGATTCTGGATCTTCTGCTCCAGTTCTGACGGGTCACACTTCCCATTCAGAATGGAGGCTGTGAGACCCAGGATACGAGGACTGCAGGAGCAGCCCTCAAACAGCTACAGAGAGAGAAAGGAGAGCAAGGTCATTCACTATTCTCTGGAATGAGTGTTTGCCAGTCCTGCAGAGAAACATGAATTTTACTTGCAACCAAAATCTCACCTTCATTATCTCACAGTAAGGGTGGTCTGTGATGGCCAGGTGACAATCATCAAAAACCACCAAGTTGATTTTAGACAACGGTAAGATTTTATTTCTCAGAACGTGCAGGAATATGTGGCAAGTCATGACCAGCACCTGTAGAAGTGACAGGAGGGAAAACAATGTTATTATCAACAGTGACCATAGCATTATTCAGTCTGACTATGACACTGAAAGTCAACAATTCGACTTAAGAGTCCTGAGTCAAACCCCATGTTGTTAGTCAATAGGACAACACAGTATAACAATGCAACAAGGCTTTTCAAATCTAGTTTAAAATTTACATCCAACATGATTGTAATGAAAATAACTAAATATGAAAAATGTACAGAACTGAGTGTAACCCAAATGCAGTTAGACTGTGCACCCTCTGAGGTGGCTGCTTGATCTTGGTGCATGTGACTGTGCTGAAATTGGAACGAACATTAAAAGTGTATGTTTTTTTATAACTAGACCACTAAGGCCACCTGTATTAACCAACCACCATTGCCTATTGTTAAACCTGACATAACTTTACCAGGGACAGAGAAAACAAAAAGGATTTGCAAATCATTGTTTTCTATTTTTATTCAGGTTTTACACAGCATCCCAACTTTTTGTAGCACACCTGATTCTCGATTATCTCTTCACTCCACCGTTGGTCAGTCCATGCTGAGGTCTCCTCCAGATCTGTGTACTCTCCCACTTGGAGGTCAGAGTGAGTCCTGACTGCAGCTGCTTGCTGAACTACAGACAAAGCTGGACAATGTAGACCACACAAACAATGAACTACTTCGAAAAGCTAAATTATTCCATGGGTTTATATTTACATGAGCAATGAGTTGGGAAAATGAACAATGTCACTTTCAAAATGTATTTTATAGTTCACAAAATGGCACACCAAAGCACACAGAAACTTCTGGGGCGCATCAAAAACAACAGCTGGTGTTGTGTGTTGCAGGTACCTGTGTTCACCAGAAAAACAGTCCTCTTCGCATTTTCTTGGTAATGTCCACGGATTTGGTGGGAGAGCTCTTTTGTTAGAAGTACTGCAATAAAGGTCTTCCCTGAGCCAGTATTCAAGCAGACAATAGTATTATGTTCAAGAGCTGCTTCAAGAAGTTCTACCTGTGGAGGAGAGTAGAGGTTCACAGACCGTGAGCTGAGGAAGGAAAGTGTCCGCTCAAATAAGTACAATACTAATCCAAGAGAACAAAACTACAGCAATGAATCGCTCTGAATTTGGCATTTTTCTCTGTTACACACTACTCCAAAAAATTAAGTGAACACTTAACTCACATATTAGATCTTGATGACTAAATTATTCAAGTTGAAGATCTTTACTGATGTACATTGTATAATTTGTTACGAAAATGGGGGTCCAACATCCTCTAGTGGGACCTGTGCTCACAGCCCAGCACCTTGCAGCTCGATTGGCATTCACATCACGACAACAGAATTGGCAGGTCCCCATCTGCGCCCTGTTCTCCTCACAGATGAGAGCAGGTTCACAATGAGCATATCTGACGGGGAAGAGTCTGGAGACGTCGTAATGAACGTTATGCTGCCTGTAATATCATCCAGCATGACCTGTTTGGCTGTGGATCAGTGATGGTCTGGGGCATATCCTTGGAGGGTTGCACAGACCTCTATGTCATAGCCAACAGTACCCTGGATGCTGTTAGGTACTGGGATGAAATCCTCAGAGCAACTGTCAGAACTTAGGCTGTGCAGTGGGCCCTGGGTTCCTCCTGGTGCTGGACAATGCCTGGCCTCGTGACCAGAGTGATTAGGCAGTTCCAGGATGACGAAGGCATCGATGCCATCACTGACCCTCTTGTTCCCAATTCACACAAGTTGGATCAGACTGGGATTTTAATTTAGTAATATTATTACTATTATAATAATAATTATTACCGTAGGTCATTTTGTTCTCAACATATTATACAATGTGCATCAGTTAAGTTTTTCAACTTGAATAATTCGTTCATAAAGATCTGATGTGTGATTTAAGTGTTTCCTTAATTTTTTTTAACAGTGTTTATCTGGTCATGGCATGTTGACCCAAAAGTCACGGCTGACTGTGGAAAAAAATCTGATGGAATGGTGTACTCCACAAAAAAAAAAAAACAATCCCTCACATCATGTTGATTTAAAAAAAAGTAAACGCTATAAAGGGCCGTCCACACTGAGAACATTACTAATAGCTATAAAGATAACGCATACACATTGATTCACGATAATGTGCAAACAGTGGTGCCAAGAAAGGGCTGCACACTCCAGCTGTGACTGCCTATAAATTAATTTGGATTTTGAGTGGCTGTCTGTGGCCCTGCCCTTCATCATCTCACTTTAAAAGGGATCCCACCAATATTGTTTGTCTGTTGTTGTAGTTTAAGTTGTGGTGTTTGTTCAGCCATCCAGTTAAGTTAGGACAATCTTTTAAATGGTGTTTTTGTACTTATAGTTACAGGTATTATTCTTGGTGTAGACGGCCCTTGAAGGTGCAAGCACAAACTGTGTAAGCTGAGCCTGCCATGCACGTTCTCCAGCCTTTGCCAGCTTTGTCTCAAAACCTCCAGGGAAAACCCAGAGACAATAGCCTTCTTACCTGATATTTCCTAGGTGTATAGATGTTATCGTGGATAGCCTCCTGCTGCCATGGCAGGCCAAAGAAAGGCCCCATGGGTGAAGTGGCAGGGGTGACAAGCTGTAGGCCTGCCATGCTTCAAAGAGGTGGAGGTGAGGGGGCTGGGCTCCTCCAGTCGTCCACTTTATCTCATATCATCATCCTCTTCTTTTCACAAGTTCACTGGCAGGGGAGATGAGAGTGCTATGTTAATGTGCTGTAGACAATAAATACAGCAGGGGAAACTATGTCTCAGAAAGAGACATGTGAGTCACACACGCAGTCTCCATCGTCTTTGACAAAGACCTTCTGTCACAGTTAATTGACTAGAAACAGTGCCTAGAACAATGTTTAGAGATTTATTAGAGCTTGAGAACCGCTTGTTTGGAGCCTCTTTGGAATGCTTTGCCTTGAGCTTTCTTGTAGCCTAAAACATCTGGTTAAGATATTAAAAAATAGCTTGTTTAGAGACTGAGAATAGCTTGTTTCAAGCTTGAGACCAAAAGTGCTAAAAGATAAGATTACTTAAGCTACGTTCACATTACAGGGCTTAATTCTCATTAATTATTCCCCCAGATCTGATCTGATGTTTGAAGTAGGGGTGGGCGATATGGCCCTAGAATATCAGTACAATATCTCAAGGTATTTATGCGATAACGGTATTCTTAATGATATGACAAATTAGAAAAAAAGTAACTGAAGAACCCAGAATTGCAACAAAATAAGTGATACAGTACATGTCAACCTAACAGTCTGCCTTCAAATACTTAGTAAAAACTAAAGAAAAACGATCTCTCATTTCTTTTTGTAAACAACAGTTATTTAGAGTGAGATTCAGAATATTAATAGTACAACAAAATAAACGACTGAACGACGTAAATTGTGTCCAAATTCACACCTGTTCTTCTCTATGGATTTTCTCCGCAACTGTTCATCATAGAAGCCACTCATATCACGTGAAACAGCAGAACCGCAGCTTTCCAACAAGACCATTTGTTGGTAGTCCAATGTTTTCACAAGGAAAAAAAATGATAAAGTTACACTAAAATTATGTATAACAGAGCTTTCATACAGCTTTGCACACATATTACTCTTGGATGGATTACTCGCAAATGCAGGGTCATACAGAAATGTCATGCATATCACATGAAAGCACAGGACTGTTGCTTTCCAGTGATACCACACACCATTGTGCTGTCATCCCATCATGCTATAAATCCATTTCAAGATTCAAATGTCTCCATATTGTCCAATATAGGGTTGACACTCAATCAAACTTTGTATGACAAAGTATTTCTGCAATTTGGCTTTTGTTCCAATGATTGAAGCAGTCATAAAAGGACCAGCGCACTTCATCTTTGTTCACCCAGACAACTGTAGCCTAATTATGCATGTGTGACATAACCTCAGGTCACGTATGGGGCAAGTCAGTTCAGGTCAGGTCAGGTCAAAGAGCAGCACGGAGCACGAAAAAATAAGTCAAGATCATGTGGACAAAAAACATCCAGAATTTTTTCTTTCACTGCAAACAAAGTGGCAAATATTATCTTGGAGGGCATCATTGCACTTGGTTGACTATTTTGCTATTATCTTAGATGTAAATATTGCATGTTTCTTTCCGATAAAACACATTTTTGACTTGAATGAGTCAATGGAATTTCTTGCAATTGTGAAAAATACTGGCAATCATGTCCGCCTGGCACAAACCACATGTTTTGGACAACTGTGAAGTGACAGAATGTCCCACCATCATGGTTCTTATATTGCCAGATTCCAGAGAGTCTCCCCTCTACATATATGGCAGAATATGTCAACTTCCAACTTGCTATGGTGAGATTCATGTAAAAATGTAACAATTTAGTAACACAGATTTTTTTTTCATTGATATGAAAATTAATATAAAATACAGGCACATAGAGGGACATGTAATGACATGCAAATCTGGATTGCCCAGATTGTCCTGAAAAAAAAAAAAACACACGATATAGCAAGTGTACGTAGCCTTTATAATGACTGTGATATGAGCTTAAAAGTAAAGGCAGTAAAAAAAGGCCTAGGGCCCGAAGTGTTAAGCAAGGGTTCAGGGGGTGATGTCTAGGGCTGTCGTCTCCTGGTCGATAATTTGGTCGATATGCTCTCATCCGACCAAATTCTTATTGGTCGAATAATCGCCATGTTACTGTCATAAGGAGAAAAGTGCTACATCAATAGTTTTCCAAAGGGGGGATTTTCAAAACACCCCCTTTGTTTACACAACCTTGAACTCGCCCACCCTAGCGCTCAGCATCGCGGTGACGCAGACCTCCTCTCTGTTTCTGTATACTGACATCATTTCCCTTGATGGAAACAAAGCTTGTATTTACTTGTATTTCACAGATAAGAAACAATAAATTATGAAGACAGTAAAGCCTAAAATAGTATTTTAAGTCTTGTGTGTGATTTATCCTTCAAGGATTTAGACTTCGGGATTTTTCCTGGCTTCATATGAACGGAGGAAATCTGCGCTCGTCCCTAGGCTAATTTATACAATGTAAAATGCCATAGGCTGGCGCTAATGATGTTAGCATGTTGTATTTGCTTGGAAAATGTGTGTAGTATAAGACAGTTGTTTTGTCAGTGAATGTTGTGAGTTGTAATGGAGCCAAATTGAGTGCTGTCACCTTTGTTAAATGTTGCTGTTGTTCCTGGCTTTATATGAGACAACGGAAAGATCGCTAATTGCTAGGCTAATACAATGTAAAATGCCATAGGCTTGCGCTAATAATGTTAGCATGTTGTATTTGCTTGCAAAACGTGTTTAGTATAAAGCCTGATTTATGGTCCTGCGTTGAATCAACGACGTCGCTACATTGTAGGGTACAGGGCTACGCAGAAGGCTCGCTATAGCCCCCGGCGTAGCCTGACGTGCACCTCCCCAAAAATGTAACTACACATCGAGGTGACGCAGACCCAGCGCAGACGGGCAGGGCTGTGATTGGTTTGCTTGGTAGCAACACATTTCTGGTTCCGTATTTACAGATTCCGCCATCCCGCCATCTTTAAACATCTTGTTGTTGAGCATGGATGCTCCAGCAAGATTCTCTCTCTCTCGGTCACCATTGTTCACTGTGACCGGAAAAGCCGGAAACTAAACAAAGAATCAACTAGAGAAGACGATAACCACTCAGGAAAGGAACGCAGCCCCCTACCGCTCTGGCGGTGAATTGCACCGCGACGAGATGGAGAAGTTCAAAGGGTTCACGACGGCATCACGGCAACGACGTAGCGACATCGTTGATTCAATACAGGACCATAAATCAGGCTTAAGACAGTTGTTTTGTCGGTGAGTCTTGAGTTGTAATGGAGCCAAACTGTATACCGTTACCTTTGTTAAATGTTGCTATTGTCCCTGGTTTTATATGAGAAGAGGGAAAGATCGCTAGTCATTAGGTTAATTTATACAATATAAAATGCGACAGACTTGTGCTAATGACATTAGCATGTTGTAATGGTGGGGGAAATGTGTCCACTGTTTGTCAGTCAATGCTGCGATTTATAGTGAAGCTGATTTGCGTACTTGTGTTTGAAATTGTCTCTATTAAGCCATGTTTAATGTGTGTTTTGAATCAACTAAACTTTACAACACTTAACAGAGACCTCCACTGCCAACTGTTTTGGAGGTGTAACTGCAGACTAGGTGAAATATATCTCACTAAATTGGAGCCCTGCAGTGTGCGAGCTTTTTTCATTTTTTCAGTAACTGCAGAGTGACACAGACACACCACCGCAGAAGTAAATATGCTTACAACTAATCGATTAGTTGAAGCTTATGTATGACTTCAGTCGATCAAGATTTTCTTTGGTTGACTACAGCCCTAGTGATGTCGAAACATGTAGGCAAGCTGACCCTGTCAGAGAGTCAGGCAGTCTCTATTGGCTGGAGACTGGGGTGGCCTACTGCAGCTGCAGTATATTTACAGCAGCTTTCTGTAGCTTCAACAGACTGTACCAAAACTCAGCACGTATCCTCCACAGTTAAGTGGAGCTACAGTTATAGCTCGACAAGGCAATTTAATTAGACTACTGTCCTTGTCCCAGTACACACACATGGGAGGGAAATCGATTTATTGACAGAAGTATGTCAGACTCTGCCACAATAGGTGGCAATATGCCCCCTTTCAGCTTGTTAGTACTGGACCTTTTTCCGGTCGACCTATTACGTCACAGACCAAAGTGCTGTTAAATATTTAATTCTGTCAACTGACACAGCATGAACTGTAGTGTTGCACAGTATACTGGTGCCAACGTTAGACCGCAGTACTAAAACACCATGGTACATATGAAACCATAATGTTGGGGTACTGTAGTACTACAGTACCTCACAGAACCACTACTGTGGGATAAGTTCAAAGTCCAATCACAAGAGGGTGAGTGTCCACGCACCATCTAATAACAGCGTGCACTGGCCACCTGACACTCGCTATGCTGCTGCAGTGGTTTGTTTTCCAGTGATATGTCAGGTATTAGCTGAGCTATTGAGTATCTTTGAGCAGTGAAAGTTATTATTTATTTATTTTTACTTGTAGGCTAGATTTGTTTATATATGCTACAGTGATTTGTTTTCCACAGAGCTCTATGGTGCAAGCATTTTACTGCATTTGCAACTAAAAATAGTTTTGCGCAAGCAAAACAAATCATTCAGGAGCACACTGTGCGAGTACAGATTTAAACCAGCAGCAGAAACGAAAGGTGAATCCTGCTGGTTGTGGGTTGAACAGGGGTCACAGACACAGGGATACGTATTCCTGTCAAATACGGCGGCCATAGTGCTCCACGGCGCAAGATAATGGCTTACTGGCGACCGAGAAGCCCAGCTCCAGGTCCAATAAGTCTTCGTCACAGAAATGAGCCGTTCACATTTCTCTCTTTGTGGCATGGTAACGGTCCACAAACCTCGCCGTGCTGAAGGGACTGTTCTTAACTTATCAGAGCGGGGTGGCTGGTTGATTTTTATCTTATTTATCTGTTTTATTTTGATCCCCCCATGTTAATCACTTATTGATGCTGTTTTTGAAGTATGAATAAGTCAATAAGTAATTTATTCCACTGAAATATCATTGATGTATTATAGAAAAGTGATTTATCTTTTTATAAATGACAAAATCGTGATACTATTAGATTCGTGATACTTTCACTGGTATTGTACCGTTGGTCCCAAATTTGGTACCGTGCCAAAACTAATAAAGTGTGTCCCCTCGTCCGGCCAAAAATGCATGGCTCTGGATGTAGATTTAGCCATGTTGTTAACAGTTTCCTCTTCTATTATGCATTTCATGCTATTTGACTTCCAGGTCAAAGCCAGGGTCAGAAAGTGCGGAGTATGCACAAAGCGCCTCAGCCAGTTTTGGTCAAACTGCCTGTATACCTGCAGGAATAGTTTGACTCCTACTTGCATTATCTGGGTGTGTTAGTCCAACTTTGAGAAATTTGATTTGGTCTGGTTTCAGTGAGACTAACACAATGAATCAATTTTCTTTAATGTCATGTAAACGTACTGACCGTACGGTGAGTGATCTGCATCTGTGTAGTAAAGTTAGTCATAGAAAAAACATGGATGTATGAGAAAAACACACATGAATTCCAATATGACCATTCTTACAGTGGTGACATGGCAAAAATCAAATATATGTCAGATTTATATAGAAGTGGCCCCGATCTGATGGGAAAAAAATTGATTTGTGTGTGCACACTACTCTGAAAGATGAGATATGTTTCACATGAGAGCAAAAGAAAATCTGATTTGAGACACATTTGCTTGTAATGTGAACGTAGCCTGGGTGAATAGGCTGGACTAAACTAACAGAATGAATGCCTTAGAAAATATACTTACAGGTAATAACTGAGACTTTCTGGATAAGCAGACAACACTTAATCTGGGCTTCATGATAAAATATCTCTTAATCTGATGCTCCTGATGCTTCCCCACATTTAGTTGGAAACAGACCTGAAAAACACAAACACAGAATACAGCATGTAATCATGGATTCCAGACATGGCATGGGTGTACAGATGTCAATACAACAGTAAATAAACGACAATGTAAGTGATGTAGAAACTGATACAGGCTGAATAACATAAATACCAGCCAAAACCAGAACCTCTTCAATCATGAATATAAAATGTAGGAAGCAGTCAAGTTATCTTGGCTTCCACAGACACTTCATGGGTTAGTGCTATGCTGATACTGTGACTGCACTGTTACATTCACAGGTAAAATATCTCACCTTTACACAGATGGAAAGTGGCAGGGATTGTGACTGGGTCCTCCAGCTCTGCACAAACAAAGCAGAGAGCAGAATTAGAACAGTGTGGTACTGCTGGGTGCCAGATGCTGATGAAGGTAGCACTGAGCAGACTGAGACAAGCTTTTCAACACATTTTGACACAGCCCAAAATCGCCACCACAGCACATGACTCCACTGTGAGTACTGCTGAGCCCCACAGCTGTAACCAATCCCAGCAGTCAGCTTGGTGCAGCAAACACACCAGGCTTTAGAATAATGCAGCCACTCACATTTAACGGTGATTCAAAACATAATGCAACCTGATGTTCATCTATGGCGCTTTAGTCAAGCAGCTATTTAAATCTAAGCTGATGGTTTCTTGGTAAGAGCCAAAACGAAATGGGACATCTCTGAAGTCAGTTCTCTGACAAAGACATGTATTGAATCAGAACAGAACCACACTACTGATTCAACGGATGACTTAAATTTTCAAATCTTCAAGCTGTCAACAGAATTAGAATCTAGGTGTGGTGACAGCTGAGGTGGTTGGAGGAGTTTGGGTCCTTGTTTATCAGTCTGTGTCCCTTCTCTAAATTTGAAGGTTTTTGAAGATCGTAAATGCAGCACAGGCAGCAGTTAGTGAAGATTAAGTCGTGGTGTGGATAACTGATCAATCACTCAATCGATGCTGATCAGATCAAATGGATGGATGAGAGGAGCAGCTGTTTGTGAGTGAAAGCAGACTTCAGACCCAACACAATGAACGGTTAAGTTTTACTTTAACTGCGCCTGGCGATCTGCTGCTCTGTCTGTGCCTAGAGTACTCTCTGTGCTGTGAGCAATAAAAAGCATTAAGTAATAAAGCAATAAATGACTGAACGGTATATATTCCAGCAGTCCGCCTACTGACTGGTACAGTTCCAAAAATATAAAATCAAAACATGGCAGCAGATGTTTTAATCGTGGTGGGGCACCACAAATAAATGAATGTGTGTGAAACCCTCAATTCAGAAAGAAAGCTCTAGTCCAGTATGGTTTAACCTCAATGTGGCCTGCGATGTGAGCAAGTCCACCTCCAGGACCAAGCATATGCTGCTTGGAGCTGCATATTTTCTGCACTACAAAATCACAATTTAATCAGAGGAGACATATCTTCATCATTCCAGGACCATGATTTTGGTTGGTCAAAATCTGTTATGGTTCAGTTGTCAAAAATACCATGAGTGATATAACTAAGATCTCAGTAATAATAACCAGGTATTTTCATCGACACCACTTTATAAAACTGTTTTATTTATTGTAAATATCTAATACTTTACAGGTGTGAATGACAATTTAATCAAAACCACAAAGGCGGGTCACATAAATTTGTTGCTGCCACCAAAAGTGTTCCAGAAAATAACAAGCTCCTGGTGAAAAATGTGTGACTCTGGACCTATAATGCAACATTGACAACTGGTAAGTAGCCGGTGGCAACAGTGTAAGCCCACACAGCAGGGGGCAGCGACAGGTGTCATCACAGTTTGATGTGTGGCCACCATGCCAAGATACATTACTGTCCTATTTCCAAGTGCTAATGTGCCAGAAAAGTCACCATTTTAACCCATTTAACCTACATAGCCTACTATTGTACTACTGTACTATGATTCTTTCTTTTACTTCAGAATCTTGCTGCTTATCTCATTGTTTAGCAGCAATAAAACCATAAAAATGGACAGTGTGTCATATTTGAGCTTAGACTGTTAAATTCTGTTTTCCTTAATGTTGTTTATTTTTGTAGGAGAGAGCACTTTGTCGGATTTTCATCCTCCAACGTTTAAAAAAAATCACTTTCTTCTGTTGCTCCATACCATAATAATTATAATAATAAAAACTAGAATTACGGCCCAGCGGTTGTACGCCTCCCGGTACAAGTCAAAATTCTCTTACAGTTTGCATCGATGTCTGTGAAAACATGGATGCCTCAAACACATCTTCCCCCTGACAGCACATAAGATCTATACAATCAGCACAATTTCAGGATTAGTGTCACCAATTCAATGTGCGATCAAACGTCTCACCTTCTGTTCCTACGTTATGATATTGACTAACGGTCAGAAAAGTGCTTTTGCAGAACATTATGATGTCACAACGGGCAGCACGGTGGTGTGGTGGTTAACACTGTCGCCTCACAGCAAGAGGGTTGCCGGTTCGATCCCGGGTGTGGGAGCCCTTCAGAGCGGAGTTTGCATGTTCTCTCCGGGCACTCAATTTGGGGACTAGGTCAATTGATAACTCTAAGTTGTCTGTCTCTATGTGTCAGCCCTGCGATAGTATGGCGACCTGTCCAGGGTGTACCCTGCCTCTCATGTCAGCTGGGATAGGCTCCAGCCCCCCCGTGACCCTCAAGAGGATGAAGCAGTTAGAAGATGAATGAATGAATGAATGATGATGTCACAGTGAAGTTGACCTTTGACCCTTTGGAAATAAAATGTCATCACTTCATTATTTTATCCTACTAGACATTTGTGTCAAGTTTTGTCATATAAGCATAATCTTGAGTTATGGCCAAACACATATTTTGTGAGGTTACACTGTCCTTGACCTTTGACCACCAAATGCCAATGAGTGTATTCTTAAGTCCAAGTGGACGTCTGTATCAAATTTAAAGAAATTCCCTCAAGGGGTTCTTGGGATGTCGCATCCACAACAATGACACAGGTGTAAGCTCACACTGACCTTGACCTTTGACCGCCAAAACTAATCAGTTCATTGTCGAGTCCAAGCGGACATCTGTGCCAAATTTGAAGAAATTCCTTTGAGGCATTGTTGAGATATCATGTTCATAAGCATGGGACAACTGACAGATGGACAGATATCGCCGGCGCAGAGGCATAAAAAGATTTTCGGATATCCAGCAGCACCAAGACTGAACAGTGGCTAATGGTATGCCATTCTTGTTCATGCACGTTCTAAATTGTATGTCACTGATATTACTGTTATTGTTATTATTGGTGTTTTGCTGGCATATCACACATACTCTTATTGTGATAATCCACAAGCAGATGGAGACATGAAATACAATACTTTTTAATGTATGTAATATTAATTCAGAAAAAGCATGATGGCTCTTCATTTTAAAGCCAATACTTGTCGGCATGTTGGTCGATCCCAATAGTTCATTTAAAGGCCAACATTGGCTGATACCACTGACGTACCAATATTATCAGCATGTTGCCCAATTTCAATATTTCATTTTAAAACCATTATCTTCTGATGCCGATATTATAGTGTATCCCTAGTGCCATATAGACTACCCTTCTTTAGGAGAGGCCTGATGACTGCAATTTTCAAAGCATTTGGAAAAGTGCCAGAATGGTGTGCAGGTGCTTTGTGCCATCTAAAAACATGGTACTTATGTTCCACTAACAGGTGCTGTGTAAAAGCTTTTTTTAAACCTGGAGCTCATGCTATAATGTTATACTGAAAGTAGTGATGGATGCTATACTTTTCTGATATCCATAGCTATTAGCCCCATATGATGAGTATTTGGAAGGACAATGAATAGTTAAGGGATGGTATAGCTCCTTTCTAGTCTTCCAACCACTCAAAGCACCTTTACACCACATGCCACATTCACCCATCCATGCACGCATTCATAAACTGGTGGCCAAGGCTACCATACAACGTGCCGCCATCTGTTAAGCATTCACACACACTCACACATCAATTGGGTGCAGCAATAAGGAACAATTTGAGGTTCAGTATCTTGTCCAAGGATACTCTGACACGCTGACGAAAGGAGCCAGGGATTAGAGGATGACCTGCTCTACCTCCTGAGCCATAGCCGCCCCAACACTAACAGTAGCATATCATTTTCATGTGCCATATGCTGGTTGAACATCAGTTCACAAACCACTTGTCAAAGACAGATATGACTAAAAAGTGGGCATTGTTTATCCCCTTGGGGAAATTTAAAAAAAAAAAAAAAAGAAATCACTCACATTAGCGAGATGACATAATTATCAGCAGCTTCCTTCCTCAAACTGAAAATATGAAGATGAATGAAAAACTGCACACTCAAAAAAATGTAAGCATTGAAGAAAGACTAGCTTTATTTTGGCTCAGAGGAGGGGAATACATCTTTAAATGGCTGTATTTTGTATTTATTTTACTGTCATTATTTAAAGAAAACATGTCTTCAGACATGTTTTCTTTGCAAAAATGACACCATTTGCAAAAATACAAAAATGACACCATTTATCATAACCAAAAACTGTAAAAACAGAAATTATCCTTGGATTTTCTACAGGATTTGGAAGTTACTAACAAAGACTACAGGGAGTAATTAGCTAGCTAGTTAATAAGTAAGGGACTGTTCATTACTTATGGGAAGAGGTGGAGGTGCAAAAAGGGGCACACACGTCAAATAATTTTTAAGCACTGGGGAAGGACTTGTGTTTTTATTTTGGAAGGGGCTAAAACTTTGAATGGTTGTATTTTGTATTTATTTTGCTGCCAGTTTTCAAGGGCTTGTTTTCTTTAAGTAAAAAAAAAAAGGCCAAAAGTTAAACCATTTATCATAGCCAGAAACAGTAAAAATAGAAAATACTGTTATTCCGAAAGAAGGGCAGTCTTTATGGCACTAGGGATACACTATAATATCGGCGTCAGAAGATAAAGTGAAATGAAATGAAATATTGAAATCAGCCAACATGCTGGTAATATTGGTAGGTCAGTGGTATCGCCAAATACTGGCCTTAAAATGAACTACTGGGATCGACCAACATGCTGATAATATCGGCACGTCATTGGTACTGGCGAGTATCGGCTTTAAAATGAAGAGCCAGCATGCTTTTTCTTAATTTGCACAATTAATTAATATTCCACACATTATACAGAATTGCATTTCATGTCTCCATCTACTAGTGGACCATCACAATAAGATTAAGCATGCATAATTTGTTGTTAATTACACTACAGAACAGACTTGATGATTTCTAAAATTTGGTGGGGGAAAAGGTGGATATATCGGTCTTGGTCAGCCGTCAAATCCGTTCCACACAGGGATCCATTTCGGGACCCCTCTTGTTCAATCTCTATGCTTTCATTATGCCAAATCATATGATAAAGTATCCTGCCATATATAGCCTACATATCACTTTCACCAGTTGATTATGAGCCAAAATGAAAAACATAAGTCCTCCCCAGTGTTTTCAATTTTCAAGAGCATGTTTTCTTTAAATAAAAAAAGCCAAAAAATGACAACATTTATCATAGCCAGAAACGGTAAAAATAGAAAATATTGTTGGATTTTCAACAAGATTTGTAAATTACTAAGACATCATGTTGAGTGACATTAGCTAGCTAATTAGTAACTAAGGTAGTGTTCATTATTTATGAGGCAAGAGGTGGAGGTGCAAAAAAGGAAGGCATGTTGAATCATTTTTAAACACTGGGGAGGATTTATGTTTTGCTTAGGGGAGGGGCATACAAATTCAAATTTAAATGTATTGTATTTTCTATTTATTTAACTGACCAGAAACCAGACACTATAAAAAAAAGAAATCATCCTTGGATCATGTGCAAAAAACATTTCCATCAGATTAAAAATAATAATAACAAAATCTAAACTCTAAATAGTTATGTTTCATCAAAATCAGATTACTTCACATCTCATTTAAAATATGGCCAAAAATAAACCACTTGCACAAACTAACCAGCATGCACAAGAGTGGAAAAACCACGGCTGTTTACAACTCCAAGATTGTGTCTCCAACTGTGAACTTTTAACATTTACACATCAAAGGATTAGTTTTAAAAATCTAATACCTACTCTCTGGTGGAGGAAGTGTCGTGCATTTTCCATTTTTCTAAAGTAACTCAGGGAAGTTCAAGAAAAAAATATTTGTGGCTTTAAGGAGGCTAAAAAAAATTCATAACTCTGCCACCCTTTTCCTCTGATAAGTAAAGAACAGTCCCTTAGCAGCTCTGTTTCTGCCAAGCATTTGACGTTATAGATAAGAAGCTGAGTCAATACACAACTAGAGTGCTAAAACAACACATATTAGGAGACGCCTGCCAGAGATTACCTGCACATTAAAGAGCAACAAAGCCTCTGAAGGTCCTTGGCCTCATTACTGGTGGCCAAGTATGAACCGGTGACGCTAGCGTACATTAACAAACAACTGGGTGCTAACGTTACCAAAGGACAAATCAGCTTGTTTACGGGAGCCGATACTATGCTGTAAGGAAAGACTTAGTACAAATGAGAAACCAAATAATGTCTCAGATAGCCTATTAGCCTCTGACATTGCGTTACCGACTGGGCAAAGACCCACATAACTGCAATGGAAACCCTCTTGCAGCGTTCAACAGGGTAACTTAACCTAGCATGGCTAGCCAATGTTAAATCAAACGGATCGCGCCCAGCTGAAACCAGTTAATGACCTGACTATTTTAGTGGTCAAAGACATGTAGTTATGTCTGAGTGTACTTGCTTGGTCCCGACTGAGTGACTTCCAAAGAACTGAAACACGGCTTCACCAAAAAATTTACAGCGTGTAACGCAACACAACGTCTGGACAGTGACTGCAGCCACCATGCACCATCACCATGTCAGCCAGGCAGCTTGCTAGCTTGCTAACAGCTAGCAAGGCCAACACATGCAGGAGAGAAACGTTATTCCAGAAAGACGAATCATATCATTCGGTACATAATCTCACCTGGGGTATGTGTTTCAATTGATAGTCTTGGCAAAAAATGCTTCAAATCATTCGTTGGATATCCTCACTGCCATTCAGTCTTGCTGCCCCGATTTGGTAGCTACTTGTTCACGGTGGGACCACTTCCTTTCACCCGGGCCTCTGCTACGCCAAAACATTAACGCAAACTCCGTAACTGCCATCCGTAATTAGACACGCTGTTCTACTAAAGTGAACGAGAATCCATGCCCTTCGTAATGTGCTGGAAGTCTGGAGGTCTGTAACGTTTCAGCTCCACCGCCACCGGCCTCATAATAAGAGAAAACATTTAAGGAACCGTAGTCGGACTGCTCTTGCATATAATATGATTTTATTTTATTTTAGCAGCTCTTCTTGCTGATAATGACATTGCACGAATTTCTTTATTTTATTATTAAACAAACAAAAAAACAATTAAAAAAAACATGAGGTGCAGTAACACTTGAATTTTAATAAATGGCACTCAGACATTCAAATAAAATATATCATAAACAGATAAGTAGAGCAAAACAAATACAAATTAAAGACACGACTATATTTTGACTATTGCATTACCAATATGAAAAAAAAAGAAAATACCAAGACCTTAGGCTATTACTTCCCAGAAGGTGTATTCACATATTACAGCCAAAGCCTTTCATATACAGTGTACACATTATATTCGATTTCAATTCAATTTTATTTATAAAGCCCAGTATCACAAATCACAATTTGCCTCACAGGGCTTTACAGCAAACGACATTCCTCTGTCCTTTGGATCCTCACAACGAATAAGGAAAAACTCCTTTTAGCAGGGGAAAATAACGGTAGAAACCTCAGAAAGAGCAAATGAGGAGGGATCCCTCTTCCAGGATGGACAGACGTGCAATAGATGACGTACACAACAGATCAACATAATACATTAACGGTAATCTGTATGACACAATGAGACAGAAAGAGAGAGAGACAGAGAGAGATGCAGGACAGACAGTAATGATAATAGCTAACAACAACATTAATGAAAATAATAATATAATTATAATTCTCGCTACTGTGGTACAGTATGTTGAAAGTATATATTGATATCTGATAGTATACATATGTGACAATAATCATATGTGTATAATAACAGTGGAAGTATGACTAATGATGCAGCAGCAGCACGAGGCATCTGGCATGACCACGGCAGCAGCACAACCACACACATCACGCTATCCAGGCACCGCTGCAATATGAGTTAACCTGAGAGACAGTGGAGCACAAAGGCTCCGGAGAAGAAGCCGAGTTAGTGACATGCAGTAGAGCCGAGTTGGTGACATGCAGTAGAGCCGAGTTAGCAAGATGCAGTAACAGCATATGAGAGAGAGAGAGAGAGAGAGAGAGAGAGAGAGAGAGAGAGAGAGAGAGAGAGCAGGTGCCCGGTGTATTATAGGGGGTCCTCCGGCAGACTAGGCCTAAGTCAGCCTAACTAGGGGCTGGTACAAGGCAAGCCTGAGCCAGCCCTAACTATAGGCTTTATCAAAGAGGAAAGTCTTAAGTCTAGTCTTAAATGTGGAGACGGTGTCTGCCTCCCAGACTGTAACAAAAAGATGATTTAACAGGAGAGGAGCCTGATAGCTGAAGGCTCTGGCTCCTGATCTACTTTTGGGGACTTTAGGGACCACGAGTAGCCCTGCGTTCTCAGAGTGCAGAGTTCTGGTGGGATAATATGGCACTATGAGCTCTCTAAGATATGGTGGAGCTTGACCATTTAGAGCTTTATAAGTTAACAGTAGGATTTTAAATTCAATTCTGGATTTTACAGGGAGCTAGTGCAGAGAAGCTAAAACAAGAGAAATATGATCTCGTTTCTTAGTTCCTGTTAGTACTCGTGCTGCTGCATTTTGAATTAGCTGGAGAGTTTTTAAAGACTTATTAGAGTTACCTGATAAAAGGGAATTACAGTAATCCAGCCTAGAGGTAACAAAAGAGTGGACCATTTTTTTCTGCATCTTTTCGGGTCAGGATAGGCCTAATTTTCGCAATATTACACAGATGAAAAAATGCATTCCGAGAGGTTTGTTTTAAATGAGAGTTAAAAGACAAATCTTGGTCTTGTATTTAAGGCACTTATGAAGTTTTTAATTACTTTCTTCTGGCTTCATCAATGAACACAATTGTGTATTGTCCGCATAACAATGGAAATTTACAGAGTGATTTTTAATGATGTTACCTAAAGGAAGCATATATAGAGTGAATAGGATTGATCCAAGCACAGAGCCTTGTGGATCTCCAAAACAAACTTTAGTACGTAAGGATGATTCATCATGAACATGAACATAACTGAAAATGATCAGATAAATAAGATTTAAACCAGCTTAGTGCAGAACCTTTTAGGCCAATTAAATGTTCCAGTCTCAGTAGCAGAATTTGATGGTCAGTTGTGTCAAATGGCGCACTAAGATTTAATAAAGCAAGTACAGAGACGAGTCCTTTGTCTAAAACAATCAAAAGATCATTTATGCAGTACATTAGAGCACGTAAGCCATATGCATGATTTGTGCACAATGATCTGTGCTTTGTACAGATATCTGTGCATGGTGATGGTGCACGAGTGTAGGGGTGTTGTAGTGCAACACTGCAGACGATATATAGGCTATCTATCTATCTATCTATCTATCTATCTATCTATCTACCTAGACAGCCAGTAACAATCTATAGCAAAATATGTTATAAAATATATGCTTACCCTCCATAAACTATAAATAAACTATTAAAAAAAACTATTAATATTAAATGAATTTTCCTTTATTTCCACTGGTATTTTGTCATATCCTAATGAGATCCAAACTTTTGTTTGGTATGCAGTCTTAATTTCTCCTAGCTATTTGTGATCAGTAGGACCCGATAAGTATAAAAGTATATTAAATCCCAATGTCCTCAAATGAGACGACAATAAAGTCCAGATGTCTTCATTTGAGTACTTTCTAATTAACAGCATCTTAGCTCATTACTGTTGCTAAAATTGGTCAAATTTGTTGCCATATCAAACAACAAACATTATTACAAGTGTCAACCATATAATTGGATCAGGTTTTGATCCTCATCCACTTTTGTGTCTGAATCGGCTGCAGACTGGCTTTGCAGAGATGGCTGCCATCTTGTTTTTACATGGATTAATGTACTATGCACTTACTACCACTAGATGGCACAAAAAAGTGTCCATGAACAAGGACAACAAGTCTAAGTTAAGTAGAATCCGGTAAACCCAAAATGTGATATCCTCGTATGAAGAAACAGGGTCTCAGGAGGGTTAACATGCAATGATGATTTCTGGGTTATATGTTATTGATGTTATCCAATGTCAAGTCTCCATTTGATCATGTTACAATAAAATTAACAGTATCATTACTTGGTGGGCTTTGGCTTGTCACAATAAAAGGCCACTTTAAATTGTAAACTTTGATTACATAACTCAATACTACAGATTTCACTTTTTTTGTTATACTGACTGCAGGAATGTCCACTAGAGCTGAAGCAAGTGAACTGAATGTTCATGTTAATTTCACACTCCAACCAGCTTCACAACCACAGAAGTTGATTATGATGACAAGCTACTGTCCAACTGCTGTCAGTTTGCCATCGTAACCAACATGTGTGGTTATGAGGATGGTTGGATGTACTGCCAATTCCATGGAAATGACATCGGAGATGGTTTATGAAAATGAAATGAGCATTCACTCCATGGGCAACAGCTCTAGTCAACATTCCTACAGTCAGTATGCCAAAAAATGTGCAATATCTGTGGCACTCTGTTGTGTGATCAAACTACACGTTTTAGAGCGGCCTTTTATTGTGACCATCCGGAGGAAAACCTGTGTAGTAATGATGCTGTTTAATCAGTGTCTTGATATGACACACATGCCAGGACGATGGATTATCTCAGAAAAGGAGAAGTGCTCATTAACATGGATTTGAACAAATCTGGAACCCGGGTGGGCAACAGCAGCAGCAGTTTTTGTTGTATAGTGTGAATGCAGTGCGCATAAAGCAATGTGTACTTGGATGAAGAGTCCTGCTAAGAGAGCTGCACATTTGCCACAGGTCATCACAGAGAGGGTGAGAGACATTGTCTGAGGGTCTTGTCCCATGTCCACCTCCAGACTGTCAAGCTCCAGTTCAGCGATACATTTGGTCTTTCTGACCCGCTTAAGTCTGCTGGTTTCATCAGCAAAACAGGGCAGTTAGGGTTATTCTTTATCCCTCTATGAGAACTCACCATGACCCATCTCATTTTAAGAACTTTGGGTGGTTGAAAGTACAGGAACAAGTCTCTCAGACAGAGTTGTGCATGGTGTAAGATTGTGCCCTTAACTTGATGAATTGACAGTACAGGCACGGGTCACAATTTTACTGTTTGCATTGTATTGTTTTTATGAATAATACTTTTGTGTGTCATCCTTGCCATGTCAGATCTGCTGTCTTATACCCCTAACTTACACACATGTCCCTATACCCAAAGGGATCATAATGGCAATAAGCCATAGGGCTTTATTGTGTTATCCTGAAATTGTCTAATTAAATCAATCAATTAGTCAGCACCTACCTGGCACACAACTGCAAAAACAAACTGCGCAATGGCTACCACAGACAAGTGAAGCATTCTCAGTTGATGGTTGCAGTTTTACAAAGCATGCCTAAAATGTTGTTTTCAGTGAGTTGTCTCAGATGTAAGGAGGCTGGCACAGTGAGAACACAACTTGTTCCTGACAGACTCTGTACGACAATGCTGATACTATTATCTACAATATCATACTGTACTGTAAATGCTGATGTTCAGTCCTATACATTAAGCTAATGATAGCAGTTAAATACAGTGTTTCCACTGTAACCCTGAAGTATTTAATCCTACGTGGGCAGCACTGACTCAGTCCATCGGGACTTGGGTTGGGAACAGAAGCGTAGCCGGCTCAAGTCCCCATCCGGACCAAATATAGAGTGTGGACTAGCAGCTGGAGAGTGCCAGCTCCTGGGCACTGCCGAGGTGCCCTACAGTTGGGCACTGAACCCCAAACTGCTATGGGCGCCTGTCCAAGGCCGCTCCCTTGCTCTGACATCTCTCTGTTTAATGCATGTATAGGTCCTGTTTCTGCATGTGAGTGTATTTTAGGCTGTTAATTTAAACATTTTTAAGGAATTTTATCTGAATTAGATGAGGTAAAGCTTTGGAGATTATCAACAAATTAAGTTGAGAAAATACTTTGAACATGTCTCACATTTACATTGGCAGATAAAAGAAAAAGGAAGATATTTTTCCCCAATCCAACAGGCCCAGGTTGTCCAGCCACAGTGTAGCAGTAGAACACGTCACTTTGGATTTGTTCAGCCCTGCTGAAGCTGGTGACCATGTTACATGATGTCCTCTAGGTGGCAGCATTACTACACATGCACATTGCTGCTCAGTCAGCAAGCCCACAAACTGCCTTGAATACGTGTGCAGTATGTATTTAACTATAAGAAAATCTGTACATTTCAGAAAGGCAGGCTCAGTGCTCTCAAATCTGTTTAACACTACCTGGAACTGGATCTGGATTTATGACCAATTTCACATCAAAAAAACTGACAAACTTTAGATTGAAGAATGAAATCTGGAAAATAATAACTTGGAGCCATAAGCTTCATCTCAGTTTATTAAAGCAAATATAACTACAAAAGATCACTGAATGATATGATATGATATGATATGATATGATATGATATGATACGCTATGATATGATATATTGTTAAGAAACTCTGTTGTTAAGAAACTCTAAAGCTGCATTTATCATTTAGTTTTGTTTTTGGCCACTTGGGGGCAGAACTCCACAATAAAATGAAAAATATATGTTTGACATTTTGCAGACCAGACACAGAGCAACATTAGCACTGATTTAGAGTTGTGTTTATGTCCACCTGATTAATGTAAGTTCAGTACTTACTCTTCTTTGATCTCTGGTTTGGTCTCCACCAACTCCTGATTAAAATAACCACATCATAAAAACTGTTTTTGTCTTTAGCTAATTGCTCCACTACATTTGGGGGTGGCAGTAGCTCAGTCTGGGATTTGGCTTGGGAACTGGAAGGTCGCTGGCTCAAGTCCCCATACAGACCAAGTATGGAGCATGGACTGGTAGCTGGAAAGGTGCCAATTTGCCTTGAGCAAGGCATTGAACCCCCAACTGCTTGGGGTGCCTCACCCTGATATTCCCCTATAAGTCCTGCTTGTGCATGTGTGTTTATTTCAGGCTTTTGTGCATATGAAAACAGAATGAAAAAAAATGAATTTCTCCTCAAGGATTAACAAAATGTATCTTAAATCTTATGTTCACCAGCTTGTCTGTGGCCCTGTTTACACCAGTTATTAACTAGTAATGGCAAAATGAAGCCTCGTGAACCATTTTCATTTTCTGACCTCACTAGATGGCACTTTTGGTTTAAAGAAAAAGGCTGAAGGAATAGCAGCTCTGTGTTCTTTCAACCTTTTGTTGGGAGGTGGTCTGGGTTGCTCATGGCCACAGTCTTTCAGCAGTGTGTACGCTCATGTGTCCTGGGTCCCATTGAAGGACTGTCTTCTCAGCTGATGTCCCTGCTCTCTGACTCCCTGCCAGATAAGCAAACTTTCTGTTGCTGCCATTCCACCAGTTAGACTTATGTCTGGGCCACACTGACTGTGTCAGCAGTGTTGCTCAGGTGTGAAACATCTAGAGAATAGGAGTCTTTGTTGCAAACTGCATGCATCACATGGGGAAAAAATCAAAAACATCTGTAAAAATATAAATACTTATTTTTAACTCAACACTTTGTGTTTCTGTTTAAAAAAAAGTACTGTGACAACATGTGGACAGAACCCCTTCATTTGTTAACACAAGGCTTTTTATTTTGAAATATTTGCATGATCGTGTTGTTGACAACACGGTTGACAGTGGCTTGCATAAATGAGTGGAGTACCAAACTTTAATTGTGGAAATACAGTAGTTACTTCAGCAGGCAGCATTGCAGCAGTGACACCACAGAAACAGCGCTATCTGCTCTCACGCGCTGCTCACGCAGGCAGTGCAGCCCAGGTGTTAGAGCTGAAGGACCGTCCCCGGAGCTGCTGTCCTCTCAGCGAATGTCACTTCAAACTTGGACAGCAGCGCCTGTTAAACCGTCCCAACAAACTAACACCAACACCAAAATGGCTCAACTCCATCATTTAACCCATTAGCCACTATTAGGTAACGAGTGATGCTAACAGTTAGCCCAGTCAGTGTGTATATGTGGGCGGACTCTCACCCATTGTCCCCAACATAGGGCTCACACTCCTGCAGTGTCCTAATGATTGTGAATGAAATTATGTATTTTTTATTTGCACAAGTGAGATCCAATCGCAAGTGGTCACTCAAGACACGTGGAGACATATTCAAATGCTAGCTGTAAACAGACTGACTTAAAGCTGTCCACTTGTGATTGGATCACCCAATATGCATGTCAATACCAGGTGTAAACAGGCTCTCTAGCTGTGTCTGTCTGCTGTTTGCTGCTGAGCAGGTAGTGCATATTGGATTTGTCATAGCATCTTCACTGAAAACAGCCGACTGTTGCTGCTGGAAACCGTCATGAGGAGAGCACTAAGACTGAACCAAAACAGGACATCTTTAAGGTTGTAAAACTAAAACAACAAACTAAAAGATGCTAAAAAGTTCAGTAGATCTGAGGGGAACTTAACAGAGTCAGGTGATCATTCTCTATGGGTTCGTCACAACAAGGGACCCCTTTCATATAACACAGTCATCTGACCCATTATTCATGTAAAATATCGATTAATGCAGTTTCATTCATTTTACGCTTTGTATTTAAATAGCTATACCTATTAAAAAGACATCTAGGTTCTGCTAATACCCTAAGAAGTCAAAACAAAACACACAAGAAGAGACAAAGGGTTTTTATTGCACTTGACTGGTGCTGCTGAAACAATTACAACAATAGAGGTTCCAATACAAAAGCTAATATGATTTTACTAGGTCAGGCCTTTCAATGTTTTGGTGGTAGGGGAGGCTAGTATGGTACGATGGCCATGGTCACTGGAGATACACAAACACACACGCAGTCACACAGTCTACTGTATCCTTGTAAAGATCTTAAACTATCATCCTTTTGTCCTTAAATCCAATCCCAGACTCTGAGGGACTACCATAGTGTTTTAGGACTCTGACCAGCGACTGACTTTACCCAGCAGTTGCAGTCTCAGGCTGTCTGAGGGGCAGAGGCAAAAACAATAAATAAAGAGGGCACCAGCTTACAGTAAGTTGAGATGCATTTACTGTGAAACAGTTCCAAACCTAGAGGGCACTTGATCACATTTTCTTGCACACTGGGCCTCCTGAATCTAATCCTTTTTCTCATTTTACAGTGGCATACAAAAGTTTGGGCACCTTTAGTCAAAATTTATTTTACTGAGAATATTTAAAAGAGTAGAAGATGTGCTGATCTTCAAAAGGCATGACGTTAGAGATGAAACATGCTTTTCAACATTTTCAGCAAGATCACTGTATTCATTTTTGTTTTGTATAATTTTAGAGAGAAAAAAGGAAAGGAACAGCATGCAAATGTTTGGGCATCCCAAGACGTCTGAACTCTTAGACAACTTCCACCAGGATCTCAAACCTTAATTGGCTTGTTGTCATCGTTAAAAAAGGCCATGTGATGCAAATTTCAAAGCTTTATAAAAACAAAGCAGGAGAGGGCTACAAGAAGACAACAAAGTATTTTTCAGGTTGCCGTTACCTCGGTTCATAATGTAATTAAGAAATGGCAGTTAACAGGAATTGTGGAGGTCAAGCTGAGGTCTGGAAGACAAAGAAAACTACAGAGCTGCTTGTAGGATTGCTAGAAAGGCAAATCAAAACCCCCATCTGACTGCAAAAGACCTGCAGGAAGATTTAGCAGGCTTTCAAGGGGTGGGGCACTGTTCTGCTGTGCAGTGACACGTGTACAAATATGACAATTATGGAAGAGTCATCACAAGAAAACCTTTCCTGTCTCTTCACCACAAAATTCTAGTGTCAGAAGTTTGCAAAGGAACATCTAAACTAGTCTGATTCTTTTTGGAAACAACTCATTTGAACTGATGAAGTTAAAATAGAATTTTTTGGACTCAATGAGCAAAGGTATGTTTGGAGAAAAAGGGTGCAGAATTTCATGAAAAGAACACCTGTCCAACTGTTTAACACAGGGGTGGATCGATCATCATCAGCATGCAATTTGGTCTACGAATCTCACAGAACTAGATGCCTTTTGCAGAAAGAATGGGCAAACGCTCCCCAAACAAGAACTGAAAGACTGAGCTGGCTACAAAAATCGTTTAGAAGCTGTGATAGTTGCCAAAGGGGGCACTACTAAGTACTGACAATGCAGGGTGCCCAAACTTTTGTTTCAGGGCCTTTTTCTTTTTTGTTATTTTGAAACTGTAAAAAATTTAAATAAAAAATAATCTTGCTTAAAATACTGAAATCAGGTCATCTTTTACTTGCTTAGCTATACACAGGAAATTTTGACCAGGGGTGCCCAAATGTTTGCATGCAACTGTAAGTTCTACTGTAAGCACAGATTAAGCCTTGCCCTAACTCAGACCTAATTCTTATCTAAATCCTAAACCTATAAAAACTGTTGAATTGTTTTTCATTCTTACCTAATGCACAGTATGTCAATTTTAACCTTAACTCTAAATTTGTAAAGACTATGGTTGCCCTTGTTTTTCTGTTTTTGTTTTTGTTTTGTTTTTTAAACTGGGATCATGAGGTGATTGTAATCATCATGTTTTGATCTCAACATAGCCAGGTTTGACAGAGGAACATATCTTACGATCACCAGCTTTGTTTCGTCACCATCCAAATGATACATGAATATGTTTTAATTTTAGCATGAATGTAACACCTGAAATTCTGACAGTCTATTTCACATCTTACAATAGATATTGCAGGGAACAATTACAGCTGCAGATACAACCAAAAACTAAACTAGCCCTTG
This sequence comes from Epinephelus cyanopodus, assembly GCA_026686955.1. NCBI lineage: Eukaryota > Metazoa > Chordata > Actinopteri > Perciformes > Serranidae > Epinephelus > Epinephelus cyanopodus. The sequence goes on from CM048928.1 coordinate 5,464,135, forward strand.
GTTGAAGTGAGGACTGACTAAAATTCCTGTCAAACTAAGATGTGTCCTGTTTCCACACTAAATACCAAGTATGTCTATCCAGCTGAATCAATATGCAGACTGAGCCCAGCTGATGTTTACAAGCCTGTCCCCTAGACAGTACATTTATAAAGTAATTTGCAGAGGTGTGGACTCGAGTCACATGACTTGGACTTGAGAAAGAGTTGAGTCACAAATTTGATGACTTAAAGTCAAAAATGACTAGCAACTCAACTCAGACTCTAATACCAATAACTTCACTTGTACTTGAGCCTTCACTTAATACCTTCCCCCAAACCCGCAGATTAAAAAGTGTTTTTTTTTTTTTTTAAAAAAAAGTGTGCCGCAAATCAATTATTTTCCTTTCATTTCCTGAATCGACTAACATTAACACCATTAATTCCCAGCAAGTCAACATTTAATTCCCAACATCCACTTTGTTTGAACCTATCCGACAGCATCCAGTCAAGTTGCAGGAGAAAACCATTAACAGCTAACAAAATAATACCAAAGATAATTTCATTCAGGTACAAAAACAATACGGTGGTCAACAAAAAAGTAATTGCAAAATGCGCAGGTCAAAAATTACAGACGGAGATGCAGCAACTTCTAACCAACTTGTTTTGATACTAAAAACAAATTAGAAAAGCATTCATGATTTTTGTAAATTGAATATATCATTAGTTGGTTAATATTATGGCATTATGGTGAAGAGTGCATTATGACTTGTTTAGGACTCAAAACACAAAGTTTAGAACTTGAGACTTGATTTGGGACTTGCCTGTCTTAACAAGGGACTTGACTGTGGACTTGCCTGCATTGATTTGGGTCTTCACTTGAGACTCGAATACAAAGACTTGAGACTTAACACCCTGACACACCAAGCCAACAGTCGGCAGTTGGCCAGTAGGTTAGTATCTGTCACCCTGGTCTTTGCAGTGTGCCCCACAGTGTGGGCACTGGCACCGGCCGATGAAGCAAGGTGCTTTGACATCGGAGATAGCAGAGCCTGTTGGTTAAGGAAATCACTCTGACTGGCAGGTCAGCTTAGTGGACAAACGGAAGTAAAGAACACAAACTGACGACTACAGTCAACGGGCAGGAGATCGAAACAAACCTGTTTAGCCATTTAGCTTTTTAGCAGAAACAGTTCATAATTGTTTGTTATTGTTCCATAGTGCACCATAAACATCCTTTGTTTTTTCACCATCATTTTGTGTTGTTGATGTGCTAACTGGCTATTTAGCATCTTGAATCATCTCATCTGTCTTCCAGTTTCCCTCTTTTGATGACGAATACAGACTTCCACTGCCTGCTGCTATGATAACTTATTTCCTCTCCCCTCTGGTGCAGTTTGTGCGTGCAATTTGGCTGTAGTTTTGCCGTGAGTTCAAGTGCAAATTTTGGGCCGAGACACAGGCGACATGGGTCGACAAAAATGTCAGCCTTTGTCGCCACTAGTTCTTTGATGTTGGTTTGGTGTGTGTTAGACTCACAAGTCAGTCTTAAGATGCTTTGCTTAACTAAAGACTGATGACTTTCTTCCTGATTTTGTGTTTAGATGGGCAGATACAATTTCAGAGTTTAAACAAACTCCCTACGTTGCAGAACCAATAGTAAATCCGCAGGGCGGTCCTTTGATGGCTCGCTGCACTCTTGTGCTCGTAAACATAGTCCGAGTGTGTTAAAAGTTTTAAACAAAGTCGCTGTAAGTCCTTCATTTCCACAATCTTGTGGACTGAGCACATGTTTGATAAAACGGAGTTAAATCTCTCGGCATCCATTTTCAAGCTCTTTGTGTGTTTGTTTCATTGTGGACGAGAAAAGGGAGAGCACACATTTCCGGGAGGGCGTGTCCTTTTACAAAATGCAAGATGCATTGCTTTGTTGCCGGCCATTTTCTCCGGTGTGTTAAACACACTTTAGAAAGGAGTGTCCCCAGACTATCAGGAGGCAGAGATCTCTGATTGTCTGGTGGCGAGACTAGGTGTGTGTGGGCCTTTACTTGTGACCTGCAAAACAATGACTTGGTTCCACCTCTGCTAATTTGTGGAAGCAAAAATATTTTGAAGCTCTTCCAATGTTTTTACGGTTTCTATTGTCATTCACTGTTTATAGAGGCGAAGCCAAAGACATTAAAATGTCTAACTAAATTGAAATGTAATGCTGTCCATCTACCATTTTCAGCAGTTTTGAAAAGTCAATACTTAAAAGTATCAGCAAATCTCTCAGTGTATTGCATTCGTTTTCCTACTAAGTACTTTTAATTTGAAAGTACTTGACAGTGGTATTCCAAAGATTCATACATGTTTGTTGGTGCACATATTGCATCATTTTCCAACAGTGCAAAAGTACACAGATTTTTTGTATAGTTCTGGTAAAACATATACTAGGACAACAGTTAGTAAATAGTATGGAATTGGGACATAGCTCTAGTTCTCACAAGGATAAAGGTACAAAAACACATCCACAAACACACACACACACACACACACACACACACTTTGAGATGTGATTATAATGCAGTGTGCTATAGGGCTGACCCACTTTGTACTGAGCTGGAATCAATGCTTTTTTGCTGCCCCACAGTCAGTGGGTGGAGGAGCTGTATTTGTATTCAGAGTTAACAGAGACCTGGTCAGCTGGTGTGGAAGAATGATCAAATGAAGGATGCTTGCTTTGTCATAGTGCTTCATTACAGACATTGTTCAAAAATAACATGTAGAAAGATATTTCATTGTAAAGCATTCTCTTTCCATGGACAAGCTCAAGCATAGCTCAATCACATAAAACATTTCTTTGTCATAAAACTTTTTAAAAATCCATTAGGAGCCATAAAATATTACAAATACATATTCTGCCTCAACTATTATACAATATAGAGCTGGGGTGAGTAGAGTTATACTAGACTTTGTATGTGTTAAAAACATTTCCATTACTGAGCTTATGGTGAGTTGTGTTCTTTCTGTATGAGCACTTCCACCACTATCTTTGGCAGTTTTTATTATTTTCCAAAAGTGCAACAGATCAAAATTCCCCTTCATTCATACTAATGAGTTATCTTTACAATAGTACAGGTATATATGCTCAAAAAGCCTGGCTGTATCATATATATTCTTATTTTCATTTTCCTGCTTCAGCTCCACTATCTCCAGTTTTTATTATCAGCCTAAAGTACTTTTACTTTTAACATCTTCATCTTGGTTAAATGGCTATTCAGATAAATCCATAGTATATATGTCTATCTACAAATCAGAGAGTGCTGTACAGTCATATTGTCTTACAATGTCAGCTCTGTCGGCTTTGCACAGCAATAAACCACTAGCTTCTACACTTTTGTCGTGTCTTTAAAACAGGAGCAGAGCTCCAACAGGATATCAGGGCCATGGTCAGGAGATTTTCAGAATAAAACTGGAATATTTTCAGAAACATGGCAATGTTATAAGAGGAAAATAGCAATACTGAAGAAAAGTTATGTTCCACAAATAAAGCCATCGTTTCATGAGTAAATAGTTAATGTATGTAGAATAAAGTTAAAACTTTTTAAGAAAAAAGTCTTAGTATTAAAGTATAAAGTTGTAGTTTACTAATAAATTGACATATTATGAGAATGTGTCTTGATTTAACAAGGAAGTTATTTCTTCTTGTAATATTATGACATTTCCTCAGAATTGTATTTCCATAACATCGATTTTTTTCTCAATACAGAATGACTTTATTCTAAATATGTATGACTTTTCTACAAGTAAACCTAACTTGTAATGAAACAAGGTTTTTCCTTTTAATGTGACTTTTTTTCCTGTAAATTTATGACTTAACTCTCAAAATATTACTTTTTTCTCAAAATCGCACAACTTTATTGTTAACATTTTATGTTGTAGTATTGTGACATTTTTCTTGCAATTTTTTTCCTCAGAATTACTACTTAATTTTCCTAACACATTTTTTTTCTCAAAATAATGACTCTATGTAACATTATGACTTTATACTTGGGACATTATGACTTTTGATCTTTGTCCTGATATCATATTTTCTTCTCAAAGTATTATAATGTTTTATTTCAAATCTCAGACTTCATTTTTTGCCCAGCAGTGACCCTGACACACTGTGGTACAGATTACTTCAAGCCACATCAAAAGCTAAAAAGCAAAAACCTAAGAAAGCTCTAGTAGTTTGAAATAAACATGTTTAAAATGCCTTCACTTGATCTGGAGTACAGTCAGTGTGATGCAGAAAGAAGAGTGGCAGTTGAGCTGTATGTGTGTGTTTGTGTACATGTTTGGTGATGGTGCATCTATATATGTCTGACAAAATTCTTCCTGTAACTATGTTTGTTTGTGTGTTTGTGTGTGTGTGTGTGTGTGTAAGAGAGAAAGTGTGTGTTCAGTGGTTGAGGTTCAGCAGCAGGCTGGGCAGTGTCTTCAGGTCCATCTGTGGCAGCAGCCAGAAACAGTACAGCAGCAGCCACAGCAGCAACAGCAGATACAGCTCCGAATTCTCATTCCACCTACACACACACACACAGGGAGGAAGAGAGAGGAGAATAAGGTCAGCAGAGACACAAAACATAAAGATAATGGTTGCAAGCAGCAGTACAGCAACCAGGTTTTACAGCCTCTCCAGGATGTTGCCATGTTGTGATAGTATCAATGAATGCAATGAATGAACGCTGACAAGATCGAGGCTGAACGAGACTGAGTGAGAGGAGACAGAGGGAGGCTGCTTAGTGAGAGAGCGGAGGGTGGGGGGAGGGTGGGAGATCAACGCCTCCGCCCGCTCGACACTAACGCGCATGTCGCGGAGCAGTGAACAAACCAAACAACACAATGTCAGGAGGAATTGAAAAGATATGCCGTCTATGTAAAGTCAACTAGCTAATTAAGGAGTCATTACATGTTCAAGAGTTTTATAAAGCTTCTTGGACACCAGCGCCATCTTCTCTTCTTGTCTTCTCTCCTTGCCACGGCGACACATAACCCCCAAGCGATTTCACTAGATGGCGATAGGACGATAGGATATGGACAAGATCGCCTAACTCTAGCTTGTGGTGCTCAAAGCGACAATATATATAAATATATATATAAATATATATAAATATAACTATATATATATATATATATATATATATATATATATATATATATATATATATATATATGTACACATATAGCTCCTGGACCTCATTGTTTTCCCAGCATGTGGACATTTTCATTTGCTATTCTTCCTCATTGAATTAGGTGCTAACTGATGCTAGCTGCTTTTTAAAATAGGTGGGTCACATTTGTAACGTTGTCAAAAAGTCACATCCATCCCATCCACGGTGCTTCCCTGCCGACTAGCAGAAGCACTTTAGCACCCCTGTGAGTACTGCCGTTAGCATCAAGTTAGCAAAGACGATTAATTCTTCATAGGGAAGAAGACTTCGGTCAACGAACATACCAAAAAATTCACAAATAGCAGTTGGGCCTTAACTGCATAACTGCAGAGGGTACCAGCTTAATCTGAAACAGACTAAATTTGACACAGGCCTTTATCTTTCATTTCCGCTCTATTTTTTCTATTTTTACTTTTAATCTGCTTCTGTTTGCCCTGTTAAATTTAATGCATCATGCCATCGTTTCAAACTCGACACTTCCTGTATCCATTTAAAATGTAAGGCTCCTTATCATTTCGGTTGAGAGAATCCCTTTAAATTCAAGGCTTTTATTGTGAAACATATGCAGGAACTTGTAGTGGAGAATTTAGTAATTTGCACAGTTTTCATGCAGTACTGCAAATGTAGCTTCTGCCATCTTACTTCACAAACAGTTTGGCTGGGACATGAACAGCCACACTAACTGAAATAATAATAATGATAGTCATGACAATAAAAAATAGCACAAGAATACTACCTAAGTAATCCAATAACATCACACACGTAATGTAAAGACGACTAACAATATTAGGTCGTGAACCAGCATGTAATCGATTATGTCTGTCAGCCAAGTCACGGCAAGATTTCATGATTCCATAAATGCCAATCTGACATAGTTACTGTCGGAACCACCAAACATGTTGTGTAGTCTGAATCTGGCCTTACAAAGATGTTCCGGCACTGTTACTACTTCCACTGCCTGCTTAAAGGCGATCTACTCTGTGATTCTATGTTTTATACAGAGGAGTCAGTGTAAAATGGGCTTTAATGTACTGAATATGAGAAGCATATCCGTATGGACCTATCCTGTGGACATACAGACAAATACCTGCTCACAGCTGCTTAAGCAACATTTATACTAAGCTCCAGAAATGGAGGACTCGAGTTCCACGACTTGACTCGAGTCAGACTTGAGTCGCAAATTTGAAGACTTGATACTCACTTGACTAATACTGATAAAAGACTCTTAACTGACTTAAACACAGTATTCATTACTTTATACTTGACTTGGTGTTGAGATAGATGACTCAAAATGACTTGTTTTTTAAATGAAATTTAATTTGCAATTTTCTATATATTGAGAAGTTTTCTTTTTGAAACATGATTGGGTGATTTCCAGTTCAGTGCACACTAGAGAAATGTAGTAGTTGTGAAAGCCTGTTGTAGTGTACTAACTAAAATCAAGGAGGGCAAAGTTCTTACCAAAAATCAGAGTCAGCATTGTCAGCGTCTTTGGTTGCTGCAGTCATAGCTGTCTGATTGTCCTGTAAAAAAAAAAATACAAGGCAAACACTCTCAGTATACAGTATCAGGGAGAACATGTATGCAAGCATTGCAATAACTCCACTGAGAAGGAAATGAAGTGTCAAACCAACCATGGACTGAGTGAAGCGAGCCCCCTTTCTGTGGCGGAGAACTGGAGGGATCTGGTTTTCATCCTGTCGGCTGGAACTTTTACTGTCACACCTGAAGAGACAAAATCCATTAGTTTAGGTCTCAGCATGAGCAAACAGGCCCAGGAAATACAGCAGTGAAAGCCATTATGAATATTTTGAGATCCCTGGACATTTACCAAATTTTAAGAGTAGGGGGGAAAAAAAGCTGCTTTTCCATTTTTGGCCACAGAGCTTCACAACAAGCTGAAATTAACACATGTTGGACATGTTGTGACTATATAAAGTTGTTATGGCCAACATCCAGCAGACAGACCAACATAAGTATTCATGTAGAGCTACAGTATGTGTCTGGCACCTAATGGATGTAAGTGCATTATTGACTCTTTTAGCTCTATTTTGGTTTCCACCAACTCCTGAGGGAAATATCTATCTCTTTAGACAGGGTGCCCACACATTTTTTACGAATGAATTTTCAAAACTTTTCCATAATATTTTACCCCATTTTCGTTACTTTATTTATGTACTTTAAAATAGGTAGGCCAATGTTAACCACTTCTCAGGAATTTGCAGATAAGTAAACCTGCTCGTGCTTGCTAATTTTGCTTGCTTGGTAGACATGGCGGCTGCCAACTGAAGATCTTACTGATGTCAACGATATGTGTTTGGATTATAATTTTGACAAATTTGTTTGCATTTAATTCTCATTAAACAAATGTTTAATTAGTTTGGTACTGTGCCTGAACCTGAGCGTTCGCCATACCTTAGAAAGTTAAGGTTGATTGGCATCATGTTCTGTGAGTCTTCCCCTGCCCAAGCGGATAAATGACTCAACACAGCGGTTAGATATGGTCTAAATGTTTCACATGATAACTGTGACGTTTCGACAGTCATGCAGGGCAATACTAGATTTTCAGTTAGTAATACAAAGAACTTATTTTGCAAAACGTTAGCTATGTTTCTAATTTTTATGAACACATTTTAAACAACAATGTACATTCGAAATTTTATTGTGTTAAACATACATTTTAGTTTCCATGTAGTTATTCATTTGTTATTGCTTAATCGCTCTTGAATTATAATTGTAACAAGGGCTAAAAAGGAAGTTGATATATAATGCTCCATTAATTTTTTCTCAAAAAAGGACAGATTTAAATGTTTGTCTATATGTGCATCTTCATAGACATGTATGTTGACATGGACTTGTATGCCTACAAAAGAATGTCAGTGTTATTTTTATTAGTTTTATTTAGAGAGTTTGTGAACCCATCAATGACAATAAAGAGAGATAATAAAACTTAAGTTATGCTAAAAATTTTGTTTTCCACATTAGGTGAAATGCCTTCATCCTCATGCACTCATCATTTCCTCTGAATCCCCTGTGTGTTGGTACACAATTTGACTCCCGCATTGAAAAGGACTCAGGGTTTAAACAATCTATAGTGCATGGTCTAAAGTGCATGGCACAAGTACATTTGGGATGTGTCCAACCACTTTTGCTAGTTAAATGGCGGATATTCTAGGCACTATGTAAGGTGCAAGGGGCAGAGGGGTTGTATTTATTCCATAAAATTATTATTGGTGTATTTGGGTGTAACATCAATTCAACCTACATGGAGGATTTGGCGAATCGAAGAAGCAAGCGATATTCTGCTGAGAGTAATGTGGTAAGAGCAGTAATGTTACAGCAGCAAATATCATGGAAATTTAAGCAAAAAATAAAAACTGTAGCTATACACTTGACAGTGGAAACAGAAATAAACTTTTAGCTTCTGAAATAATCAATGAACTTACGCTGCTCCTCATGTGTAAATGTGTTCAATCCCCGGCTCCTCCAGTTCGCATGTCAAAGTATCCTCCATAAGATACTACACCCCAAATTGCTCCCTACAGCTGCTCCATTCATGTGTGTGTGTGTGTGTGTGTGTGTGTGTGTGTGTGTGTGTGTGTGTGTGTGTGTGTGTGTGTGTGTGTGTGTGTGGTTACTGAGTAGCAGGCGGCACCATGCATGGTAGCCTCGGCCATCAGTGTCTGAATGGGGGAATGTGACACTTTAAATAATCATAAGACTAGAAAAGCACTATACAAGTGCAGTCCATTTACCATTACCATGTACAGAGACTATTACACAATAAATCGAACACCTATTACTGAGAAAAAAGCTGAAAAATCTTGGGTCTGATATATGAAAGTCTGAAGGGTTATAACTACTGCTGAATGAACTTGTACTTCTCTGGTATTAATTAATTCAACCACACTTATAAATGTAACCCTCATCTCCTCTCTTCATGCCACAGTCTCAACCCTCATAAGGCCTGTCTTCATTCCCATCACCAGCCTACATACATAACTTTGTTCAGTACATTTAAGGAGATATCTGAGCAAAGTGAGAGAGTGCAGGTCAGAACAGTCCCATCCATTGCCATAACACTACTTTCCCCCAGGGTCCACTGTGTTTCTCAGTGTACCAGGGAGCTGACTAAGAATAGAAAGCCTACCTCACAGGCTCTGTGTTTTCCCTGGCAGAGCCTGAGATATGTTGCTCAGCCCCACTGAGATCACTGTCGTCTGCCGGAGCATCAGCACCCCAGAGTCCTTCTATCTTCTTTCGGGGCAACAAACAGTGTTCCTGGGATTTAGATGCTTTGTCTGTCTCCTGGTTGGTCTTACTGATCACCTAATAAGAGCGAAACACAAAAAGAGACACATTTTTCAGCAGCTTAGTAACATACAGGAGAGAGACATTTCAACAACGATCGGCCAAATTGCCACAATTATCTATGGTGTATCTCTAAACCACATCTCAGAATATTGATGAAATGTAATGTGGATATTCATGGTCCCCGGAGGATGAATCCTAATTCTTTAGTGGCACCACCTTCAGACCAACACTTCTTAAAGTTGTAGAAGAAAATATTTTATTCTAATGGGCAGATTAATATGGTTACTGAGCATATTCATGCTCTGTAAAGGATAAACCCTTTCTATTTTGGGCACTCTGTGAGCTTTCTTGTAGAGCCCCTCGCAGGCATAAATGTCGGTGCAAGACATTATCAGTATATTTTACTTTACTCAAGCAAGGGAATTCAAGGATGTCAGGGTGTTGTTCACAAGTGAGGGTAAAATGAATTGTGGGATGGATAGGCGCTTTGGTGCAGCATCTATAGAGCATTTATACTTGTGCAGTGGTGGTGTCTGGGTCACTCTGCAGTTACACCTACAAAACACTAGTCGGCAGAGGAGTTTCTGTGAAGTGCTGTAAAGTTTAGTTGATTCAAAACACACCCACAACACTCATTAAACATGGCTTAAGAGTGACAAATTGGCGTCAATTTAACTGGGAGCATTTACAGACAAAGCACTTGTCTTTTGCTGGACACATTTTCCCCACAAATACAACATGCTAATGTTTTTAGCATCAGCCTTTGGCATTTTACATTGTATAAATTAGCTTAGCGGCTAAAGGACTTTTCCTCTACTTATATGAAGCCAGGATAAATCACACAAAACTTAAAATGCTATTTTTCAGTTTTTGGGTTATAATGGGTGATAATTCAATATTAGCATATTGCTTATCATATCTGAAATTTTGGATATTTCTGCAATTCACATCACATAATGCCAAGTAAAATCTGTATAACAATCTATCACAGAGTGACATCTTGTGACGGAAAAAACACTGGACTCAAATGGCTTCAACAGGAGTGTAAATCATTTTCTCTGATTCTGTTAATTCTCATATATGTAGCTAGAGCTTATAACTGGTAGTTGAAGTTTTCAGGCAGTATTCATTGTTGATGCTACTCTGAATTTTCAGTTATTTATATTAATAATTTTTAAAAACAGAGAACATTAGTATGGGTACATCACATTGACTGGCCTCGAAGTGCATATGTGGAACAGAATGACAGGATGATTAATGTCAGCAGGTCACCTGGTCATTAGGTGAGATACTGTAGAGGTGTGAAATGTCACATTGCTTCACGTTCCTGTTCGGGCAGTTGGACCATCTCACACACAACGCACGCACAGACACACACACAGGCACACAGGCTCATAGGCACACTGAAGGCAGTGTTTTGTAAAATACCTACTACTACTATCTACTTTACACTGAAAGAAAAACACTGCAAAGCTATCCAGAGGAATAAGACGTCTGTTAATTTAACTTTGATTTACTCCATGAGGTCATTTATCAAGTACAAGTAAAACTGCAAAACATTCACTTTTTCCAGCTTTTCATATGTGAAAATTTACTGCTTTTCTCTATTTTATGTTAATGTTCATTGAAACCATGTAGGGCTTGGATTTTTGTTTTGACAGAATAAGCTATGAGAATATGTCATCTTTGACACTTCTATATATTAAATGAGCTATATATAAAAAAATAGTACATCAATCCAAAGTAGAAATAATCTTAATGCATGCGGTTTCTGTTTTTCAAACTGAGGTAACACTAAACTGAAATAGGTTCACATGCTAATAGGGCTGATGTATGGTATTCACTCTCTTAGTGTTGTCTCATGCTAATTAGTGCAAAACACAACCTAGCTGGCAACAGATATTAATAAGACATCAAAAGGATGTTGAATTCTTGCACTGGACAGATAGTAAATTTTGGTCTGAATGCTAATAGAGTTGACAATATTATAAATGTCTAATGATGTTAAAATTTTCTTGCTGTGTGGACGTTAATATTCTGACGTTTTGCTGACATAGGGTTTTGTTCTCTATACCTTACAAGTAAATGTCAGTATTCTACATCAAAATAAAGTTGCCTATTGGCATTTGGAAGACACTGAATTTTGGTTACTTAAAAACACAACTTGAAACTCACAAAATATTGATGTCGAATGTCGTCATTATCCAACATCAAACTGATGGCATTAATTTTGGTCAACTGATGTTACAACCTAAATTCAACAAGATATCAATCTCTAACAATGTTGTTGGCCTCAGCTGGGAAAGTACAGCTGAGTATGAGCTGAGCTGAGTTGTTATTTACGTGACAACGCCTGAATGCAACACAGGCTCCACTCCACTGTGTTGCGTGTTTGTCTGTGCGTAACAGCAGTCTTTTGATGGTTATTTACACAGTCCATAACAATAACTACATCAGGTAACAAACTGCACCGGGCTTGGTTCAGGTTTTGTCAGGAAAATGCGGCCCAAGCCGCTCTAGCGTGCTCACCTGTTTGTGTGGTCGAACTCCGCCGTGCACGATACAGAGAGCAGAGGGGAATTGTTAACGCATGACCATGTAGAGACAGAAATGACACGATGGCATAACACGATAAATAGTATATTGTTCTGTTATTATATGAAGCGTCCGTCGCGCAAAGTAATATGACTTTGGTTTATGAAGAGATAAGACGGAGCCCTCTTATATCCTCTTAGATACGTTACTTTTCTCACAAGTGTGTGAACTGACCTGGATATGAAGCGTTGGTAGCGCCAAATATTAATGGTTAAAGCGCTAAGACAGGGAAAGCAGCGGTCATATTTCAGCAGCGGCGGTGCACCACTGCTAGTTGGGGAAACACTGCACGGCATGCTGTTTTCTCTCAAAAACATGGGTAGGTCCATAATATCATCGTTTTTATAACGTAATAAGTTAACGACAGTTGTCATTGCATGTCCATGTATTGAGTGTGTTGGGTAAACACTGAATGAATAGGGCATATTTTTTGGAGGCACGGAAAGCCGCTGTCCCTCCCACTTATCTCTACCACCCCCCTTTTCTCTCTCTTTCTGTATATGTGAATTGCAACCCCCACCTGTAGCCATTTTTCTCTCTCTCATATCTCTCTCTCTCTTTCTCTCTCTCTTCCTCTCATATCTGATCGGGCCTGGCCTGCGGGCCCAAGCCAGATCGGGCTGGGCTCGGGCTTGGGCAGAGAATCTAAGCTCTACTTGGAAGTAGTGTGTGTTGAAACCCTGTCCGAGTGTGTGTGTGTGTGTGTGTGTGTGTGTGTGTGTGTGTGTGTGTGTGTGTGTGTGCGCATGCTGTTTTTAGATCCTCCCCACTCAGCTCTTATTGGCAAGCTGAGTTTGATAACACTATACTATTGGTGGAAGGCATGTGCTTTGCTGAAAATCAGAAGATGATTCGTTAAATGCTAACTTATGCCAAGTTGTTGCCACAAAAAAAAAAAAAATACTAGAAATGTCTGTCAACCCGGAAATCCTGCACCATGCCAGAGTACTTTAAGCCCTGCTTACCATATAGGGTAAGAAATTGGAACGTCCGACTGACCAACATGCCATCGCTAAAGCCTATCACAGCACAGAAACTCACCTATAAATAGCCAAAAACTACACAGAAACTCAATTGAGAATTGTTAAAAAGCCGATTGGAAACTGAAATGGTTTGACTGTTCTGAGGCACTGCTCAATAAACTCACATTTACCTTGTCATTTGAATTCAGTCCATTCCTGAAGTCTTCATCCAACAGGATGAGTGGTTGGTCAGGTTGAATCTCTGAAGCTGGTGCTGGTTGGAGAGCAGATACACTCAAAACTGAAGGCCAACTCTGCATTTCAGTATCAGGTGGCTCTGCAAACATGGGCTCCTCTTTGTCAGGGTAGAACAGATCCATGGGCTCAACAGGGTCACCAACTAGATCCTCTGAGGCAGAATTCTGATCAAAGTCTGTATAAAACAAGTCCATGTCTCTAGACATACTACATAAAATCCCTGTTGTACCATTGGGTTTCGAGTTGTCAAAAAAGGTGCCGCCCAGTTTGTCCAGGTGTCCATCTGGTTGATCATTTGAGTCTATTTCCTGCTCAGTATTCAGAGGCTGAGATTTAGCATCCGCAGAAGAAGTCTGAGGAGGCGAGTCCGTCCCAGTGTTACTTGTCTGAGAGTCGTGGTGAGCAGACTTACATTCCTGTTTGGCTTCATTTATTTCCATGTTATCGCTTGTGTCTGGCCCACATATGTCTGAATATGATGATCTGCTGATACCATGCTCATCTAAATGTCCACTTTCTATGCCGCTTATTTTTTCTGACGCTGTCGGTTCAACATTTTCTGATACCAAGCAGGAAGAAATCTCAGCAAAGGTTTTGTCAATGTTGTCATTGGAGTCACAGCTTACTTCATGTAGGTTCTGAGGGCTGCTGACATCTGTGTCAGTTCCCACTGCCTGATGTACCTCATCATCCCCAGCACGTCTTGTCTTTCTGGGTCACACAACCCCTCTCTGTCCTGCTTTTCTGGCTCACTGGAAATAGAGATCAGAGGAATATTTGTGCCTGTGCTCGGGTCCAGATTTGTTTTTGAAACTCTGTCTTGGTTGGTTGGATGTGTGTTTGCCAGTGTCTCTGAACTAAAGCTTTCTTGATGATCTAGGTCGTCTCTTAGAACCCTTTCACTTGCTTCATCTTTCTTTTCTACAGCACATTCACCCTTTTTCTTTAAAATCTCTGACTCCTCTCTTGACTCCCCTCTTCTGTCCCCTGACAATGAATGTTTTTTCTGACATTCAGTTTCCACTTTAAACTCAGTGTTATTTCTCTTGTTCTGACTTCCAGTTTGACCATTAATGTTTCCTTCGTGGTCCTGTGCATCCCCAATTAAGTCCACAGCTTTCTTTAAACCTTCTGGTTCTTTGTAAGCGCTCTCCTCAACACTGGTTTGATTGGGTTGGGATTGGTTAGATTTGTCAGTTTCAAGGAGATTTTCAACACCAGAGTTGGTGTGATCTTTTGCATCACACAGTCCTACAGAAGGTTCTGGCTTTCTGCTTTGACTTGTATCCTTTTGTTTAGAGTCTACTTCTTTTGTATTCTCAGCTTTGCTTTGATCAGGTGCCTTTTCTAGATCTATGTCCTGGTTGTTCTTCTCGAGGTTTGTCTCTTTCTCTACTTCCACTTGCTTTTTCTCAGAATGCCCTTGGATTCTCTCCTGGGTGCTCTCCAATGAGCTCAGTGAGTAAATCCCTTCATCAATATATGACTCAGTAATCGACTGCTCATCAGGGGCTCTATCCTCTGTGGATGGAACAAACCCTTCATCAAAAGCTGTGACCTCCACAGGGGTGGCACGATACACATCCCAGGCTGTTCCACTGTCACACAAAGAACTGTCACTTCGGCTTTCACAAAACTTCTCTGGCATCCCCCCAAAGTCACTGTCCACCCAGGAGTCCGGTGAGCTGATTGCTGAGTCGCCAATTAGTGACTCAGTGTTTACAGACTCGGGCGCTGATGAGCCTGTGGGCAAGTTAGTGTAAGACAGCTGTGGGGAGGTGGAGGCTGAGCTGGTTAGCACCTCACTGGCAGAGTCTTTGGGCTCTTCAACCACACTACTGGAAATGTCTTCCATGTGGGGGGAATCTGCTAAGAAGTCCTCACTGGACCATGAGCGTTTTGCAGCCGGCCTGACTCGGGGTGACATGGCGCTCCTGTCTTCTGACACAGAGGAAATTAAGATTTTGGGTGGGGGGTGGGCAGAGGCTCTCTGGAACATGTAGGACCTCTCCTTCACCCTGCCTCGGTGAGCGCCATTTCTTATGTGGTTGGAGTCACTGTCTCGGAAGTTGAGTCGGCCCATGGAGATACTTCGTTCAATCAGCTGGCAGGGCTCCCCCGGCTAGAAAACAAACAAAGAAGTTGGCAGAAATCTATCTGGTCACATTCTGAGATTTGTGTTTTGCCTAAATCTGACGTCACACACATCCTCCATGCAAGAAATCATTCTTACCTCCTCTATCCCAGGAAAGTGCTCCAGGAACTGTGACACATAAGTCATTATGGATTGCTCATCTGGTGCATTGATGGTCACATCTGGGCATGGGAAGACAAAGAACAAATACTACAGCTGCATTTTTCAAGAAGACTCCCATGTCAATTTGGCTTTCTCCTTGCAGATATGGGTCACTCTTAAACATAAAAGTGCTGGCATTTTTATGCATACATGTCTGAATAAGACCATGTGTCACCTTTGTATAAAATGCACACCTGTTTTTGCCTTTTTATATTTTTAAACAGATGTCTCATGCAAGCCATTTCAAGCCAACTGCAAATCCTTGAAAGGCCTCTTGAGGCTGGCTACAAAAGTGAGTCAATCCCCATGATAAAATGGCCAACTTTACAGCAAAAATAAACATGTTCGCAGCCTGGTACAAAATGATCTGTAAAAATATCTATTTTCTTGTTACCCTCAGGCTCCAGGAGGCGTGGGATACCCAGGCTGTAGTGGGCTATCCTAAAGGCGTCCTCCAAATTCTCCTTGGCGGTCCTCAGCAGTGCCTTCCTCATGTCCACCAGGCTGGGGTCAATGGACTTAATGACAGCAAGGAAGGCCAGACCACTTGTCCAGCTCTTCCCAAAGTCCTGCACTGCCACACCATACCTAGAATGGGACATATTTAGTGGTCAGTGTCTGTCTAGAAAGATGACGAAACAAATTCTTCTTCATCCAAATTAGCTCTGGTTCTTGATGCAGTTCCATGCAGGATTCTTGGGACCTTGTTGCCGTCTAGTGAACCAGCCCGTGTTTCCACCAGTTGTGCACAGAACCATTGTAATTAAAAATATGTTATCGACGGAGGGTGTTGCACAATGCATTTATGTTGATAACCTGCTAACTTTTGTTCTGTTACTACAGATATTTGTTTTTACTCGCCAAAAAAGCATGAACTATTAATGGGACCACTCGATATTTGGTCAAAATGCTCTGACTGATGCAGGAACCAGAACAAAATCAGTTTCATGTTGGTGAAAAAGGGGTATTAGAGGCACACTGAAAGTACAGTCCAATGGAGCCAGTAAATTATGTTTTATTTATTAATTATTACAGTCCATTGTTATGACCATACACTCACACACAAGAAAAAACATAATACTAAGAACTTGTTACACTTTTTAGATTCGTAAGATTTCATTCAACAATCTTTTTTGAAACTGGCAGACCACACTCACTTGCGTGTTCGCTTCTGTACCCACTGCAGCAGTTTCTTAATGGCCTTGCCGTGTTCTCGCATGGCCGTGGATGCCGACTGTCTTTCATCTAAAGGGGTGTTGCAGTAGGAGGTGTCAGAGTCAGAGCTAGTAGGGATGGATGATAGGCTGGAGCAGGATGGGAACTGGCTCCTGATGTTCCCAGTGAGCTCCTTAATCTGGAAGGAGACAAAGAGTTGGTTTATGTTCCCTTTGGTCAGCTGTTTTCAACTGTCAGTTGAGCCACTGGGTATCCAATTCATATACATGTCTCTCCAGCAGTTTTATCTTGCTATGCACAAAACTCTCAATACTGAAAGTGTGGGATTGGCCCAGAAAAGTAAAACAAAATGTAAGACCAACTTTGGAAACTATCTAAAGTATAAAGTAGAATCTGTTCTGGCTTATGATTCTGTGAAAACACAACAAACAGTAGAAGGCCCAGTTGCTAACAGGATTTATTACATCATGGTAACTATGGCAACCCATGATACACAATGTTATCAGTTCAACAGCCGACTCACAGAGTTATGTCAGAGTCAAAGCCCATAAAGCACTCAGAGGATCTGTTCAGTGCTGAACCAGTTGCTGGGACTTAGAGATGGATCCGTTTACTCATCATGGTTAGTCCTACTCAGCCTGTGAAAACAGTTGTGTAATGTCTTGTATGGGTCCGGAGGAGCTTTCTAAAGACTGAGGAAATCACCCTTGATGGTGTCAGACTTGAAGTCTGAAACTGAATGCCTGGACAACAAACATGTATCACGAACTGGTTGGCTAAAATGATGTACTTTCATGTGCTTGTTATCATGCAAGATCTTTATATCATTACATATCAAGTGTTTAAGACTGAACAGGCTTAAAATGTTAATAGGGCATTTACACATTTATTGGAAGTGAAAATGCTTTTCCTGTGATTGAAGGGGAAAAATACCACTTCTTGTTTCTTCTTTTGTATTTTTATGCAATATCACAGCACCGAAGGCCTACCTCCACCCCGCATGATCTCTTATTTATTCAAACTATTATTCAAATACAGACAATAGAATGAGGAAGACAGGGAAATGATTGAATGTACAAAAGACGTTGGCAGATTCACCTGCCTGTAGCAGTTTGCCTAGATAGACTGTCTACATCAAAAGATTACAGCTTAGCAATACTGTTAAACAGGTACCTTAACATAACCAGAAACCTGAACAGATGCAAGAGCCATACAAGAGGCCACATTTCATCCACAGGGTATGTTCGAGTCAGTTCTTCCACTCAAAGAGGGTGGGCCTGGTACTGCCAGCTAATGGTATGGAAGCATCAATCAATATTGTTAAAACATACTAAGATCTAACGTGTTAAAGGTCCAGTGTGGAGGTTTTAGGGTCATCTATTTGGCAGAAATGGTATATAATATCCATGACTGTGTTTTCTTTAGTGTTTAATCACCTGAAACTAAAAATCACTGTGTTTTTGTTACAATAGAATGAGCTGTTTATATTAGGGATGCACGATATTGGATTTTTGCCGATATCTGATATGCCGATTATCGCCGATATCTAACAACTTACTTTCTTTAAAACAACAAAAATTGCCTGCAAGGCATTGTGAAGGTGTGCAGCAAAATTGCTGGAGCACCCTTAAATGACCTCCATGACCTGTATCATGTTAGGTGCATGAAAAAAGCTAAATGTATCCTGGCCAACCCAAGCCATCCACTAAGGGACAATGTCTTGCTGCTACCATCAGGGCAGGGATATAATCTCCCCTGATGCAGAATAAATTGGTTCAAAAAAATCATTTATCCCTGCTGCTATCAGCCTCTTAAATGGCTGCTAAAAGTGCTCGCTGCCAATCACTGTAAGTATTCAATTTAATGTAACGTATGATTGACCCACTCCCCAGCAGCTACAACCCATACAGCCTGTGATGTGGTGAAGTCAATTGTGGTGTATTCGACGGATTTGGCAGTTCAGAGTGCCAATATGCCACCAAAACATCCAAAAGTATGGCTTTACCACAGGCTTGTGACCTTTTTTTTTTTTTTACAACTCTGTTATTGATACCAACAGAGTTGAAATAGATTTTTTTAACGCTACCAAGCCCTAATGGTCGCATTTTTTGATATTCATGGGCAAAACAAGCAATCAGTTTTGAAGCTGAGAGAGTAAATGGCGCAGCTGACAACCCAACTCACTGTGAAGTCATTGAAATTTGCCGCTTGGTTAGTGACCTTCAGTGTTAGACATCGACAAAAAAAAGATGTCCTTTCACATCAGCATGATGCGCCACAAGATGCTATTACTGTTTAACAAAAGCAACTCAAGTTAAGCTAGCGGAAGTCTAACTAGGGTGAGTGGGAGTTGTGGTGGGTGAGTCTAACAACCACCAACTTTCACCTGGGAGGCTGGTGTTTGCTTCCTGTAAGACTGTAAAACCAAACCCTGTTCTTTTTTCCTGAACACAAAAACGGCAATTCACAGTGTTTTACTGGTGTAGTGCATTTATTCTGGAAGAGACTGTATGCAAATTGTACATTTCCTGTGAAAACAGAAATGTACTTTGAAAACACACAATGCATGTAACAGGCTGAATTTGACAAGGCATCCCAGAACATCAACGTCCAACACACCCAAGGTACTTTGCATGTCATATGTGGATGTGGAAAGTTCACGACTAAATGTCGAATAGTGATGAGTTGGGAGTGAGAGTGTGTTGAAGCTGAAGTTAAACCTGGAGAACTGCTGAAATGTTGGGATTAACTGATAAAGGCTTACAGTAGCTATTAGTTCTGGTTAGGTCTGGGATGATTTCATTTTTCAGAACACTACCCATCAGTTCCTTTAAACTGTTTCAAGCCCAAATCTCTGTCAGGCCATCAGAGAGGATCAGTGTATCTTGCACATTATTGCCATTCATCCCAGCTCAGACCTGGCAGTGTCTACAGCTTCATACAGTTGAATGGCTCCAGAATGAGCGGACAGTCTGTGTGAACTGCACAGATAATTGTTTCCTCATGGTGTCTGTCCAAGGCATTGAACTGCACTGTGGATTACATAAACTACCCAGTGAGCAGCACTTTGATGGGCTTTTGTGAATGGAAAGTCCAAAGGCTGTGAAGTAGACACTGTATTCTTACTCTTGACCTAATTTTGAGTGAAAAGAGAGGCAAAGGAAAGGAAGGGAAATGGAAACTTAAAGTACAAATGAGACTGGATGAAGAGGCATTAAATGAGAGGATAAATCAAAAAAATGGCAGGGAAAATAAGATTACCTGGAAGAAGAGGATTATGTTCCAGATGAGTCCCAAGATGATGGAGGAGTTTCCATCAGCAACATCAGCTGCATCGATGCTGACCAGCTTTACCTGGGGACACATGGATGTATGAGCTAACAGCTGAACCATTTAACAAGCAGTAAGTACTCCTGCTACCTGCTGCGGTACTCACGTTTCTCTCCTCCAGGAAAGACAGGACCTTGGCGATGTTGTTGAGTCTGAAAATACGATGGGAGGACTTCTTGAACCCATGAAGCTGAAAGATCATTCAGAATGAGAAAAGTATAATGGAACAGTATAAAAACCGCCAACTGACACACCTCCTCTTAATACCAGAACTGCTACAGGAGCTTCTAATACAAGTGTTACACACATCACTGTACACTTATCTAGCACTAAAAACAGTGTGAGAGTCTGACCAGCTTGCAGCCGGAGAGCTCCTCCAGCAGGGCCATGAGGATGTGTCCATCCTGTATGTCCCGGAAAAGGTCGTTGACCTCAATAGGCGGGTTGCACTGAAAACGGAGGAAAAGAAAGATGGAAGAGAGTGGAGAGGAGAAAGGTAAGAATTAGAGCTGCAATGATTACTGAAATTAAAAGTACAAATGCATCCATCTCTGAGCATAGAGGGCACAATCAGTTATAAAATCCAACACTGAGCCATCGTTCCTCTCACACACGTCCTTGAGCTTCAATTCGACACATTGGATGGCACTGAACAGCTCTCCAAACACCACTTGTCTGTTTCAAATAACAGCCACTGAAAAATCACTGCTGTATGCTTTCACTAACAATAAGGACATTATAGAAATGTTCATACTGTAAAATTTGTAGAGCTGTACTGAATACTTCAAAGCTTCATTCATAACATCTGCATCTGAATTTTGAATTGACATTCGAATGCTGCACAGGTTTTGTCGCACATCTAGTCATTCTGTTTAAAACCATGTATCACTGCATAGTTGCAGATAAACATTAAGCTCCACAAACATTATTAGTATTATACTATTTGTAGAATTCGACTCCAATGGTGCGTCAAATTGTTAAATTTACTAATGCAATCCAAACATTTCCAATTACTCTAGAGTGTTGTAAAGTCCAAAAGTCAAAATGTTTTGAAAACAATAAAAATAAAAACACTGATGTAATCACTTTAACTTGTTGGCTTTTAGCCTTTCAACAACAATATTTTTTTACTTTGGTCAAAATATTGTTTGCTGTCCTGCTTGCAGCACACAAAATGAAGTACGCAGGTGTATGAACAGGGCAGTCTAGCAGCAACCTAACAGCACCATCAATTATATTTATTCATTAAAGAAAGTTGATTTATTAAAGTAGAATCACTGCCCTGTGGTTGCACATCTCAACCAACAGTCAAGTTGCAGTTTACATCAATGCCTGTCCAGGCTCATATAACATATGCAATGAAGGAATTTAATAAAAGGTATTAAGTGAGGGGTTTTTTTTGTGTTTGTTTGGATAAAATGTGGAGATGCTTCACACACATCTTCCCAACGGCAGCACAGTTTCAAGGTGACACCCAAGATTAGTGTCATCAATTCAGTATCTGACCAAATGTCTTCCCTATGATATGATACTGAGTAATGGCCAAAAAAGTCTTTTTGCAAAATATTATGAAGTCACAGTGAAGTTGTATGATTTTTTTTTAATAATAAGCATATGAATTCTTAAGATATGGCCAACAACATGTTTAGTGAGGTCGCAATGACTTTGACCTCTGACCACCAAAATCAAATAAGTTCATCACTGAGTCCAAGTGGACGTTTGTGCCAAATTTGAAGAAATTCTCTTTGGGTATTTTTGAGATATCACACTCAGACTAATTTAATCAGATGAATCAATTCATTTAAATTGAGGATTTTGTCCAAGGAATTCAACAGACATCTGAAGCTTCATTACATAAATCTCAACAGTAGCCTCAAATGTCAAAAAAAGAAAAGAAAAAAAAATACATTTGTTGCAGCCCTAGAACTTTGGGTGATTTCAAGCATAACAAGAGACTATGAAGACTCATCTTCTGTCTAAAATCAGTCAGTAAGCCACAGCATGCACTGCTTGAGCCAACATTTAGCCCAGTTATCACAACAAGCCATTACTAACTCAGGCATTTGTGAACTTGTCTAAACACAGTGAATGGATGAACAATGGCGAGAGGGGTGTGGGGGGAGGGTGAAGTGACTGGAACGTTCCAAAATGACAGAAGACAAATGTATGATTGTTAATTTATTGGGTCAGAGATTTGATGCAGGGCCAAACAGTGAGTAAGAGAAAAGAGGCTCATTGTGTGAGAGAAAACAAAAGATCTGATCAGACGCTCAGACTCTCAGCTCACCCAGGCTCACCCCTGGCTGGGGACTGAAAACAGAAAGGAGAGATAGGCTCAGGAGTGAAACTACAGAGTTTCCACAGAAACATGACGTAAACAGTATGATGTAAGGCTCTGCTGGAGCTTATTGTGTGTAGATGTACAGGTGCACTGTGATTATTGCAGGCAGGGAAACTTTTACTTTCATTTCATAGTGCAGTCACTTGATATGAACGGCCTGTCAATGACATTAATAATATCTGGTATTAAGCATGACAAGGTGGGGGCGTCAGTAGCATAGTGGATAGTGTTGGCGCTCCATATACAGAGGTGATGCCTTGCTGCAGCAATTGTGGGTTCGACCCTGGCTCACAACCCCAAAAAAAAACAAAAAAAAAACATTTTCCATATGAATAACACGCATATACCCTGGACTCATTGACCTTTCATCCCCTTAAATTAGCTGAGTGTCCCCTTTGGACCTCCATTCAGCCCTGGTTTCTAGTTCCTTTCCTTGTCATTGGCTCCCTCAGGGCATTTCTCCTGTATTTGTCCCAAAGCTCCAAGAGGCAGCAGAGGAGGGGCCCCTTATCCACCCAGCCATTGTTCCCATACTGTACAGCAGCTAACTGGGTGGTTTGGGGAGGAAAACAACCACCTTGGGTTAGCTAGACCTGTAACATTGCCACTGTTCTCTCAGAGTAACACTTTACATCCTAATAAAACTTTAATGCTGCACACAGGCAGTTTCACACAGCCACATGTATAATTCATAGAGGGAGGTGGGGAGACTGCAACTGTTGTTTATGTACAGCACGTGTCTCTGCCGCAGTGTTAAACACATACAGTGAGGGTGGCAGGGCAATCTCATCTTTATGATACAGTCTGTGGTGAAGATGGAGCTACAGTACCCCGGGATTTGAGGCGGAGTGGCCATAAAAGAGGCTGTTTTGCTCCACCCAGGTGTTAAATGAAAGCTCAGCAAGCAGCTCTGTAATAACTGAGTGTGGAGACCATGATTACAGTTTGTCCTCTTTGCATATTTTTTTTGTAGCAACCATTTTATAAAGCTGTATCAACCAACCTTTTCTAAATGCAGGTTCATCCATCGGGTGAAGGTCCGCTTCTGAACCAGTTCCCTTTCAACTGCAACACAGGAAGAGGAGAGAAAAAGATTTCAGTCATCTGGAAACTGAAGCCAGCAGGGCCACAGTACTCATCAGAGTCTGAAGACACAAGTGAGCATGAATCACCCCTCGCCAAAGGCATATCACCATGGCAAAGAAACAAAACACACACACACACACACACACACACACACACACACACACACTCTCTCTCACACACACACACACACACACACACACACACACACACACACACACTCACTCTGTTATCTATGCGTCTTGCACACTCACAGATTAGCCACCCTGGCACAAAACTCCAGTTTCAGACAGGGTGAGGGTTAACCCTAATGCTAACCTAATCCCAGTGATTTTGAAGTAAACAAACAAGACTGAAGATCTTATCTCTGTATTTTAGCTGGGGGCTGGTATTTTTACAAGATGCACTCAAACTGCACTGATCTTCATACTTTTACCATTTGCGCTTAACATTTAAGGGCCTGTACATCCTCACAGGTGTTTTCACTTATTCTGACTGATTAGACCACTACATACAACGCTATAGGCCAACATGTAAATACATGGGGCACAACTGGACTGTGGATCATACAGATCATGATGTGACTGTGATAGAGATGGTGCTGTATATCAAATACAGACACAACAGTGTGTGTTAAACTGCAGACTTCTGTACTAAACTCTTACATATGGGAAAATGCATTGTACGACTGGCACACTTAAAATGGTCCAAAAGCTGAATGTGGAATGATGGATACATGTCACCTACAAAGGTTAACATCTTTGTGACAAAGACGGTGGCTTTTGAAGGTGTATCCTGGTGACCTGCCAACGTGGAGCAATATATAGGCTATCTAGCATTACCTCAGGTAGCCTAATGACAAGTGTCTCTGTTAAAGAACATTACCATTCATCAGTGTGGATGTTCACATTGTCCTAGTTATTGTTACTGTTCTTGGTTTAGATGGCCCTTCGGAGTGAGTCTTGTAATGATGGACCGGTCACCGATTGTGACTGGCTGTGGGAAGTCAGTTTAGCTAACATACTAAATAATTAGTACATATTGTTTGTGAGTTATTATAATTACAGGTGTTTAGAGGATGGTATTTCTTTGTGGATTGGGAGGGGGACTGCAGGATGTTTACTGCTGACTTCCTTGGAAAATTCCATTAATTTCTCTGCTGTCGTGAAGGAGCTTTAGTCTGCCCAGTCCACGCGGACTCTGCTGCACCAGAGTACAGAAAGCAGACGCATAGGGGGGGTGGCAAGTAGGGAGGGTGAGGGGAACTCTGAAGAGGTTACCATGGTAGCAAAGTCAGCTGTTATTCATCTTTATGTCCAGTATGGCCCACTGGAGGCACAGGGGCTAACTCCGCATTATCTACACTCCAAGGGTAAGGAGAGCTTTGGCTGCTCTAATGATATTGATTGTTTCTCCCTCCAGCGGAATCATGACTGCCCCATTGAAGCCTGATGGGGAAGACAGCAGAGAGCACAGACACAGGAGAAGAAAATATTGCTCTTCATCAAAGGGCATGGGGGTTGGGTGTCAAGGTTGCAGTCCGTATTGGCCTATTAGTTGTAGAGCAGTGGCATGTGGAGGGCGCAGCCACTGATTTGTTAATGTGCCCCATCAATGGAATAGCAGTCTGTCCTGTGCAGTGCTTACACACAGGGGAACGCCCCGAGTGCAGAGAATTTCCCCCACTGTTGTCAGACAATGCTGGAGTTGGGTTGGTATTCAAGAGGCGTAGCTGGGTCTTTAATGCATGAACATTTGTCAGAGCAGACACAGGGAGGTGGTGGAGGAGGAGGGGGGTGAGAGAAGAGAAAGAGGATGACAAGAAGAGGAGATGACAGGGAAGGAGTGAGAGACAGAGCCTGAAGGGAGATGAGCAAGATGAGAGATGAAATGAAGAGCACATTCAAGAACATGATTGAAACGACTGCTACAAACTAAAGGAAAAAAAATCAACCAGATGTTGGTATCCACTGATACAAGCATCAACAGACCAGTGTGATAAAGACAAATGATTAAATGGCCGTCTTCAATTACAAACTATTACTGTATAATCATGCCAAATGATCAAGCTTTCAGCCACATTTCTGTAAGTAAATCCATCTTTGACTAGTTAAAACAACTCCACCACTCATCATAATGGAAAGTCATTCTGCAGAACACAAAATCACAAAGAAACATTAAAAGCATACTCAGGTGGTTTCAAGGTATTGCGGGGGTATTTAGAAAATCCTAAAGGTATGATGTTCAATACCATCAAAAATACAGACACTCTGAGCACTGGTGACTTAGTGGATTGAGCAGGCACCCCGTGTATCAGGTTCGAGTCCAGCCTGTGGTCCTTTGCTGCATGTCATCCCCCCGCTCTGTCTCCCCCCTTCATACTTGGTTGTCCTGTCCATTAAAGGCAAAATATCCCAAAAAAAATCTGAAGGAAAAAAACCCCCAAAAAAACCACTCGTCTTTCTATTAAACTGATACACAAATGCTGTATTGAGGCAATGTATTGTAGAGCACAGCATGCACCACCAGAGGTCAGTATAGTGGTGGAACTGAGCTGAGAAAGATGGCGACTGCAAGAGGTAGGGATATTTTGTTGCAGGACTAGTAATAAAGAAAAATGTCTCTGCCCCTTTTTGGGAGTATTGCAAAAATATAACTTTTTTTTTTGTTTTGTAATTTTTGCTTTTTCTTAAGATGACTTCTTCCAACTACAAAAGCAGTTTATTAGCCACGTTTTTTATTCAACACATATCCATTCAGCCCACTGATGTGCTGGTATCCACCACAGCAACAAGTGACAATAAGTAATAAGTATTTAGACCCAATATGACTTGTCTAAGTAGGCTACTTGCATATTAGCAACACAACATAGTAAACCCCAATCCATCCATGACACAAAATTGTAAGCCAAGCCTAAATGCTCTGCCACAGCCTCTAGCACAGACATGACCAAAGTCCGCCTGCAGTCTCCTCCTTAAAATGTATTATTTATGGGCTGATTTCTCTCTTTACCTCAGGGTAGCAGCACCATTCTATAACTCTGTCCAGCTGCCAGTAGATTGTTTTTGTCATGTCTACTTTAGCAAAGACAGAGAGATGTTGATAACAAGAGACGCCACCCTCAGGAGCGATGGAAAATTAGAATATTTCTTCAATGAAAGCCAGTTGTGTTTACCTGATTTGTCACAGTGTTGCCATGGCTAATGAATCAGCACCAAGACATATTGGAGACATATTGGAGCTTTCAGAAAAGTTATTTTAAAAGTTAAGTTATTTACAAATTGAAAAGTGGTAATTACGGTTACTCCGATATGCCGTGACCGCTGTTCAGCAACACCAACAGAGCTGTGACTCTGATCTAGCTGATCTCATCAGGTCAATTTCAGGAGAGACTCCCAGTTAATATTTTAGGCTGATCAACTTATTTGCTCTGAATTAGGACCTCGAGTACTTGGATCAAGTTGTTTGTGAAAAAAATAGGTGTGAAGTGGATAACAACTGTCATTTCAATGTGTCAGATACATAGTCTTTAATCAACATTTCAGATCTAATGAAACGTCATTGTCAGGCTGTAGCCACAGGTTGTCAACATTAATCAGTGTGCCACTTAGAACTGTAGTGCTTCTATCTTCAGAGCTAATAAATGATAATTACATACAGTATCTCAACTGCAGCTGTGACCGTTAGTTCCTTTTAACTTACTGACAAATGTTGATATATTAATTGTGAACAAGTGTAAGCTGTGTTTTGATGGTGGCACTAACAACAATGAGTGTCTTGCGCAATCAAAGATTAAGGATGCACAATTAAAATAAACACAACAAGTTTGTGCTCTAGAGAAAGGATCAGCACTCAGTGAATAACCTCCTAAGCCCTATGATACGCTATTATGGCAAGGCTTAACTATGCAGACCAGTGAGCAGTGATAACTAACATGTCTTTGGGGTCATCAGATGGGAACCTCCTTTCACCAGTGTTTTGTCTAGTTGGTCCCACGACACCTCCAGGAGGCTAGACAGTGATCTCTGGCATCCCAGAGACACTCCCCTAATGCCAGGTCTCACTGCTCCCTGCACTAACCAAATAACCTCCTTTACCTTACTTACGCATGGCTTTCACAGCCCAAACAGCACTGCCACCTTCAACATACCCAGGCTCCGTACATGCGAGCTCCAGGTAGAGACAGTGTTGATACTACCTTTCCTTGCACATTCACCATACTCTTTTTCACACGCTACATAGCATAACTCCAATATAAGCTAAACTTAAACGAGATTGAGAAGATAAATTCACAGGCTTTCTCAGCTCAAACAGCACTGCCACCTTCAACAAACCCATGCTCCGTTTAAGCAAGCTCCAGGTAGTGACACAATAATATCTGCACGCAATTGGTATGGGCCAATATTGGCTTTATTAACAGTATTGGCTAACATGCTATCTCTTATTTTACACAATGAATTAGTATTAGGCTACATACACTGAAAATCATTGCATTTCTTGTTTCTATCTGCTGGTTAGCCATCACAGTAAGAGTGTGCATGCACAATATAATGTTAATTCCACTACAGGAGAGACTTAATGATCACAAAAATTAGGTGTGGGAAAAAAGTGTATCAATATTGGTATTGGTTATCAGTCAAATGAGTTGTTATATTGGCATATCAGATATCAGCAAAAATTCAATATAGTGCATAGTGAATCTACTGGAGACCATGAATATTCACAGCACATTTCACAAGAAATCCAGCCACTTCTTAAAGTACCTTTTCATCAACCAATATAGGTACCGTATACTGCATCCTGGGGCAGTGAAGTGTCTTTTTTTTCTAACTAAACAAAAAGCCAATAACAGTGTGGTAGAAAAAGAGGTACAACTGGCTAGGACAGCATTCACTCTATGAGACCAGAACAACAGTGGAGCAACTTCATAAAATGACAACTCTCTTGGCTACTTGCATGTAATAAATCACCAGAGCTTACAATATGGCACATTCATAAGGATACACTCTGAGGTACCCGAGCGAGTCCGGATACGGTGACCTAATCTTTCATAAAAGCGTCAAACACTCTGAAGCCAGAGCTCCGCTTGGATAATATACCTGGAAAATGACATCAGCTGACAACATGACTTTTACTGCACCAGCTTGGCCTCTTTTAAAATTATGAACAGTTTTATTTCTGGGCCTGACTTTGAGTGTGTCTCCCCCCAGTGAGTAATTACATAATTACTCATAAAATGGGTGTTGTTCTTGTAATACGGAAAATGGCAGCATTACACATATGTGCAGCAGTGGATCTGTGATCATCAGTTCTGAAGCTAGACATACGGTAGAAAAGCAAGCCTGTGAAAAGGGAATTATTACTGTTCATTTATTCTGAGGCTCAGCGCCATGAGGTGAGAGTCCTAATGATGCCTCTGTTTGCACTGCCTTGTTAGTCTGGTGCTTTGTACAAATGTGTATGTATGCATGTATGTGCCACTGGATACTCAAGTAAGTTAAATTCCATTTCTCCATTTTTCCTTCCTCCCACTTTCCTTAAATCTATACTTTTATACACATTGACAAATGTCCAGCTAAAGTATAATAATCAGTGTCCAATTGCACTAAACACTTTAAGATTAAGATTATCTGTAAAGTCTGAGTTAAGATTTCCTTGAAATAAAACTGATTGCACACAATACCCTTAAATCTTCGGCAACTGCGTGGTTGATATTTTTGACATCAAATTGCTGTACTAAAAACATGGCAAAATCCATTTTTTGCCATTTGTCCCTGTTGCCTTCATTGATTAGGGTCCGTAATGATGATTATATATACTGGGTGTTAATGTCATAAAAAGATATTAGCCTCTGAAAGGAAAGGAAAAATGGAAATTGATTGATTGAACCCCTGGTGATTATAATATGATGATAATATGATGGGTCTCTGTTTTACCAGGATATAAGTGAGTGACCACTCAAGTTGAGTTTCCTATTTATGGTAAACAGGACCTGGCACTATTTTTAGCTCAGTATAAACCCAGTGCGAGATCATAATGTCATGCTAATAGTATCCTTTCTAGACTGGATTATATGTGCTTTATCTTATGACTGGGATACATACAAAGCCATTTACTCCTGACATAAAGGGATGGCTTGGCTTTAATCAGCTCAGTAATCTTTATTTCAATCTTTTGCTTTATAGGTTTGTTATTTATGGATTCATATTTATCTAGACAGCAATGTTGTATTTACTATAACCTTGACGTCTATCTGCTGTTAACGACAGTATTTGATTTTGTACAGATGTTTTTGTTAGATGTATTTTAGTACACTGATTATACTCTTACTCTATTCAATTATTTTTTTCTGTATTACATAGACTATGTCCAGGATAAGCGGTTACGGAAAATGAATGAATGTTGCACTTTTTACAATGCATTTAACCAGGAAAATGTTTTTTCTTGATGAACTACTGCATTTTGTCAACATATGTTACTGTCTAGAATGTTTTTATATGGGAAAACAACTTGGGTTACACAAATAAAAAAAATCTGTAATGCCTAATATGTGTAAGTTCGATAAGGGGCTTTTACTTTTAAAAGGACACAGGAAGTGTTGAGTTCAAAATAATTGCAGAATGCATTCAATTTAACAAGGCCAACAGGAGCAGATTAAAAATAATAGAAAATACAGACCAAATAAGAAATAAAGGCCTCTGTCTAGAACAAAGGCCTGTTTCTAAAGTAGTCTGTCTGTGCTCTGTGTTCCTGTTGGTGACGGCTGTGACAGAAGTTGTGGAGGACAACCGCATTCCAGACGCGGTGTCAGTTGTCGTCTACTATGACATACTACATGAGATAAAATGATGGATTATTACACAAGACACTGTGTGGTTGGGCTGATATCATGTTATCTGAACCCAACATCAGTAAAAGAGTACTGATGATAAGCAACATTCTTGAGAATGACATCCCTCATTTGGTGTTTTGATGATCACGGTGGGAAAGACAACATCTTAAGGTGTGTCTACACAGGTGGCCTTTCAACCACATATAACTCACACTATACCAGTAACGTACAGGATATTGCCACACTGTTTTACACTGTTTTCCGAGTAGAACTACTGAACTACTGATTGTGTGTTGGGCTCTGAGCGCTGCCAAAGGAAGGTAACCTACACTGAGTACTGCCTGAAGGCATCCTGTGTAGACCCAGCATACAGCATATGATTCGTCATTTTCATACTCATCAAACCTTTTATTGATCCTGTGACCTGTAAAGAAAGGTCTCCACACTCATTTCTACAGGTTGTAACTTGATGCATGAGCTTGACCCTGCATGAACTCCTGACACAGCCTGGGGCCAAGCACGTAGAGCTTAGATCGGCCCCAAAAAAAATCCAGCCCAACCTCACCCGAGCAAGTGCGTGTTCTGTCCAAGCCTGGCCCGTTCCGTCCCTTTAACTGTAATTATGAGCCCGAGCCTGGTTTAAACCCGACATTTTTTTAAGGATACGAATGTGGACATTGAAGGCTGACTCTATCTTTCTTTCCATGGCAAGCCTTCGTCATGTGCCTCTTAAGTGTCGAGTTTCCTGTCTTTTTGCTGTCATATACTAGCATCCTGCTGTACTTGGTACACTCTACAAAGCTGACACTCACATGTGTGTGGCCAGTGGCGCCGTCAAGGGGTGGCCCTCTTGCTTCAATCCTCTCCTTTATGCAGACCTTATAGTCTGTGTAATGTCATGAATAATTTCCAAGCTCTGTTGTCATTCTAAGTCAATTACTGTAAACCAGCAGAGCTGACAAAAGACCCCTGATACAAGAGAAGAGACGTGGTGTGAGGAAACACCCCAACTCTTAGCGTGTAATAAATGTCTTAATATTAAAAAAAAATAAATAAATAAATAAATAATTTTTTTTTTTTTTAATTGGGTTTGGGCCCAAAACTGCTGCTGGGATTTGGATGTTGTCCGCCCTAATTTTTTGGGCTTGACCAAAGCTCTAATGTGATGTCATAAAATAGTAAATTATTATATATTTAAAATCTAGTAGTAGTTAAAATCTCTTATCTGAAGAGCCTTTAGTGCTGTGGGATCATCCTCAACCTACAGACCTGCATTGCTGCAGCCTAACAGCATGAGATTAAACTATTGGTTTCTATGTCATTCAACTTTATTCACATTAAAGGGCAGAGTCCTGCACCATGTCGGGTATCGGCGGGTACCCGACAGGCAACCCACAAAAAGTTATGTAACAGATAAAAATATATACATATATATAAATTCAAGGACACGGGAAAAAATGAACTACATGCGGGAGGGCAGCGGGTGAGAATAAAAGTACATCTAAATCTTGAACCTTGGACCCCGTTGTCACATTCATCACCTGTGTGGAAGACTCCAGGGATGAAACTTCGCAGCCTGAGGATGACGTGGCAGCCTACATTGAGTTCAAGACACCCAGGAGGATCCTTTTGAGGTTTTATGGTGGTGAAAGGAACATGCTGAAATGTTTTCTAACCAGGCAGTGATTGTGCAGAATGTTTTCGCCATCCTGGCTTCAAGAGAAGCCAGAGAAAGAGACATTTGTAATTCAACAATGGAGAACCCAGCTTAATGTGAGTGACTGTGACCTGCGTGTGTTTAATCATGAGTGCAGGCTGGGTCGCAGGACTTAACGGATGTGGCTTTGACTTAGACCTAATGACCCCTAACGGGTCAGGTCCTGGTGGTGAGCTTTACAGGTGTAGCCGGTAAAAAATGGACCCACAGAGTGTTCCCACAAATTTTCATGGAAAAATTTTCAAAACACTTCCCTGACTTTTTGAGGACCCATGATAATCTTTATTGTTCTTGTCCTACTTGCCAGGCGTTTTCAAACATATCAGATTCAAACTCTATTCAAACATTTTCAGCAAAAAAGAGGATATACATTTAGATAATGACGTAACACACCTTCAATAAATCAATAGATTGCTGGTTTATGTCTGTATGATGAATGGTTGAATTTTGGTGATTTTATAGATAGAAAATGACTCCTGTGGATGCTGTTTTCTACAAAAGATAACCCAGGAATTCCAATGCTGTAAAAACAAATAAACAAAAAGGTTTTGAACCTTCTGTATTGAAAAAAAATTACCTCTTCAGTCATGTCTAAGCAAGGTTTATCGAAGATGAGTCCTCTCTGACTGAGTGCTCCGGTAGGTCTTATTGCAAACACAGCAGGCTCAGCTGAGTATACCAAATCCACATGGACACATTTAGCATGACAACTCTTTTATTACATTCTGGGTGGAGGGGAGGGCACAAAGGGACTGAGCAAATATAATTAAATGGCAATTAGCTCTGGAGGCTATAAATAAACACACATCTATTAAAACTAGACAGTATGGACTGACTCTTTTGTGGATTTTGTGGCGTTGCTGTCTCTTTGCTTTATTTCCAACCACAGCACACAATTGTCTTTTTTTTTTTTTTTACCTCACAGACAGGATTAATGGATATCTGAAACACACAGCATGCAAATTGTTCACATAAGCTCTTTTAGCTCTTTTACACCATTTTTACCAGCATAAAGTTGGATCTTGTGTGACAGTACAGAATATCTCTGTTAACTAAGCAATAGTTTTATGGTGAAGAAAAGAAAAACAACCTTTAAGTCTATACAGCAAGCCTAGTTTGACTTTGAATTCTTTGGTCAAACAAATATGAATCTTGAATGACAGTCTGCTGTCAACTCTGATTCCTAAGTTCCGTAATTGCATGACTCAGAGAGTGATATCGGCACTATTCATAGTTTTAATGGAAGGATAGTGAGAGACTGGTGGATGTGGCGAACCATGTACACTGCTGGTCTTGTCAGCATTTGAAACAAGTATATGATTAGGAAATGATAACTGAAAAGCATCAAAGGCGGACTGACAATGACTTATAGCTTTGGGGAGGAGGCTGGGGCTTATAAAATTGTGTCATCTGCAAAAACTAGAATTACCACCCCGCAATTCTATGCCACTACGCACCAGTCAAATTTCTCTTACAGTTTACATCCATATCTGCGAAAACACGGATGCTTTACACACATCTTCCCCCAACAGCACAGGGGATCTATACAAACAGCAAAGTTCCAAGGTGGGCACCCAAAAAGAGTGTCATCAATTAAATATTTGACCCAATGTTTCCCCTTCTGTTCCTGAGATATGACATTGAATAACGGCTTTTGGATATAAAATGTCAAGACGTCATTATTTTATCCTATCAATTATTAATGTGAAGTTTTGTCATAATTAGCATAAGAATTCTTAAGTAATGGCCAAATACGTATTTCCTGGGGTCACACTGACCTTGACCTTTGATCACAAAATTCTAAACAGTTTATTCTTCTGTCCAAGTGTACATTTGTGCCAAATTTGAAGAAGTCCCCTTGAGGCGTTCTTGAAATATCGTGTTCACACGGATGGGATGGATGGGATGGATGGGATGGATGGACGGACAACCTGAAAACACAATGTCTCTGGCCATGGCTATAGCTGCTGCGGAGGCATAAAAATTATATTAAAGTAATATAATAGTGATAATGTAAATAGTAATGGACCAAAAATAGATCCCTGTGGCGCCCGAATTACTGATGGTAAATGGGCTTAAATCCACTATGGCACCACCATAATCTTCCCACAGAGTTCTCCCTTTAAGACAGGAATGAAATCAAAGATGTACAGCATCATCTAGACCTAAAGACTGCAGCTCTAGACTTATAATTCTACATGCAAATAATGAGCAGGTAGACAGGCGGCCTTCTTTAGCCACCTCTCCACCTGGTAAAGAAGCAGGCTCAGAATCATTTAGTGTAAAGCAAAGCCAAACAAATGCAGGGCAAACACAATAGAAACCACGGTAACCACAACACACCAAGTACACATTACAACAGCTGTCTCCCAGAGTCACCACCCAC
Source organism: Epinephelus cyanopodus (assembly GCA_026686955.1). Lineage (NCBI taxonomy): Eukaryota > Metazoa > Chordata > Actinopteri > Perciformes > Serranidae > Epinephelus > Epinephelus cyanopodus. The sequence continues at coordinate 5,498,598 of CM048928.1, forward strand.
TGTTCAAGACTTAAGGACAGAGGAGATCAACCTTTTTTGGCACAGGATCCCATTTTCACCACCCCTGGTATGTACTGAGTCATTCAGTTGATCAGATTAAAATGTTGATTTGATATTAATCAAAGCTGAACTGGGAGATTTTCTAACTGACTTTAGTAATGCTGAGGCTCTCAATGTAGTGAGTCCCACGGACCAATGAGTGGTCATTTGAGTGAGTCCCAGGGAAATGAGTTATTGAGTTTTTGACAAATAAGAGTTAAACTCGTGTTTGATGTTATTATGTTTACATTCAAGTATGTTAAAAAATGTATCTTAATATTTAACAAATGAAAACCCAAAGGTCCAGAGTGTAGGGCTATATGTATCTTGATATAAAGTCTATGTATGACAAAAGCGGTCTATGACTATATGCACTTTTTCACAGGAAGTATAAAACATGTTCTCTTATAAATTAAGAAATCCCATTAAATTATGTGAGTAAACTGTAAGAGATACTCATTATATTTTGAACTGTTTTTTTCTGATTGAATTAAATTGGAATCACAGATTTCATAAGGCCCTAAACATAACCACTATGTCAAACTGAAATGCATGAGATTTTTTACAGATTCGAATGCTTTCAGTGCTGTGTCTGACTGAAATTACATAAGGTAACAGAGAATAGCCTTTTTTGTTCGACATTGTCTAGCTGAGATTGACCTAGCTCTGGGCTCTGTCAACCCAGGTGCCAATTAGAGCCACAGAGATGACTTCTTCCATGCTGAGGAAAAAAAAACAGTCAAAGGGAATGCCTGCAGATGTTCTGGAACCACCTACACAAATCCTGAGCTCACTTTGAACACAGACTAAGGAGATGAAAGACACCAAGTGATAGATGTTCCCTGATTGTATTCAAGGCCCTTTGTGTCACTGCCACAGCATAATACGACTGGGAGCATGACTCTAAGCGTGTATCTTAATGTAGCCCATGGTAATAGTTAGAATATGAAAAACACAGGAGAGCTCTTTTACTGAAATATTCATGGAGCAGATGTGATGGGGGCATCCCTTCAGAATGCAGTGCTTCATTATTCAGAGGTATTACATAACTGCAGAGTTCATAGACAGGCTCTTTCTCCTTGTCTTTTTGAGAGAAATTATCACCTTTCCTGAATGCAAACCAACCAAATGCATGTTTGAATTGGTCAGTTACCATTATCACACCTATTATCTAAATGTCATTTTTACTAAAACCCTCCAAATCATATGAAATTAAATGTTACACTGCACTGAAGAAGATTGGGGTTTTAATACAATAAATCCCTACAAAAAGAAAAAAAAAATCAATCAATCATTCATTTGTCACGTGGAATTATACAAGGTACATTCCAGTGAAATGAGATCCCATCAGCTCCTTTAACATGTTCACTGTAATTGAGTCCTTTTGACGTGCACGTACACTGGGTGCGTTGGTTGTTGACCCTCTGGGACACTGTGTCAACTTCTGCTTGTTACATGCATAGTGTGTTCTCAAACTACACTTTTGTGTTGTTTTCACAGGAAATGTACAGTTTGCATACAGTCTTTCAAAATAAACACTACATTGGAAATTGACATTTTTTTTTACCTTCAACAGCAAATGCATGGGATTACATTTAGCCAACAAATGCATGTGGTTGGGTTTAGGGACAAAAGAACAAGGTTTGGCTTTACAATTACACTGCAACACTGGTCTTCCAAGTGAAAGTCGGTGGTTGTTGGAACCATCCACCACCCCTTCCCGCCCGTCCTACTCAGACTTCCGCCCCCTTAACTTACATTGTTGTCCTGCCGCATTTCCCCCTGATTCCATTAGGCGCCGCTTAACAATAACAGCAACCGGCCACATATCATGCTGACGTGAAAGGATGGCTTTTTGGCAGTGTCTGATGCCAGAAGTCACTGACCAAGTGTTGGTATTTGGCGAGTGATACCGGTTTAGCACCTCACATTCCCATCACCACACCAGTCCTTTTTCAACACACACCTCCTTTCCTTCTCTCCCCAGAGTCCTCTACTCTGTCACATCAGCATATAGAAAAGGAGTCACCTGGTTGAATTATGCTGTCCAGGATTTAGCCAGGTTTCACTGAACCGAAGGATATTACAATTCCTGATATTCAATTGGAAACTGATGCTGGATGAGGGTCATCCACTTAATTTTTCAACAACTGCACAATGGCTAGCAGGATGCTAGTTCAGCTGGTGCTTTCCTCTGCATACAGCGGTCCATGGCCCTCCAAGAGCTAGAAGACTACATTGAACTGTGTAAAAAACAAGTACAATCTGTTTAAACATGATAAAAAATTAATACCTCATTGTACCAGAGGCAATGTGAAGCAGCAGTGCAACCATGTGGGTGTTTTTACATTTCACATTAAACTAAAACTATCAAATGCATCCTGTTGTTAAAACGATCCAGTGAATTAATTCAATAGTTAATATAGCCTACACGCTTCCAAACCCTCCATAGCCACCTGCATTATAACTTGGCAGAACTCAATTCACACACAGTGAAGCTGGCAGCAACCACACGCTGTGTAGCAAATAAAAAAAAAAAACAATCCTGCTCTGCTCTGCCTACGTGATGCGCTGCACACATGTTGCATGTAAGAGTATTAAATTTGACTATTAGAAGTGTAAAGCCTCTGTTACACCTCACAATACAAAGTACCGAGGGCGAACTGAGGTTTTAGAAGTGTTTTGATTAATCGTTAGTTGATAGTAATCAAGATATCTTTCTCTACACCAGTGTTGGACGGACAGACAGACCAACTAATATTGCAGGAATAAATTGTTAGATGGGACAATGTCTGAAAAAGCATGACTCTGAATGAAAGAATGGACATGGCTCCAGAGACATTTCACTTTGTAGGATAACAGAGCAGTGAGGAGACAAAAGAGACTCTGGCTCTGAATGGTTAATCAATCATTAAGTCCTTCAAGCAAGCCCAACTTCAGAAAAAGTAGTGTCGTCACTGATGATGCCACATGACTAGAATCACGTGCACCTACTAAAGAGATCTATAAAGCTATAAAGAAACAATTTCAGTGGTTAAAGTCTGAAAATGATTGGATGACGTGAAAACATAAAGATAAGAAAACGGCCAATCACCATCTGTGTAGCTGAGATTACTCATCAAGCTTATCTGCTGGAAGGGTTAATAAGTCATGGGGTGAGAGAAGAAAACTAAACAAAAGGTGAAGTTTAAAACATAGAATGAGAAGCTGCTTGTGTTTCTCACACCTAGGGATGCATACCGAGACCAGGTATTTTTTGGTACCGGTTCCTAATTGGGTCAGTACCAGACTACCATTAAGATTCTGCTTATCAGTATTTTTATTTTATTTTATTTTATTCATTTTTTTTACGTCTACCTAACGATCGCGTAATTAAGACACTGCCGCCATCGACAGGCGATGACGCAGCGTGGTTGTCTCTCCCTAGTCAACAAACATGTCGGCTATAAGGGCTAAGCGGTCTAAGGTGTGGGCTCACTTTACTAAATAGAATGAAAATTCGGCTCGATGTAATATGTCTCAGAAAGTAGTTGCGTCCAAGAGTGGAAACACCAGCAACATCCTGAAGCATTTAACTACTCATGGTATAAAGCTGAAAGAGTGTGGGGTCTTTGACTGCTTAAGCAAAGCGGCTACAGTTAGCAGCCTGACTAATGCTGGCAATGCTGTGCCCTCCTCTCCAGCAGCAGCCACTACAGGTCCGCCGATGTAAGCAACCCCATTTACCATCGGCAAACAAGGTTGAAGAATGTCACAGGGCCGTTGCCAGGTTTACTGTGAAGGATCTACAACCCTTCCCTACAGTTCAATCCTATTGGTTTAGATAACTAGGCAATAGCATATGTTAGCTTAGCCTAAGTCAAGTGTGAAGTCAGTTTGAGCACTGTGACCTGGGGTCTGTCCCAAGTCTCTTAAATTACTGCTAGTTATCTTACCTAGCCGACTTTGCTAGCTGTTTAGCCCCTCCCACCTAGGAAAAAATGCGAGCTAGGAGCGATGAGCGAGCATTGTCCGTTTAAGAGACATGAGACGTCCTTTCCACTGATGATTCTTAGGGAGATGACCATAGCCCTTAACCCAGGTTACTGCCAGTTATCTAGGTGACTGCCACTTTATTAGGCACACCTTGCCCATGTTAGGTCAGACCCTGTTTTGCTTTCAGAACTGCATGAATTCTTGGTGAAAATAGATTCCTCAGAGATTTTGGTCCATATTGACATGATAGCATCACACAGTTGCTACAGATTGGTTGGCTGTAAATCCACGATACTAATCTTCTGTTCCATCACATCCCAAAGGTGCTCTATTGGATTGATGTGTGGTGATTGTGGAGGCCATTGGAGTACAGTGAAATCAATGTCATGTTCAAGAAAGCAGTTTGAGGTGATGTGAGCTTTGTGATGCGGTGTGTTATCCTGGAGGAAGTAGCCATCAGAAGATGGTACACTGTGGTCATAAAGGATGGACACAATCAGCAACAATACTCAGATAGGCTGTGGCATTTAAACACTGATCAGTTGGTACTAAAGGGCCCAGAAAATATCCCCCACACCATTACACCACCACCACCAGCCTGAACCGTTGATACAAGGCAGGATGGATCCATGCTTTCATGTTGTTTACCCAGCATGTTGATTGCGAACAGCAGAAATCGAAACTCATCAGACGAGGCAATGTTTTTCTTATCTTCTACTGTCCTATTTTGGTGAGCCTGTGCGAATTGTACCCTTAGTTTCCTGTTTTTAGCTGACAGAAGTGGCACCCGGTGTGGTCTTCTACTGCTGAAGCCCATCTGCTTCAAGGTTTGACGTGTTATTTGTTCAGAGATGGTCTTCTGCAGACCTTGGTTGTAACAAGTAGTTATTTGAGTTACTGCTTTTCTATCATCTTGAACCAGTCTAGCCATTCTCCTCTGGCCACTGGCATCAACAAGGCATTTTTGCCCAGAGAACTGCTGTTTGTTTGTTTGTTTGTTTGTTTGTTTGTTTATTAAGGATCCCCATTAGTCTCCACCATAGTGGAGACTATTCTTCCTGGGGTCCAGGCAAGATACATTACAGTGCAAACATAAAATGCCATACAGCATGGTCATCAATCCTAAAGTAAAGTATACAAGCGTAGAAAACGCAATTTACATTAATAGTATAATAAAAGAAAACACAGAGAAAAACCAAACAAAGAGTTCATCAGTCAAAAACCTAATCAAATTTGATATCTTTTCTGATTATTGCTATCTTAAGTCTCTTTTTGAAAACAAATTTATTTCTGATAATAAGCAAGTGTGGTGGAAGCATATTCCAGTATGATATGGCTCTGTACATGACCGTTTTTTTAAGTGTGTTGGTTCTGGGCTTTGGTAAAGCAAAGTTACTACTTAGTGCTTGCCTAGTATGATACTGATGTCTTTCACTTGCAGGTACTATTTCTGTAAACAAACAGAGGGGTTTCTGTAAGGAATACACATTTTTTAAAAACAGAATAAGACTGCATGCCAGTCTTTCATGCACTCGCATCCATGACAACCTGGCATACATAGTATCCACACTACTTCTGACAGAACATTGAAGTGCTAGCCTTGCCGCTCTGTTTTGAGCATACTGAAGTTTACAAAGTTGTTGCTTTGATGCACTGGACCAGATAACAGGACAGTAGTCCAGGTTTGACATAACTAGAGACTGTATAACTAATTGAACTGTATTGTTAGTTAGCAGGTGAGCACTCCTTCTAATGGCATAGATACTATTACTCATTCTGACCACTGTATTATTAATCTGAGTGGACCATGACAGTGTCTCGTCAATGGTAACACCCAATATTTTCACTTCTTTAACCTGCTCAATTGTGGCACCATATAGAGAGAGGCATAATATCTTATCTGTCCTGAAAGCGTATTTGGATCCTATAGTCATACATTTAGTTTTTTTAATATTAAGCATCATCATATTTTCCATGATCCATTCATTGGCCAGCTCTAATTCTAGTTGAACAACCTCATTGACACCCTCAATGCTCTCTGACGATGCATACAAAGTTGTGTCATCGGCGTAAATCGCCATACTTGCATTTCTCAATACATATGGCATATCATTTACAAAAATAGAGTAGAGAAGAGGGCCAAGGCAACTTCCCTGAGGAATTCCACACTGAAGTGTCTCAATATTTGAAAGGGACCCATTGAAGTTAACACATTGTTGTCTATTCATTAAATAGCTCTTCAATAAATCAATGGCTGAGTCTTTGAATCCATACGCAGATAGTTTCATGAGTAGTAAGTCGTGGTCTAAAAGGTCAAAGGCCGCGCTGAAATCCAAGTATAAAACCCCAACCACTGATTTCATGTCAATCTGTTTCAACCACTCGTCATTAAGACATGTCAGTGCAGTGCTCGTAGAGTAACCTTCTTTGTATGCATGCTGTTGATCTGAGTTAATATTATTTTCTGCAAGATATTGCTGGATCTGCTTAAACATAATACCCTCAAGAGTCTTACTTAAAACAGGTAAAATGCTTATAGGTCTACTGTTTTCACCTGTAAATGACTCCCTACTGTTTTTTAACAGAGGAGTAATTTTTGCAATTTTCCACAAGTCCGGATAAGCACACTCTTTAAAACATAAATTGAAAATGTGGCCTATAGGCTTAGCAATAGATTTAGCTGACAGTTTAAGTAGTCTTCCATCTATATTATCAAACCCACAAGGTTTATAACACTTGATTGAATTAAGTTGCTTCACCACAAAATCAACACTGATAAGCTTGAATTCAAACACACAATCCTTTCCCCTCATTATATGTTGCTCTTTTATATCTTTGGATAGCCTGCCACTCCCAGGCAACATTTGATTTCTTAATGTATTCACTTTACTAAGGAAATAATTATTAAAGTAATTTGCAATATCAAATGGTTTAGTGATGAATTCTCCATTCACTTCAATAAATGAAGGCATTTTAGCCATTTTACTTCTGCCCATGGCATCATTTAGTACTCTCCAAAGCTGTTTACTGTCCCCGTAATACTGCTCAAATTTAGAATTATAGTAGTATTTTTTCTTTTGTCTATTTAATTTAGTTATTTTATTTCTTAATGAGCGATAGGATTGCCACTCTGCAACATTTCCTGACAAGGTGGCAGATTTTTTCAATAAGTCCCTGTCTCTCATCATGTTTCTTAATTCTTCATCAAGCCAAGGTGCTTTGACTGATCTAACAGTGAACTTCTTAATTGGAGCATGCTTATCACACACTGTGGAAAATAGGTTCATAAAGCAGTCTAGTGCAGCATTTACATGCATCTTCTCAAGAACCACATCCCATTCAATACTTTCTACCTCAGAAATAAAATCTTTTTCCAAAAAGTTTCTGTATGTTCTCCTGTGAATTACTTTAGGCCCTGCTTTAGGAACCTTTGCTTTTACAGTTAGGGCAACAATGTTGTGGTCACTAAAGCCCACCAGTGCCGACACGGCTTTAGAGCATTTTTCAGAACAGTTTGTAAAAAAGTGATCAATACATGTTGACGTGATTATTCCATTCTTGCTGACATTAATTCTTGTGGGTACACTTATGACTTGAGATAAGTTGCATAATGTGGCTGTATCGCTCAGCTTCCTTTTCAGTGTGCAATTGCTGGACAACCAGTCTATATTCATATCAGCAAGAATGTAAATATCCCTGCCATTGTCCGCTGCATTCTCTAGCATCGTGCACATATTACTCAAATATTCAGTGTTAGAGCACGGTGGCCAAGAACAACAACATGTCAATATTGGTTTCAGATGAGGGATATGCACTTGGAGCCATAAGGCTTCCACGCCAGTCATACCTAGATCTTTCCTTATTTTAGCCGGAATATGATTTTGTATGTAAAAAGCAATACCTCCTCCATACCTGTCTCTATCCAATCGGAATATACAGGACTGTCTCAGAAAATTAGAATATTGTCATAAAGTCCTTTATTTTCTATAATGCAACTAAAAACATGAAAATGTCACACATTCTGGATTCATGACACATCAACTGAAATATTGCCAGCCTTTTATTGTTTTAATATTGCTGGTTATGGCATACAGCTTAAGAAAACTCAAAAATCCTATCTCGAAAAATTAGAATATTTCCTCAGACCAAGTAAAAAAAAAGATTTATAACGGCAAAACAAAATCAAACAATTGAAAATGTCAATTAATGCACTCAGTACTTGGTTGGGAATCCTTTGCACGGATTACTGCATCAATGCGGCGTGGCATGGAGGCAATCAGCCTGTGGCATTGCTGCGGTGTTATGGATGCCCAGGTTGCTTCAATAGCGGCCTTTAGCTCATTTGCATTGGTGGGTCTGGTGTCTTTCATCTTCTTCTTCACAATACCCCACAAATTCTCAATGGGGTTCAGGTCAGGGGAGTTGGCAGGCCAATCAAGGATAGTAATGCCATGGTCAGCACACCAGTTACAGGTGGTTTTGGCACTGTGGGCAGGTGCCAGATCATGCTGGAAGATGAAATCATCATCTCCATAGAGCTGTTCAGCAGATGGAAGCATGTAGTGCTCTAAAATCTCTTGGTATACCGTTGCATTGACTCTGGACTTGATGAAACCCAGTGGACCAACACCAGCAGCTGACATGGCTCCCCAAACCATCACTGACTGTGGGAACTTCACACTGGATTTCAAGCAACTTGCATTTTGCTCCTCTACAGCCTTCCTCCAGACTCTGGCACCTTGACTTCCAAATGAAATACAAAACTTGCTTTCGTCTGAAAAGAGGACTTTGGACCAATCTGCAACTGTCCAGTGCTTCTTTTCCGTAGCCCAAGTCAGACGCTTCTTCCGTTGTCTTGAGTTCAGGAGTGGCTTGACCATGGGAATACGGCTGTTGTAGCCCATTTCCCGGACACGTCTGTGAACAGTGGCTTTTGATACCTGGACTCAGGCTTCAGTCCACTGTTTTTGAAGCTCCCCAAAATTCTGGAAGCGGCTCTTCTTCACAATGCTGTTAAGGCTGCGGTCATCTCTCTTGGTTGTGCAGCGTTTCCTGCCACATTTCCTCCTTCCAACAGACTTTTTGTTAATGTGCTTCGAAACTGCACTCTGTGAACAGCCTGCTCTTTTAGAAATTTCTTTTTGGGTCTTACCCTCCTGATGGAGGGTGTCAATGATGGTCCTCTGGACAGCAGTCAGGTCAGCAGTCTTCCCCATACTTGTGATTTAGTTTACTGAACCAAGCGGAGTGTTTTTAAAGGCTCAGGAAACCCTTGCAGGTGTTTCGAGTCAATTAGACGATTCAAGTGATTAGTTAGCCTACTAGTTAGCCTAGTTAGCCTAGATATTCTAATAATTTGAGATAGGATTTTTGAGTTTTCTTAAGCTGTATGCCATAATCTGCAATATTAGAACAATAAAAGGCTGGCAATATTTCAGTTGATGTGTAATGAATCCAGAATGTGTGACATTTTTATGTTTTTAGTTGCATTACAGAAAATAAAGGACTTTATGACAATATTCTAATTTTCTGAGACAGTCCTGTATTATAGCCTTGAATTGAAACCGCTCCATCCTCTATAGCATCCTCCAAGTGTGTCTCTGACACAGCCATAATATGAATATCATTTTCGTGTAGAATAGAAGATAACTCTTGAACCTTGTTCTTTAAACTACAGATGTTTAAGTGAGCAAATCTTCACTAGGTATTTTCTCTTTTTCGGACCATCCTCTGTTAACCCTAGAGATGGCTGAGCGTGAAAATCCCAGTAGATCAGCAGTTTCTGAAATACTCAGACCAGCCCGTCTGACACCAAAAACCATGCTACGTTCAAAGTCACTTAAATCACCTTTCTTCTCTCTCTCTTCTCTTCTCTTCTCTTCTCCATTATGATGCTCGGTTTGAACTTCAGCAGGTCATCTAGATGATTCACACACATCTTCCCTCTGGCAGCACAGAGGATCTATACAATCAGCACATTTTCAATGTGGGCACCCAAGACCTTTGACCTTGAGGATATAAAATGTCATCATGTTATCGTATTATCCTATATGACATTTGTGTGGAATTTTGTTGTAGTTTAGATCAGAATTCTTGAGTTATGGCCAAAAACATATTTTGTGATTGTCACAATGACCACAACCCCCCCTGACCACCAAATTCTCATCAGTTTATTCTTCAGTCCAAGTTGACATTTGTGTCAAAATTGAAGCAATTCCCTTAAGGTGCTGTGGACATATCACATCCACGAGACTGAGACAGTTGCAAGGTCACGACAACCTTCATCTTTGACCACCAAAGTCTAATCAGTTCAATGTTGAGTCCAAGTAAACATTTGTGCCAAATTTGAAGAAGTTTGCTCAAGGCATTCTTGAGATATTATTTTCACGAGAATGGGACAGATCAACAAACCAAAAACATATGGCCTCTGGCTACGGTTATTGCCAGCGCAGAGGCATAAAAAAAAAACCTGGACAGACAAACTACTATGCAGTGTTTTGGTGTCTGATAAACCTTCAGAATCATGGATTTTTGAGTAAAACTGGACTCACTGGATCTTATTTGATCATCTACAGGTACAGTAACTTAAACAACACACCCATATCAGTGCAGCCCCTTGTGTATCTTTAACTATATTCACTCAAAACACCTGGTAAGTGTCCTGTAACAACTGTCTAGAAGGTTGATGGAGCTGGGCCAGTGCATATCAGTTATGTATCAGAGAAAGATTGTTGTACAACAAAGACAGAACACTAGACATAGAGGAATGATAATCTTTCTCCTTCTGAAACTTCTCTGTATAGTTGCGCTGTTGCACAATACAATGTAATCTACTCAGCATGTTTGTGTAACCACTGGTCAATGGCCCAAGCCAAGTGCTTGTCCTTGTGTCATTGCCCCTGGACCACACACTGTCTCCTTAGCACACTGTCACCACTGAAAGCCAATGTGCCTTGTTTTCTCCCATCACCATTTCAAAAGCATTGAGGGTCTATTACCAGCAGCACAATAAACTGTGTTAAAGAGTCCTTGAGCAGGACAATAAATACCTGAATTTAAGCTCTACAAGCTAAGTGCGCCTCTGCACACAGAAACGTTGTCTCTTTATTGTTTAGAAGATCAGCAGATGCAAGAGCTAGACTAAATATTAGATAAAAGCTTCTGCTGAAACAGAGCAATCTGTCAGAGTAGGTTTGATAATTACATCATCAGAATAATGTAATGCTTTGCTTTATTCCATTAGAGTGGGTGTACTTAAATCCCATCACAATATACAGTTTAATGCTTTAGGTTTGCTTGAGAAAATATTTATGAACATCTCCATTGTAGCAACAAAAACATGTTTACATGTTAGACAATGCTGTATGAGAGAGAGCATTTCAATTTATCACTTAGCTATATGTTGACAGTCAGAGTGCATTTACATAAAGAATGTACATGAACAGATTTGAGTGACTGAGTGACACAGAAAGACACCTGAAAATGTGGAAGTCTGTGCACGTTGGGGCTTATGAAAAGTAAAAACAATAGGATAATAGCACATTAAGAGATTATTTATGGGTTAATGCCAAATCATAATATTCAGCAACAAAGTAACAGTTTCTAGAGTGGTTTTAACTGAGCAGTCACAGCCATGGTTGAGAGCTGAAGCCTATGACAAAGTGCTTCAGGCTGCAGTTTCATGGCCAAATAGTGGCTTCAAATAACCCAGACTGAGTCCTCTCAACTTCTGTCTCAAAAGCAAAGTCACAATTTTTCCACAAAACATTTCACACTCAATATTTATTTTCACGTGTGCTGTAAGACTGAAAGATTAAAATAACTTACATCAACACTGCAATGTATTAGAATGCAATTTTACAATCACAAAAGCTACACTTAAAAGAAAAGGTTTGTTTTGTGAATGCTACGCAGTCTAACTAAACAAAGGCTCAGAAACACCTGGCCTTTTGGGCTTCACCTGCACATGCTCCATTCAGAATAGCTATAAACACTCCTCATTTCCAATGAGGTCAGACAAAACACCATGCTATCAACTTATTTTCAAGTATACACAAACCCCTAGGCACTGTTTACACAATATGTCCACAACAGTTTGATCCTTTTTTTTCTTAAATGAAAAATATGCACAATAAAATTGTTATAGTTCATATTTCTGTACACAGAAAGGCGATGCAGTATGCAGTGGCATTAGGGTTGGGTGATAGTGAAATTTTCCTACTGACGATATTGATTTAAAGGTTAAGTGTGTAAGAATTAGAGGGATTTAGTAATCTCTCAAGACAGATTCTGCAATTTATATTGTAGAATCTGTCGGCAGTCCTGTGTGAAAGACGACTAGAGGGTGGGGGCTCTGAGTTTGAACGATGCTGCGCTTTAGCCAGTCACAATGGAGGGGGCGTGGCCGAGACGTGCAGGTGTCCCCAGGAAATGTGTACCTACAGAAACAGCAACTCCGCGTCCATAGCGACCGCTCCACCCAAAACACCATCTCGTCAACGTGAATTTTTTTTTTTTTTTTTTCCCCCCAGCAGATGTCTGAGTTACAACATGATTGAGCTAACTGGAGTAGTTTCATGTCATATCCAACAACAGGAGGCTTTTAACAGATGACGTCCTGATGTTAGCTTTGCTAACTGTCCCTGTCAACTGCAGCCACTGATGCTTTCTAGACATTGTGATTTCCCATAACCGAATAAATACCACACATAGCAACACAAAACTGCTTTGCTAGCTTAATCATGTTCTAACTAAGATATCCGCTGGAAAAAAATATTTTATACACGGACCATTTATTGAGTTATTACCTTATTTTTATAGTCTATGGTTAATACAGACACCGCTAACGGCTAACATTAACAGCTAACAGTTAGCCCAGCTAATCTACGATAACCATGTTATTTAGAAAACGTGCACACAGAAATAGTAACGTTTGTTCAATCATTGTGTTTATGGACTTAACAAACATCAGGTTAGTCTACACGGTGATATAGTGACGTGAAAAATGTGATAAATAGCTAAATTCTGCTGGTTTTTTACCCGAAGTATTTGTAAACAACATGGCGATTCCCTGGGGGCATCGGGCACCGAGCTAAATTATCCACAGAGGTCTCTTTCTCTTCAAAACAAACAGACCAATGATTAAAACTAGAAAAACAAAATAAAGAAGAAGTTTCATGTTAAAAAATCAGTTATTTTCCAATGCTGCTCATTCAAGATGGTCTTCTAACTATGGCACACAAAGCCAAAATGCAAATAGTATGAGCTACAGTCAGTGTTTGATTTTCACCATTCTGGGCAACGGTAGAAACATGGTGGTGTAACATGGTGATCTCCATAGAAAAGGACCCACTCCCTTCACTCCCGTCTATTCCTCACCTCTTTTTATATGCCACAACAATGAGGTAAAGCATAGAGAAAGCAAGAGAAAAAGAGGAGGGAATGAATATAGCACAATTTCATGACAGGCATTGCACAATTAAAGATCTTTCTGATATTGAGGACATGAGATGACCACTATCGTGGCCAACCAGTATCGTGTTACACATCGTCATTTGACCTACACCTAAGGAACATACTTGTTTGGCAGGAGACCCAACAGTCAGTTAATGTAAAAGCCATTTGCTTGTCTTTCTAGTGCTGCACCCAGGCCCACCCTCCTTATCAAAATATGGAAATCTGGTACCTGTGGATGATGTCATTGGCATTTCTACAGCCTTTGACTGGGCAAAAAAAATAAAGTGTGCCTGTATCCTTACAAGGATGACTGATGAATATGATGGTGTGTGTTGAAAGTGAGGGTGGAATACAAAGAGCTTCTGAGCTCCTTCTTCTTGACTGCAGGCACGGCATACTTAACAGACAACACAAAGTGATAATAGCTTTTGATCCCTTGCATCAAATCAGAGAGACCACCTTTGAGAAAGCTCCTGTCTGAATTGTTTAACTGACTGAACTGAGAGCTCAAAACAATACACATTTTCTGATGTCACCCTGCATCAAACACCGTCCACATTCCAGCAGATTACACAAAGTAGCAACTTCTAAAAGTGGGTTCATGGGTACCATTTAACTGATAAGCTCACACAGCACCTGAGGATGAAAAGCAACAGTTTCATGGCCAGAAACCAAAGCACTGAAATCCAAGAGGAGGATGGATTTGTTTAAAAAATAAATGAGTTTTCACCAGGTGCTTAAAGGTGAACTAAGCATTATCTGTGCACTTTTAACAGCTGCTCTTCCTTTGAATGAGAGAAAAACATAAGCAATGACGGCATAAAAGCTTTTCTGACCGCGAGGGGAAAACAAACATCAGGAGAGAGAGAGAGAGAGAGTTACAGCAGCTCAGGTTGAATCGGTGGAAAATTGAAAAGCAATCCCTGGTGGGTGTGTGTTTTTCTGCAGCGCTTATACCTGCTCAGTGACGCCCCCGAGGGCCGCGGGTCAACCTGAGAGCATCGTCTCTTAGAAACACTGCGTGGTGAGGCACATGGCTCTGTGTCATCACTGCTGTTAACCCTTTAGAGGCAGCTCGGCTTGAGTGTAGTGTTACCGTGCCATTTCTCTGACCCAGCAGTGGAACCACCTGCAGCTCATAAAAACCAGCCTTCCGGACCAATCATAGACTGGAGACAAAGAGCAAGCTAACGCAGGCTTACATCACCCACCGCTGGAAGTTTATCTCACAATATAACCACTGACCTTTTAAAAAGAGACGGGGTATTTTTAGAGGTGGAAATACGTGGCTTTATAAAAGGAGCACTTTTCACACTTTTTGAGCACTCCCAAAGGAAATGGCTTTACAGGTAATTGCTTGGTGAAGAGGGTGGTAGTGACTCAACAGGAATTTGCATCAGAATGCACTTAAACAGTTGGGAAACAACAGAAAAAGCATTCTGTTTCAATGACTTGAGTATCTGCCCCCATTAAATCCGTATGGTTGGTAACATGATGTATACTAGAAAAATGTTCAGGGCTGTCACAACTGTTGAGACTGAAAAAATCATTTTATTTTATTTTATTTCTGATTAAGTCTGAAACCAAAATCTATTTTCAGTGATTCCCTGAATTGGGGTGTATTGGGATTGGGCCAAAAAAACTCTCAAGCTTTTCAGTTTAATGGCCAATGTGACAAAGATAAACTGAAGTTGAATCAGAAATTGTTTAATATGCTAAGTTGTAGGATATCACACAATCACACATTGGACAAGGATACTTTGAAATAAGCCCCTTTTCCACCAACATTTCCAGGAACTTTTATTAGCAGGATTTTTTTTACCTGGGTAAAAGAATTCCTGGTAATCTATGTGGTTTGCATTTCCACTGCACCTCAAAGTTCCGGAAAATGTATTAAAATTAGCGTGATGACAGAGATGATTTGGCATGTCCTTTATTTGGCTTTGCCATCTTACCATGCCATCTTGCCATCTACCACTGGTAACATACAGTAGTGCTGGTGTAGAGAGTTGGGGCTGTTTGTCTCAGCCAGCAGCTAAGTTTAAAATTATTTTACAGTAAGTGTCAAACTAAGTTAGTCTACATACAGACAGATATGATCAAAAGGAGTATGGTGTTGTTATCCTTGGCATTGGCAGACACCCAAACTTAAAGGAGTCAGATTAGGACTTGGGCCAAAGACACCCTACTGGGACATCCCTATCCATAATGCACACGTGTGAATTGCTTCAAGGTGGTTATTCTTCAATGTAATAACAGCCTTCAGCTGCATCCAGTGTTCCATTTTCATTGTGTTAAGGTTGTTAAAATGATCTTATTCCAGTCTGTCTCATATCATCTGTCTGTTTGCTCCCTACTGACTCTACCTAACAGTTGGATTAAAATCATAAATGATCCTGTCAGTTGTAGTCATTGATTTGGATCTTCTACAGCCCTGTTCAGCTCTCAGTGATGTTGAAAGATAATTTCACTGGATGTGTGTATTTGATATACAGTGTCCTACTTTGCTGCCCTCTGAATTGAATGACCCACTATGACAGACACTGTGTAACTGAGATGCACACAGGTAAGAGCTTGCAGATGTTTGTCAAAGTTATAAAAAAAAAATGAACAGATCCTTGCTTTGCATTATTTCAGAGGCAGCATACAGTACCTGTAGGATACTGAACTGGCCTCTGTCTGCATTTTGTCTACACAATCCTCTCAACTAATTCATAAATGATTCTGTTCAGGAATGTGTCAGAGAGCATATTGAAATAAAGCATTCAATCATCCTATCACTGTGGAAAAGAAGCAAACCAGGAAGTCAAGATCTGTTATAGTACATGTTTTTCAGAAGTAAAGAAAATACCTTATGATAAGTATACCTTCAACATAATCTCTGTAGCATAGTTCCCTCCAGTGCCTTACTGTTTGGAGACACTGATCTTTCATCACCTCCTCCACAGAAACCAGGTGCTTATTCATCGTCTGCCTGTTCATCACGCTGCCTGTCAGCCCACACTTCAACACACCTACACAGAGTGCGCTGAGACTTTATACCCGACTGTCTAGTTTCACTTCATCACTCACAGAGAGAGAATGCATGTTATACAATCTGAATATAGTGTCTCAAGTTTTGTAAAATATACAATAGAGTTGCAGATTGCTGAATATGTCTTTGCTAATACTGCAGCTATTGGTTTCCATTCATTTAACCCTGTATTTCAAAATCAACTTACACTAAACACAAGGTACAGCTGAGGCTGATATCTTAAGCTTCGCAGGTATCAAAAAAAAAGAAGTATTGGACACGCTGAAGTTCTGGCCTGATGCAAAGTTAATGGATCAACAAGTGATCATTTATCCTGAGGGGATGGTGAATATCTGTATCAAATGTTATGGCCATCCAATAGCAGATAAGATATTTCACTCAAAACCACAAATTTTAACTTACAGTTTAGCTAGAGGGAGTAAGGTTATCACCAAAGTAATTATTAGTCATTAAATGGCAATCCATCCAATAATTGTTGAAACATCCCACTCTGGACCAATGTGGTTGACTGACAGCCAGAAAGACCCTAATGACAACGTCACTCCTCGATAGCCATGCCATTGTCATGAAGGGTTGTGCTTGGTCCGCAGCAATGTTTGGGTGGGTGGAGCATGTCAGGTGGCACCCACTTAAATGTAGGGACATAAGGTTTCCCAGCTGAATATTGCATCGTAGCAGGATGATCAATATTAGTCACCCTACACGTCAGTGGTTTTAATATTATGGCTGACAGGTGTATTTTTATAACTCTAGAGAATTTCAGAGACAGAGGCTGAAGGAGCATCTCACAGACTTCAGTCATTCTGTACCAAACATCAGCCAGAGATGAGCTACAGCTACTTTGTCTAAGCAAATGAATATTACATGCAAAGCCTGGAACTAAAAAAAAAAAAGCCTGTGCAGACTGCTGCAGTACTTTGCATAAAATCCTTTGGCTTCCACTGTTGGGATAACATGTTTGTACAGCTCTGCAGGAGCAGATCCCTAAATAACACCTTTTAACAATAGAACTGACACTGAGCACATTTCTTTTAATTGGCTGTGGCACTGTCTCTTTTTACTGTGGCATCTTCATTTTGCACCATTAAAAGGAAATTCTGCTGGTGGTGGGCTTAAAGGTTGAGTCTGTAGGATGTAGTAGCATCTAGCAGTGATGTTGCAGATTGCAACCAGCTGAAACTTCTCCCATGTCCCAAGCAAGTAAGAGAACTACAGTGGCTGATGAAAACACGCAACTGGCTCTGTCAAGAACCAGTGCTTGTTTTGTCCATTCTGGATTACTGCAGAAACATACTGGAGTTTGTGGAAGAGAACCTGCTCCTTATGTAGGTAAACAGCTCATTCTAAAGCCTCCTGCAGACTATGAGATTTTAGCAATCTTCTTACTTTAGTGCCAGCTACACTGTGCGACATGGATCTAATAAGCTTGGGTACGACATCATGTCTGATGCATGCAGACTGTACGATGATGGTGCCTACTGAATCACAGGCTACAATGTATGATGCAATAGCTTCCCATACTGAGTGTGCAAGTATACTGCACAGGTTATTACTTCTCCAACTGTGAAGCCCAACATAGAGGGTCACATTATTAAATAAGCTAAAGCTTTGTGGGCACTATGTTCTGCAGTTTGTCTGTCACCTGGCAGCTGCAACTCTGCTGCTATTTCCTTCCATGCTTCGTCCATCTTTCGGCGATCATGGTAAGAGCTGGAGGACACATCATGCAGGCAAGGCTTCTGCTGCCACAACTCCACAAGGTTTTTCCTCTTTGCTGGAACCCTACACCTTTCTTTTAGCGCATTTCACCTCCAAGCTAAGCTGCTATCCACCTGTTTATTTGGGTTTAGCACCAGTGTGTCATTTAATGCTGCATTTCTATTGTTTGGTTAGTAGACACAGGCCGCAACAGCTGTCACACTGTGAGATGGTCATCCCAAATTTCTGACACTGTCAGAATTTTATCCTAGGCTGTCTTTGATCGCAAGACCATGACAACGTGACCATTTTAGAGCCACGACCAAAAATATTGTCAAGTCAGTCATCCTTCATCTGGGACAGCCCAAACTCACACAGTGTATACCAGGCTTAAAGTAACAAAAGCACAATGACTCTTAGTTTAAAGTGATTATAAACTAATGAAAACATAATTATTAATATTATATTCCATTTCTGCAAATATATCCCCCTAAATCCGACACACTGGATCTTTTAAGTCTGTTGCTCTATCAGGAAACACTGTTCAAGTGGAAAAAGACCTGGACGCAAAAACAATAAAAGCGGATGAGTATTTGTCTTCAAGTTTCATTATCATTTTTCGTCTGAGTTGCTGTCAGGCAGACTTATAGAGAAACATTTGAGCTCATTTCTGTTTAATCATCTGTATATTGATCCTATGATTTGACTAAACCTTAATCCTTTGATGGAGTAATCCTACATATACCATAAATGACCATGAAATCAACTTTCTTTGAGCATTTATTACAGTTGATGATTATTTTAATGTAGCCTACATTTACTAGGGATGCACAATAATATCAGCATGTCATCAGTATAGACAGATATTGGCTTTAAAATGAACAGAAATCAAATGATCAGATTCAGCGAACATGTTTTTTCTTAATTTGCACAATGCATGAATATTACATCCATTGAAAAGCATGCTATTTCATGTCTCTATTTGCTTTTAAATGTTCATCATTGTTGCATGTTCCCAAACACTGAATCGCTCTTAAAGCAAAAAGGCCGTTTGCTTTTGGCCAACACAAGTTGGGACTGAAAGCCCCTTCCTGGGCCAGTTAGGAGCATCATTAATCATTAGGATATTTTGTGAACATGGACTGGAGTTGCACTATGTGTACTAGCATCCTTCTACAGCACTGTATTCGAAAGCAATATGAGAGTATGCATAATGCTATTTCATCTGTAGCACAATGCTGGCTTTGAAGCACAGTCTTCTGTCAGGGTGTGTGTGGAACATGTGCTGCCTCATCACAAATTTTGCTGATACTCAGTAAATATCAGCCTGAGAGTTTGTGCAGAGAAAGCTTATTCAAGCCGCTCTAGGATGTTGCGTTTGCAACAACTAACGCAAATTAAACCAGCCCCTAAGAATCCTGCAGGACCTTGCAATTTTGCAAAATCACCACAACTTTTGCACAAATCGGTACTGTAAGCGTAGTTTCATTTGAGTTTTATAATCATAGCAGTCTCACATAATGTCACCAAACTCACCTCCTTGTTTCTGATTGTACAGGTGCAGACACCTGACACAAACTTATCACATTCTCCAACAAAAATGACAGCTCAAGACCATGCAGGGCAAATCCCATGTTTTGCCATCCAAGACCCATCTTACTTTTTAACTGTTTTTTCAAACATCGGATTGGATCATCCTTGGATCAACTTTTATTGTGTACCAAATTTGCCAAAACTAGCACTCTAAATGTAACTACACATCACAATGTAGGAAGTCTATCAACAAACACACTGCAATTACCACTTATCACTATAGGTGCTGCTGCAGAGAATAAAAAGGTGATTTTTGAGATTATAACTTTAAATAAATTTTCTTTAATTTTTGTGTTATTTGTGTGAATATTTTATGGAGACAATATTCTTCTTTTTAACTTTACTTACTTAAAGGTTTTATGAGTAGCCTAATGTCTACTTAATCTGCTTTATTAAAGTAACTTTAAAAAAAATCAAGTGCAAAATATAAATAAATCTACATATATTTAACCAATTTAAAAGTTTTATTACATTGTGTTCCCCTAATCCACCATGACTCCACCCTTCTGCTGGGATCAGGGTAATCCTGATGTTTTGAATCAAAGGTATCCTGTTTCCGACTAAAAAGTTTTGACCAACACATACTGAAGGTTTGGTCCAGATCAAAACCACGATTGGATTACATGATCTAATCCAATTTCAGAATACTTTTTTCTTTTGAACAACCTATTTTCAAGATTTGAGCCAATCCGATTGGATTACGTCTGAACAACTGGGCCCTGACGTTCTGCATGAAAGTGGGGGTAAACGGTTTTGCACCATGTGCAACGTTGCAGTGTGGCACAAACACTCTTCTACCGCAAAACACCACCAGATAATGGCTGAATCGTGTGGACAATAGGCAAGACAAATCACCATGACCGAAGCTGATGCATCCACATCTATTGTACATGCATAAAGAATCACAGTGACTTAGATTAAAGATGCAGGTAATGTTGGTGTAGAATAAATCACAAACTCAGAGCAGTGCAGTTTTATTCTCACTGGAACAAGTTGCCTTTGATTTTTAATAAATTAAATACAAATAAGCTTTTTTTTTTGCAATTTTCCCTAAAACATTGCAACATGCATCACAAGTTTTTAGAAAAAGCTGGGCCGCAACAATCCCCCAAAAAAGCCTGAGAAACACTGGAGGGACTGGTTATTTACTTTAAATCAAGTGGACACCTGACACAGTTTATAAAAGCTTTATCACAGGAACAACTAGAAGAGTTAAGTCAAAAAGAGAAGGGATCTAACCTCTAACCTCCAGAAAACTCATAACACGGTTGCTGAGGGCTGAGGCTCTCTGCCATCCACCCTGCTGGATGTAGGGGGACGCCACATTCAGCCTGATGTGAGCAGCAGAGGCGGTGCTGTCACTGCTGTCTGCAGACGGTCTCGCTCAGACAGTGCAGAGTCAACGGAGCTCAGTGGGAGAAGCCTCTGTGTTTGGCTTGTCTGAACTCTCTCTGACACGCAGCAGTTTGCTGTTCAGCACGCTGGTTTATGGGGAATCCTTTACAGAGGACACAGACACAGTCTTTACTGCGCAGGACTGGGCATGTACACACTGACAGATGGTGGCTGCACACACCTTCACACAGTTTCACAGAGCGCACACACACACACACACACACACACACACAAAGAAGGTGTCAGTTTTGCAAGTGACTGTGATATGTTGTGTCTTAAGCACTTACATGACTAATAGCAAACACAAACAGGTATTTTTTTGTTTGTTTGTTTACTTAAATAACATCATTTCTTTGCAATAAAAATATCCTGATTAAAACTCACATGCTCAGAGTTGAGACACAGACATGATGCCATAGAGAGAAGGAATTTAATCCTCTGTCTTCCTAGAAAAGAGGTTTAGAACTGAGAGGTGCATCAAAATTGTTCAAAATTGCTTCTCAGAGTCATAGTTCAGTCAAATCTGAAGAAAGGCATAGTACACATATTTCTGGATTCAGTATATCCAATTACACAAATACATATCCACCCATAAATTACAGTCACATAATCACACGAATGATGTAGGAACTGAATTTTTTTTTTTCTTTCAAAGTTTTCCACTGGTGGCGGAGTTGTTGAATCGTGCAAACACAGCAGTCCTCTTTCATTTCTTCAACCACCTCTTTGAAAAAGGTCGGCGTTGTGATATTTGTGCATATGCAAAAACCTGTTGATATCCAACTCTTTCATAATGTTTAAAAGTAGGTGTGTTTCTCCTTCTGACCAGAAATGTGGGTTTTTTTCTTTTGGGCATGCATCTCTACTCCAGTCTGAAAAACTGTTGGCTAGTTGGTTTGTAGTCAACATCTCCATGGCAATGCACAGAATCAACCATAAACAGGCAGGAGGCCATGTGTCACAAACTGTAGTAAAAACCTCAGTTGAGAAACATATTCCAAATGTGTTGTATACATGTGCAAAGAATTCTCCTGAAACTGGAATAATACTGGCATATCCCACGTCTTAATCTAAAAAAAATGCTTCATTTGGAAAAAGACCTACTTTAAAAAATTCAGAATATTAGCATGTTTGGAATAAATGTAGAGCATCAGTGTGAATGTAAACGTAGTCAGTGAAAAAGAAAGCAGTCAAAGATGGTGTCAAGAAAAACACCCTGAATACACCCTTTAGACGATGTGCACCAAGCTCACTGGAGCTATTTGTAGCAAAGGGTCAAGTACAGGACAGTACACCATGAGCTACACTGTTATCAAAAACAAACACCTGTCCCTATTTTGCAAAGATTAAAGTGTTCCGTCTCATATTCTGGCACTGTCTCTCTTAACAGATTCAAGTCCTGTAAGCTTTCATGTTTGTCCTGTTCTGCTTTGGTCAGTTCCTCTTGTGTGAAATATGCACTGAACAAAAATTTAAATGCAACACTTTTGTTTTTTCTCCAATTTCCCACAGGTCTAAGCTAAAGCTCTCAAATATTTGAATGCACTTTACAGATATAATTCTGTCAGATTGATGATGATCAAGATGCTGATTAAACAGCTTCATTACACCACAGGTGTGATAGTCACAATAAAAGGACACACTGTGCAGTGCGATCTCACATCACAATGACACAGATGTTAAACATTTTAGGGAGAGTGCCACTGGCATGCTGACTGCAGGAATGTCCACCAGAGCCCGACTCAATGTTCATGTCTGACACATTCTCACTCCGGCCTCGCCACATATTAACGTATGGTCATGGACTTTCCACGCTGTTAACTTCTGCCTGTTATATGAATTTCAAATTACACTTCCATTTTCATGGGAAATGTACAGTTTGTATACAGTCTCTTTCAAAAGTAAATGCACTACATTGGTACAACACTACGGAAAAATGTTTTTTCCTTCGACAACAAACCCTCGTGGTTACATTTGGCCAACGCACGCACGTGGTTGGGTTTAGGAAAAAAGAACAGGGTTTGGCTTTACGATCTTACAGGAAGTGAACATCGGCCTCCCAAGTGAAAGTCAGTGATTACTGGACCCACGTGCCCTTGTCGGACTTCTGCTGCCTTAGTTTCATTGTTTTTGCTGCATTTCCCCCCTGATGCCACTGGGCGTCGTCAAACAATTATGGCAAGCGGCCGCAAATCATGCCTGTGATGGATGAAAGGACAGCCTTTTTCATCAGTGTCTGATGCTGGAAGGCAACAGCACGCTCCCTCAAACTTGTGACATCTTGTGTGATCACACTGCACATTGTAGAGTGACCTTTTATTGTGACCATCCCAAGGCACACCTGTGTAGTAATGATGCTGTTTAATCAGCATCTTGATATGCCACACCTGTCAGGTGGATGGATTATCTTGGAAAAGTAGAAGTGCTCACTAACATGGATTTTAGCAGTTTTGAAACCAACATATGAGAGATATTGACTGAGTGGATAAAAAAGAGAGCAACAACACAATTTTGTTCAGTGTACTTCTTAATTTATTTTAGATCTCTTCTTCCTGGTGTATCTCATATACCTAATAAAGGCTGAGTATAAAGCGGCACACAAGCGAGTTGGTGTTGCATTTCCATAAAGTTGTTGGACTTGCAATGGACAAATGCCTCAAACTCCACAGCCACTATGTCAAATACAGGCTTTCTGTTAAACTTTAACGTTTCTTAGCTCAAGCCAAGATGACCCTGATGACATCATCAGAGCCTTACAGTCATCTGAAAATAATGCACACACTGCAGCCAATCAGTTGGACTCCGCTTTTATACAATGATATAACTGCTATATAAGCTGGCAGAACACAGTACCAGCTCACAGCAGTAATGTTAACTGTTCTCAGAGAGAGAAACCTGGATGCTTGTCAGGTGGGAGGCAGTGTGTGTGTGTGTGTGTGTGTGTGTGGGAAGTGTGATGTGGGAATGTTGAGCTCAGGGACTCCAGCACTGTAAAGCAGAGGGAACTGCTCTCCCTCTCTCCTCGTCTCATCATGTTATGTAACAGCCTCCAGGCCATTGTTTTAAAGCGCTAGCCGCTCTTCCACTTTTCATGCAGAGAATCACAGCCACTCATCAGATGGCTCGGGCCTGTCCACAAGTGTTGCAGAGAATAGGGACAAAAGCACTAAACGTATGCATGTTTTTCAAGAGGCTGGCAAAAGTCCAAGTTCACAGGAAAAGCTAAAATTAGTGCCAATAAGGAATGTGCAGAGCTGAAGCCAATACAGCGAATATGTAGTGAGATTTGCAACTTACTCATTAGTACATAGAGTCCAACAGAGACAACACAGGCTGTGGACCTGCTGTATTAGTTTATCACATTTTAATGGACATATACCATCTCATACTGCCTCTGTCTAATCTAATCCTGTACCCTAAAAAAAGATATTTGCAAGCCTGATGGCTGCAGAGTGACACACATTGCCCAAACTGTACAACTATGTGCTGGTGCACAGACACAGAGGTGAATAGGACACCCACTTAGTGTTGAATCATTGCAAGGGTACATGCACAAATTACTTTATAACCTAGGAATCCCTCTCAGTTCCACCTAATCTGGACTTGAACAGATAAACCAACCTGACATTCTTCCTACATTCTTACACAAGCACACAATAGGAAATATAATAATATTATTTGTTATTAGTAACACATTCTGGTACATTTTTATCTCTGTTGTGTTGTCTCTAAGCCAAGGTGGTGTTGCACAGTTGTGTGATTCCAGGGAAACAGTTGCTCACCAGGTGCAATAAGATCCGTAGTTCACTGTAATGCACTTCTGTGTGTTGTTGATGGCACACGGGGGCAGAGCACTTTATCCATCTTCTATCATGTTTCAAAGCCGTTAGGGGGGAGAGAACTTTTATCACCTACATGTACAGTCAGTCACGGTACTGAGAGGCATCACACTGACCTTCCTTATAAGGACTGGATATGTCAAGTAAGACTATGTGACTTCTGAAAGAAGAAATAGTACATTTATTTAGTATACAAATGAGTTCATAAGCATTAAAATGCTCCTTTGCTTAGTTCAGGGAACCCAGGGGGTTGCTTATTGTCTTACTTGGTTTGGTATGACCTGTAGCTCATGGAGGCTGATTTTTATATTGGCAGACTTAGGATATAGATTGCTGTATAACATATTATCATTCTTGTGCTGCTCTGACACCATGTTTAGCATTCTCCAGTATTCTGTAATTCTGGCCACAATGGCTGCTAACCACCTGATGTTAGAACAGCATCTGATTATAGATTATGGGTTGTTGATAGCCAATAGCACAACAATAGTGTCAGGTGCAGTGGTGCCAGTTTGAATACAAACTACGGATGAAATGTATGATAAAGGTTAAATTTTTTTTAAAAAAAGCAAAAAGGTGGAGTGTAAAAGGTCAGAGAGGAAAAGAAAAAAATCTTGAGGCTGATGCTGGACAGTGATTCAAGTTAACAGGTTTCTTATGCAAGATTAACATTACAGATTCCAGTGCCATGTAAAATCCTGCTAGCTGCAGCGCTACCACTAACAGTCAACCAACTCCAAATGAAGAAGAGAACAAAAAAGTAGCAGTTCAGCAAGTCTCTGGCATTTTCTTTCTCAATTTTGATCAGTATTAGACTCCACTAAATTTTAAACCCATCCACTTTTTAGTGGCCCACTCAAATCTGAATGATTTGATTTAAATCCCTCTTGTAACTGTACCTCTGAAATATTCCATTTCACTGGGAAATACAACATAGCAGAGAGGCTAAAGACGCCATAACTTGTTTCACTGAGACTATAATACTTAAAGTTTGACTCATGAAAGGGTTGCCCACAGAGACATATCACCCAACTCCAGTTTTCCCACAGCTTGTCTGAGCTTTTTAGCTTGTTTTAGTTAACCATTTTGGTTTTCATGCCTGCCAAATATAGTGTTTGGTGCATTCTCACAGGGCTCATTAACCTGGTTTACAGCAGCAGGAGGCAGCTGTTTTTAGTGAAAAAGCTCTGATAAACTCAGCTTACACCACCTGCCTAGCATCAAACAGCAGATGGACACAGTTAGGGACTCGCTGGTGAACACAGTGGAGCATTTGGTAGTTAAAGACATATTTTTCTCAGTAGTTGGTGGAGACCCAAAAAAAAGTTGAAAGAAGAGTGAATATTGGACTTACATTCATCAGATGGACACAAACATGACTCCAGATGACAATGTTAAACTGTGACTGCTACATAAGGAGATAGGACAATGTTTGCCAAAGTGTTAGTCATATCAACTCTGTAAGGTTGATACATATGTCTTATCTATGCTCATATAATCATGATTACCAAGTATCAGGCTCCACCTTAGCATGCTGTTACACTATTCTTACTGGTCTTCTGTGCCAATACATAATATGAAGTGATGCTCTGACTGATTGGGAGATTTCTAGTTGATGCCTGTTAGAGGCTTTGGGGTGAACTATGTTAGAGCTGAACAAAGCTCCCGTTCTCAACACACTCATTAAATCAATTACTTCCACTTTAAAGAGCAACTGTTGTTAGTCTGCTCCTCTAATCTCTGTAACGCCCTGTTTGGCAAACTTACAGTATACTCCAGTTCAAACAGCACAGCAAGTCATAGATCTCACTCTTGTTGCTTATTGTTTAAATGTTGACCTCTATGGTAGTGTTCCAGTGTGGTCTGAAATGTGTACATCAATACTTTTGTTCCAAAAGGGTTATATTTACAAGGCAGTCCTTGGCCTTTATCTATATATATTGCATTTATAGTAAAAGTAAACCAACTGTTATAAAACTAAACTAAAAATTGAGGGACCTAAGTATAGAACATTGGTCATATGATAATACCACCTAAACAAGTACTATTTCCTGAAGACAAAAAAGGCTGTGAGTTCAGTTCAAAGCTTACAGAACAGCTACTAAGTAAACCTTGAGTTTACAACATTTAACAGTGACCGTGTGTCTTCAAATTAAAAAAAATTACCTTCCTGCACAAGTGATATAACTTGCTTTTCTGGGTTCATTTTGACTTTTTTTTGGCTCTTATTTGGGTGAGGACTGGCTAAAGGAAATGTGGAACCATTCCAGACATTTCGAGCAGCTCAACAGCAAACATCAGGTTCTGGTGTTAGTCCATCAAAATCAGGCATCAGCTTGCACTTCTTTTAACTTGCTCCTACAGTCATCCAGGAATAAATCAACTGGAGAAGAGGCACAGAGAACGATTCCTACCCCCACAGCAGCAGAAAATAGACCTGAATATTATGCATCTACAGGGCAGGGCGGGTTGCTGGTGGGGTACATCACTGATGATTACCAACTAGCTGGTTAGCTCACAATTCATGCTCACATGCTCATACAGTTCATCCACTAGGGATGCACGATATTGTTTTTTTTGCTGATATCCAATATGCCCATACATAACAACTCATCTGGCTGATAACCCTTACCAATATCGATATATCCACTCTTTTCCACCTAATTTTAATGATCAAGTCTCTTCTGTAGTGGAATTAATATCATATTATGCATATTATGCTTATCCTGATGGCCAACCAGCAGATGGAGACAGTAACGAGAATGCTTTTCAGTGTGTGTGATATTCATTCATTGTGCAAAATAAGAAAAAGCGCATCAGCCAGTTCTATCACTTCATTTATGCCAATATTGGCCAATATCAATGACCGCTTATCCAAAGCCGGGTCGCTTGGGCAGCAGGCTGAGCAAACTATTCCAGACATCCCTCTCCCCAGCCATGCTTTCCAGGTCCTCCTGGGAGACCCCCAGGTGTTCCCAGGTCACACAAGATATACACTGCTCAAAAAAATAAAGGGAACACTTAAACAACACAATGTAACTCCAAGTCAATCACACTTCTGTGAAATCAAACTGTCCACTTAAGAAGTAACACTGATTGACAATTTCACATGCTGTTGTGCAAATGGAATAGACAACAGGTGGAAATTATAGGCAATTAGCAAGACACCCCCAATAAAGGAGTGGTTCTGCAGGTGGTGACCATAGACCACTTCTCAGTTCCTATGCTTTCTGGCTGATGTTTTGGTCACTTTTGAATGCTGGCGGTGCTTTCACTCTAGTGGTAGCATGAGACGGAGTCTACAACCCACACAAGTGGCTCAGGTAGTGCAGCTCATCCAGGATGGCACATCAATGCGAGCTGTGGCAAGAAGGTTTGCTGTGTCTGTCAACGTAGTGTCCAGAGCATGGAGGCGCTACCAGGAGACAGGCCAGTACATCAGGAGACGTGGAGGAGGCCGTAGGAGGGCAACAACCCAGCAGCAGGACCGCTACCTCCGCCTTTGTGCAAGGAGGAACAGGAGGAGCACTGCCAGAGCCCTGCAAAATGACCTCCAGCAGGCCACAAATGTGCATGTGTCTGCTCACACGGTCAGAAACAGACTCCATGAGGGTGGTATGAGGGCCCGACGTCCACAGGTGGGGGTTGTGCTTACAGCCCAACACCGTGCAGGACGTTTGGCATTTGCCAGAGAACACCAAGATTGGCAAATTTGCCACTGGCGCCCTGTGCTCTTCACAGATGAAAGCAGGTTCACACTGAGCACATGTGACAGACATGACAGATTCTGGAGACGCTGCGGAGAACGTTCTGCTGCCTGCAACATCCCCCAGCATGACCGGTCTGGCAGTGGGTCAGTAATGGTGTGGGGTGGCATTTCTTTGGGGGGCCGCACAGCCCTCCAATGTGCTCGCCAGAGGTAGCCTGACTGCTATTAGGTACCGAGATGAGATCCTCAGACCTATTGTGAGACCATATGCTGGTGCGGTTGGCCCTGGGTTCCTCCTAATGCAAGACAATGCTAGACCTCATGTGGCTGGAGTGTGTCAGCAGTTCCTGCAAGGCGAAGGCATTGATGCTATGGACTGGCCCGCCGTTCCCCAGACCTGAATCCAATTGAGCACATCTGGGACATCATGTCTCGCTCCATCCACCAACGCCACATTGCACCACAGACTGTCCAGGAGTTGGCGGATGCTTTAGTCCAGGTCTGGGAGGAGATCCCTCAGGAGACCATCCGCCACCTCATCAGGAAGGGAGGTCATACAGGCACGTGGAGGCCACACACACTACTGAGCCTCATTTTGACTTGTTTTAAGGACATTACATCAAAGTTGGATCAGCCTGTAGTGTGTTTTTCCACTTTAATTTTGAGTGTGACTCCAAATCCAGACCTCCATGGGTTAATAAATTTGATTTCCATTTATAATTTTTGTGTGATTTTGTTGTCAGCACATTCAACCATGTAAAGAACAAAGTATTTAATAAGAATTTTTCATTCATTCAGATCTGGGATGTGTTATTTTAGTGTTCCCTTTATTTTTTTGAGCAGTGTATAATCTCTCCAGTGTGTTCTGGGTCTGCCCCAGGGCCCCCTACTAGTTGGACGTGCCCGGAACACCTCTAACGGGATGCATCCAGGAGGCATCCTGATCAGATGCCCGAACAACCTCAACTGGCCACTTTCCATGCAAAGGAGCAGCAGCTCTACTCCTAGCTCCCTCTAGATATCTAAGCTCCTTCCCCCATCTCTAAGGCGGAGCCCAGCCACCCCCTGGAGGAAACATATTTCGGCCCCTTGTATCCGCTATCTCATTCTTTCTGTCATTACTCATAGCTCATGGCCATAGGTGTGGGTTGGGACATAGATGGACCAGTAAATCAAAAGCTTTGCAGTAGTTCCAAAGGATGCTAAAAGCACTAAGGACTAGGGTATGTTGGAAACAAACTAGCTCAAACAGTAACCCACCAAAACTGGATTTTTGGCCAATACGGATATTAAGATGCAATCACCAGAAAAAATGTACACATATGTTGCTGCAAACAATGGATACTTTGTATATGAATATTATTTTATAGCAGTTGCATTGAAATTTTAAATTTCTACACAACACTGTAGTGAAGTTTTGGTTTGGTTTAGGTACAAAAAACTACTTTAATATGGTAAGGAAGGATCATGTTTTGACTTAAAACACCCACATCTGGTGGCTAAAATGCTGCTAGGAAATGCCATAATGTGTCTGTGAAAATCATAGGATTCCATGGCTCAAACACAGGTGAGAAACACTGTGTTGTTTCAGTAAAAAAAACACCCAGGTTTGGTGCCAAAAACATGGATAGGAATGCTGCGAAAGGTTGTCAAAAAGCAACTGGTTTTGTTGTTTGTTGATCTTGAACAGTGATCCGCAGCTTGGCAGGCGTCTTGCCTAGGTGTTACGCCATCCACTATCCACTCCACCTCCAGATGACAAAGTCGGCTCATATACTACGTCACACTGAAACATTGATATGATACGTATGGAACATGCAAATGTAACGTATTCAAGGTTCACAGAAATGTACAATGCCAACATTTTCCTCTGGTGACTGGGCTGGATATTGATTTGGGAGTCTGAAACATCTGATGGCAATAGCTGATGGCATATTTTTAACAAAACATCTTGATACAGATCCTTAGTTGTTTTTCTTTTATAATTATAACCACAATGCTACCTACTGGATGAGACATTTAACAGCTGACAAATCAACTTGTCAATGCTCTCTGGTGGACAAACTGTTTAACGCTGACAGATTTATCGATCTAGCTCTAGTGTGGACATAAGACTGCCTGTCCACGTCAGACAGTGTTTATAGTTTTTCACAACAGCCATTTTCAGCAGCACAGTGAAATAGCAGCCATCATAGAGAGGGAAAGAGACGCTATAATCATCTCTCTTGGAAGACATTCATAGTGCACTTACTTGTAGCACTGTCATGTATTCACACACAAAACGTGCTGGAGAAACTTGTGTAATAAGTGAAAAGAAAAGACAACTTTAGAGACAGAGTAAAACTAGCATTCATCCCTGCAGAAGAGAGCATGGATGTTACTGAAATTGTCAGACACATGCAGTTCCTTCAGTTCAGATGTTGGAAAGATGTTGAGTGAGGGGGTTTCTCAAGCTAGGTAACAATGTCATTACATTCATTTGGGAAACCATTTTGGTCAAGAAAATGAAGGCACTGGCCCTTAGCTCATCGATGGAGTATACTAGCACCTTAAGTCACTCTGACCAAAATGGTTTGCCAAATGCATGTAATGTATCCTAACAACATTGATACTTTCATTGTGCTGCCGATTACAAATTTGCATTCACAGACATAAACCCATAAATCCCACATTCACACACACAATGCCAGTTCCATGCTCTGTCTAAAACCAATATGCAAATCATGCCTCAAAAAGCTTCCACAGACAAATACTGACATGTGATGCATATAATGATAATTAATCCCTGTGCAACAACCCTGTAACACATACTGATATAATAAATACATACTGCAAACATGTAGGCTCTACATCTGTCAAACATAATCCAGACATGCTGTATATACTGTCATATATCCACCTACTTCATGTATACAGTATACGCAACCTGTTACATTCATCATTCTATACTTAGTCCAGCACCTTTGCACTATTGACTAACTGTTTATATATATGTGTATGTATTTCTACATGTTATATGTATTTATATCTATACAATGTTGGGAGTAGTGAAGTGACTGCGTTTACCTTGTTCAGCTATGTTGTCCTTGTTTTAGCTGTATGTCTATTCTGTGCACTGACAGCAACAAAAAAACTGAGTCATACTCCTTGTATGAGCACTCATACTTGGCCAGTAAAGCTGACTCTAATTTTTAATTCCTGGATTGCTACAAGACCTAACAAAAGAGCTGTATGATGAATAGCAGTCCAAATTGCTCTGTCTGACCAACTTTCCCAAATCCAATAATATTTAAATGATAAATCCATCATCAAAATTGTCCACCATTAAGCTATTTTCTGTCAGCCATCCAGTCAATGAAAAATAATAATTTCAGCTCTGAAACTAATGTCTTCTGCACATTCTCACACTCTGTCAGTTTGTAGTTGTGCCTCCAAAATACCTCTGGGCTGCTATTGTTAAACAGCACTGGGACACAGTGCCTTGCAGGGACCACAAGCACTGTTTACATGTGCACCTCATGAATGAAATGCCTTCACACAACACTGCAGGCAGTTACTCTGTGGTGTGTGAAGTCCTGTGTGCCTACTACAGTTACAGATGGGCTCCTGAGTACACACTGTGACCTGTTTCAGAGCTCCACATAGAAAGTTTGGGGCTCTGCGGGCTATCTGAAGTTCCCCAAAGCCGCAAGCAAACGGTGCGGAGAGTCTCGCAGCATACCGTTACTCAGTGAGGTCGTGCATGCGTGGCGAGGCCACTCACCGCGCTCCGCAGATCACGGTCCTACTGAACAGCAGTAATATCAGTCAGGATGCTCCTACCTTGCAGGTTCTGCACTCGGATGTCGCTGATCTGTCCGATAAATTCCTCCCGCTCGAACCAATCTTCCCACTCGTGTCCAGCCATTTGGAGCGGCGGAGAGTGCTGCAGGGATCCTGGGCAGGAACACTCAGAAAGCTCCCTCGGCTGGAGGAGAAGGAGGAGGAGGAGGAGAAGCTGCTGCTGCTGCTGCTGCAGCGGGCAGGCGGGCTGGCTATTGTCCGGCCGGCCGACACAGAGCCATGCAAGCCGGGTACACGGGCTGAGGGTACAGACGGGAGGGTTTCACTCACTGGATGGACATCGCTGGTGGTTACTGCGTGTTTCTTCCCGTCACATCGCAGCGGTGGAAGCGATGAAGCTTCGAGGGAAAAGCCCGTGGATATGAGTGGAGAGCAGGGCAGGAAGGAGCTGCAGCACCTGGTTGGTATTTCCGAGGTGGGATGGAGCTGATCCAGGGCCCGCCCACCTCTCTCTCTCTCTCTCTCTCTCTCTCTCTCTCTCTCTCTCTCTCTCTCTCTCACCCACCCACCCACACACACACGCACGCACACGCACCAGTGATCAACAGGGTAGGAGGATGCAGAACTAGTGCATGTATTTTAACTGGGTTTTTTTCTGTTTTTATTTTGTATATTTACACATTTTACAGACATCGCCCTAAAACTTTCATCATCGTCTCCTCATTTAGCAAAATTAATTGGAGATTACTGACATCAGTGCCGACTGTTTCATCACCATCACCATCATCATCATCATCAAACCACACCAAACAGATAGACTACCTTATTTAGAGGAAAATAGATGTTTAGGTAAATATCAGTGTCAGTGTTTTCCTACTGAAACAATTAATCCATCAAGAGTTAGTTAATCAGCAACTATTTTGATTTTTAGTTAATTATTTAATCATTATTTAATCAAGTAAAACTTCATAAACTTCATTTTTTTCAGACATTTTCTGCACAGTTGGAGCGTCTCCATGTGAACACCTGCTGATCTGAAGGTGTCACCTTAAGCTCTGGGACACATGGAGTCATCACTGACATCTGTTCATACAGTCCAACCTAGATATTTGTAATTTAAACAAGCTAGAGACAATCTTGCGAGGGGATCATTCCAGCCACAATACAAGGATTGGTGTAGTGGCCAAAAGTGAATATACTACACGGGTCCATCACGTGATGCCATGAGGTTTAAAAAGACTTTTTTTTCCAGAGAATTACATTGTGAAAGAGACATCTCTAAATCAGTGGATAATTTTTTTTTTTTTCCACAACTCATGCAGAATGACTCGTTTCATCATTTCACTATCGGTATTTGATCAGACCAGTAACATTTAAAAGTGGAGAAGAGCTGCACAATTCAATAATTTTATTCCCACTCAAATTAGCGGAAACTGGAAATTAGCCACTCAGCCACTGTCAGTCTCTAGTGTGCATGCTCTGTGGGACTTTTTTAACAGTGTTGGACTGTTTGCCCAAATAATTTTTCACAGATTGGTGAACCTCGTGCCATCTGTGCTTGCGAACATCTGAGCCTTTCATGGATGCTCCTTTCATACCCGATCATGATTCTTTTATCTGTTACCAGTTACCACCTGTTTACCTGCAAAATGTTCCAAACAGTTGTTTTTTGAGCATTCCACAACATTCCCAGTCTTTTTTGCCTGTCCCAACCTTTTTTGGAACATGTTACATCAAAATTTAGAATGAGCATGTTTTACAAGAAGCAATAAAATTTATCAGTTTCAACATTAAATATCTTGTCTTTGTACTGTATTCAATTGAATAGAGGTCATAAAGGATTTGCAAATCATTGCGCACTATTTTTATTTACAAATTAGTTGGCATCCCAACTTTCTCAGAATTGCAGTTGAATATGTAAATGAGACCAATAATATATACAACTCCTAAACCAACACTTTTCAACAAATAATCCCCAAGATACAAGTTTAACCAGTGAATGTTTAATAGGAAAAAGTAATCCACAGATTCAGTGATAAAGGAAATAACTGTTCACATAAGGAGGAGAGAACAGGACATGTCCTCATCTGCCTAAACAATATTTAGGATCCAACTCTACAGACAGGACAGCCACAGACTGTACTTTAAACACTTTCTTCTTTTTCTGACACAAGCGTTTTCTCGCTGGAGAAATACATGTGTATTACAAACATGCTAAATACTGGAAAGTGAGAAAATATGTCATCAAAAGGCACATTAAACCAGCTGACTAGACGGGATATTTTTACTAAAAACCACAGTAAACAACTATTTTAGGAGATTACAATTTTTAAAAAAACAACACGATGAATTTGTTTATATTTGTGTTTTGATAGAGTTAAATCTTCGGAAAATGAGCTTGGGAGCGCCGCAAACGGTCAAAGTACTGAGAGACTGTTGATAACAATAATAAAACAGCTTTTCATTGTCATCAATCACTGACATGGTGCAGTTAAGGATTAGAATAGTCTATAAAACCTGCAGGAGATCGGGTTTAATCTGCTGTCAAAGCCTTAAACAAATGTAATCTTGGTTAATGGCATAATATCTCACTGAGCACTTGTAAGTTTTAGTCCAAATTTTCTTTGAAGAAGAAGGAGAATTACTTTATTAATCCCCATAATTTTTTTTAACTCTGTGTTATTTTTATACTCACTCAGTCACACACACACACACACACACATACACAGCAAGAGAAGTGTCAGAGCAATGTAATGGGGCTGCAAAACATTTTCTTATTGCATCTTGTTTAATACGTTTGCATTTTCAGTGGACGTACATATCAAAATATGTCATGCTCTGTAGAGGAGAGCGGGGCTGGGCCACAACCTAACGCAGGGTAAACTGTAACACAGATTTTTTAATGTGGTAACATAGGATCAATCTTTTCGTGCGTTTGGCCAGTTGACCACAGTATGACCAAACAGTGACCTGCGAAATTCCACAAAGATTGGCTGAGTTCAGTAATAAAGGCATACCTGTTTTTTGATTACTGAGCTGTCTATGCAAGTCATTGTCTTGTTGCCTAAAACATAGCACCATTTTAAACTATGTAACCAACTCCCAGCAAATGTTAGCAAGGCTTGATAAAATGTCCACACAACGGGGTTAGCTGTAACTAGCAACCCAGTCTCGCTCTGAAGTCGGAAAAACCAGCACTTGGTCACAGCACAGAGATGCCTCTCCCCATGAGGAACAAATTTGCCTCAAGAACCCATAACCTCCAGTTATATAGATTTTCCACCATTTTGAATTTTTTTGAAAAACACTTAAAATCGATCTCTTCCTAGGAAGTTTGAGCGATCTGCATGAAACTCGGTGAACATAATCTAGGGACCAATATCTAAAGTTCCCTCTTAGCAAAAGTTGGAAAACTTACTAAAACTGAGCTTCTGTAAGGCAATGAATATTGCGGAGGGCGTGGCTCATCACATAAAGGTGTATAACATCTCAAGGGTTTCACCCATCACCACGCAACTTTGTAGGCATATGACCACACATAATCTGAGGGGACCCCTCCATTATTGACCCCATCAAACAACATGGGGGCGCTAGAGAGCTAATTTCTTATCTAGGCCTAACCGCCATATCGATTTTTACTAAACTTGGTAGATATGTTGAACAGGACACCTCAAGGTGACTGGAGAAATTTAACTCTAATTGGCAACTGGGTGGCGCTATAACAACAGAAAAATGCTTAAAAATGGCTAAAATGCGACCGATCGCTGTGGCTGCCTCCGTGAATGTTTTTTTTTTTTCTAATTTTTGGTATGACTAAGTCATGGTATGGTATGTTGTACATAATCACGGAAACTGTCAGTGTGTCATTCTGTCAGTCAGTCAGTCATTCTACCAGTGCGCCCCACTTGTAAGTCAATACAACATATAAACACTTTAACTATCTGCCTTTCAACATGCTACCTCAACTACTAATGTACAGCTTTAGCCCACTAACTATCCCACTATTGGCAATAGTACTACTGTATTTTCAATAAAGCAATCGTACTATCATATTCACAAAAACTCTGTCTGAATACATTGCTCTCCTTAATGGGTTCAGTTGACTATTTAATCTGCAATTTCCTATGACCTGTATCCCAAACACACACCATGTGACACTGTACGTGGGCAACTGTGCACTCAATGGGTATGAACTAGTACTTTGTATTTTTAAGTGTTACAGCTAAGCCATGGTCAGGCTCTCTCAAAGCACTTCGAGGTTTGGTGCCTTGCTCAAGGGACCTTGGCATTTTCCAGGGGGTGAACTGGAATATCTCCAGCTACTATTCCACACCCCATACGCGGTCCATGTTGGACTTAAGCCGACCACTCTCCAGTTCACAAGCCAAGTCTCTGTGGACTGAGTTTCTGCGTCTTTTGTCAAAAAATATAAGCTGTCAGCCTTCAAGAGGAAGTGCTATTATTTTCTTGGTGTTATATAAGACAAAACATAATTATGTTCTGTATTTTTACTGGTATAATGAGACCTTCTAAGTACATGCAAGTTGGATTAT
Source organism: Epinephelus cyanopodus (assembly GCA_026686955.1). Taxonomy (NCBI): domain Eukaryota; kingdom Metazoa; phylum Chordata; class Actinopteri; order Perciformes; family Serranidae; genus Epinephelus; species Epinephelus cyanopodus. Next base: position 5,535,672 of record CM048928.1, read on the forward strand.
ATAAAAACAAGTCATCATGTTGTGCAGAGTTCTGGTTTCATATATTGTCTCGTTTAATTTGTGCATAAACAGCAGCTGAATGAAGCTTCAAAGTGAATGTGGAGCTGAAGAACTGCGATGGGTCTCTTCCTGTGCTGCAGTCATTAAGTCCAGGCTGAAGCTGTGTCTGGTCTCTGTACACTGTCACCAGATGGGAAATGAGGATCATATTAGTGAAGCTTGTTTATACACAGGCAGACAGACATGTTTCAGTTTACAGTGGAGCTATGAGGTAAAGAGGTGTAAGTGCAGACAGACAGGCACTGAAATAGAAAAAAGCTTCACATTGGTGTCTTTTTGGTGTGAGCAGTTTGGATGTTTGAATCATGATACAAAACTAGTTCAGGTGAAAAGTCTGCCATATTAAAAGCATAGGCCAGGACTGAACAGTCATTCACTATATTATAATAGGCTATGTCAAGGTGTACAACATTTGCTCATCTCATCTAATCACTTTGGTCAAGAGCAACATATCTGGACTCTCACTTCCACATGAGCCTTACCATTCCTCCAAATAATTGGGATATTGTTCATTCCTTCCAACACATGGTAAAGTATGCTTTAGACTTTTTTAAATGCATTATTATTTTAATAATTATTTTCATTTTTAAATTTCTCTGTCTCCACTTTTGTGTCTTCAGCTCAAGTAACATCAGCATCAGGTTTTAAATGTAAGGTTGCTCAACCTGGTCTCATTCAAAAGTCGTTGAATACCGATGCTTGGGCAGTGACAGACGAAAAAAGCTGAAATTTCACGTCGGCATGATACACAGCCAGTTGCCATTGTTGTGTAAGGGTAGTAGCGTAGTGGGAAACAAGGTGGGACAACATTGCAAGTTCAGTGGGCGAAAATCCAAATAGAGCGGGAAGGGTGGTGGATGAGTCCAACAACCACTGTCACCCAGGAGGCCGATGTTCACTTCTGGTAATATTGTAAAGCCAAACCCTGTTCTTTTTTTCTAAACCCAACCACATGCTCTTGTTGCCTAAACATAACTGTGTGCGTTTGTTGCTGAAGGCAAAAAACATCAATTCAGGATGCTATACCAATGTAATGTGTTAATTTTGAAAGAGACTTTATGCAAACTGTACTTTTTCTTTGAAAACAGAAGTGTTTTGACAACCTGATCTTGCTGTGCCTGTCTTCTTAAATTGATTCCCAGGTATCATGGTTGCTGACGATGGGTGCTTCATGTAAATTAGGTATTGTGCTGTTGTGGGGTGTCTTTATAGTATGCCAGTGATGGGACACCGGCTTTACTCTGTTCTTGAGGGCATCACTGGAGTGCTATGGTTGACTCAAAGCACCTGGGACGATAGTCTCTTACACAGACGCTGATGACGTCAGCACACTGGCTGAGTCTGTCGTTCGTGGACATTCCCATAGGAAAGTTGTAATAGAACTAGCGCTGGCTCCCAGCGGGAGTGATGTGATTGGATCCAAATCCGTGTACTTCCGTGCCTCCTCGGCAAACAGCTTATTAGCTTTGCCTTACACCCGCTTACACCAGAATTGACCTACGGCTAAGCCACGCTCCCTCCACTCACATGGACAAACTATCAACATTCAGTGACCGGCACTATGGCAGGTGTCACAGTACACGGCATTTCGCAGCAGGCAATTGATGATTTTTGGAGACATAACGATCATTTGTCATTGAGAAGTAACCAAAAGAGCCTAAACGATGCATTGGAGGGATATATTCATCATTTTATTGTTGAGAAGCTCGATGAAAAGCTTAAATTACAAGCCAAAAGTTACAGGTCACTGTGTACGCTTGTGAACCGCATCTCGTTGGCGTCACCATCAAAGACAATAAGTTAAAGTGCCACTGAAGTTAAGGTTTTTGGCTCAGAATATAAGAAAAGGATAACGGCCTTTTTACCATCTTTACCAAGAGTGTCTCTCTGTTAGTTTGGTGCTACAGTATTTACACTGAATCATTCAGCATAACGTTTGCCAACCTTTGTTATCTCTGCGATTACAGATAAGAATGATGATGTACGATCATCAAAGTACAAAACTTGTGGTCTAACGTTACCACACAACTTTATCCAAAGGAGACACTTTTCTCTGTTGAGATTAGCCACACTTTTCAGTTGTTTACTTTGTCACAATACATTTTGATACAACACCATCCACTGTGTCCCTTCTAGTATTTGTCGTAGCCTAGGAGCCGGGTTATGACAGAGCACACAATGCATGTAACAGGCTGAAGTTGACACAGCATCCCAAAATGTTAACAACCAACACACCCACCTTGCAAGTCATGTGTCAGCATGGAGAGTCCATGACCAAACATCAGTATGTGATGAGTTTAGAGTCAGAATGTCTTGGATTGCAACAAAAAAAGCATTTTGCATTGGTGAGTTTGTCTGACTGTCAACATCTGTTTCTTTACAAAAAAAAAAAAAAACCAGCACAGTTTTAAGTATAGAACTTGAGTCAGGGCGTGATTAGCCTCGCAAAGCATAAAGACTGGAAGCAGGGAGAAACAGCTATTTCCCCAAAGTTCAAAGTGACACCTACCAATACCTTCTAAAGCTGTCTAATTAACATGATGTATCTTGTTTGGTTTGGTTAATATGTACGCAACAGAAATGTAAAAACAACAATTTATAATTTTAGGAGAAGTTATGTGCCAGAACTGTTTCTTGACTAACAGCTGCATACAGTTACTGTGACTATCACCACAGAGTGTTGTCACAGTGAAGTGACAACACTCTGTGACATCCATGACAAGGGTACCTGCATGGATGTTTTCACATTTACTGTTGACAACTTTTAAGGTGGAATGTATGCTTGCATGTTACTGAATGCAGGAGATGACCTAGTAAATCATTCAGCACACCTTAAATGTCAATATGCAGGCTCGTCTCACAAATTTTTTCGTATGTTTTCTAAAGTAAAAGCAATTCACCCCAATGCATGCATGCAGGGGACCTCCTATAATACATCTCTCTCGACAGTAATGCATGTCACTAACTCAGCTTCTTCTCCGGAGCCTTTGTGCTCCACTGTCTCTCAGGTTAACTCATATTGCAGCGGTGCCTGAATAGTGTGACGTGTGTGGTTGTGCTGCTGCCGTGGTCCTGCCAGATGCCTCCTGCTGCTGCTGTTATCATTAGTCATACTTCTACTGTTATTATACACATATGATTTGATGATATGACTAATTGCCTGCGGTCATGTGACCAGGTGTCAATCAGGAAGTGATAAATCACTGCCTGTCTCAGTAGAGAGCCATTTGACTTGGCTGCATCTCCTGTGTATGCTTGACTCTCACACAGATATGCAAACCCATCACTGTGGTTTTTACTCTGGTAATGTTTTAATGAGCGCAGCAAAGGTTGAATTTGTGATTTTAAATGCTGCTAGGGTAATAGCCAGAGGTGAACATCCTGTCCGTCATGGAGTCAAGCAGAGCAAAACTGATCGGTTAGCTGCTGTTAGCGACCAGCACTGTTAGCCGCTGTTAGCTGTGATTGCATAACCTTTCTCCTACAGCAGCTCTTGCCACCCGAGGAAAGGCTACCCCAATGTTGACCCTCGTTTTTAGAATTCGCCAGTCATGTTGCCGTTTTGATTCCCTTTTGCACTTTCTTGGCGACAAGGATTTTGTCTACCGTGATGCTGCATATGCATGATCCTGCATTAAGCTCAAAGAGTGGGACTTTGTTTCAGATTTGCCTTTGTAGTAGCGAAGCACCTCTTGCTCCTCAGTCACGCAGTGCTGGCCTGGCTCTCAATGAAAACACCGAAGGCGGTGCTGTATATCCCTTTCTGGCGGACGTATTCTCAAGATGGAGAAATGTTATGGAACCCCCCAGATGAATTACCCACCCAATGTACAAACAAATATGAAATTCTCCTTTTACGAGAATAAATCAGATTATTGGTGGAGGTAATAATACACCAATGATGACATATTTATGAAGGCAGATAACAATTTTTGCCAATAAACAACTGAAAATGTGACACAATGTCCCTTTAAAGTATGTCTTGGGAGATTTACACAAAGGCTATTAAATATTAAGTAAAAACCTGATATTACACGAAAAGGAGACCTCTAAGAACTGTATGCTAGATATTTGTATAAAACTTTTCAAGAACTAGCCTACACTCTGCTTAACCCACATGTAGAGACCCGTGCATTCTAATACACAAACTGGGATTTCTATAAATAAATGCAGATGAGAGAGAGGCACTTTTCAGAGAAGAGCACATTTGCATGCTGACCCACATTAGTGTAACAGTTAGGAGGTTATTTTCTCCCTTTTGGATGCTGTCTTTTAAACAGCAGAGTCAGTGCACTCCTGCCCACACAATATAAAGCAGAGATGTTAGGTAACTATTTCAAAAAGCAAAGTGATCGCCATCCTACTGACAAAAACATGTTTTTGAGGCAAAAGCCATTGAAGTGTATCAACCTTCAAGTTCATCTTAATCTTTAGTGAGCTAAAATCAGAAACCTTCCAGCCGATAGGCTATCATCTGGAGTAATCTCTTTAAAAGCCATCTGGCACATTTTACTGCACCCAGCTGTTCAACAGATAATCAAATCACACAGTGATACTTCCACCGGAACAATATATTTGTTACAATTTATCGTCTTACAACCAGCACACAACATAACTCATCCAGTCACAGTGCTAAAAATGGTTCTGCACGTTGTTCCACTGCTGTCGTCTCTCTGATGTGGTGTTTTATGTGGCTCAATCTCATATGTAATCACATACTTATGCTGGGTTCGTTGACCCTGTTGGTGTGTGTGGCTTCTATCTGAAAGTGCATCAGCCTTGTAATTGCTTGTGAAGAATGCAGAGAATGTCTCAGATGAGAGGAGGCCGCATACACAGACTTCAGTCTCATTATATGTGTCACAAGGCTATGGAAGCTGTTATGTAAAGTAACAAGGGAGAATGATAGCAGCAAGTTGCAAAACAGGAAGTTTTAGGCTCAACCAGGAAGTTTTACAGCAGATTCTCATGTTTCATTGGTGTTTTCATTGTTTTCATTTGTAAAGCTCTATACTTGTACAGCATGAATCTACAGCTAGGGCTTACACTAGAAACTCTATCTAAAAATCTAAATCTAAATCTCTATCTAAAAATTAAGGATAATCAAGATCATTGGGGTTCATCCACAAGGGACTTTGAATATTTGTTCCAGTTTTCATGGCAATAAATGCAGCAGTTGTTGAGAACAATAAAATGTTAACTTCCAGTGGTGCTACAGGAAAAATCAGTGCCACTAGTCGGCAAAATGTGGGTTAGGAGCCTCCAGGCGTTACCTTATATGCCCAGTCTATGGGGTAACTACAGATAGATTGGAGATATCACTGTGGATGAAAATGGTGCCACTGCTGGCAGAACTATATTTGTTGTTGTTGAAAGTAAACCAAATCACATGTAAACAGGGACTTAGAACATCATTATTTTTGGCATGGTGGATTATGGGTACAAATCCTTTGCAGGACAAACATCATGGCCTTTGCATTCATTGAAGATTAGACCTACAATCTGACCTGTGATTCTTAAACTTTCAACACTTTTTTTTTTCCAGAGATAGTTCGTCCCTCCAAGAGTCGCCACCTTCTCGTGGCGAAGGTGGTTGTGTATCATGTGACCCTAAGTATTGACTTAGCTCCTGATAGGATCTCCCTGGGCAAATTGATCCCAGGGGAGGGGCCAGACTAAGTGCAATTCACAACCCGACATGAACTGACCAAGAAGGAGCTCTGTATCTGTCTCTCCTGGAATATGGAAACCGGGTCTCTCCTGGTGCCAGACAAGTGTCAAACAAGTGTCTGGTGTCCAAAAGAAAAACACAGAGTTACTGCTCTGTGGGCCCACTACCGATAGGGATGCCACAGGGATAGGCATCAGGGTTGGGTGCATTGTCAGTCGGCCAGCAAGCAAAGGTGGTGACCTTGGCATGCTGACCTGTGGTGTTGCAGGGAAAAAACAAATCTAGTGCAGGAGAGGGAGAAGTATCAACTAGATATAGCTAGGCTCAACTCTATGCATAGCATAGACCATCCAATCTGTGTTCCAACCCTTAGCTATGGATGTGAACTCTAGGTAGAGACCAGGAGAATGAGATAGGGCATACAAATGGCTAAAATAAGTGTCCTTCATAAGGAGGCTGGAATCACCCTTATTTAAAGGATAAAAAACTCAGACATTCGGAATGAGCTCAGAGTAGAGGCACTACTCCTGAATGTTGAAAGTAAGGGGTTTGGACATCTGATCAGGATGCTCCCTGGGCATCTTGTTTTGGAGGTTGCATGTCCAACTGGTAAGAAACTCATGGAAAGACCCAGAACATGAGAGATTATATATGTCATCTGTCCTAGGAACACCTTGGGACAGACCTCAGATGCCTGGACTACCTTGCGTAGCTTGCTGCCACCATGACCAGGACTGGAAAATCGATGAGTGGAGAGATAGTTTACTACTTAATCTATAAAACTGATGCAGTCCTGAAAGGCAGCATTTTTGTGAAGGCTTACAGCCTAGCAGCATAATTTGAATTCTCCTCCATCCTCTTTTCATTTGGCTCTGACATGCAAATAAATGCTTGGAAGTTGTAAACATGGGAAGGGTTCTCTCACCTACAGTATATGATGTGAACGCAATATTACTCTTTACCAATGTTACATATTAGTGTAGCATGTTAGAATGCAAAAGTACAGCTGAGAATGTTCTTTGTTTCACATGTAATTTATCATAAATAAAATATACTGAACAAACAGGACTTTGGCATGATGACAACTCTAGATAAAAAGCTGGTTCAAATAGTCCTGTGGGAACCATTTATGTTGGCACTAAATTTCAAGGCAATCCAACCAACGGTTGTTGAGATATTTCAGTCTGGATCAAAGTGCCAACAAACCGACTGACTGATTGACTGACATTATCCATTGCTCTACTGCTAACATAAAGGTTGTTGACCCAAATAACATTTGTGTTAGTGCCTTATATAAAGCATTTGAATCTGCACATTGCACACTGAGTTTTATGTAGAACATAGGACTTATTATTCCAGGACCAGTTTTAAAACCACAGGAAACTTTTCAGAACAAAAAAACCCCAAACCTATCTGATTAGTGACCACATGCATTATTTACAATAACTGACTCGTTTATGAGTCACAGTTCTGAATAAATTCATCAACTTATCACATTCTCCTAGTACTCAGTGAATGGTTTAACATTTCTGCAGTTTTGTCGGGAACATCATGTCATTTATTGCAGAACATTTGGCTGTGGCAGAGTTGGCAGTGAAGACATAAACAGAAAGTGAGTTATAAATATTCATTGCACATCTATCTCTCTATCTATCTATCTATCTAGAGAGATATATTACAGGGGACAAGCAAACTACAACTGCTGTTTCCTCTTCAGCTGACAGTTAGTTATGTAACAGCATGTAGGCGGTGCAGTCTTAATACAGGTGTCACTAATCACAGTATCCTGAGGGGTATCTCCATCAGACCCAGAGACAAGGTTAATCCCTCACAGTTGAGAAAAAGACTAATAGGACAGAGTCACTGCCTACAGGGAACGCAGCCATCCAGGAGCAAGATGACACATGGCAGGGTAGGCTATAATTAACTGTATCTGGATCTGAGTCCAGGCATACTGTACATGTGGAATTGTGGGTAATGTCACAACAGTTTCTTGTTTAGGTGCACCTTGAACTCTGTCTTTCCCCACAGAATTCCCTTAAAGCTCCACTAATCTATAGTCTTTATGTAAATAATGGATTATAATGAATTGTCTACAATTGCCTTCACCTTTTAGAGTTTTTAAGTTTCTTTTAGCTCACTGACATTAGATTTGTTGGAGAATAGTTGATGACATAGAGCATTTAGCAATGAGTAATGTTGCTGTGTTGTTGCCTGGGTGTGTAAATTTTTTGGTAGCATGTTCATCATTAACAATGTGTAAGGTGATAATATGACAGATGAGTGTGGAGTGGATGCTTTTAGCTTGTTCCTGCTGCCAAATGGCCAAAAATTAATGAATGCATTAAGTGAATAAGAAAAAAATGTGTTTATGCACTGAAAGACAGTAGTAAATTTTTCATCTACTGCTATGTGAATATTAGAAGTTGGTTCATGAAGATAAACAGTTGGTGGTTAATCTGGCTAATTCTTGAATTGGTTCCATTAAACCATGAAGAAATGGTCACAACGGGATAATATCATTGAAAAAGAGCCAGTTGAAGCTCAAATGTAGGAATAACCACGTATGTAGAAAACATGATGGAAATGTGACATTTACTTTTGTTTCATGTATTAATATGTATTCTCATTACTCCACACAGATTGGATGTTTTTGTATCTTCAGCAGAAATAAGGATGATATTTAAAGCAGCTGTGCGGAACTTTTCGTATTTGTTGATTATAGTGCCCCTTTGGTCTAAGCGGTATGACACCCACAGCCTGGTGTCGTGAAGCCGGCACTTGCCGCATGCATTTGTTTTGGAGAGCGAGAGGATTAACTAACGTCAGGTCAGTCCAAGTAAATAGTGGAAACAGCAAAATTACTCAGTAAATTCTCCTGTTGTGTTTCTGTTCTGATCTAATCTAATCTGTTGTGTATTTTGAGCTACTAAGGCTACCGTAGTAGTGTGAGCCTCAAGTTATTCTGGGTAATGTAGTAACCGTTGTTGTGCTACTGGAAACAATGAGAAGCAGCCATGTACGTTCAGTGTAAGGAGGAATAAACAGTTAACAAGTCATCTGCTGAGTCCGCATTATTATGTGAAAAGAATACTGCGACGATTTGGGAGTTATGCTCTTTCTTTATCATTTTCATATTGAGACAGCGGTTAGCATGGCACTGTCAGTACATCTTGCGCGCAGGGATACACCGGTGAGCAACAGCTGCAGCTGGCTCTGGGACAGGTACGCTAGGTCACTCGGTAAATGGCAAACAAAGAGACACACGGACGATATTACTGACCTGACTGAAAGCTGTCCATCAGCTCCTGCAGGCCTGGAGCGTTTTTTCCAGTTCATTTAGGAACATGAAAAAAAGTTTCAATTACGCCAGGATTAGTGATTGCTGCAAAGTTTTCACTCCTTGTGATGCACTCTCTGCGGCGGTTTTCCTCCTGATGATATATCTCCCCAACGATGGCAACACCGAATCCCACTATGTGCAGGAAAATAGTAGCGGAAGATTCAGCCTCTCTCATCTCTGCTCAGCATTCAACACATGGAGTTCCTCATCTGTATGCTCCGGCTCAAACAGGTATGGCTCTGGATCTGTGTCCGCTACAAGAAACTCTTTAAAATCGCGTTCAAAGTCGTCCATTGCAGCTGCTAAAATCCAGAGATATCGCTAGGCTAAATAAACAGCTGAGTTTTGTTTACAAGCTACGTCTGTGCCTGCTCACCGGTGTATCCCTCCGCGGATCACAGCGCAGGGCGTACTGACCCTCTATCAGCGCAATGCTAACTGCTGAGACCCAGCCACTGGACGTACAGACACAAAAAAGATATCGATCATGTTGTCTCAATATGAAAATGATAAAGGACATAACTCCCAAATCGTCAGAGTATTCTTTTATGTGAAGATACACAGTGAAGACATAACATAATCCTAACACAACAAAGCTGTTACCTGCAGCCTTTGCTTGCAAAGCTAATGCTACTAACGTTAGGTCAGTCCAAGTAAAGCCTGATTTATGGTTGTGCGTTGAATTGACGTCGTAGGCTACGGGGCTACGCAGAAGGCTCGCCGTAGCCCCCGGCGTAGCCTGACATGCACCTCCCCAAAAATGTAACTACGCGTCGAGGCGATACAGACCCAGTGCAGACCGGCACGGCTGTGATTGGTTTGCTTGGTAGCAGCGCATTTCTGGTTCCGTATTTCCAGATTCCGCCATCCCCGCCATCTTTAAATATCTTCTGTTGCGATGTAGATGTTGCAATGTTAAGGCTCATTATATATATGCCATTATGCTCAACGTTCAATACGGATACGGCCGGAGCCGTCTGTCCGTGCTCCGCGTTCATTTCTCTGTGACTGGAAAAGCCGGAAGCTAAACAAAGAATCAACTAGAGACAACGATAACCACTCAGGAAAGGGACGCAGCCTCCTACTGCTCTGGCGGTGAATTGCACCGCGACGAAACGGAGTGACGGAGAAGTTCAAAGGGTTCACGCCGGCGTCACGGCAACCACGTAGGGACGTCGTCGATTCAACGCACGACCATAAATCAGGCTTAATTAGTGGAAACATGCTAACATGCTAACGTTACACACAAGTTAGTAGTAAAGTAAGACCTGTTCATAAATGTTCTAGTGTAGCTCTGAATTTCTTATAAACTGAGGACAACTGCCTGCTGTGTATTTGTGTTCATGGTCACAGTCACAGATAATTTTCCATGATGCTCCTTCGTTATCCGCCATGACATCAAAAGTACAACCAAGTCCTCATAGATACATCTCTGGTAAAACTGTTAGGTGTTATGTGTTCAGCAATGCCCATTGCATACTGCACACTGTAAACACGGCTCCTTCTTCTTCTGTGGTTTAATCGCTGCAGGCCGCTGCGGGCGAGCAGAATCACTTCCGCCTCGGGTGCCGTATTCTGGTTTGCTGACTTCCGCTAAATAGCCATATAGAGAAAGGCTTTTTTGTCGCTGTTGGGTTCAAATAAATATGTGGATCTCCAAGGGGGGTGATACAAACTAGGGACAGTTTTATTAATAGTAAAAAGTTCCACACAGCTGCTTTAAGTGACATTCTTGATGTCCACTACATCATGATTTTTTTCACTTGTTTGTTTGTTTCCATTGCATTCTGTTGCATTTTTGGATCTCAGCCCAGAGTAAAAAAGATTATTATTATTATTATTATTATTACTATTATTATTATCATTATTATCATTATCATCATTATCATCATTATTATTTTAAGGTTGTGGCATTTACCTTTAGGTTGTTTTTATGCATAAATTAAAAATGTGCATAAAGTGGATGCAAATGCACTTATATTCTGCTTATTCCTACTCGTCAGTGAAGTTGTATGTTGAAGGTTTAAGAATTTCTTACTACACAATTGGGGTCCAGCATCTATATTGTAAAATGAAGCAGAATACAGTATACTACAGGAAATCTATATTAGAACCAGAAACCTGATTTTGGCAGCCGGGTCAGCAGAAGAAAATGTTGGCATTGTACAATTCGTCATTTATGTGAGCTCACTTTGTCATCTGGAGGTGGAGCGAGGTGGTGAATCGTGTGTTACCTAGGCAAGACACCTTTCAAGCTGCAGACCACTGAGACCAACAAACAACAAACCTGTTCAGACAGCTTTATTAATCCCATTTGAGGGCACTTTGTTTAAACAGCTTGCCCTGCACACATACTGTAACATACAGTAACATGTAAACACAAAAATAGTTATAAACAATAATCAAAAATAAAAAGTGTGACAAGGAGTTTAGTGGAATAAAGGCTGTTACAAAAAGGAATATCAAATGAACATTATTACACAGTTTGTGTTTGTTTTGTTACAAATGTCCCGTCCTGTCCATACAAAAGGAGCAAACCACATGGTTGTGTAAGGTTGTGTTCCACGGCTGGATTTCAGTAATTTATATTATTCCAGAATAACTGTGATTTTGAATTAGGTCTTTTTCCTTCTGGATGAGATTACGTTAGTTCTGGTTCCCCTTTGGCTCTGTGTAGTTAAACTCCCAGCAGGTCTTGAAAAATTTAAGAGATAAACTAAGGAGATTACAACTCATTTGTCATACTGTAGAAGATGATGATGATCACACCCCTTCATTCAGAAACATTTAATTTCAGAAACATTTGGTCAGTACAGTAAAAACATTTACACACCTCTAATTGTTCCCAAATTAATTTATTTCTAAACAACTAGAAACATGACTGAAGGCATTAGATATTGTTGACGCTAACTGCAAAATGTTTCATATTATAATGTGGGTTGATGACTTGTAGACTATCAATTGTTTACAGCAAACTTTCAAATATAAGTCCTACTGACAAGAATCACAACAAACCAACATCCAAAGCACAGAAACAAGTTCATCCAGTTTCAAAGAATTTGTTATGAATCACACACACACACACACACACACACACACACACACACACACACACACACACACACACACACACACACACACACACACACACACACACACACACACACACATCGACACATTGTCACATTGTCAAATTTCTCCCCTTGTTATCACAACCACAGTGCCCATCTTCATGTCCATCTGTTGTATGGCTGCCTGAATACAGAAGGCAGCCCCACACACACACACACACACACACACACACACACACTACAGTCATCCTCAGTTTCACCCATCCCCATGCAGTGACACTACATGCAGTTAGAGGAAGGGCAAGTCAACACTTGACTGCACAAACACAAGGCTGATTCAGTTTGTCTTATCATGGAACTAACCACAGTGAATCTCTGTAAGCCTTAAATTCTGCTCACTGAGAGTCCACATCTAAATCTGGAACATGATCAAACTGTGTTGGCTGAAGATGGCACAGTGGGCACTGTAGGAGACCAGCTTGGAAATCAACAATAATAATCACTTATTTACAACTAGTATTGTCTGTAAAGCCTTAACATAATAATGTGATATGATCACTCTTATTCTCTTTTCATACAGCCTCGTGTAATTTTGCATACCGTAGATGACAGGCTAAGGCTACTCATTTCACTGTCAAATCAGTATCAGCTCAGCTGCTACCTTCAGACTGTGTGTCCTGCATGAGCTTTGACAGACAGCCTTACACAGCACATCAACAGCAGGTTCCTCTTATTGGGTAGTGCGTGTTATCTGTTTTACAGATTGTAAAACTCGAGGCACATCGCACTGCCTTTTTTTTTTTTTTTTTTTCAATTGAATGCCACTAGTAAAACATCGCTTGCTATGTCTTTTTATTGTTGCCAGGCAACCAACCCATCACCTCTTTACCATAACCTTCCTGTGTAATCAATGTACCGTTTTTTTCTCCCACACTTATTAGTAGCTACTTCCTTAAATGGGCAGGCAGAGGGTACTTGCTCTCGCTCTGGTTAGGGGGGATCACACGGAGTACCAACAGTTGGTCCAGGAGCTTCGCCCTGACGATGGCTGTTTCAAGTATATGCTTTCATGCCTGCTGTTTTCTCCGGAGATGGCTGTCATATAGCTCTAGGTATCCAGCAACCGCTACCACCAGTTTCTCCTCCATTGTTTACAAACTGTAAACTTGTTGTTGCGACCATAGACATATATATGTAGACGCCGCATCAAGTGGGTTTGCCCGCTGCTGCGATACATCAACGTCGCCGCCATATTGGATGTGGCAAGGCTGCGTTGTGAACTAATACAAGTGAATGGACTTAATTTCATAAAGCGCCTTTCTACAAAGAAATTTACATTAATTCCTCTCATGTATTCATTCACTCACACACACACACACACACACACACACACACACACACACACACACACTAATATACTATATAATAAAACATAATGTATTTGATCTTCTCAGACGGCTAAGATAAGAACTTTATTGATCCCACACAGGAGTAATTCACCTTACATCAGCTATAGAGAACAAGATAGTGCCGAAAAAATAATGCAAAGTAGCGTATATACTATATATATATATATATATATATATATATATATATATATGTATATACGCTATATATACACACATACATACATATATATGTGTGTATACATATACATACATACACATACACGTGTTTATGTAGTACAGTAGGCCTACAATAAAAATACAAGACACAGTAAAAGGACAGACAGATACAAAAATAGCAAATATTTGCATATAAACTAAAACGCCAATGGTTCCAAAGCCTTGAGGTGAACATAACCGTACTCATGGCAGGATTTGCAAGCGTTGAAATTAAGCTGTTTGGTGACACAATTAGGCTACACTTTATGGGGCTTCTGAGGCTTGTGCTTCCCTTCCTTCAGAATGGTTCTCCATGCTAAGGAGAGGAGTTGGGGGCACGCTGTCACCCCCAGTGACTGCCGAGCAGGTTCTGCCCGGTGCTTCCCTCTCCTGCGATCCCGACGCAGCAGCACCAGCCCCACGGGCCCAGCCGGGTGATCCATGGTAATGGCACCTCTCCAAGTCCGTCATCGATCCAGAGATGCAGCCATTCCCTGGTCTTCGATCACGCTTGCCTGAGTTTCCAATGCTTCTCTCAGAGTGGAAACTTCCTGGCTATATATATAGCCTATATAAGCCTATATAAATATATATATATATGTATAGGCTACTGTGTATTGTTTTTCGGCACTACCTTGTTCTCTATAGCTGATGTAAGGTGAATTACTCCTGTGTGGGATCAATAAAGTTCTTATCTTAGCCATCTGAGAAGATCAAATACATTGTTTTTGGTGCTTGACTGTTTCCCAAGTATATTAGTGTGTGTGTGAATGAATAAACGAGAGACATTAACATAAATTTCTTTGAAGAAAGGCGCTTTATGAAATTAAGTCTATTCACTTGTATTAGTTTACAGCGCAGCCTTGCCACATCCAATATGGTGGCGACGTTGACGTACGGCTCGGCGCTCGATGCGGCGTCTATGTATATATGTCTATGGTTGTGACCACCACAGGAGGCCTGCCTCTCAAATCATCTGACTGGAGAAAGAAGCGGAGATGAGGTGGGACGCTTTTCTGCTCTGAGTTGAGGTTTTTTCAGCTTGACTACATATATTTATGAAACCGAGTTGCACTTGAGATAATGCTCTAAATATTTTTGAGTCTTCTCTCCATTTTTCTTGCCTGTTGCTGTTAAGGCAGCAGCAGTTGTAACTTAGAGTGGCTAGCTTCGTGAGCTTCACCCTCTGCACTTTTGTCAGTGACTGGAGTCACAGTTGAAACTGTCAACCAGGTAAAAGAAATATCTCCTACACCTTTTTGTCTGAAGATAAGAAAATATTGAATGAGTCTTTTGTTGCCAAAATTAAAGTACTTTTGATGGTGAAATGTATGTTTTCTATGAAGACCAGAGTTTATTTTGAAAGACACTGTAGCATATAATGAGCAGAAATTCACACTGAAACACTACAGGATACCTAGAGCATCATAGTTTGAATGGGGGCCAGTGACCAAGCTGCCATAATTTGCGAGTTTGGAGACAGAACCTGTTGGTTATTTAAATAAATCTTTACTTTACCAACTAACTTATACCCCTGTAGACAGAGCCCTCCAACCAGGAGCTGTTGGTGCAGTAGCAAGGACATAATCCCTCACCAGCTTCCCACCGATTATTTTTAGGCAAGAATATGTAAGAAGTGTGAAAAGTGAAGATAAGTGATGTAGTGATCTCCACATTATGCTGAGACTGGTAGAGCATACTGGGATGCGGGATGTTGTAGAGTGTGTCAAGCTGATTGATGGGCACTGTGTGTGTCTGACTGAAGACACACACACACACACACACACACACACACACACACACACGTTACCAGATGATGCATCATAAATGACAGACCTGCACTAAAAAAGATGCAACTCTATAATTCAAGAGCAATTACTTATGGCTGAATGATAAATCACATGCAGGAGCTGATTCAGAAAGAAGTGATGACTTTTACCCATATTTTAGCTCTATGGCAGCATACACACAGGGCTCCAGCTAACTTATTATTTAAAAGTATCCTGCAGAAGCATACACAGCAGTACACCACTAGATCTTCAGTATTTAGCCCACAGGATGTTCAGTTTATGCTGTAAATAATAAGGTATGTGTGTTTCACACAATGGGCCTAAAAACCTTCCCACAAATATCACAGCCAGACTTTCTGTGACCTGCTAATCCTAAAAGATTTTTATCATTATAAATAGTTTATAATCCCCTGATGTTCTACATGCTGTTTTAGAGACAATAAAAAAGACAAAGTCAGCAAAGAGAGCAAGAGAGGAGGATAAAACAAACATCTAGCCCATAGCATCAGCTTTGAGGTGTGTACAGACCAGGCATGCGCACAGACAGACCCCAGGTGGTGCTCAAGCACCTGCCCTTTTGCCCTCTGACTAAGAGCCCTTTTTTGCGAGAATTTTTTTTTCTATTTCTCTTTCTACTTTATTTTTTAAAATGTTGGCCATGGGATCAAATTGCCATTAAAAGCATGTTGTAACACCTGACAACCGCATTTGAATTTAAATTCTGCCAGACCGCAAGAGAAGGGAAGTAGAGCGGGTCGTCCACTAGTTGGAGGATCAGCGGCTCCACTCCCGGCTGTCGGTGTGTGAGTGTGTTTAAAACTGAGTAGCAGGTGGCACCTTGTATGGTAGCCTTGGCCACCAGTGTGTGAATGTGTGTGTGAATGGGTGAATGTGACTCGTAGCGTAAAAGTGCTTTGAATGGTCAGATGACGAGAACAGCGCTATACACGTGTAGGTCCATTTACCATCCTGCCATGCCATTCCGTTTGTTGTGCTAACCTTAATATTTGTTTATTGTGTTTCATATCATAGGCTGAACAAATCGTGTCGTCCACAAAAAAACATTCAGTTATCATACAGCCTGATTTATCGCAATGAGTGTAATTTAATATTTGTATCTAATTAGAAAAGGTCACATTACTGACTTTAGCATTAAACAACAACAAACACCTGTTTCCCATGAGGAATTGATCAGGCTGTCTGTAGAACACAAACTATAAAATGCTTTCATTAACTGGCAATAAATTAAATAACTCTGTGGCCTGGTTATATGATAAGATTTTTGTATAATTTCTTTTTTTCTCCTAAATTCTTCTAAAACGCTGCAGATTGATGAGGACAGGAACGTTCTCTGTTAGAGAGGCTGTTCTGGTATTTTTGCTCCATGGATTTGGCAGAGTGTTAGCTCCAGATTGCAGCACAGCTCGGTGGGCCCGGCTGGGAAGGTGAGGTGAGAGCAGCGTAGGAGGCTGCACACACTTAGCAAGAACACGCGCGTGCACGCACGCACGCACGCACGCACGCACGCACACACACACACACACACACACACACACAGGCATGTAGATCAGACAATGACAACATAATAATGTCTCTGGAGAAAGTGAGCTGTGGTAAAAGGAGATAGTACCACGATACATCAAAGAACAGGCTTACTGTGTATTGTAAAAGGTGTACTTCTGGGTCCACTTTTATAGTATACTATATATTTTGATGTTAAAGGATAAGGCTGATATTAAATCCCATAGATCCCATAAAAAGACCAAAACAAAAATGTCAGTCTCTCAGTGCTTTTGTAGTGTAAGATTTAATTACCAATCAGAAGAATGTTCATTAATCAAGTAACTATATTCATATAAATGTGTTCATTAATCAGGTAAATGCTTTATCTTGCTTAAGTTGATTAAGACTGAAGACCCAGCTCATATAGAAATGTGTTATGTATTCATGCATGATGATAGAAACACTTCACTCAAGCCTAGGTACTGAGAGCACACAAATGTATTACTGAGAACACACACACAGATGTACTGACTAAAAAACACACACACACACACACATTCATGGTTGAAGCTGTACCAGGGACACACACAAAATCCCTGGGTCTCACATACTTTTAAAAACAGGTGTGCCTGAAACCAAAACATTGTGACAAAGAGAAGCAAGGAGTTCCCTTGAATGATTACACACCCGCATGTTTTTGAAAAGCATAGTGACAATGGAAGCAAGGAGTTATACTGAACGATTACAACATTAAGGTCAAGGCCTAACACCTGTTGCTGATGCCTGCTACTCCACCAGCATAAAAGACAGAGCGCAAAGACTGGACGGCAGTCACGTTCTGGAATGTGCCTCGAGAGTTTGTATGTGTTAATGCCTGATAGTACATTAAACTCAGTTGCATCTGATTCTACGTGTCTCCAGTGATTTTTTGACCTCTGAGTATATGAGTTTTTGATATCTAATGGAAGACAAGGAAAGTCCATTCGAGAGGAAAAGAGCGAGGTTGCGAGCCTTCTGGCACGGCTCTGGACCTTGACTTTTTTGCTTCCACACTTTTCGGCAGCACCTACATTCACCGGTGGACTCTTCACGGTTATTTATAATCAATCTTTCCTCTTTCTAGCTGGACCTTGCTGTCGCCTTCTAAACCTTCCTGACTGGCTCTGACGTATATAACAAGGAAAAGTTTGGACCAGCAAAGATTTTCCAAAATTTGTTTAATTTCACACCAATACTGGCTCTGAAAATGCATCGTATCATGATGTGCATCCTATGTAATTGCAATGTTTGGTTTTTTTTAAATAAAAAAAAAATGTTTTCAAGTCTTATAATGGTAGAAAAAGAGCCTAAAAAATCGCCAAAACATCATGTAAAATCTTGGAAGGGACTGAAAAAGCTTTAATAAAGATGGAAGAAGTCCCTATAGGCTGGGATGGAGAGGTGGTGGTTGGCTCAAACAATCACAAGACTTTCACCAAGGAGACTGATGTTTGTTGCCTGAAGTCAATGCTGACTTCTTTTGACAATGTAGCATAGTATGCTAGAATGTGTAGCATACTACACTAGTGATATATGTGACATGACGTATGTGACATGACATATGTCACATCACATAAAACTGGACATTTTTCAGCTTTATTGCCCCAATTAAATCATTTGTTTGGAAAGGTATCAAATTTACAAAGTTACAGATACAGATATTAATCAAAGTTACATTACTTTGATTAAATAAATAAAATAGTTGCATTTACATTTTTAACAGGGTAACTGTAACCTTCCCAACACTGGATGTACCAGAGAGCAATAACATTAGGGACGTGTTTGAAACTGTGACCATTAATTGAGCATAGCGTTAGTTCAGGCAGGACCCATGTCAAACTCAGCTCATATCCCAGCTACATCAGCTGATCTTGAACAGTCCTATCAGCTGACTGATCAGCTGACTGATGGAAGGAGTCAGCTGATAGATCACCATTCCTTTCTATGCAACCAATTAGCAAATCTCATTCAGGGTGCCCTGTTTAAACTGCTCTGGCCTGCCGACTGTTGCTGCTTCCTCTGCAAGCCACGTTGCAACCCGCCTCCACCCCAGCTCCTCCTTTTCATGCTGTGTCTGACTTATCAATGTCATTTCTGTTTGGCATTGATGCTTGCTCTGTTCTGTACCTGGGGGTCTTTGCTGTTGCTCTCCCTGCCTGAGGCTTTCCATGTATGCATGTGGAAGGGCAGAGAGATGTGCCATCTCTGGCCTTAGGCCTTCTGCATAGGCACGTGGAAGGGCAGAGATTTCCCAGAACAGAGCCATACTGCTATAAATAATACTGCAAATGGCAATGAAGTTTTCTTTCAACTACAGTTGTCCTGACTGATGTACAGTAATATTTGTTGCCTTGGGGACGATCACTGGCCTACATGTTGTTTTCAAAGTCATTAGAAATTGACCTGTTTGTTTCTGGTATGATACAGTGTTGTCCTGCACACAGAAAAATATGGGGTCATTTCTATGACCCAGGTAGGTGGTTGAATGATCTGGGTCACAATAATGGGTTGTATGGGATACTGTAACCATACTCATGGGTTGTTTGGTGCTGGGTCAAAGACCCCTTTGACCCACTGGGGAGCTTGATTGCATTTGAACACCTGTAGGGTTACTTTTAACCCTTAAAACACCAAGCCATTTATTGCTATTTTTTGTCCGCCTGGCCTCTCTGTCTATTAATGCATGTATAATCTCAACCCTTTCATGCACAGTCAAGTAATGAACATCTTTTTTTTCAGGACAACCTGGGCAATAATAATATGCATGCTAAAATGATGCCACATGAATGGATCAATAGTTATATGAGTATAAAAACAAAAGAAAAAGCAAAACGGAAATTGAATGTCACAGAATTTAATTAAAAAAAGACACCGTATTTCTTACTTTGTAAAACACAACACACAAGAACCATTTGTACCCTGTATCCTGGGTGTACAAATGGAACATCGCATGTCCATTTCATTCCATTTGTACACTCTTATGGTGGTCATTGAAATTAACATGTTTAAGAACCACTGGTATTGTAAATGTATTGCAGGAGTCCACATACTGTACCAGTTATGACAAAAAAGTGTTCTGGAATTGGCATACTATTGAGATGTTAATATCATATGTATTTTATTTTGTAGAGGGAGCTTTGAAAGTCCTACCGAGTCTACTTCCTCCACAAAACTACAGGGGGGCTGACGGAAAAGTCCACAGACCCTCCATAGAAGAGTCCTGCAAGTCCTTCGTTAATATCCTACCAGTAAGTTTGATTAGTGTAAAAAGAAAAAGAAAAAACAAAAAAACAAAAAAAATCCCTCCCCTTTGTTGCTACCTTGTCGTGGTGGGGAGGCTTGTGTACCTCCGTGACCCTGAGGACTACACTGGCGGGGGTTATACCCCTGGCAGGTACAACCAAGCCGGGCAGTTGTCAGTTTAGAGGCCAGTCCAAAAGCAGCATTGTCATCACCCACTTTCATTGTGTCAAGTTTCTTTGTGATAAGAGTTCAGGAGAAAATGAGCCAATTAGGATGGATTTTTGACACATTTTATGAGTTTTGAGCTCATTTGCATTTTTAAATGTATTCAAAGAAATTGTAATGCAAAACATTTTAGGTTTCATTGTGATAGGATTAAAGGAAAAAAAAAAAACCCATTGGGGTGTATTGTTGTCTGGCGATATCGGCACACATCATGGATTGATGAGAAATAAACTTTTCTGCAACTATGATTTCTATAACGACTGCCATGAGCTTGAAGATGTGCTATTTTTGAAAAATCGTGAAAATGTGTTCTCATCTTTGAATATTCTTTCACAGTAAACATCAGTCTTTCTGGGGAAAAGGTTATTTTCAGATAGGGTTCTGCTGCCTAACGCATTTTTATTTTGGGTGTGTTGACATGAAAAAGATTGAGCATCATGGATAGAAACTTAGAAAACTAAAGACCTTTGTGAATGTGGTCTCTTGTCTTAATGGGTTAACTGAGGCTGGGTTTACACTGACAGCATGAATCTGATCAGTGCCAGATCAGACCTACAAGTTCCATGTGTCACAACATATGGAACTTTATATTAGATTCAGGCTGCCAGTGTAAAACCCGGACTTCAATGACAGGTAATATTTAAAGTAACTGTTGTCTAATTAACAGGTGGGGACCAACATGGTGCAGTACCTGAAGGACTTGAAGGATACGATGCTGTTCCCGCATGTTCTGATTCTTGGTGACAATAAGACGATGAGCCAGGCCTTCACCATCATCTCAGACAGCGCCATCGAAGTGGACACTTTGCTTGGTGCAGTAGACCTTTGCTTTAAGGCTTATTTTGTTTTTGACCTGAATTACTCACCGGTGTGTCGCCTTACCTGGGAGTTTATGCAATCTGCCGTATATCAAATTCGTGAAGGAAAGAAGAAAGAATCCCCACATGTTGCTTTTTTGAGAACATCAATTGCAGCTTAGTGTGAAGTCCTCCCAGTTTCAGCGATGTGCCAAAAAAGGTGATGGCTTATGATGCTGTTTAGTGATGGTGTTTAAAAAAGTGTTAAAAGAAAGAAGATAGAGGAAAGAAAATATTTGGCAAGAAGCAATGATATGCCATGTGTTGACTTAAAAGTATTAATAAATGCATTTTATATCTACATTTGTATTTGTTTTTTTTGGGTGGGGGGATTTTTTTCAATATAGTTTAACCCACCAATAGAGTTAATTTCAGTTACTATCTTGGGTTAAATGAACAACCCAGTGTATGGTTGAGATTTAACCAAGCCATATAGTTAATTACAACCACTACACTGGGTGAAATGAACAACCCTGTGCATGATTTATATTTAACCCAGTGATATAGTTAGTTACATCCACTACAGTGGGTGAAATATCACAACCCAGTACATGAGTTAAAATGATCCAACCCAGCGAATGGGTTAAGACAACCCAGCATGTAGTTGGTCCAATATTGCCCCAGTGGCTGGGTTATAATTGGGTCATTTTTTAACCCAGTTCTTTTTAGAGTGTGTGCTATTTGCAAATATTCTAATTAGGTAATATGCATATAGTTTGCACAAAATTGGCCCCTTCCTTTGCATAGGAGCCTCACTGCAAAAAAAGATCAATTCACAAAAATCAGTGCTAAAAGCTACAGCAAGTACAATGACATCATTACAGCCTTTGAAGAGTTGGTGGTAACTGAGGTGCATTTTTGAGTGGTGTCATGCCCAGACTTTTCAGTGATCAAATTCCTTGCTAGTTTAAAGGAATGCCTCTTCATCTCAGTCTGGACCTGTAGCTCAAGGTCTGAAAATTCAACCCAAACAAAAGAAAAAAACTTGAACACCTGCTAACATCTTGCTTTTTAATGTAATGGGAAGGGGTACAGTCTGCATTCACTCCCGGGTCAAATGAATCTGCCGTAGTCCTGGGTATTTATCGGCTCCAGCTTGGATCGGCATTCATGAAAATACCTTACACGGATAAACATGATTAATGCTGGTGCATTAATGGGTGAGACCAAAAAAATAGCATTTGTCTCCATCCAAGCAGCACTCAAAAATCAATCCAAATAAGTCTTCATGCACTGAGTTTGAAAGAATGACAGAATAAGTAACAGATATATAAAAAGAAGTAATCACAGCAAAGTTTTCACAGGCCTCCATTATGCTTTCTATTGTTTACTAAACTGTCTTCCAGCCTGTCTATGATGTTGAATGTGACACATCAAACCCACAGACCCACACACTGCAGAGCCTACTGGGTTCTTGGTGCACAGGCAACATTTACAAATCGCAGTCAGCTGCAAAATGTTATGGGCATGTATGCACTGAAATAGTGTTATTGTAATATTTTTTTGTGATTCTGATCATGAGGCAGGGCAGACAGTGATTGCAAGTGATGTGCAATTCATAGTGCTATCATTGGCTGCAATCCATTCTTTTAGAATTCACTCAGTATTTATTTCATTGCTGTGTTCAGTGTAGATGTTTATATGGTTTGGCCTAGCTTGACACAAAAACAGGAAGTAGATGTAAATCGTTAGCCCTATAAAGTGAGATATGATTCCAAAAGTGTCTTATCCTCTCATCTTGTGTGAAGGTGGTGGAAAACAGGAGCTGCACTGGTAACGATTAAGAAAAAAATCATATTCTTAAAATCTCAGAACAAAACACACAAAAAGCGATTCTAGCACACAATATTGAAATTGCATTTTTATTTCATCAGAATAATAAAAAAAAACATTGGTTAAATACTCTCTTGAATAATATGACACCTTCTGTTTCAAAACATTAATAAAATAGAATTTTACAAAAGAAGCTTTTAGCTGTCAATCATTACCTGTATATTTTCAGAATGACTCGCTCAATTCGAGAGCAGACACTGGCATTTTTGCATAACAAGTATACTTATTCTTCTTCTGTATGTTTATCACTCATACTGTACGTAAAGGACCAGTTGTGCTCAGGAGATTCAAGTCATTTCATATGTTGCATAAGGTATCAATGGACACTATATGAGCCAGGCATTGCATAGGCGTCTAAGCGATACATGCATAATAGAAGACAGAGATGGGCAGTGCAATAAGCAGCAGTACCATGGAGCCTAGTTATTGATTCAGTATACAATGCAGCATTAACACATGGCAAGACTGAACTTTATATTGAACTTAGTTATATAAGAGTTATACAGTACACTGGCTGAGGGCTTCATAAAGCTACATATTGAATAAATACAACTGGTTATGGCACTGAGCACAACTGATTAAGTGGATATCATACATAAAGCTTTAAGGCTGTGGCAGCTACAGGTCTTCAATAATATGTGATGCTACATGGAGCATATTTACACATTATAGTCATCGGCTAAATAAGTCATGTTTTGTCATCAACACCAGTGAGGTTGTTAAAGTGTGTGAGATATTAACTCCATGTTTAAATATAAATTTGAAAGTTTTGTGTTGTGAAAATGATTTGATTAGAATCCTGCAACCCAAACTATCAGATGTCCCCATCATGTTTTCTTCACCTCTACCGTGTCCATAGTTTGGGGTACAGTGAAAACAGTGCGAGCCAAAACTATGATTAAAAAAACGCCTCTCAGCCAATCACACAGTGTTATCCATGGCAGTGGTATGAATAAAGTGCCATGACTTGGCACAAAGAGCAGCAGATAGCAGTTCATTTGCCAGATGATGTCAGTGTCTACACAAATTGGGGGTTGACTGTATAAAGCTGTGTCCACATTATAGTAGAAAAACTAGGCTCTTGTGCTGCACAGGACACTTTGCTCGGCAAAGGACTCTTGGTAGGAGCGGGGAGTCTGTGACAGTTAACTCACTAGCAAGAAGCGATATGAAGACAATAAGCATTTGTTTTCAGCTACTTGCAAATTTTATAACTGACAATCTGTTCAAAATGCCAGGTTGGGTATGACATCACACCTTAATACAAGTTTAAATGACCACCAAGACGCGTTGGGATCCAAACACTCCACCACTGAAATGGTCTGGAAATGCATTGGACCACATATCTTTTGTAGTGTAAACAGTCGATATGTTCACATGCACAGTTAATTCGAGCAACAGTTATAGCTCGACTAAGCCATTTAGGACTACTGTCCTTGTCCCAGTATACAATCATAGAGGGGAATCATTTTATTGATTGAAGTATGTTCAACCCCACTACAATAAGTGGTGATTTGGAACTTTTTCTCGTTGAACTACTACATCACAGACCAAACAATCAACAAGCAAGTTAGCTGCTGTTGAATAGCGGCAAACTTGTACCACGGTGGACAACATATACGTTTCGTCTGTCCAAAAATGCACGGATCTTGTTGCAGCTTTCGCCATGTTGTCACTGGTTTGTTCTTCTTACGCATTTAATGCTATTTGACTTGCGGGTCAAAGCATGGGGGAGAAACTGTTGAGCATACGCAGATCACCTCGGCTAGTTTGGAGTAATTTGACTCCCAATCGCATTATCTGTGTGTGTTGGTCTGATTTTGAGAGATTCCATTTAAAATGCTTTCAGTCGGACTAACACAATAAATCGATTTTCTCTCATGTCAGGTAAACATACTGACTAATTTTTGTGTCAGCGCACTAACGCCATTTCACAATGAGTTGGACAAAGTGTTGGGTGACTGTCCATCATTTTGCCCTATAGAAAGAGACGTGTTGTATTCTGCTGACATCACTAGTGTGTGAGCAAGTGAGCATGCAGCAAGAGTGTGAAAAAGTAAACGGTGAATGAGGCCCACCTCCAACACAATACCCAGTTCTCTTTATACATCCATGGTGGTGACAGAAACGTGTTCTGACTGTCCACTTGTGATCGGATCTGAAGTCACCTGCTAGCCCACAGCAGAGACAGTGAATGAACACAGTGATGATTCAACAGTGCAGTTTGCAGCTAGGCTTTGTGTGCTGCACCTGAACGAGTTTGAATGAATAACATGTTAGTTCTCATGTGATAAAATGTAATTTCTGAACAGCTCTAGCACAGACTTAAACAGCATTTTTGTTACATTACATCTTAATCTAAAGCATGATATATCACTCATAAAGGAAAAGCTATTTTTCGACAATAATGTGAACACAGCATAATTATTTTTTGTGCGGAAAGAACAGCACCTTATTTCTTTCCTGTGCCATTGGAAAATCCAAAACATTTTACTGATGGCCATTAAAATACACAGTGTGGAGGCTGTCGGAAGGTTTCCATTTTGGGAATTCTACTTTTATTTCTAACCTAGGACAGTCACGATTTAGTGTCCTCACCTGTGCTCTTTCATTTCAAAATAAAAACTGAATTTAACATCACATTAGAAACATGCTGGAGTACTTGTAAAGTTGTGGCAAACAAATACACTTGCTGTATAAGAAGATAACTTGATTTGGTCACTGTTGCCATAGCAACATAAGTCAATAACACACACAAACTCGGCCAAAATAGGGAAAGAAGCTGTGTATGAGGTGTGTGGAGGTGTGTGGGTGTATTTTTAAGAGTGTGTGTGGTGTGAGAAGAGAGAAAATGCAGGATAAAAAAGTGATTGCAGATTATTTTGGGTTTGCACACACAAAAAAGCCAGGTTTACAGCTTGGGCACTGGCACCAAGAGTACACTGTGGTCCAAGAGACTGTCGGGGGCCACAGCAGACGGCTCTCTAACTGTTGTCACTGGTGGTTTAGCCTGAAAAAGACTGATCACTGTATTCAAGCCAAAGTAGCACCTTCAAATTAGGTTTAAACAGCTCTCATGAGATGCCTGTACAGTTAAAAAAAAAAGAACAAAAAAGTAAAACTGCTTTAACCCTACTGACACATGAATAGACCTACAGTATAACGATCATTCCTGCATCAGTAGTAGCAGACTATCTGTTATGTAATCAGTGCTAACAGGATCAAAATAAAGATTAAAAATAAAAAACTTACATTCAAAAACACAAAAGATCTTTGATATGTACTGTTGAATATTCTACAGACAGAAACAACCCAAAAGAGAGCATTTTTGGTTCTTCAAAGTACATTCTGCAAACACTACACAAATATTATGACTGTCCTTCTCAAACATAAACCAGAGCTTTAAATGTGGTTTCCATTAGGAAATGTGTCACACTCTATGAAAGGAGAAGAGAGTGTAGGGAGGAGAGCTACATGAGTAGAGTGCCCTAACTCTAACCCTATCACAGACAGACAGCCCTTCATTGGATAACCGTTAATCAACTGTCATCAATCAATCATTCGTTCTTCATGTGTACCACTTCGACTAAATTGTTACTGAATCAGTCGACCATGTGTGTGTGTGTGTCCACACTGTGAGCAACACAATCAACCACTCTTCAACAAAGTCTGGGGCATTTTCAAGTTGAATTCATTTAGAAATGTCTATCTGCCTCCCTCTGACTGTGCCGTTTGTCTTTGTACATTTATTTGTAATGTATGCTGTTGTCCTAAAGTCTGAATCCACAACTGAGTGTTGAAGTTACACCAGAATGTCTGGGTCCTGGAACACCACCCTGCTTGACAGTATGTTGTACAGGTCACTGCATTTGTATAGACAGGGGTGTACTATTATTGATTTAATATTTCTGTGTTTGGCAGCATTTTAAACAACACCATTGCCCATGAGCCCATGACTGTTGTGTGTTAAGTGCCACAGTCACAGAGGGATATATGACAATGCACAAAGCAGAGTCCTGCATTGAGTCTGGTACACACAGGTGCCCGAAAAGTCAATATGATGATGGTGAAAATGTATGATGTCTCTGTTTAGGTCACTGCAGAGGGATTAGCATTAGCCAAGATGCTCTCAGTATGAACACACAGTGACAGTCCTGGCTGATTTTGCAAAACTAAGGACACACAATGTTTTTTGACATTAAATAATTAAAAGATTAAACATGATTTAAAAAACATATAAAGCTGCACTTTGTAGCTCTTAGCAATCTAGTTATTTAGCATTGCTACATATCATTAGCACAACACTGGCTGAAGCATTGCTTTATCTCAGGGAGTCTATGTTGGTTTTCTAAGCCTGACCACTGGAGGGTGGCACTAAAACTAGCAGCTGTTGCTTATCAGAGAGCTCAACTGTGTCATATCTGTTGTAGTCTTTGGTTTGGATCATCTGGTACATGACACACATTTGTATAGACCAACTGACTTTGGATAAGCATCTCTCATCCCATGTATAGCATGACATCACTTTATATGAGTACCAGTCAAATGAGACATTCTGAAAGAGTCTCTTTTGTGTCTCGTCAAGTTTAATGTGTGGAAAATTATGGGTTTTTTTTTTGTTTCTTGACCAATGAGATTAGCTGGCATATCACAGAAGCATTTAACATTTTAATATGATTTGTTGTTTTTTTTGCCATAACGTTAAAGTTTCAATCGTATGATGGTGTGTTATATTAATAGTTTCTTATTAAACAAGAACTATTTCTTGATATAACACACTGAGCAATTGTTTTTTTTCCATGATTGCAACAAGTGGCTGCTGTAAAGTGACTTCTACCAAGCATCTATAACAGGTTATATTGGTGATTATAAATGAGGAAAGTTATTTAAAGTTCAGATGAACATAATTTCATCTCCGTTAGATAAAAGCTGACTACCATATTTAAGATGTTAGAAAGGCATAATGCTGATAGATTGCAGAAAAGTGACTTTGGTTAAAGGATGTATAAGCTTGTACAGAGTGCTTATAATACTGTGAAATATTTATAATGAGCGCTGGACTTGTAGTCCTACAGGACTTTATTCTTCATGATAGTTGTTTGATAGTTAACAGATGATGATTTTTAACAGCAAAGAATCATGGGCTGTGAGGTTCCGAATGTGTAGAAGCATCAGAGAATTGTGGGATTTGTTGCTTGCAGATGTGTGTGCTACTCTCGGTTGTGGTTCCTTCACAGATTGTGGTCCATAGTAGAGGTGATATTAAAGGAGGAAAATTGTGTCACTGTTTCACTGGTGTTAGCAAAGCTATTAGTTAGATGAGTCATTTTTAAAATGAGTATTAGATTTGTTGCAAAGCCTTTAGATTAAACTGAAGGTTGTGGTCCTGTTTTTGGTTTGTTACAGTCATGATGAACGGAGGTCAGAGGTCAACATTCCTAAATAAGCCAAGGCCCATTATAGCATCACAAGCTGCAGTAGAGAGTGAGATGTAACATTACTCTATCCAAAGGTGTTTTCCTATGTAGGTGGGGGTCCGTCATATCGCAGCATGATGTTGAAGGACCGGGCGAAGTTGTTGGAGAGGGAGCAGCTGTTGCCTTCATCCATGAGGGGCAGCAGGAAGGCCAGGAGCAGCAGAGCCAGGAGGAGGAGCCACAGAGGAAGAGCGTACCGACACACACGCTGACACAAGCCGGGCTTCTGTAAGGACAGCAGCAACACAAAAACACATTAAAGCTCATACATGTACAGTATGTAATGAAGGTTTTACCATTGAAAAGAATATGGTGTTTCATTTGTGCAGCGACATACACAGAGAGACAGTCATGTATTGGCTGTCTCTCTGCTCCGACTTAGTGCTAATGTTACCGGAATTTCTAACTTCAATACAACACCTTGAAAAACAGATATTACATATAATGTTTTAAATTAGGGGAAACTTTGACATTGAGGGCAGAAAATTATTTTATCAATTAAAAAATAAGTATACAAAGACTTCAACATGATTAATGATGAATACCGAGAGAGCAAGAGAGTGCAGCAGGTGCTGGTGTATCGATACCAAGCAACCTTCAGGGCTGAAAAATGAAGCCAACTCTGAGGTGCCAAAAACTCCAGTTCCTTGAATGGCCACTTGAGTGCTCCAGGAATGAGTCCTCAAATTCGGCAATGAGTTAACATTTTTGCACCCCTGGCTCTATAAAAATTAACTGCTTGGCTGTATGTATGTTGTATGTAAAAGAGACTGGGCTTTTAACTGGGACAAGGCTTTTAATTAAAGTTTTACAGTATGTCACTAAATACCCCACTGAAGAATTTTAAAGCCTTTAGGTGTCTTAAAAAAGGCAGCTGCTAATAAGTGGCTTACAGAGACTGAACATCATCTTACCGAACATGGCTTTACAGCATCGTTGTGGTGGCAATGTTAATTCATGCAATCGTACTGTATAGGTTTTCACTTTTTTACTTTTTACTTCTATTGATTGCATTTACACTTCAAATATCATAAAAGCAGTATTAATTTTGAAGATTACCTTTCTGAACAAAACATGTAAGCATCATTAACTTTTGTTTGCCACAAAGCTTATTTTCTTTCGTCCAAATATGGTCACTTAGGCTCAAAAAATCCAAGATTGCGACTGCCAAAATACTGAACTTGAGGCTTCTAAATGGGAGTCCACAACAATGGGTGATGTCCCCGTAGCAATGTCCATCGTTTTATACAGTCTATGATAATATTGTGTGGAGAAAAGAGTATTGAGACTGTTTTACATATTCAGAGTCAATATGTATTGATTAAGTGTACTAATCCAACTTCTTTTGAGTTTTCCTCCAGTATAAAAACAAGCCCTCATTTTTGATATGTAGGGCTGTAGTCAACCAAAGAAAATCTTGGTCGACTAAAGTCGCACATAATCTTCAACTAATCGATTAGTCGTGGGTAAAAAAAACAAAATCTAAAAAATCTTATTTTTATTTTTACTTCTCCGGCGGTGTGTCTGTGTCACTCTGCAGTTACACCTCCAAAACACTAGTTGGCGGTGGAGGACTGTGTAAGTGCTGAAAAATTTAGTTCAAATCAAACTTTATTTATATAGTTGATTTAAAACACACATTAAATATGGATTAATAGAGACAACTTCAACCACAAGTTTGCAAATCTACTTCACTAGAAATCGCAGAACTGACAACCACTTGGCTTTATCTGGACACATTTCCCCCACCAATACAACATGCTAACATTATTAGCACAAGTCTATGGCATTTTACATTGTAAAAATTAACCTAGCGTCTAGCAATCTTTTCCTCTTCTCATATAAAACCAGGGACAACAGCAACATGTAACAAAGTAACAGTACAGTTTGGCTCCATTACAACTCAAAACATTCACCGACAAACAACTGTCTTATACTTTCCAAGCAAATACAACATGCTAACGTTATAAGCGCCAGCCAATAGCATTTTACATGGTATACATTAGCCTAGCGACGAGTGGAAATTTCCTCTGCTCATTTGAAGCCAGGATAAATCCTGAAGTATAAATCCCTGAAGGATAAATCACACGCACGACTTAAAATGCTATTGTAGTGGAGGCTTTACTGTCTTCACAATTTATTGTTTCTTATCTGTGAAATACAAGTAAATATAAGCTTCGTTTCCACTGAGGAAAATGATGTCAGCTTAGAGAAACAGACAGGAGATCTGCTCATCGCGATGCTGAGCGTGAGGGTGGGCAAGTTCAACTTTCTGTCAACAACAGGGGTGTTTTGAAAACACCCCTATTTTCACAGGTAACTTAGCCGCCCCCCGCCGCAGGAAATAATGGATTAATCCTGGAAAGCTGTTGATGTGGCACTTCTCTCCTTATGAAAGTAACACGCGATTATTCGCGTTATAATGAGAATTTGGTCGGATGAGAGCATAGCGACCAAATAATCGACTAGCCGACCAGGAGATTACAGCCCTATTGGTACAGTATGGTCATAGGATAAAGGATTTTCTTGGGAGAGTGGAAATCGGTTTCCTCTCCTTGCTTTATAAATGGCTAAATGAAATGGTTTCATGTCTGTACCTTGAAGAACTTCAGTATATTCTGTCCAAATTCCCACCACAAGTTCCTTAGAATCTAGGAACACTTTCTTTGGAATATTAGTAGGGAGAGATCAGCCTGGGAACTATTAGTATTGGACTGTATAGCTTTGTACTTTGATCAGCCAGGGTTTCAGTTTTCTGGCCTTTGTCTTGGGCTTTCCTCCACCTTACTGACTCCACCGATTGTATTTCTGACTCTCAATCCACCCGTGGAAATTTCAGCAATTGTACAGACTGACATGCACATGTGCAATTTTCTGAGAGCTGGCAGCTTGTTTTATTTTCTGCTTCTTTGCAATGTCTGTTTTGTTTTTGTGTTGTAAAAAGGGTTACACTTCTTAATTAAAAAAAAAAAAAAAATATATATATATATATATATATATATATATAAATATAAAAGAATACGGCGTAAATGACTTAGAAGCTTAACAAATGTAATTTCATGCAGTCCATAGAGCACAGTGAGTGTCTTTAAAATCTCTGTCCTCTTCATGCTGTTACAGACCAACTGGACAGATTGTGATGAATTTGTTATATATAACTTTCTATTTATGTAATCATAAGATTACTCTGAGGCAGGGTCATACAGTCAACTAATAAAAGAGAGATGGATGCTACTTGATGGAACAGATTAAGTCTTCTGTGATGACACAAATTATAAATCATTTCAGTGTATTTGGTGCAAAAAGGAAAATGAAAGGAAACTACATCACAAGCTCAGCACCCTGGGAGCGCCAAGTTGTTTTAGATTGACTTCATCATTCATTAACTCATTTAAACTTTATTTAGTTTAAGGGACCATGTTCCATATTAAATATAAATGTTGTAATTTGATGCATCTTATCAGATTTAGCTTGCAACATGTTTAACTTATCACTTTCATCATAGAAAGACTGCATAAAGTTATTTTGACTCTAAGTGAGGAAAATAAAAGACTAAGAATTTTTTTTTATCAGTCTATATTAATTTTTTTTTAGAATTTGAAATATGTAATAAATAGGGCTTTAAATTACCATCAGCCACTCACCAGATGCTTGTAAAATATGCAAGTGGCTGCTAGATCTATATTTTCTTCTATCACAAGCCAAAAGAACAGTGGTAATATATTAAATGGCTGGTATTTTGGAATCAACCAGCCACAGTGGCAGATGGACCAACAAGTTAATTTCCAACATTTCCCTGTTAAACTGCTGAGATAAAGGCTTACCATAAAACTCAAACACTGGTGGGGCCTTCATTTGCCCAAATGGCAGAAAGAGTAAGCCTTTAAATTCTACATGTCCTTGTTTTTATAAGTGCATAATATCAAGATGCGATGAGAAGCCTTCCTGTTCTCTGATCCGCTCATGCTTTAACAATCAAAATGTTGTTACAGTTAATTGAACACTTGTGTTTGTCACTTAACAATCATACTATATGAGCTCAAGCTGGAATAAAATAATGACAAGCAAATGTAATTATCACACATTTTGAATATGTACTGTATTGTGGTCAACTAACATTCTAAAACATTCCTGTTCTAGTCACCTGCAAAATGAGCATCTGTATATCAAACACTGACAGCAAGTTATGTTGAATTTGTGAAGAAACCCCCCCCCCCCCCCCCCCAGCTGACATTGGGCTAGAGGCAGGGTACACCCTGAACAGGTCGCCAGACTATCACAGGGCTAACACATAGAGACAGACAACCATTCACAGCTACTGACAATTTAGAGTCACCAATTAGCCTATCCCCAACCTGCATGTCTTTGGACTGTGGGAGGAAGCCGGACTACCTGGAGAAAACCCACACTGACACGGGGGGAGAACATGCCCACAGAATGGCTCCCTCTTGGGACTGAACCAAGAACCATCTTGCTGTGAGGTGACAGTGCTAACCACTGCACCATCTTGCAAATTCTTTTGATTTGTTGTGAAATTTTTACATCTGTGTAATTCTGGATAAACAAAAACAATCTTGTGGTGGTTTTGTGATTATTTATTTGCTCTGAAACTCTGAAAATATATCTAAAAAGGTAAGTATAGGAAATGTGAAGAATCCAGAGATGAAAGCAGAAGCAGTTCACCCACACAGTCAGAAACATCCTGTACCACAGTAAAGTGATTCAGCTCAGGCCTCTGCACTCTCTCATTTCTCTCAGACTTGTTATTCTGTGAATCATGTTTGCCGCCTACGTTCATCTTTCACCCGCTGAACACTGCGTCACCAAGCCTTGCTGAAATCACTTTGTGGTAAGCAAAACAGTTGCCTGCAAAGACAGGATTCACAGAGGCCCAGCATCAAACACTTATCCATGGGGAACTCTTAAAGGTGTTTTTGTATACGATTGTTCTGTGAATATCATTTGCTAAAACCCATGTAGTTATAATAGAAAGGACCTACTATGGTGAACTCATACACCAGTGTGGGAAAAATACTATTTTGCATTATGATTGGATCACCTTAGAAGTAAACTCTGCCATATGACTTACTGCCACTATGAACTATGAATAACTGCAGGGACCTATGTTTTGCTAAAATGTACTATATGCTCTGGAATGTACAGTTTCAACATGTATTGAACAGTTGATACAGATTTTACAGCATGGCCTGTATGAATACCTGATCCTGATTGGGTGCAGGTTGTCCATTAATTTCTGGTGATGGACACCTCCTGTCTGTTCACTGTTCTAAATTAAATCTCTTCTAGCATCAGCCTGTATCTAAAATGAGTAACCATAGCAACAGGAACACAGTCAAAGCTTCTGTTTACAATTTATTTCCAACACTGCGTGTAGTCCTTCGCTGCCTCATCTTCTGAACACCACAGGATGGAGACTGTAACACACAAGCTGCAACGAGTACACTGGCCCTCTGAACTTACGGACGCTTCGGATTACATCGTGTTCGCTGTTCATCAGCAACTTCTTGGCTTTTTGCAAAATGTGGTGTCAGTTTGAAAGCTTGTGCTGCCAGAGCCGCAAAACTTAACAGTCATCGTGTTTAAGCAAGCTGTAACCTCCGAGGCTAAAAAATAAAGTCAGTGGGGAAGTGTCAAAAACTGCCGTTTATCAAAAGGCAATGTAATGTATGGAGCAAACAAAGAAGAAAAGAAAACAGCAGCAGCTGTGCCCACGCTCAGATCAGACAAGAGAGAGACTGAAGACAGGCAGGAGGGAGCTTTTGACAGAGACACACACCGGGCCCAGGTGTGGCTCATCAGGCTGATGACCCTCCGCCCTGCTTCCTGCAAGAGAGAGAACAGCAGCAAACATGCAGGGACAACTAGTGGAGCGGAGGGGTCATCACAGCAGTCATGTTTCACTGTCTCATCATTACTGTTGTCTATTAATGTTGTAATCCGTCATCCTGCTGCAGTTCGTGGGGGTGACAGAGAGCCGCACATGTGTTTTAATAAAACGCGTGCAAATTTATAAAACATGCGCGCAAACCAGAAAGCGTGCGTGTTTTTAAAAAAAACACATGCATGTCACCTCCCAGTCTCAGTATAATACCCCTATCTCCACACTACTACTTTAAGCTTATGAATGCACTGAATTCAGAGGAACAACTATCTGAGGAGCACATGAATGCACCATTGGCCTTGGCTGGCAGAGGTCTCGACAAAGTCCAATTCAATTGCTTCTTGCTCACTCACCATAGCAGGCAGCATGGGCAAATGAAAAAGTTGGGGATTCTGGGGCACTTGGACATTTGGCAGGTTGACCTTGTGCATATTGGACACTAAGGAGATGTTCAAAAAAATTGGTTCATTTCGGCCATCACTACTTCATGCTGTGGTCAACGGTAACGGTACACATGATATGTTCCTGAAAATCTTGATAATGATTTGGGGTAATGACATGGCTGTATAGCTAGCCAGTCTTTTTGTTAAACATACTGTCAAATTAGACATTAAAAATTAACATACTGATTCAAACCAGCTGTCCTGGAACCAGAAACTCAGAGTTTCCTATCTCAGAGTAGATCAACTCAGAGTTCAGGATTAGACTCAGAGTTTGTTGAACCTGCTTTGTGAAACCCCTGGCCTCCAAATCCCTCAGATCCCGATCTGATCCAGCATCAGTAAGATGTGCTGGTGCCCCACTTAACAACTCACAAGGCTCAAAGGATCTGCCTGTAATGCTGCATAGCCAGACACCACAGGACACCCCCCAGACGTCCTGTGTTCATTTCACAACAGGTCAAGGCCAAATCCAATCCAACAGGGCCCCACTGTGGATTATGGGTACCTCTCTGCAGTATCAGCAAGCCCTATTAACCCAAGGTTTCCCAGCAGTACTTTGCATTGTGACAAAATGATTAATATTATTCACTTCACCTGTCCATGATTTTAATGTTTTGGCAGATCGTTTGTCAACCATACGTGATGTCTTGACTCTGAATCTTGCGAGCATAACTTTAGCTTTCTGGCTCAGAGTTCATCTAAAGTGTTGCTGACCGGACTAGAAATATCTCCTGTTGCCAAGTTGTATCTAAGGTTTGTCCTATTTATTGGAGTAGGGAAAAAATCTCCATTGCACAAAGACCTTGTGGGAGAATAATGATTGATCCATGTATTTGTCAAACACTCAAGTGTTGCCACAGAACAAGAATTATTTTGATTGCAAAACACATAAAAATATAATATTTATTTTCTTCTTTGGCGAGCTGATATCACAATTATTTTTTTGAGCACAGTATTATCAGAACTGATAGAGCTGATGGCACATTTACAAACATAAGTTATAGGTAACAATCTAGTTGTAAGAAGACAACTCACCGAGCACTATCTCTGTAAAATATCAACAGGACTTCCGGAATAATGGATACCCAAAAATAACTCCTCCCACTTCACCAGTGCATTTATGAGTACCTTGTGAGTACTCTTCTACTTCCAACAACTTGATTTAGTTTCACTATCATGCTGACATTAAGAGTTAAACCCCTACAAAAGAAGTAGTGGGTCAGCAAGCAGAAATCTCAATAATTCAGTTTCACAGTTTTAAAAACGCACACTTCTTTCTGAGCTGAATTTTCACTCACAGTTAAATATAGCTGCATGTGCATCTGTCTTTAGTATTACTGTAAACAGTCTTTAATTAAGCTTAAAGGAGCTTGCAGACAACATATTAATATGTCAAGCAGGCTTCCATGATGACATTCATCATTTGATGGAGCTCCAGATCTTGATGAGCATCATTCTTTAACATCAAACCCTTCAGAGCCATTTTATTGACGACTGTGGCTCACAGCTGGAGGAAAATGGTAGCTACAGTAAAGAAGCATGAACACAAATGAAATCCATCTGAAACTGTGGTCAAACACTTCAGATGGACAGAAACACAGGGAAGTTTGCAGAGTGTGTTGGACTGTGTGTTTAAAGGTTAATGATTGACTGAAGAGGAAGTGAAACTAGCTGAACACACCTCCATTTGACAAACAGCCACAGGACAAAGGTATGTTTGTGTGTTTTGCAGAGTCAGCACACACTACTTGAACTTACTGTGAATGAGTGAATACAAACGGTAGAAAGCTATAGTGTCTAGATATTGATCATTAACCCGGAAGTAATAAGGGTGTCATCTTAACATTTCCTGCAGCATTTCACAGTAAAAGCTTCGCACTACTGTTTACATTGTGCATTCTGTTCATAAACAAATATATCATAAATTTCTCATGTGAACTGCACCTGTTAGTTGTGATAAACAAATCTGAAGTTCATGTGAGCGGTGACACCAATGGTTGCTGATCTACTCAAGTTTTTGTTAGTATAATGTCTCACTAGTGTGCTAGTCAAATTAGTCAAAGCATTAGCAAAGCGTTGAGACAGCGGGGAAAGTCCAGCTCAGTCCAGCCAGTGGTGTCATTTATTAAGTATGTATTATTAACTGGTACCATACTGTTTTCCATCATAAAAGCTTGATGAAAAGGGATTTTACTCAGCTGTCTTTGTTTTATTTATTGTTTTTTAATTACTATAGCAGAGTGTCTCTGGCAGTGTTGGTGAGTGAGTTTGGTCTCGGCTGATATATCTTGATGAATATTGAATGGATTGCCAAGCAATTTAGTTCAGACATTTATGCTCTCCTCAAGATGAATTTTAACAACTTTGCTGAAACCCTGACTTTTTATCCAGCGCCATCAAAAGGTCAACATTTCACTCTTAATCCTTGGACTCAAACACCCACTTAGCCCTTACCCCTCTGTTTTGTGCGTTCACATCTAGGGGCAGGGTGTCCTGATTCTTGTTGGGATTGGGGAGGAAGGCAAAGTGTTAAGGACAGGTGGCCCTCCAGACTGAAATTTTTCAGTCACCCTCCAAACAGGGCGTTATGTGACAACATTGGCAAAATGGCTACACAAGCAACAAGAGAAACCCACAAACGTATTTTCTTTGTTAATTTAGATTTTAACATTACAGTTCAGTTCAGTCTGGTATGCATTTTTGCCACTTCCACCGTGCAAAGTAATGGATAACTGCCGTCAACTTTTAAGGTGTATAGTTTACTTGTAATGTTACTCAATGCATGAGTTGATGACATGAATCCATCAACATCCTTCAATATGACAACTTTGACCATTGTATTAGTGTTTATTGTCTCTCTTTGATGACATAGACATTTAGTAATGAGTGGATCTTCAAGCATTTAAAAATATGTATTAATTTAAACAAGATTATGTGAGTTCATATATTCTAATCCTCACTTGGAGAAAAAAGGACTGAAGAAGGACTAAGAAGGACTTAATGCACAAACCTGCTATTTTTTTAAATATCCCATCAAGAGACACTCTCTCTGCAGTTTTGTTCTGAGATCCATGAGAGCTGAACGGAGCAGTGAGTGACAACAACCCCGCCCACATTAAATAGTGTTGTTAGTGGTGGAAACGCTTAACGGACCTAGGGTCTAGGTATCATGTTTGAAGGGTTACTGTTAGTTTCAAAGGTACAATACTGAAAGTGTGTGGTGAAAATGGGGCTTTACCTCCAGAGCACCACCAGTTGACTGGTAATGGAGCAGTATTCTTTTTATTTAAAGATTTGTTTGATGATCTGATAATAAGAAGTCATTAGTAGCATTTCTGTCTGCCAGTGATACACAGTAATATCTTTCCTTGACACCATCAATACAGTCAATTAAACAACCTCCACATACACACTGCAGATATCAACAATTGGATGGCGTCGAACTAAGAAAAATCTGAGATTGTTGCCACAGTTCCAAACTCATCACAAAATTATATTTCTTTCCATCTTGGTCCCCTCTCATCTGACATTACTAACTCTTGCAGAAATCTCAATATTATCTTGGACACTATCCTCAACTTTGACCAGCAATGCCAATATCAAAAACAGTCAATTCTGCATTAATTTCATCCTGGTTAGATTACAGTAATGCACTCTTCTCATGTCTCACACATCAAAATAATTAAACTCAATAAACTTCAGATGATTTAAACCACAGCAGCCAGACTCACAACTTGGTCAAAAAGCGGGAAAGGAATCACACTGGTTTTAGTCACCTCATTGACTGCCTGTCTAAAGTTGATTTCAAAATTATAAGGATCACTTTTAAGGCTTGTAGTGGGTTAGCTCCAGCTTATATATAGCCAACCTTCTGACCTTCCATGAACCTGAATGCAATCTGCGATCATCTGATAGGTCATTCCTGGTCATTCCATAATTAAACCTTAAAGCTAAAGGTCATCAGTCCTTCTCTGTTCTGGCCCCTCAGTTGTAGAATGACCTGTCAGAAGAGATCAGGAATGCTGACTCATTATTTTAGACTTGCTTTTAATCGACTTTGTAGTTGTTTTATTATCTGTTGTATTTATTGCATTATTTTATTA
The DNA here is from genome assembly GCA_026686955.1 of Epinephelus cyanopodus. Taxonomy (NCBI): domain Eukaryota; kingdom Metazoa; phylum Chordata; class Actinopteri; order Perciformes; family Serranidae; genus Epinephelus; species Epinephelus cyanopodus. Next base: position 5,574,836 of record CM048928.1, read on the forward strand.
ACTGACTGTATTGTCTTTTTAATTGTATGTACAGCACTTTGTAACTTGTTCCGAAAAGCTCTTTTTAAATAAAGGTATTATTATTATCATCATTATTAGTAGCAGTACAATCAGTATTCTGATCTAGGAGTAACCAGAATGAGAAAACTGGCTATGTGTGCTAGAAAAGGACAAGTGAACACTAGTGAATACAGTAAAGGGGCTGATAAACTTGCCCACTTCTAACTACAAACCTAGTAGAGGGTTTGACAACTCAGGGACATGAAGCAAAGCAGACACGATGCATACTGTTGAGCTGACATGCAAACAAAAACGCCTGTCATTCCACAATGAATAAACATGTCTTGATATAAAAGACTCACAGAATTATAAGGGAGTTTTTCCAGGACATCAGTTCATCTGGTAAAGTTATAAGTAGCTGCTAAATGGTGGGTGTGTTTGCTTCATGGCACTAAGAAAAGAAATGCAGTGACTCAACAAACCATCTAGTCAATAAAACAATCAGCCCATCCTCCGCTGAAGACAATGGCCGATAAAACCCAGCAGCAGCAGAGCCATCAGTCTGTGGAGAGCTTGTGAGAACATACAGGAATGTCTGAGCTTGGCATCTGAGGGGTCAATACGGTGGCCACAGGGGGACGGCATGCTTTAATCTGTTCACTGTCCACTGCTTACTGAATGAATGGTGGGTTGGGGGGTTGGTTTGATACGCTTCACTTCCAGTCCTGGGTGGTCAGGTCAGTTGTTTGGCTGTCTACAGCCCAAAGACCTCTGGGAAAATTTCAGGATGTAAAATGAATGCCATGAGAACACTTGGATCAGATTCTTAAAACAATGCCAAAAAATGTGAATTTTCCCTCACTAATTCTCCACTACACAGAAGAGCACACATCATGTTTATAGTTGCTTTGGACTGAATACATGAACCAGGTGTTTGGGGTAAACAGTGAAAAGCAGCGCAGCTTCAAGACAAAGCAAAGAGTGCTTGTTCTGCAGAACCTCAACCTCTAATACACCATACCTGTTAAATCTTAGGGAGTGAAGCAAAACAAAAAACATTAATGAGCACAACAGGTTACGTGGAAAAGTAAAATACTCTAGAGCAGTGAGGCTCAGTCAGAAAGATCCCCTACATTTACAAATTAAAACTGTTACCTAACACTCTTAGCCGAGGAAGCTGTATTGAGGAAAAAAAGCTGCAGCAGTATCAGGGGTGTGACAGTTAACAAAAATCCACATTTCGGTTTGTTTTGGAGAGGTGAGGACCCTTGTGGATAATTCAGCTTCTCGTGAAAACCTCCCGACCGTTTGGATCTGGTTTGTAACATGAAACTGCTTTATTCAGTGTTTTTGGCACTTTCAATCACTTGGTCTGTTTGTTTTGAAGAGGAGAGGACCTCTGTGAATAATTTAGCTCCTGAAAAAACCTGAATAATAAACACAGAAGGAATTCTAGCCGGTGAAGTTTTGGCTGGTTGCAATCTGCAATGCACTGCTAGATGCCACCAAATCCCACTATATATTACACACTTCACCTTTAACACATTACCTCATGCAGGAAATGTTCCTGACCATTCCAGTGATAGACTGCATGTATAAAAGGGGCCTACACATCATTGTAAACTGCATATCTCTGGCTTTTAGACTGTCAGTTAACACATTTGAAGACGTAAGCATGGGCTCTGGGAAGTTATGAAGGGCATTTTCTCTATTTTCTGACATGCTGTCGAAAAAATTATTCACCAATTTAAAAAATAAATAAATCTATAATGAATATAATGGTGAAATGCAGCCCTATCTGATACTCAAGTGGACTCTATCAGCTCTGATCACATGTTGTGTAATGAATTGTAATGGATTTTTGGATGGGTGAAGCACCATGGCACATTGCTGCTGTGCAGTTATGTTGACTAATATTTATAAAATCCTAAATAGTGTGGAGTTACCTTTTGCACCTTTGCTGTGATGGCTGGCTCCTCTTGTTTGCCTTGGAGTTTCTGCAGAGATATTAAATATTTGAATCAATTGACAATGTTGACAATGTTCAAAACCTTAGCAACAGTTACATATACTAACCTTGAGGACTGGATCATCATAAATTCAAACCACACTGGAGCTTTCTTACTGACTACTGACTCATGCTGGACCACACTTAAACTGACAGGTGACATCCTGCTCAGCCCAGTGTGCTCTCAAAAATCACATGAGATTGTGAATACATTTGTTTTCATTTGTTCCACATCTGGAGGATAGGATTAGATATAGTGCAATTAGTATCCAGTATCAAGTAACTCTACTGAGCAGCAGCTACCTTACAGATTCATTACAGGTAATCCTGTCACTGGTGTAGTGATCTAAATGGTGTTACACTACCACCTTGTGGTGAGAAAACAACAGTGCACTTAAAGGGTGGAATCCCATGAAAGCACATTACAGTGAGGTCATGAGTTAATACAGGACCCTGGCATACAGCAGCAATTATACTGCAATGACATCTGTGCTCCAGATTTAAGATTTTGTTTTGAATCAGTGAATGAATGCATAATTACCCACTAGTCTATAGTTAGTAAAGGCAAATGTAATCAAATACACAAATTGTAAAGAACTTGTTTTACACTTATAAAAAAAACCATCATAAAATCACAATGTCAGCATGGTGGCAGCTTGACAAAGTGGGAGATGTGGCACTATTTGTCTGTAAACCCCAGAGAATTTGAGACTAAGTGTAAAGAAAGTACAGTGAACTTAAGCCGTGTTTCCAGCAAGCAGTCCGGTTCAGTTCAATTCAGTTCAGTATGTATTTTTTCAGTTTCCATGATAGAAGCTGTGTATAGAGCCAATGGCACTGTTCCTTACCGTCCCCAGTTTTGGTCATCCCTCTGTTGGGGTACCTAGCACACAGATCTGGTACTAAAAGGTAGTGTTAGAAACACTGCAGTCTGTTAATTGGTCAATAGAAGACAGTCATTTTTGCTCAGGGCTGAGCTGAGGCTGGTTTTGAAGCTTATGTAACCACTGTTCATACCATGGCAAGTCTTACATTAGTAAATCACAACTATAAAATTAAAGGATGTTTTGCTGCCTCTAGCAGCAGCTGTAGACTGGGAAAAAACAACTTAATTCACAGGGCCAACTGCTGACAACTTTTAAGGTGGAACATTTACTAGTAATGTTACTCAAGGCATGGGTTGACGACATGAATTCATCAGCACACTTGAAAATTCCCTTTGATAACTTTGAACATTTCATTAGTTTTTGTTGTCTTTCTTGGATGACTTTTACTTTTAGTAATGAGTGGATCTTCAAGCATTAAAAATATATATTAATTTCAACCAGATAATGTGAACTTTATATAAACTCCTCACATGGAGAAAAAAAAAGGTGTCACAGAGCATCGTTCCTGTGGCCTACAGCAACACTAAAACCCTGCGCTTCCCTGAGAAGGACTAAATGCACAAACCCACTATTTCTAAATATGCCATCAAGAGAGACTCTCACTGCAGCCTGTTCTATTTTGTTCTGAAAATGTCGGCGTGGATGATAAATGAGGTGCACACTTCCTCTGTGTCACCAGTGATGAGGACATACAGTGAGTGCTGGACAAAGCAGTGACTGACAGCAACCCTGCTCACATTTCAGAGTACTGTCTGCAGTAGAAATGCTAAAAAGACCTAGGATCTAGGTACCATGTCTGAAGAGTTACCTTTCAAAGGTACCATACTGAAAGTGGGTTTTAATGAACTGGCCTTCAACTCTGCCAGGGTTCTCATGAGAACAGGTTATTCCCATTTAGGATTGTTGCATACATACACAAAAAGTCATGATTAGGAATTTTCTGTGAATTGAAATACAGGCAGTTTTCTGTCTCAGTGTTCAGCTCTCGTCTCACCTTGGCGCTGGCCCTGACCCTGACGTCTCCCACATCCTTCAGTTTGGACTTGTAGAGCATCCAGCGGTAGCGAAGTTCCTCCAAATCCGCATCTTCTGCTGGTCCAGAACCAGCCTCACTGCCCTGACTCTCCTGGAGCAACAGCTGGAACTGCTCCTGACCCCAGGTTAGTTCTGCCCTCAGAGCCTGCAGCAGGACACAGCACAGAGGATAAGGTATACTGTCTGAATGCAAAGCAGCAGAAAGTGCAACAGAACGTAAACTTTCAGTGTAAAAATCCTTTCAGTTTGATGGTAAATTACTCACAGGTCAGCATCATGAGGCTAAAGTGTACATGAGTTTACTGAAAGTTCACATTTGGAATATTGACAGATCACATCAGGATAACTTTTTTTGTCAAGCATAAAATAACAAAAACATGCTGCTGTATCTTCTAAATTCGTAAGAATTAAGAATTGAAACCTGAAGCGTGTCCTGTCGGGTCTTGAGTTGTTTGGCGCTGAGCGATGCTCCCTTCATGCTGAGGATCCCTGAGAGGAGTTCATTCTCTTTGGACAGCCAGGCCTCAAACTCCCTCCTCCTGGATCTGGACTGTCCCGTGCCCCCCTACAAAACCCCAAAACAGTCATTTTGTACCCTTTTTCAGTTAGAGGTGGGGATGCTTGACTCATCTACGGGCTGTTAACAAATCCATCTGTGAATTTGGCCAAAGCAGTAATCTGTCACCAGTTTTCTGTGCTTCTTTGTTTTTCCATTAGCATTTTATATCAACAACAATTGTTCTGCCAGACAAGTGAAAAAGTTCAAGTGGCAGTTCTCTGGGCAAATACAATAGAAAATTGGAAAAACATTGGCGGGTCTGATGAGGCTCAATTTCTGCTGCAACATTCAGATGGTAGGGTCAGAATTTGGCGTAAACAACATGAAAGGATGGATCCACCCTGCCTTGTATCAACGGTTCAGGCTGCTGGTGGTGGTGTAATGGTGTGGGGGATATTTTCTTGGCACACTTTGGGCCCCTTAGCATCAACTGAGCATTGTTTAAATGCCACAGCCTACCTGAGTATTGTTGCTGACTGTGTCCTTCCCTTTACAACCACAGTGTACCCATCTTCTGATGGCTACTCCCAGCAGGAGAACGCGCCATGTCACAAAGCTCAAATCATCTAGAACTGGTTTCTTTAACAGGACAATGAGGAGGTATGATGACTTATTGCTCAAATGACCACTTATGTAGCTGTTAGGTGACAAGTGTCACCTGGCTGCTGTCAAAAGATCCTCTGTAAACTTGAATTAACTTGTTTAAATATTAATGGAGGACAAATAAATGAAGATGTTGGCCTGCCAGGTACACGGCATGTTTTGTGAAATATTTAATTAAAAAGACATACGAATGCCTGAACAAGTCATATGCCTGCACTATAGCATTCTACGTTATCTAACCCGTTTTTATGCCCAACTTTTCACTTAAATGTATAAATACAGCTGGATTGCTCATAAATCAGTTATTTTGCCAGGTCTTTACTGACTGTATTTAATATCAATTTACTCAAAGCAAATTTTGGACAGAGGGAAGGAGTTTCGCAGACGGGCAGCTGGGGTGTGTGTCCAGTGCCGTGCTGTGCTGCTGCGCGAGCACCATATTACACACTGTCCATAACAATAACTATGTCAGGTAACAAACTGCGTCGGACTCGGATCGGGTTTGGTCAGGAAAATGCTGCCCGAGCTGCGCTCTAATGTGCTCACCTGTGTCTGTGTGTGTGTGTGTTGCCTAGGGCGCCTTTTAGGCTAGAACCACCACTGCAGCAGACAGACAGTATTGCCTCATCCCAGGTCCATATTTTTCTTTTTTCTTGCTGTAACTGCACAGAGTAATAATGCCTTTCTCTTTTTCTGCACAGTGTTAGCCATACAGAAAGGTATCTGTGATTCAGCCTTGACAGGCAGCCAGGACTTTTTTATAACATTAAATTTACTTTTTATCCCCGTTGTCAATTTTATGTGACTGTATGTTGTATTGTTCCCATATCTGACATAGGAAAGAAAATCCTTCCTGTTGAATTATCAGTACAAATAATGAACAACTGTGCTGGAAAATTCTGACTTTAGGAGAGAAGATGACAAGGCTGAGAGCAAGGATGTAACAACTCATTATATACTTTCTGCAGCTTCAATCAGTTCACTGGATCAGTTTGGGATTCATTCAGTAACTCAGTTATGATGAGGTGTATTGCAACAGCCTGTAATACCCGGGGGGATTTAAGTATTCCATACTGCAGTAAAAGGGTAGTGCGAATATTTGAAGTGGGACTGTATGAGGTACTTGTCCACAGTCAATTAGTCATCGTTATCTTCACAGCCAGACTCCATTGAGAAAAACATTGATTTAGCATCGCTACACAGGAGTTTTTTTTGTTGTGCGACTTTGGCATTTTAAAGGGTTTGCCCATATTCAAAAAAGTCACACAATAACTACCTAACTGAGGCAGCAGTAGACCAGCAGTTCTTGTGTTTAGTAAACCAAAATTACTGTTTTTGTCAGTGGAGTCCGGTGGCTGTGACAAGAGCATAGGAACTAAAGCCATTAACAGTTTCCCAGTTGAAATGGACAGTTTGACAGAAAGGTACTCTCAATATAGCATACACTTCCATTGTTACTGATATTTTTACGTGCGGTTTCTTTAAGGTATCTGCTGCTCACATCTCCACTAATACATACACCCCTTTTCTACCAAAACTAGTGTGTGTACATGGGTCTTTTAAACACAGGTAAACCCACTAAAAATAAGCCATAGTCTCCATTACCATTGTCAGTAGACCAGAGCTGTGTACACAGCTCTGCAGCAGACGAGTATGCTTTTCTGTGTGTGTGTGTGTGTGTGTGTGTGTGTGTGTGTGTGTGTGTGTGTGTGTGTGTGAATGTACAGAACTGCGAGCAGACCTCCACGGGCTGATGATGCAAAGGTAGCCTGGGAGGAGGTCACCACAATTATAAATCAATGTTGTGTGTCTCTCGTGCGCACGTGCGCTCTATCTTTCTCTCTCACAGTCTCACTCTGTTTCTTTTCTTTTGACTTTTCTAAGATGACAGTGCTGAATATATACTCCCTATCTGATGCTGTGGCTGCTTGTGGTTGGCTGAGAGGGATGTGAACTCATTAGTTTGCAGCTGTGTTAATCAAATCAGGCTGGGTTTCCATTACATGTGCCAAACATGCCAAACGGTGCCAATCTCCTTTGATCTGACATCAGATGTGACGGGACAGTTGATATAGAGATACATTTATGTGCTGATTGCAGATAGTTGCATTGAATAGTGGTGTTTGTGGGTATTTATTGCATCGTTAATGTGCCTGACATTCTGGAAACCTGCCTGGGTTTTGGTGACATGTGCCCACTGTCCCCCGGTCAGCCAAACTTCCACTTATGCCAGGGCCACACACACACGCAAACAGAGAGAGATACCCACGATGGATACCCAAATGTGACAAAGACAACAGCTGGGAGCAGAAGCGCTTGTCAATCGGCGTGGAGAAATGCGCGTCTGATGTGAATGGGCTTGCGCGAGAATTTCGGTGCGCTGCGCTTCACAGCACTTCATTGACAGTGTGGCCCTGGCATTACACCGGCTGCGGTCCACCTGCGCTGACAGTAGACCTGGTTTCAGCTGGCGAGCTTTTAGTGCACCTTCAGTACGAAACTGTCACTGCACCAAGCTGGATCTGTCAACACCTCCCCCTGCTGCGCTGCCACACCCATCTCAGCGCACCTCAGTCTGCCAAACTACCAAACTGAGCGCGCCTCGGGTTGCGCTGCTCAAAAATAGCTCTGCGCAGGGTTCGCCATCCTGCGCTGCGCTGAGTCTGAGATGGACAATATTTTGTGATGGCATGTCATTGCATCTCGCTGGTAAAGGGGGCAAAATTAGCATTTTCACCCAGGTGTTGCATTTCCATCAATGCCGATCAGAGCGTGGGCTGATAAATACCCACAACTACAGCAGAATCATTTGACCCAGGCAACCTTTCCCACTACATTAAAATGCCAGATGTTAGCGGGGGTTAGCTGTTTTCTTTGTGCAGTGGAACTATAGTGGAACTCCTGCCACTTCTCCAAACCAGGTGTGTGCCAACAGATGTCTATTGTATATGATACACTGACTATGGTTGAGTAGTGCATACAACACCACCTCAAAAAATCCAAACAACCAGTATCCTTTTAAAGAAGAAAACCCATAACTCTTTAGTACTGTGAAATTATTCAGAAATACCTGAACCTCAGCCCCTGTCCATATCTGCTCTCTACAAAGTTAACCAAAGGGCAGAAGCATGAACAAGTCTTACGGTAAAAACTGTACAACCATACCATTGTTTGTTGCGTCGGTGTTGTTGATGGCTGTTTGGAAGCTTCCCTTCTGAACAGCGTGAATGCTCCTCCTCCTGGGCTCAGGCCTTCTCCCGCCTCCACACTGCCTTCAGCAGAACTTGTTCTGCGCCCCTCACCATAGCTGACCTTTGTGGTCATTGCTGCACCCCCTCTGTCTCCGGCCAAAATGCTGCTGCCACCCACTGCGGATGTCTCACTGTCGGTGCTTCCATCAGCAGTGGAGTCTTTGGTACCTTTCTGTCGTGCTCTGCCGAAAAAGCTCCATGCAGAAGAATCTACTGTTTCTCCTTTAAAGGAGTGTCCACTGTCCTCGCCTGTCCTTGATGGGCTGAGATGTTTATTATCCTGTCCAGACAGAATGAGGTGACCTTCACCATGGCCTTGGATCCACCCACCCTGCCCCATCATCAACCCCTCTCCTGCCTCCAGGCTTCCTCCTGTTCCTGGCCCAGAGCTAGTCACAGCTCCATACATCTCAGCTGGCTTGTCTTGATGTTGGCCTCTCTGGCTCCTGGAGACTCGTGCCCTGACCTGACTGTCTCCCTCCCGCACACTGAGCTCTGTTGTTAGGGATGTGCTGTCTGCAGACGGGCCTTCAACTCTCCATAAGTCAGACTCAGTCTGCTCTGTGGAGCTGTTCAGCAGCCTGGGAGAGAAAGAATGGCAGAGGTTAAGTGTTTCCATAACTCACAAGTTCATCACCTCTTTGTCTAAGGCACCACAACCACAAGAAGAGAGTGCTCAGCAACAGAAAAGCAATGCTCCTCTACTTTCTCTTGCCTCCATGCAGTTTTTTTAATATGAAATAAAACTTTAAGCAGCAATAAGCTTAATATTGGAGAAGCTCATATTGCTTTTTGTTTGTTTATATGCACACATTTATATTCTGTCCGATACCCATTTGTGTTAACACTCCAGTCACTGAGCTTGAATGTTAATTCTTGACCTTAGAGCAGTTTTTACAAGAACTTGACAAAAAAAATCTAAAATTGAAATGGGGTGAAAGCTTCGCGAATACAGAGTAAATGGACATTGTGGTAACATTTTCTTTTGTCACATTCAGTGGTATGAAATCACACTTGGTTTCTTGGCAGCTACTTGTAATAGCGACATTTTTCCAATAGATACAGTCTGTTTTTATGTAAACAGTCAAAGATCATCACATCCTTATACAACTAGGGGGAAGACAAAGCATTCAATACCATGCTTAAGAGTTGCTGTGTAGCTTACTGCACGTCAAATAAACTTAAAAATCCAGAGTCAAAGAATATTTTTCCACCTTGACCCTCTTTACTCATTTTCTTGTGTCTAAATGACAAATAGGAACAACACATTTTGAAAATGGTCCCATATAGGCAGTAATGTAAACAGTGGCAGATTTCATTTTGATGAACTATTAATATGGAATACAGAATCTGAATCTCACCGAGTTACTGTTGTTGTTTACAAACTAAAGAAATGAGATATCATTTTTGTTCAGTTTTTACTGAATATTTGAAGGCAAACTGTTGGGTTGACATTTAAAACTATTTGACTTATTTTCTTGCACTACTGTTTTCTGAAATTAATAATAAAATACATGATATTTCTTTACTAACTTGTCATATTGTCAAGGATATTATTTTTGCATAAATACCCTGAAATATCGTGTTATTAATTTAGGGCCATATGGCTCACCCCTAGTGGAACATTTACTTGAAATGTCACTCAGTGCATGAGGTGATGACACGAATCCATCAACACACCTTAAATTTTTAATATGACAACTTTGACCGTTCCATTAGTTTTTATTGTCTCTTGCATGACACACACTTTTAGTACTGAGTGAAAAATATATATTCATTTTGACCAGATTATGTGAACTGCATATATTCTAATCCTTACTTGAAGAAAAAAAAGCATCTTTCCTGTGGGCTACAGCAACACTAAACTCCTGCACTTGCCTGAGAAGGACTAAATGTACAAACCTGCTATTTTTAAATATTCCATGGAGAGAGACTCTCACTGCAGCCTGTTCTATTTTGTTCTGAAAATGTCAGCGTGCAAATCTGTTCTATGGATGATAATCGAGGTGCAGACTTCCTCTGTGTCACCACATTTAAGAGTACTGTCTGTAGTGTAAACGCTCATCAGATCTTGGGTCTAGGTACCATGTCTGAAGGGTTACTTTTGATTCCAAAGGTTCTATACCAAAAGTGTTTGGTGGAAATGGGGTTTATGTCACTGTGGGCTAAACACAACAGTGACTAATGAACAAACTTTAAATATTGATGAGTATTAATATTAAACATATCATTGGGAACAATTCAAAAATGTGTCTATGTCATATATAAACGATAGCTTGGGAATTCTACATCCCTTACCGTGTGTTATTTTGCTTCTTCTAATGTTTTATATTTTCTCTTTTTTTAAACTCCACATTCATCACCCTCTTGTGTCTTGTCCCAGTGCTCTAGCAGTCCAAATAAAAACAACATATATCAACTCAGGATGAATATAAAAGGTCATGTAGAAAATGTTGAATACTACAATAACTCCAGAGTTGTCTTAATTAAATGTTGTGTAATCTTAGCTAGCTTGTTAATGCTGAGCTGAGGCTGAGTGCACTGGAGAGCAGCATGCAGTCACTGGAGCTGAGACAACACTGACTGCTGAATGATCGGTAAGCCCCTCCAGATTTGTCAGGCTGCCTGCTTGTAAAATAGCAATGTCTTGATGTAACATATACAAAAGATGTAACATGTGGGTGAGTAGGATTTATACACATTTAAAGGACAGAGCCGGGCTGACTAATGGTAAGTAATGGAATTAGTCATAGATTGCATCCATCACTGGCAGACACTGATGAAGGACTGAAACAGTGATGGCTGCTGCTGAGCTGCTTCCACTGTGCAGTGGGTGGAGACAATAAGTCAGAGTGACTAGTGAGTAGTTTTGTGATATTCTTGTTTACCATCAGCACATACTGAGGATTCCAAACTAAAAAAACACAACACTCATTATCCATCTGTTGAGGTACCTGTGCAGGTTGAGACTCATATTGTATAGAGCCAACCATGACTCTCGTAGGCGCTTAATGTCTCGTAGAATGTGGACCTGTCCCTCCTCTGAAGTCCTCTCCAAAACGCCCTGACCCTGGACCTCCATCTGCTGCAGCTGGAGCTCTTTTTCTGGAAACTCTCCCAGTGCTCTCTGTGGACAAGGACAACACAACGCTTTAATAAACATGGTGTTCTGAAAGAGGAGATCGAGAGCTATAGAGGCTTCACAGTCACACTGGTTTTATTATGCAGCAGTGAACTTTATTTTATCACTGCCATACCATCACAACTGTGCAAGGTGCAGTCACTTCATGAGATAAAAATCAAGGCTGAGCGTGAAAATGGATGTGGTCTGAGCGAGGGGGCTGAAGTTGTTCAAGGGGATAAATCATATACTTTTGTTGACATGCTGTCAGTAAACTACACATTCATATTTAATACAGGCACAGCTGTGTGATCTGGACCAGGGAAACAGTCACAGGTCACAAGATGTTGAATGCAGCTTTGCAACACTCACTCTCTCACTGCTGGATAAGGCAAGTTCTGAATTTTTCTTTCGAATTCCAACACATCATTTCCTGTCTGTGGTAAGGCACACATATTCCTCTGTACAGGCTGTTTAATGTGGGCAAACACACTGAACCAACAGTGTTATTTGCTTGGAATGGATTCCTCCTCTCTGTACACCCCTGGTGTCTGTTTTAGGCTGATAAGATGGCTGTTAGTTTATTCCTAAAAAGGAACTTTAAGGACACTTTTCTGCACACTGCTGCATGTATTTCACATCTATTGTGTAGTTTCAAAGAGCAGAGCTGCTGAACAGTACTACAGTCACATTTAACAATTCTGTAAGTTAATGAAATGCAGAGGTGAAGAATCTCAACCCATGCTGGTGTTGAAATAGGCAGGTAGGTCAGTGTAATAATGAACACTAATTATGAAGAGTCTCTTGGTATTCCCAATAAAGTCCATCTCTTGAGGTCACTGTCAGCTGCCATCAGTTCTTTTACAGAGCTGGCTGACGGAACAATACATGTCAGTGATATGAAATCAAAAGTAGGGAGAAAGTGATGATTTCATCCATGATTAACCCTGACTCGTGCAGGTCTGGATTCCTGCTCTACAAGTGTGTGTATAAATTTCTCAAGGCTCTTCATGATGTGATAATGCACCTCTCTGTCATGATGGAATTACATTTAAAGAACGTTTGGATGTCAGGGTCTGAAATTAACACCCACTGAGCTCCGAATGCAGGTAGGTTTTCTATTTGGTTAGGAAATCTCAGGAGGCTATCTGCTATGCCTGGGTGATGTGGAGAAAAGCAAATACCACAGTACTTTCTTTACCAAATACCTCAATATATATTGAGGTAATACTGCAATGATATTGTAAACTTGTCTATTGGTGCTTTAACAAAATGTTTCTAAAATGAGCAATTTGATAAATGATCATAAGTAATGTGGATCAGTGTTAATTTCGTTGACGAAAACTATGACGAAAATTGAGATGATGACGAGCTAAAAGTACATCTTGATAATACAAACAAAGACAAAATCTAGGTTTCATTTTCATTGATGAGACGGGACGAAAACGTTCGTATTGGACACTGAAAGCCAAGCAAGGCTGTGCTTGCAGTTATCTTCAAATGCCACATGAGTAACAGGCTGTTAAACTCCAGTAAACAGTCTGTGCCAGGATGTTTCGCTAGCCAGCGACAACACTCACACCAGAGCAGCAGTAGTTGTCGTTGCAAGTTGTGAAGAGTAATTCAGCAGTAAATGATCAGCCGTGTCTGGCTGACTGTGGATGATGGAGCTGCTGAATATATTTGTGGAGTTTGTTAGTTGCAGCAGTGGCTGTTAGCAGTTAGCTCTGCTTGTTAGCCGCTGAACGGCAGCAGAGTGAGCAACTGCCAGCTGCCGGACTTCACATCTGTTGATCCCCACAGAACTCCACTGAAATCTGGACTGTCTCGGGAAGGTTTATGGTTTAATGCTGTTTGACAGGCAGGTAGGAGGCTCAGTTATCTGTGAGTGGAGCTGTGCTGTAAGTAAACAGTATGAACTCTGTGCAGTGTTGTCTGACAGAGATGAAAGTTTCGTTTTAATCAGACTGTGAGATGACATGAGCTAAACCTCCAGACTAAAATCTTGCTTCATTCTCCGAGTGGATTATGAAGTCACACTCTCTCTGCCTGTGTTGTAATCTGAGTCGTTTGTTGTGGTAGACGAGACAGCTGTGCACGCATGTAAGTGCATGTGCATCCTGTGCATTCCACTGGCTAGCTAACTGCCAAGGTTTTGTACTGCTCTTATACAGCAATAACCACTGAAAATGCCATCCCGACCTATGACGTCATGGCACCCACCCTCAGGTTCCCCCCAGGTTAACACTCATCTCTGTCAGCATTATTGTTGTTCTATTCACTTTGTTAGCGCCGATAACTGCAACCTCCATGTTGACAGCCATGTGGCAGACAACCTCTTAATAAGAGATATGCTCTCATTATTGTGTATTGTGGCAACTGTCCTATTTCCACTGATGTATAAAAGGTAACAGTTTCTCTGTCAAATTATAATGTTAAACTAAACCCTGGGATCAGGACTGACTAAGGTCCCCGACAATGTGTTGTGATCACACGCACTCGCACTCACACACACTCACACTCACACACACCTCAGCTTCTTGCTGGCGGCCCTCTATGCTCCACTCTCCTGAGGGGCCATGGAAGGACTCCAGCTTCTGCTTCATGATCATTAGCCACTTCTCAATGTTGAGCAGACTGTCGTGGAAGCTCTCGTGGTCTGCGATGCTGTCCTCACTCTCTTGCACCTTCACCTGCAAACAAAAGACAATGATCAGCTCGACAGTCAGTGGCACAAAAAAACATCTGATAGTCCATGCACTGCACTGCCAAGATCTGCAATAGCTGTTATTATGCAAAAAGTGACTTCACATTCCAATACTGTAACAGATGCTGCACTGCCAGTTTTGTGGAGTACTGTAGACAAAACAATAAACATTTTCAGTCTGATTATGGTCCAGTGATGGGCAGTTGGTGCCATGTCTTTTCGCATGGAGCCAGAAAATCATGCTGGCAGTATGGTGCACATTAAATCAGGCTTGGTGAGTTTTCACAGGCAAAGTGGAGAGTTTGTGACCAGAAAGTGCCACATTTGGCTTTGTTTACCACAGTGTCCACAGATAGGCCAGACGGGCTTGATGAAATTTCCACACAGGCTTCTATAATCACCCTCCAGCACACTGCCTTCTGCAGCAGGTCAACAGAATTATGTGACTGGTTCCAGGCCACATGTTTTCAATTTAGTGCTAAAAATGGTGCTTTTTATAGTGTTCTAGTTACCAGTGTGATTCAAGCATCTCTATCTAGCATGGCTGCTATTAAATGAATGTGGGGTTGCAGTGAGTCTATTAGTGTTTTCAATATCTCTGGCCTGATGGAGACCCTATGAGGTTGAAAGCAGTCAGCAATTTAAACTAAACCGTTTCACCCTGTTGGGGCTGAAGAACTTTTCTTTTTATTTTTTAAGCGTTTTTGCCTCTCATGGATAGGACAGGTAAGTCGGGGGGGGGGGCATGCAGCAAAGGGCCACAGGCTGGATTTGAACCCAGGCAACAGCCTTGTACATGGGGCACCTGCTCTATCCACTAAGCCGCGGACGCCCCAGAACTTTTCTTTTTAAAACCTGTGTTTCATCACAGTCTGAAAACACACCTAAGCCAAATGCTGTGCACGTTTTGAGCCATTTGAGCCAATTTTGAAAATTCAGCTCATTAAAAGGTAAATAAGTGGACATATCATTCACTACATTTATGCAACTACATTCACAATGACATCAAAGCCCCAATAACTCACATCACATCACAGCATTAGGTTGGTGCTTCCAGCTAAAGATGTCATTTGTGTTTTATCTTTTTTTTTTTTTAAATCAATGAATTTGTGCAGATTTTTTGTTATCACAACTATTCACTTGAATTACAGCCTGGGCAAACAGTTAACAAATAAGCCAGATGACTGCAAAGAAAATAAAAAATATATTAAACAAAAAATGCAGTAATTGTATTTTATTGTGCACTTCAAAGTCCTTTTTCAGTGGCATGTGTAAATGTCTGATGATAGTTAAAGTTTATACTGCAAGCTGTCCATATTTATTGTAGAGCCATGAGAAATATGGCTCCTGCTCTCAAGTCTTTGAAGGGGAACATTTTAGAGTCTGCTTCCATGTGTTTAGGGAGCACTACTGTGTATGTGAAAACCAGAATTGCCGCCTTGCTGTTGTAAAACTCCATCAACCAATCAAGTTGCAATAAGTGTCACCAATTCAGTATCTGACCAAATGTCTCCCCTTCTGTTACTGAGACATGATGTTGAATAGTGGCCAGGAAAGCGTTTTTGCAGAACATTATGATGTCACAGTGAAACTTACATTTGACCTTTTGGATAGAAAATGTTATTTTGTCATCATTGTGACCTATTACAAATTTGTGTGAAGTTTAGTCATAACTAGCAGAATTCTTGAGCTAGGGCCAAAAACAATGTTCTGTAAGGTCACAGTGACAATCGACCATCAAAACCTTATCACTTCATCCTTCAGTCCAGGTGGATGTTTGTACCAGATGTAATTATAGAAGACAAGTGTTGCACACTCTAGCTCCATATGCATTTCTTTTATTCTGATGTTTCCACCTTTGGGCCTTCTTCAAGATCAACAATCATACTAATCTGTTATACAGGCCAAACCTTTGTATATAGACCTATTCAGAAAACCCACTGCTAGAAATACTTTACCAAGGGCAGTTATTGATCATCCTTTACCATTAAAAATAGTCTTCTTTTTAGTCAGTTTTGCAGATTAAAACATATTTGCAAAAAAATATCCTGACTTTGAAAGGAATATTTCAATTTTCAACAAAGGCGATACAAGAAATCTGTTCTAAATGATGCTGCTACTAAAATAAAGGATAGATCCGGGTTGGATTTCTTAACATATAAACCTACAGTGAAATCAAATAACTGTGTATTGTTTACAGTATTCTTAAGTGCAGAACAAATAAAGGGAATAATACCAAAACACTGGCATATACTCATGTCTTCTCATCTCATATTGCCCTAAATCTGTTATTTAGGCGATTTCTTGCAGTGAGGTGAGTCATATGTTGTAAAGACCAGTAGAGCACTGCAAACTCACATTGCTGAACACAGAAGTACTGTTAGATGTAAAAACATGAATTATCCAGCAGCAGTTGAATTTTGTTTCCTCTCTAAGATACCCCGCAAGTGGAGGTAGTTTGTATGTATGACTTTCCAGGAGAGAACCCTATTGCAGCCACCCTCTGTGAACCCTGTCACCCCATGGACTGAACATAGACTATGATTTCAACTGTTTTCTATAATGTACATCTATCTATTGGATATATAGTTTAAGTTGTTCATGATGTTCATTTAGAGCTGATGTCTTACCTTTTGCTATTTATTTCTTAGCAATCTGCTTAATACTTCTGTATGTTAACATTTTTACATATGCTGATTAGGGCTGCACGGTACATGCGGTAGACGGTAGAAATGATATAAATTTGGCCCACGGTAGAGATTTGTGCTCTACCATCCTATCGTCGATGACGTCATCGCACCTGCCTCAGTGTGAAAATGACAGAGACAGCGGAGCAAGAGGAGCTCGGTTAAAAAAAAACAGTGCTACATCCGTGATTTGGACTTGGTTCGGCTTTAAATGGTCGGATAGTGAGAAGTGCCGGGTGGCGGACCGGCCTCACGCACCTTCCTCGCTACGTGATGGAGGTGGCCTGGCCGACCGCACCAAAACCAGGCCCGCGGGAGAAGGGGCCCGGGAGCCGCCAGCCCTCCCTCTTCCCTCTAGCGTTTATACATACTGTATAACGTTTTATACACAATAATAGATGGATTAGCAACTGTTTTACTTCTGACAGTAAATAGTTTCCATCCTAGACTTGTATGGCTTTTTAAATTGTTTTATTTAAGGTGTAAAAAACAAGAGAGAAGACGATACCGCGATATCATACCATCACCGCATTCCCCCAAAATAATACTGTGATGATTTTAGGCCATACCGCCCAGCCCTACTTCCATTATCAGTTTTACACCACGACATTTATACCACAATATATACAGTTACCGTGAAGGGATTCAGTTTATACCGTGATATGAATTTTGGGTCATACAGCCCAGCCCTAATGCTGATCTAAAAAATCTATGTTGACATGAAATGTGGTAGAATATGTAGTGGCTGTTGTCATTTGTTCTGATGACATGTGATTGGCTACAGCTCCTGACACAGTTTGGTTTAACATTTTTGATTGTTTGAGGGCCTGTACATTGTTTTTTCCTTAACCCAATGGTGTAGCATGATCATCTAATCATTATCAGCTGTGTGACAAAGGTGATTGTTGATCTTGAAGAAGCCTAGAGGCTTAAATGTCATCATCAAAATAAAAGAAAGGCATCGGGAGCCAGAGTGTGCGACATTCATTTTCTATAAACAAGTCTACGACCAGTGATCAGCACCTCGTTATAAATCTTGGTGTGCATTATTTTTAGATTTTAAAAATTGTGCCAGATGCAATGAAATTCCCTCCAGGTGCTCCTAAGATATTACGAGCAAGGGACGGGCGGACAAACTGAAAACATAATCCGTCTGGCCACAGCTGTTGCCGACTCGGAGGCATTAAAAGTAGAATAAACCCTCAAGTGTCTCCAGAGGGAGCTGTGTGAAGTCTGATAAATGTCCTCAAGTGATTTTACATGAGTCAGTGTCAGCTGAAGACTATAAGTTTAAGAGTACAGTACAGTACAACTTACAGACCTCTGTGGCCTGCTGCAGGCTAGAGGCACCAGAATACATTAGCTGCTACTAGCATAACACACCTAAATCTTAGACGGTCAGAGGTTGAGCTGCATTGTGGGTTACAAAGGCACCAGGTTTTGACAACAAAGACGAATGTGTAGAACAAAATAAGACAAATTTTCTGCATCTCGTTTGATCCTTTCATTAAAATATTGTCTATTGTGACCACGTTGTGTCCAAAAAAATTAAAATCGGTGGTTTTAAAGCAGTATTAATTCTTTTGTTTTTGGCTTAATACAGTGACCTGCTGCTGCTGGTAACAACATTTATCAGAGTGCTGAGACTGAGGCAAAACTGTAAAGCTGCAGGCTGTAGCTAAAGCTAAGCTAAAGACAGTACACAGCTTAGGAGAGTTGAAAGGAACTGAGTTGTTTTTGTGTTGTCACATCACAGTGAGTGACCACTTAGCCCTATTACACATAGTCATTTCATCCATTGTTACAGGAATACTTCACCCCCCTAATTACCATTAATTTATCAATTACTCGCCCTGTTTTACAATATATTTGTG
This sequence comes from Epinephelus cyanopodus, assembly GCA_026686955.1. Lineage (NCBI taxonomy): Eukaryota > Metazoa > Chordata > Actinopteri > Perciformes > Serranidae > Epinephelus > Epinephelus cyanopodus. The sequence continues at coordinate 5,593,568 of CM048928.1, forward strand.
ACGAAACCTTTGTTTTTCTCTCATGCCTCCACAGTGAGTGGAAAATGCAGAAACTGAGAAAATTCTCATAGTCATAACTGCATTTGACAAAAGCAAGACTACATCAAAACATCTGTTTACAATCTCTCACACAACTCATGCAGTATAATACAAGCCTCATTTATCCAGTCATATGCTCACTACTTCAAAAACAGACATCTGTTTTCAAAGGGGAACTAAACCAAAAGTGACCCAGGACCTGCTAGTCTACTGCTGCCTCAATCAGGTAGTTTGTTTGTATCCTTGTGTGACTTCTGTGTTTTAAAGGGCAGTTTGGTTTTACCAAAGCCACACAGTAACACGCATGAGCTAAGTGATTGAGGGAGCAGTAGACCAGCAGATCATGTGTTAAGTGAGGTAAAATTACTGTTTTTGTCAATGCATTCTGGCTTTGAAAAAAGTGTAGATTCAAAGTTTCACTTCACTTTTCATTTTTCAGTTCAGTTCAGTTAAAGGGGCTGTCTGTTTGAAAGGTACTGGGCATATGACTGGATAAATAAGACTTGGATTGTACTGCATGAGTTGTGTGAGAATTTGTAAATGGATGTTTTACCATAGGTTTGCTGTTGTTAAATGTGGTCACCTATGACTTCAATTCATCACAATTTCTGTTTTTATTCTCTGTGTTCACTGTGGAGATGCAAGAGAAACAAAGTTTCCTTCACAAATTCAATGTAACATATGGTGATACACAAATGATCATTCAGGAGGTGAAGTATTCCTTTAATATAAAAAGATAAACTGGTGCAGCTTTAACAGCAGATAAAAATGATTCAGAACTTTATCCATTTTAAAGCACTCTCCTGTCTTACCCTAGCTGCCTTGTACAGATGTTTCCAATCAGCATAGAGCCTCTCAAACTGAGTCCTGTTGCTCTGACTGGATGAGACCAGAGTCTCCAGCGCTGTGATATGGGCTTCACAGTCTTCCAGGTCTTTCTGGATCACCTGAAGACAGACAGGACACAGCGTGACAGTGTGACATGACAAAAAAACGCAACAATACATTGTGGATCTGCTGTGAACACTCACTTCAGGTGATAAATGAAAGCATTATTTAAAAAACATATAATCAATACATACTATGTAATTCAATATCCAGTATGATATAGCAGCACAATTTTTAGAATGAATAAATCACTTTGATAACACTAAAAGCAAACGGTGTTCCCAGTGATTACCGAACTTAAGGTTCAAGGCTCTGAGGTCTGATTCTCATTGTCAGCTAAAATGAACTGAAACCAATGACTGCCTGAAGGTAGCAGAACACATAGCAACACTACAGCATGCTTTCACACGTGACTGTTAGTTACAGTGTTCGTTATTGAAGTGAATAAAAAAACAAAGCATTATTTATGTTGTTCTTGATGGATCCAACTCATTCCATTAAACACCAGTGTCTTTTTACTGAATAAGTAAAAAAAGTAAAGTAAGTAAGTAAAATAAACCAGACAAGTAAGTAAAATAAACCAGACAATGCAAAAACAGAGTCACTCTTTGATCTTTGCACTGTGGTTATCTACTCTAACAGAGGAGTTGCATTTGATCACTTGATCCAAATTCATCTGCTTAATCTGGAGGCTATGATATGAGTGTTCCAGCAGACATGTTGGCAGACTGTGGCTTGGCTCCGGTCTAGTCTAGGATTAAACTCACCCTGAACTGGTCTGACTGGCTTTTCTTAGCCAGGATGTCAGGCTGCAGGCCGTCCGCTGCCACCAGTTGGTCCCGGAGACCGGCCAGCTTGGAGCGAATCAACTCATAAGCGTCACCGAAGTCCTTGGTTCTCGAGATTAAGCCCTGAGAGTGGGAAGAATGAATCATTACCTGTGTCGTTACACAGCCGGTCATGTTTGGACTGTAGAGTGAAGCCAGAGTGTGTACTCTTTGTTAATAGTAGTATAATGAAATGAGGCCTGCACAAGATCTAAGGCCTTCTAACTATACTGATTTGTAACATCTTTCAAACTGTATTTTCAATGCATATTTTAAATCGAATGTGATATCTTTGATTTACAGGTCTAATACTGTGCAGGATATAATTACTGAGTTCGTCTCACTCCAGTTGAGATGACACAGACAAATGGAATGTGTGAAAAACTAAAGGAAGTGTGGTGTTATTTTTAAATTTTACCTGCAACTGATCTCATGGCCTAAACTCTGTTGCCATGCATTTACGTTCACATGTATCATTCACCTCAGGAGAAATACTGAATTCACACTGTGTGGTGAGAGGTGGCTGTTTAAAAACTGATTCTGAAACAACGGATAATCACACTCAGTTAAATTTCATATTTCTGATTCGGGAATCAGATTTAATGATATTTAACACTATATATCAAGATGGTCACTCTGTCTGATCAGACAATCATAGATTTGTAAATTCTTGCTGTGACTTTGAGATATATGACAAATAACACGCTGCCAAGTTGTTATAGTAGGCAACAGAAGGCAAAAAACCCAACATTATCATCTTTTTGTAAGGACATCCCATGGGTGTCCTACACCAGAGCTGACAATCCTGAGAGTAATATGGTTAACTTTGGTCGTCAGTTCAAAACAATGGTCGAAGAGCTAACTGCGAGACACATGCACCTTAGTCCTATTTAAGGGGGGACTGATTTCATGCATTAAAGTGTTGTTTCCTGACATGAAACTAGAATTACCACCTCACAGTTTTATGCCTCTGTGCACCCATCACGTTGCATCTGTAGTGTACATCCATGTTTGTGAAAACATAGATGCCTCACATTTTCACTGTGGCAGCACAGAAGATCTATACAATCAGCAGTTTCTCCGTGGACACCCAATATTAGTGTCAAGTATATCTGACCAAATGTCTCTCCTTCTTGAGTTGAGTAATAGTCAGAAAAGTGTTTCTGCAAAACACTATGATGTCACAGTGCAGCTGACCCTTGACCTTTTGGATATAAACTGCTATTACTTCATCATTTTATCTTATTAGACATTTGTGTTAAATGTTGTCATAGCTTAGGAATTCTTGAGTTATGACCAAAAACATTAATTGTGTGACCTTGACCTTTAACCACCAAAATCCAATCAGTGCATTCTTGAGTCCAAGTGACGTTTGTGCCAAATTTGAAAAACTTCCCTCAAGGTGTTCTTGTGATATCGTGTTCACAAGAATGAGGCAGACAAGGTCACAGTGACCTTTACCTTTGACCACTTAAATCTAATCAGTTCATCATGAGTCCAAGTGGATGTTTGTGCCAAACTTGACGGAATTCCCTGAAGGCATTCTTGAGATGTCGCATTTACGACAATGTGATGAATGAATGGCATAGCTGTAAACACTGTGCCTCCGGTTGTGGCTATCGCTGGCACAGAGGCAGAACAAGTTGTATAAAGCCTTTAGTATCTCCACAGGGAGCTGTGTGAAGTCTGATTAATGTCATCAAGTGATGTCACTTGAGTCTGTTGGGAGTGAAGACTACAAGTAAAAAAAGTGAAAAGTAAAGAAATCTTTCAGTGTGCAGTTGGAAAGTAGTGATCTAATGGGAGCCTATAAATTCCAGGATACATTAGCTGCTGCTAGCATAATAAACCTGAATCTCAACAGAACTCCCAGATGTCGAGTTGCATTGTGGGTAATGTAGGAAATAGGAGGATGATATAGGAGTGCCATGCTAATACTTTTTTTTAACACTGCAGACCAAAAACAGCCTGCATCAAAAAAGAAATGTCTGGCTGAATGTCAGAAATCTGGGTTACAGTTCTCATAACGTGATGATGACTATAAACCAACCAACTGAGATACAGCTTAAAATGTCACATACATTTTCAAAACAGGAGGATGATGCAGATTGATGGTAGGAATTGACAACCTGTCTTTACTTGCTTACTCTTTTCAATTGCCATGATGGCACCAATATTCAAGAGACATTTATCGCACAATCTGATATGCCTCAAAAGTGACATTGTGCAGTCTGACACAATTTGCAACAAGGATTTAATTAGAGCAGTTAACACAGTTTGACGAGCAATCAACCTGCAGGATCACTGTCACTCAGTGTAGTGGGACCTTCAGTAGCTTCCCGGCTAAAAACCAAACAATGCCAGGCCTTGGTAATCAGCGCCATTCAGCTCTGGAGCGAGGCTTGCCTTCAGTTGTTTTTATTCTGTATCTCCATATTCTTTAATCATTTATATTTTTACATTCATTTCTAACAGTTTCAGCTCAGTTGATTTGTATACTATCATCCTTTGAACTATTCCTTTGATTCTATGTCTTTTTGGGAAGTGCAGTTTACCTCCTGTTTGGATAGTGCTACATATGTACATACATGTAGTTATTATAATAATTAATGTTATGTAAAAGTAAGAGTAAATGGGCCAAAATATGGCATGCTTAAGACTTCAGAAGAATCATGCTGTTGGCAGTACAGTGCATATCTACATGGTGTTTTTCATTCTTACAATTATAAAAGTAGATTTTTACCAATTGGTGATGTCACCCATTGGTTGTCCCATTCTGATACCTTGAGTTTGGTATTTTGGCTGTCTCTACCTCAGATTTTTGGAGCCAGAAGTGACCATAATTGGATGAGAGTGTGGAGATAACCCTAACACGTGCTGCTAGCTTGGTTAGGATAGTTCATTTACAGTTATGGTCAACTGTGGTAATGCTAATACTAATGCTATTTTTTGCTATCTAAAAACAGGCTTAAAGGTGCAGTTTGTAGAATTTAGGGGGATATATTGGCAGAAATTGAATATAATATAATAAATATGCTTTCTTTAGTGCAACCCAGAATAGACAAACCAAACACTGCCTCTGGTAAGGGCCATTTATGTTTTCGTGTTGTCCACCATAGTTACTGCACCCCTCAGTGTAGGAAAAACACAAATTTAGTAACAAGAAACTGCTTTATTCTGTGTATTTATCAGTTTACATCACCTGGCCTGTTTGGTTTAGAGAGGAAGAGACCTCTGCAGATAATGCACCTCATAAAAGTCTGGATCTTAACTTATCAGAGAAAAAAGGTGAGCACACATTATGCGCTAGGCTAGCAGCCCATCTCTGACATGCCAAACAGCACAGGAAAAACACTCTGTGAGGTGAAACTGCTTTATTCATTGTTTCTATCCCTTTAAATAATCAGATTAGTTTGTTTTGGTGAGGAAGAGACCTCTGAGGAAAATTCAGCTCCCAGTAAAAACTTTCTAAACAATGAACATTAAAGGAATTCTAACTATGAGAAGTTTGAGCTTGTTACAATCTGCAATTTTCACAACTTGATGCCACTAAATCCCCCTAAATTTTACACCATGTCTGGGGCGTCGGTGGCTTAGTGGTAGAGCAGCCACCCCATGTACAAGGCTGTTAGCGCAGTGGCCCTCGTTTGAATTCAGCCTGTAGCCCTTTGCTGCATGTCATTCCCCTTCTCTCTCTCCTCCGTTCATGCTTTCCTGTCCTGTGCATTAAAGGCAAAATGCCCAAAAATCTGACTGATTAGATCTGACTCCTTAGAGTGTCTTTTAGTACAACTAAACGCTGAATGAGACTTTTTTTACGTGACCAAAACATGACAGTTAATTTTTAGAACTGAAAACACACTGAGAAAGCAACGGCTCTGCTACGCCTCTGCTCTGGGAATCTGGGGTTATTTTATGGATATACTACCTAACTAACTGTTTCACCGTGGTAGTGATTTCTAAATGGATGGCACCCACCTTTTACTCAAAACTGACATGTCCTAATTATCCATAGCTTTAAGCTTTAATACCATTTGAATGGGTGAGTTATATAAAAATTCACCCATGTACAGCTGTCATAAACAGGGAAATTAGCTATAGAGACCATAACTGACTTTTTTCCCCTGTGCCCAGCTGTAAACATGGTCATTTCTGCTGTTAAGTCAGGCAATTTAACATGGGGATCTATGATGATTGATTGGCTCTTGGAGCAAGTAAATCATCATAGACACTCCGGGGTTACCACTTGGTCACTCAAGTAGATATCTACTTCATGAAAAAATTAAATGATCTTAAATCCAGCTGCTGTATGATCTTCTCGCCTGTGGGATATGTTCACAATTTTTTATGGTTTGGGCAATTTACATTCAAATGAAAGATGCAGTAAAGCCAAGTATGCAACAGTAGCATGTTAGTACCTGGAGCCTGCTCTTCCTCTGCAGCAGCTGAGTGTGCAGCAGCTCTCTGTTCCTGATGGCAGAACTCAGCTCACTCTGCAGGCCATCAGACCTGTCGGGACCGAACACAGATTCCAGCAGGTCCCCCTTCACTTGCAGTAGACTGAGACGCTCCTGCAGCTGAACGCTGTCCTTCAGCAGACGCTACAGTAAAGGACAGAAATGAGGAACATTTGAAATTTGTTGTTGTCAAACTTTTATTTAGGCAACCTGTCTTTAAGTGCTCCACACTCCTGACCACTGAGTGTTCGAATATTAGTGCATTTCATTTGAAATCGAATCCACAGTTACTCATACATAATTTTAAGTTCAACTTCAGAAAATCTCTCCGTACATAAGTTCATACAAAACTTCATACATAGCGTATGCTGCCACAGTGATGCAACTCTTACACAAGCTTTGGCCGTGAAATGTCTTTTAGACTTGAAATTGGAGAGTTATAAATCTTTCTGATCTTTTTTTTAGAAGGGTGTAAATGTGTAGGCAGCAGAGGGATGGCAGGTATGTGATTTTACTGGCCTGCCATCCAATTGCTTTTTCTGTTGTTTTTCTACTTGGTGATGCTTGGACACACTTAACCAGAACCTGACAATGTACTACCGTTTTCTCCCATTGTTTCCCTGTGACGGTGTAACAGTAGAGTGAGACAGGGGGCTTTGGGGAGAAAGCTGAGGCTGAACAGGTTTCTGACTGTTCCTTCTATGTCTCTGATATAATAACAGTGACAGTGATGTTGAGGTGAGCTAAACACTGGGCTGAAAACCTATTAAAATAACCCTGTGAGGGGGAAAATGTGTTTAGTATATTTGTGAGAGTGAGTCATTTGTAAAATTCCCTGACATTAGCGACATTATCAGACTATTTATCAGACGTCTCAGCTTTCTCTGTCTGGTAGAAAGCTCTCGCAGTTTCATAAAATATGTATCTGAGAGAAAATCAAAGATGGGTGTCAACCACAGGCATTCTATATTCTGTGTAATTTAGAAAGTGCACAGTGGAGAGATGTTGGATGTGTAATGAGGATCACAGTTTCAAGAATTCAGCCCTTTTTGTGCAATAGATGCTTTCAAACAAACTCTGGTGCCTTTGCCTGTTTGATTCCTTTTATGTGGGCTGCTATGAAAGCTGTCAATCAATCTCTGCTGAGGTCAATACACCATGCCCCAGATGTATACACAATGTGTGCACACCTATTCCCACACATAAACTGGTACTTATAAAAGAAAAATGTGCAGTGAAAATGTGTGCATCTCACCCAGACCACAGACCACCATACACACAGTATTGGCTAGAGATTGGTACCAAAACTTGGTATTAAATGGAACTATTAAACTATTATTATACTATTAACTATTATTAAAGACTGTAGTATTGATAAACTCCCACAATAACAGCTCTGCTATCAGTATTTGAGATTCAGAAGATATACTTCTTGTTCATTTTTTTTTTTTTTTTAATTTATTTATTTAAAGAGGACAGTGCAGGTAACAAACATTATCTTCTACAGTTTTTATCTCACCAACCCTGTGTCAAATTTGCAATACGATTAAGACATTCATTCATTATGTATTTTTGCTATTCAATCCAGAGGAGAGCTTTCTGTGATGGTGCCTCACAGCCTGCGGCATGTGCGAGGGGCAGGATGGAGCAGGACGGGGCCAGCTCTGTCACTCTGTCACACACACAGAGGCCCTGCTCTCAGTGACGGCGGCTGAAAGAGCAAATCCCTCCAAAGTATGGTTATACTTCACAAGAATTGGTGCTGGCACTGCTTGTTGCCACAGGTTCAATAACTCTTGTGCATGTAAGGGCAGAAACACAGGCAATCTTTCAAAAACATCAAGCAAAAGCGCATCACAAAGAGGCGCTGTTTTCAGCCACCTAGCTTGTAGTTCACCTCCTGTTACCCCATCCACCTCAGGTATGTGAAAGTCTTTAAAAGTAATTTATTCAGGTTGCTGAGGTTTTGAGAATTTTCCCCATTTAAGGGTTTTTCTGGGGGGGAGTTTTCCCTTAAACAAAAGTGAACATTTAAATTAAAATAAATACTTAACAATACTGTAGGAGAATGTTAATTTATATACTGTTATTACATACATAGAAAATAAAAAAAGCAATGTGAATTGTGTTTGTATTTTGTTTAATTAAAAAAACAAACAAAAGAACCAATCAGAGAACCGGATCAATAAGCAGTATCTGTAAGAGTAGCAGTATTGTCAAAATCATACGATCCCCATTCCTAGTAATAGCTGAGACAGCTGCAGATAAGATGATGAGGAGGAGGTTGAATATAATTTGAGAGACAGGTAACCCTTTTTTAAGGTTGTTTGTCTATTTCACTCATTGTGTTATTATTTTTGCTGGCTACACAGTGTTCTGTAAAATCTAAATCAAAGGCACATTTATAAAAGTAATTTTAAATGATTTAACTTTTTATTTACATTTGAACAATTGTCTATCTCTCTGTTAATGACTGTTTAATGTTAGCCTGATTTGTGAAGTACTTCCTGTTTGAACATGTCATCCTTCTTACAATGAACACTAATGACTACGATTTCATCACCATCATGCTGGTTTGCAGATGAATATAACTTAGTGGTACAGACACTATAAATATCTACAGCCGTGTGTAATGAAAAAACAGTGCTATGAGAGCAGTGAGAGCAATCCGGAACAGTAAAGTTGCAGAAAAACAATAAGCTGAACGTCAATATGAAGCTCTGTAAAGCTGAGAGGAGCTGCACATTTAGCTGATAATTCTCTGTAGGTTCATTACACATTACTCACATTGTAATGTGATACCTTGTCATTGTAAAACTATGAATCATTGCTGCTTTAAGGAAACATGTGTGTTTTACCTCTATGTTCTGGACCAACATGGCAATGTGGGAGAAGTCAGTAACCTCAGCAGAGGCCTCTAGAACCTGAGACACCATGTGGCTCCACTGTGCATAGACCAGCAGTGGGTCCTGGAGGATGTTTCTCAGGCCTGACTCTGACTCTGAACACAGCCTCGTCGCTCTGCATTTCACACTGCAACAGGAGCACACAATAAATCTACAGCAGAGAACTTTTACAAAACAATTTAAAACTTAACTACAAGGCTGATTTTGTACTTGTAGTATATAAAAAATATGTGCCAAATAATATCTAGCAAAGGAAAACACAAGTAAATCATGGCACAATGACTGGCTTACATTAGTATACTTCATAAGTTCACATTTATTAAATAACCCCACAGATTTCATCAGGTTTTCTTTATAATCATCTCACTCAACAACAAGAACAACTGATAAATAAATAAATTTTTACATTAACACTGAATATACACAGCATGCAGCTGCACCCTTTTCTGGCTCTGCACCTGGTCAGTCATGGTTGTGTCATGGCTGTCGCAGATTCAGTGTTTACTGGAAACATTTCTCAAGCAGAGTTTTTGTTCTTCAGCAGCCACATTTATAACTACAGAGTTCAGAGTTGTGTAGCTAAAGGAAATTGTCCTACAAACATAGCTGCATGTTTCCGATTCAATTAGATGGTAGCAAGTGCTTAGTGGCTTTGCGTGAATATGACAACCTTTTGTTGCTTCTAACTTCCTCTGTCATCTCAAATTTAAATTATACAATTGTCTCTTGTTAATTTGCCTGACGACATCCTCATCATAAAATCATTTAACTGGAGCTTGATAACGACAGTTAGTAAGAGTATTCATATAACCATGCTCCATTTTCTCACAGCACAAATGGAAAAAAACACAACAACAGGGGGAGACAGAGCGGAGTTCCCATCCCTCCCTATTTTCTTGTCTTTCTCTCTCTTCAATTACAAGAAAAAAATAAAACAAAAGAAAAACAGAGTTACTGTGTATGTTACTCCAGCCAGAATACACTGATCCATAATTTATGACGAATATTGGCCAGGGGGGGCATAAAGTGAGGGGGCCAATGGCCCCTCCCCTACTTCCCACGAGAGGTGATGAAAAAAATCGATACAGCATAGTGTCGCAATATTTTTATATGGCAATATTGTATCGATGCACAGATGTCAAGTACCATTTTTTTTAATCAACATTACAAATATAAATTAAACTTTAGGTAGCTTACTAGAATAATAACACCAACTGCTTTTCAGTCCAGCAGATACAGTTTGCTGCAATAAAAATGACGTGACATGAACAGACTGAAAACTTTAACTTACTAGATAATCTAGATGTTACCAAAGCTTTCCTTTAGGGACATAATTAGCAGTTGAAAAAAAGGTAACAAATTGCAATATATGTTATCACAATACTCAGAATATCATAACATATTAAAAATTACAATAATATTTTATCATGACTTAAGTATCGTGATAAATTTGTATTGTAAGTCATTTATCAATACAAACAGAGACATCGATCTAACTCTACAAGTGAATTTCATGCTTCAGAAACACAAAATAGATCCACTGCATGGATAGGAGAGGTCCTTGTGTGACAGACACACATTAGCTAGAATGGCAGCAGACTGTCTCCAGCATCCACACAAAATCAGCTGTTTAATTGAATCTAAGGCTTCAATTAGACATTTTGCCCTCAGCACACCCATATTTACTATATATTACACATTATTTATGGCTGTTTTTCCTGCGGTGAAACATGTTATTTAGACAGATGTAAACTTGTGAACAGGGTTGTCCCTGGGTTAAAAATGAGGCAGAGGTGGTACCATCCTGATCATGTGCATATATGCATAGCGTGCCATCAACTGGCTCAAGGAAACACTTTTTGCAAGCAATGTCTTTAAGGAATTCTAAGTATTATGTGGAGCGAGCAATTGAGAACATGGCAGAAAGGCAGCCTTTGGTTGAGAAGAACGATAGGACAGCTTCAGTCATCTGGAAACATTTTGGCTTCAAGTTGACGGATGTCGAGCAAAAGGAAATTCTTTGCAAAGTTTGTCACACTGTCGTGCCTGCCCCCCAAGGCAACATGAGCGGAAAAAAAAAGTCCAAAAAAGTTAATAACTTACAAATTATGGCGAAAGATAAAAATATTCACAAACGAAAAACACTTCTGGTTGCTGATAAGTAGTGTTTAACTTTCGATTTAACACTAAAAATTAAAACCCTCGGTGCACTGCCACACAAGCAGACAGATGCGCGACTCAGAGCAGCATGTGTCACTGACACCAGACTCAGAGTGCAGTGCACTGGTGGAAAATGTCACCATCAGCAGGATAATAGGTCTCCATTCATTGCACGCCAGGCTTTCTATTTCCTTGTCGGAGATGGTGTTGCATTCAAGCCGCATCCCGTGCCATCCAATGAAGCTTCAAAGCTTTTTTGGGTCAGCCCTAGTATTTATTTTTATTTATTGTTTTTATTGCAATTATTATTTTTATTTTCTTTTACTTGTTACTAATTTATTTCTGGCTGTTCTTTTACGTTATATTTAAGTTGAGTTTTGGAGTTTTGAAATCAATGAATAACCGTGTTTAGTAATCGTGATTTCAATATCAATCAAAATAATCGTGATTATTATTTTTGCCATAATCGTCCAGCCCTAGTAGGCAGTGTCTGAACACTATTTGACAAAATAGTAAATTTTAGCAGCAAGAGTAGGGTTTACGTCTCCACAACCACAACAGGGCCCATACAAACACAAACAAGACAAGGAAGACTTATGAAGACAAAAAGACTGATGAATGTCATTCAGGCTTAATCAAAATCATGTTGTATACATTACTGGCAATCATATGTCATCACATTTAATTTCCAGTGTAGGTTTACTCACAGTTAAATGATTAATTAAGCCCTGTAGAATTAAAGTTACTGCATAGAGGTTTTGACCACTAGAAGTGCTGTGGAGCAATGTTTTAAAAAGTGGGTGTGTGTTTTGTTTGAGTGCCTCACTCCACTTGCGTGTGCACATGCGTGCTGGTTACATGATACACAATCCTGCTGATGGTTTTGCGCTATTCTGCAGATTTACAGTTACTGACAGTAACATATTAAAAGAAAAAAAAGTGTAAGGAGAAAACAGACATAATCGTAAACAATTCAGGTTCGAAAATCTGCTCTGCAAATGATTTACAAGTAGACATAGTGAAAGTAATGTACCTTTAAGAAAAAGTAGAGCAACACTGTTATTTGGGAAAAAAAAGCTATAATAATAAATAATGATAAAAAATCTTTGCCATTTCAAATAAAAACATGCTTGGTTGCAATTGCCTTCTGACAAAGGAAGCATTTGTCACAAGCAACATTAAGGACTGCCAAATTGTGAGGGCAGTTTGTTATTGAGATGCAAATATTAAAGTCCCCTCCGGTAAAAATGTGTTGTGGTTATTGTTCTTTACTGTGCTGTTTGAGTTTGTTTTCACATTCATCTGCTGAAGGAGGAACATTTTTGTGTTCTCAGTTTTACACCTGAACTTACCAGCAGGGTTTTTGACATCATAACTAGTTTGGAAGCCGATCATGGTCCAATATGCTACTCACTTATGTGGGATGTCAGTGTACAAACACTGAAAATTGACTTTTGGTTGAAGTGGGAGGAATCTTGTGTCCAGCAGTTTAACAATGTTAGCATACTCAGATTCTGGATTGTTTAATGAGGAATAAGGAATAGATATAATTTAAAGAAGTTTATTGAACAGCCATGACAAACAATCAGACAAATTATTATTGAAGGCAGTTGTCGCTATGGGTGTTAAAAATTCCCTTAAAAGAAGTATGTCACTGCCAGATAGATTGTCTTTTGATAAATCAGGGCTGTCTATGCAACAGAAAGACACAAATACTTTTGTAACTGGTGCTATATGACAAGAGAAAACAGAGGAAAAAGGCTATGGCATTTGCTTTTGCTCAAGAGGTGGAAAAATTGGAAATATGAGAATACACTGTGCTGCAGGGGACTAATAACCGCTCCCACTGGAGGGTGATGTAATGCCAGTTTCCTATCAGGAAACAATATGGTAGCTGGCTGGGAACAAATGATCTTGGATTATAGTTAAACAGTAAACTAAAATATGTTTCTGAAAACATCTTAGGTGCAAAACAGACGACGCAGTAACAGAATCTTGGTTTATATTTCATTAGCATTTAGTTTTACTGTTTAATCTCAGTTTTTTCAGCCTCCATTTTCACCTAACGACTCTGACACTTAAAGCTCACGTGACCCACATCACTCTGCAAGCCACCCACACAGGGTTTATAGCCTGCAATTTTGTACCACTCATTTAGAACTGAAGAATTCTCTTGGTTGAGAGGCGAAACGTCTTCAAGAAACGCAAGACTTCTGAGGCAAAATAAGACTTTGGTCTGCTTTTGAGAGAGAGAGAGAGAGAGAGAGAGAGAGAGAGAGAGAGAGAGAGAGAGAGAGAGAGAGTGGCGGCTATCTCTCAATCCACTTCTATGACAAGTGTGAGCTGGGAGATGAGCAGGGATATCTGGGCGCTGATTGATTGATTTTGATTTTCAGGGTTTTTAAAACAGCAGTGGGCTTACTGTCACATACCTCTGATGTTCTTTGACAACAGCCAGGACATCATCAGAAAGGTGGCGCGAGTCCTCTGAGAACCTGAACAGCTCCTTGAGCTGAGCCTTGAGCAGTTCCACTTGGGACTCCTCCCCTGCCAAAGTATTCCTCACACCCTGCGAGATACACATTTGGAACATACGCAGAATGAGCTTGAAGTCACATCAGCAGCAAACCAAAGAGTGTGATTTTTACCACATACGTCTGAGTTGCACACTCACAAGCCATGCTGAAGTCATATCATTCAGACCAAACAAGTCAAAAAGTCACCCTCCTACACACAGTAGCCTAGTTTTGTGATATATATATGCCAGTTTCTTGTGTCATATCTGAAACTCAACTTTTTGGGGGTCATCTTTGCAAAAACTGTCCAAGATACTTGACTCTTTCGACATCTTGCTAGCGCATCGCATATTATTAAACAAAACAAAATCAATAAACTGTGTATTGCCAGACAAATGATAAAGTAAACCTATTAGATAACACATTTCTGAATGTGACTTTCTTGTCTTTACATGGACAACACACCAATTAGTCAGAGCACAGTGGCAGCCCTTCCTCAGTGCCACAGTAATATTACTGTGCTGAGTGCTGCTTTTGAAAGCACACAAGCTTTGATAATCTAAATGTTAATAGAAAATAAATGTGCATAGTGCAAACAAAAAATAACGCACAAGGTGTGTCACGATCAATGTGACTTCAGAACATTAAAACATTTGAAACATCAAAATCTTCAAAATAAGGTTTGAAAGTGTTCTTTGAGACTTTGTTACCATGTCTCCATGTTTTGTGAGCTATCTTATCTGGAGCTGTGGCACCATCGCTCACTTCTCTCTTAAGCATTAAGCGGCTCCTCCATGTTTGTTGTATTTTGCATTTTGAGACAATAGACTAGGGATGCACCGAATATTTGGTAACTGAATATATTCGGCCAAATGTTGCAAAAAAAACCCCCAAAAAACACACATTCGGTATTCGGTGGAATAAGTGAAAAGCAAGGCCAAATAATAGCACTGTGTTTTGATGACGCAATCAAACAGCGTGCGGTGACGGACAGAGTAAAATGTCAGCAGTGTGGCGATATTTCAAAGTGTTGGAGAGTGATAGAAGAAAATCGGTTTGCAAAGAATGTAATACTGAACTATCTAGAGTAGTGTTGCAGGGTATACTGGTACCAACGGTAGACCACGGTACTAAAACACCTCAGTAGTACTAGGGTACCTCACGGTACCACTACTGTGGGATAAGTTCAAGGTCCAATCGCAAGAGGGTGAGTGTTCATGCGGCATCCAAAAACGGCACGCGCTGGCCACCTGGCACTCGCTATGCTGCTGCAGTGGTTTGTTTTCCAGTGACATGTCAGGTATTAGCTGAGCTATTGAGTATCTTTAAGCAGTGAAAGCTATCATTTATTTATTTTCGCTTGTAGATTATCTTTGTTTTGTCTTTGCATTTTACTCGTATTTGCGACTACAAATAATTTGGGAGCACGCTGTGTGAGTACAGATTTCAACCAGCAGCAGAAACGCAAGGTGAATCCTGATGGTTGCAGCCTGAACGGGGGTCACAGGCACAGACAGGAATGTATTCCTGTCAAATACGGCAGCCACAGTGCTCTGCGGCGCAAGATAACGGCTTACCGGCGACGGCGAAGCCTGGCACCAGGTCTAATAATTTCCTCTTCTTGGTGTCATGACTGCCCAAAAGTACCTGAACAGTCGAGCCATGGCAGCACACAGGTATGTGGCGTGTCAAAGGAGACAGGTGGCAGGTAACGGTCCACAAACCTCACCGCACTTAAGGGACTGTTCTTTACTTATGAAGGGACTGTTCTTTACTTATGAAGGGACTGTTCTTTACTTGCCAGGGGAGGAGGGTGGCTGGTTGATTTTTATTTTATTTATTTATTTTATTTTGATCCCCCCATGTTAATCACTTATTGATGCTGTTTTTGTCAATAAGTGTCAATAAGTCAATAAGTAATTTATTCCATTGAAATATCATTGATGTATTATAGAAAAGTGATTTATCTTTTTATAAATGACAAAAGGAAAAGGACAAAACTGCCTCATTTTTGCCGTGGTATCGTGATACTACTCAGAACCGTGATACTTGCACTGGTATCGTACTGTGGGTCCCAATTTTGGTACCGTGACAACACTAATCTGCAAAAACATTCAGTATTTGGCCAGAAATTTTCATTCAGTGCATCCCTTCAATAGACCTTTCTTGCAGTGCATATTTTGACTAGTCATAGCAAGAACAGTACAGGTGCAAAATAATGAAAGCAATGATGGCTGTCTGTAGATATGACAGTCACCAACATGCACAATACCAAAGCCCTGGAAGTGACTCATGTAAACAGTCTGCAGCCATTACTAATGACACGATGGACAAAATGACACAGCTGCAGATAATTATCAATGAGTAAGTTTGCCTCAGGTTTGTAAAAGAGAAAGCCCCAACTGTTATTGTTGGCTGGGTGCTAATTGGCACGACTAAATAAAACACAGACATGATTACTTTTATCAGCTACAGTTGTGCTATAACACATCTGTGAAGAAAGACCATTGAGAAACACAGCTGCACTAATGTGAAAACCATAACAAACTTCATTAACAAATCTCACTACCTGTACAGCTTACATGACTTCCTAACTAACTCAGTATGCTGATAATGAATTATTACGAAAAGAAATAAAATGCACTGTTTTCAGAGAAATCTGACAATACATATTGTTAGTAAATCTGTGAGTAGATTAAAACCTTGTTACTAAAAACCTACAGTGGATTGAAGAAGGCTGTGGGAAACTTGGATTTGATCATAGGCGTGTGTGTGTTCATGAATGCCAACCCCCCCCCCAATATTATGGTAGGGGAAACACTGACATTGGATTTCAGTAATTTACCATTACAAATTAAAACCAACTAAATATCAATGTCATCTGTGGTCAGTATTCTATGTAAAATTAATGTTGACATTAGACGTTGCCCTGACATTAAATTTTAGTTACCTGACATCACAACCTAAATTCAACCAATTATTAACATCTGACAACGCTGGCGGTCTGCTGGGTTGGTGAAGTCATTGTCACTGGCACATGCTACTGCTGCTGTTAAAAGATGTGGCAAATCAGAAGCCTGTACTACTGTACGAAGCAGGACTTGAAGTTAGCGAGGTAACTTCAGGGTTAACTCTGGGTTTTCAGTTCTATGAAGCTTGTTCTCTTTTTACTAGGATAAATCATCACGGTAACTGATGCTGAACAGCTAACCTGCTCCCGAGCAGCTTAATGTCCGGGTATCGGATCACAACCTGTCAACATCCCGAAATCTGACCAATCAGATCACTGAAGAAAAAAGAATCCATGAATGAAAGTCTGAAGTGGCAGGTTAAAAAGAGAATCCTATTTGATGCTATTTCCAGGACTCTTTTTTCACTGGTTTTAAAACAGCTTCTACCAAACGGAGAGATCATTTACACACTAAACACGTGATTTCAGTAGGATTTGAAGTTATTAAGTTTACTTTAGTCCACAGTGATAGTGCTGCTACATTTACAATCTCATTCCATCACTGTAGCTCAAAATAACATGAGGCACCTCTGTGATGAGAACTAGGATAAAATAGATATTATTTTATTATTAAAATAATCCACACACTGTTAACTGGCTCTAGTTATTTTAAATGTAACATTTCAGTCGGATAGATGTCATTGAACATTAACTATTTTCCACTCTTTACTTCGGCAGCAAAAACAGTCTGGTGTTATTTTAAGGAGTTTTATGTGACATACTCAGAATAGTTTATCATCATCCAACTAAACAGCAAAAAATACTCTCACATAGGCCCATAGCTCACTGATATCTGCACTGAGTTTAAGTCTCGGATGACGGTGAATATGTGGATAGTATTTTCAGTGTTTCTAGATCTTCCATATTAAAATCGTTTGTCGTTAAAATTCCATGCCACTGACATGTTGCTGTCTTGTCTACAAACTACTGTCATTACTGTTTCATCTCATATCATATGAAGCAGCTTCCTTCATTCGTGGTTTTGATGATGACCATTCGCAATTAACAACCCTTTTAAAGGAAAATCCAGAGTTGACTGAACTAGTTGATAACCAGCTTTGTAGTACAGGTTATCCAGACGGCCAATGTGACGGGTTAGTCAAACCAAACGGTGAGAAGATATCCTAAGTAAGTTGGACTGGCTTCGTAGTAGAGGCCTCAGCTCTGACTGGCCGTTCCACAAAACCGATCAACATTGGGCATGAGAGTCCTGTCAGACGGGGTCTGGGCTTTTCTGAGGTGCATTCAAAAGTTGTTTTATTGGTTGAAGATCTTTAGAACTATTCATTTAAAGACCAAAGCAGGTATGCCTTAATGCATGATCCAAATCTTTGTCAAAACTTGCCATTTTCAGCATGTAAGATGTTAACTCAGATGTTGTTGATTCCCATAGAGAAGAGGATTTGAAAAGAAAAGAGAATGCCTTCCGAAATCAGTGCCCCACTGGCAGGCTGTCGCCATAGTCCACTGAATAAGACTAACTTAGGTATGACACAACAAGCTCTGCACACCTGGATTGGGGGTCATTCATCTCTGCAGATCATCCCAAACTCTGTCAGACTGGATGGGGCCTGGCAGTGGAAAGCCATTTTCAGATCTGATATATACAATAACCAAAATATATATCCAACATTCAAAGCAGAAATTCTTGTTTTTACTGAGGACACACAGTTTGGAAAGCCTTCTTCCCAGCAACACGTGCTCTCATGAATTATTAAACACACTTATTTAATAAGAGCACACAATGGTATTTTCTTTAAGGTTAGAGCCATTACCAAAGCATGTTCTTCTGTTGTTTGGCATTTCTTTCCACTATCTGTCTATGCAAATTCTCAGTGGTAAAATATTTTGGCTTCAATCAAATATTTGCAATTTCTATAAACTGCAGTTGTTTACAATCCATTTCACTTCTTAAACTAAAAGTAAAAACAGGCTGTGTCACAGTGAGGTGACAGCCTGTCTAGATTGTAGCAGATGACAGACAGATGAGTCCACCAGATCATTTAACATTCTAGTCATGCCCAACAGAAGCGGCTCCACAGGTCCACAGGTACACAACTCTTTCTCTGGAAGATTCTCTGTGAACTGTGAATTCTGTCTCCTGCTGATTGTGCCCTTTATCTGTCACATGCTGCAAAAATGTATAAATATAAAAACATATGGAAGTTAATTCTGTAGTGGCAAAGTTTGTCATGTTTATTCTCACTTTTCTTCTACACAGTTCTTCTTATCAATCCACAATCAGCAGTGTATTACTAGAAAAACAAATGAACATAGGTCTCAGTGTGGAGACCCAGACAGAAACAATAATCTGACTGTGACTCCACCACACCTCTCTGAGGCATTCAGTGGATCCACTGAAGTGATAACTGAGCTTCACTGGCAGGGCTGTAAAATGTTGTTTCCAGCGTGCCAGGCATGTGAGATAGGTGGTAACATAAACTGTGATGGAGAAAATGAATCCAGTCAAGAGTCATCATGTCAGAACATGTACGATTCTATCATCTCTAAGAGGGACTAGAGGAGGAATGATGTTTACATAAGGAGGAAAGGTATTGAATGAAGGCATCAAAAGGACAGTGAGAAAAAGAAATACAAATTGAATGGGTGCAACCACAAAGAACAATGGATAATAGCAAGAAAGAGAGAAGAGATAGGGGAGGACAGATGGATTGCAAATATTTTGGTGTGCCAGAAAGCAGAAGAGATTCAAAAATTCAAAAGTATAGCTGGCTATCAAATGTCAAAACTCAAACTGTGTCCACATTAGTGAGAATCAAAAACTGTCAAATATTGAATTTGGCAGCTTAAAATGGACTTAACCTCTCTGACGCCGCCTGGACACCAACATCCTTGCACCCACCCTCCTCTGTTAAATGGCATCTCACAGGCGCACTATGTCATCAAATGTGATGTATTGCCATATTCAGGAAGCTCTTGGCTTTTCAACAATAACATATTTTTTCTTTTATTTCTTATGGATTTCACACCAGAACAGCCTAAACACTCAAAGTCCAAAATTGCGATGAGTGGTGACAAGTCATTTCATGCTGTTTTTCAACAGGAAAAGTTAAAGGATCACTTGCGATCTTATGCGGAGCTGTCAGTGGACACGTAGCTGTTTTATAAAAGGTAAGAGTCGAACTCCTACCACTTTTTTTGGCTGAGATATACCGTCTAGAAAGTGGGATCATAAATTTCACGTTTCATATGGCTTTTATTTTATTTATTTTTTAATTTAGTTTATTTAGTTATTTAGTTTTTATTGTTTAAACATGTTAAGTTTCTGTTTAATTCTTATTAGTATCAGTTTCAGTACTAGTTTTTGTTTTTTTTTTCAATTAAATTATGGGGTGGTGCTTAAGAAGTTCAGAATTTGTATTACAATACAAACACCACACTTTGTGAAAGCAGCCGACTCACAGTCATGTAGACACGCTATTGTTGTTATGGTTACAGTTGCCTGCATACCACGATTAAACAAATGGCACCTTGTAAATGACATCAAAAGGCATGGTTTTGTAGGCTAAGATAGTTTGATTGTTTTAAGACACATATCATACACACACACATTAGGGTACTTAGAACATATAACTATCTCACCTGTGACTTTTTGAGTTTTTGAACATTGTATATCTTACCTGTCTGAGCCCCTCCACCAGCACACTCCCTCCTGCACTCACAAGTATGCTGATACCTAGCTCCCCTACATGCACCGGTGCACGCAACTTGGTGAAGAAAATATGTTGTGCAGGGCTGCCAACTCTTATACACTGAAAACCCAGAAAGGACAGAGCATCGCAGCCCAACAGCTACACCATCTATTCATGCTGCGAAGGCACTGGTACTTAAAGCTGCCCAAAAGGACAAAGAAAGACTAGCATTACAGCAATATTAAATAATACTTCATTAATTTGTGACATCAGCATGTGCAAGTGCTAATACCAAAAAACAGTTTCCATAATAGGTGTGCTGAGAAGCACAATGGATTTCAGCTCAAAATTATTCTATGACCATATCAAATATAAAGTTCTTTTACTTCACATTAATGTATAGGGACAGTCAGCTCAAATGATGTTGTAGCACACGGAAAATTAAATGAATAAACGTTTTCCTTGAGAGGTTTGCTGAATGTATAATGTCAGATGACCCTGACTATGACCATGTGAAAGCTGTTTTACTGTACAGTGTTTGAGAAAAGTAATGGGGGAGGTCAATGCAAATTACATTAGAGCAAACCGATGATTTCTACATATCTGAACTGCCTTAAACAAAATGTTGCTGCATTCAATGCTGAAATTCATTCTTCTGTTAGATCCAGCCATGGCTGTGGCAGAAATGCCAAGAGAGAACGACAAATACACCATATAGGGCAGGGAAAAAATTGAATTACTGCCATGCAACTGCAGGCCTCTGTGTATCCAGTTGCAGTTACAGTTTAAATCCATGTCTGTGAAAACATGAATGCTTCCACACATCTTCCCCGGGCAGCACAGAAGATCTATACAATCACCCAAGACCTGAGTCACCAACTGACATCTGACCAAATGCGTAGTAGTTGTTCTTGTAAGATTAATATCGCTTGATCAAACCTTTTCTAACATGACTGACGACAAAATCAGTGAATATGTATAATACGCACTTGGATCAGATCGGTATTGGCCAAAACTCAAGGCTGTGATATCGGATTAGAAGTGAAAAAGCGGGATCGGGACATCCCTAAATAATACATATGACACAATACATTTGCAGCAAGACCAGATTCCTACTAAACTTTATAATACTGCCTGTATGTTTCGAAAACCTACTGTGTATTTCCTCCACTGGCCCACCATCTGCTCCTCGGTCCGGTCAGTGCGCTCCTTAGCCCCGCGTCCTTCCTCCAGTTCGTGGTCCAGCCCCAGAAGCAGCACCCTGAGATGGCTGATGTCTTCTCCCAGCCGCTGGCATCTGGCCATGTACTGACTGTGGGAGTCCAGGCTGGAGCGCAGACCCTCATCAGCCTCACACAGGCCCTGCCTCAGCCTCTGCCAGCCGAGCCTCAGCTCCTCAGCCTCTTCCACCACCACCTCTGCCCCAGCAGGAGAAGTGTTGGCCCTCACCGCCTCTGCTGCTCCCTCAATATGCTGCAGGGTCTTCTCCTCGCCAGCCACGCTATCGTCCAGAGCCTGATGCAGCGGCAGAAGAAGCAATATTTCAGTGTGTTAGCTTGAAGATTACAGCTTGGTTCCAAATTATAAGTATAATGAACAAAAATTTTGTTGCAACCCTTTTGTTTTTGTTCCCCTTTTTAACAGGTTTAAATTGAAGATCTAAGACCTAATTCATGCACTCAGTAGAAATGTTTCTCTCAAATTTTGGACACACATTTGTTAAAACACGTCAGTCAGCACTTTTCCTTTTCCAGGAAAAGCCATCCACTTGACAGTTATGGCATATCAAGGTGTTGATTAAACAGCATCATTACTACACAGGTGTGCCCTTGGATGGTCACAGTAAAGGAACCCTCTAAAATGTGCAGCTCAATCACACAACAACACAATAACACAGATATCTCAACTTTTGAGGGAGCGTGCCATTAGCTATGTTTCCATCCAAAAGTGATTGGAATAATTGGAAATGTGCATTTAAAGAAATATGAATCGTGTGTTTCCATTAAATGTATGAACTTTGGTGAAAACTACGAACTTGCACAAGTTTTCCACAGAACCGGAAACAAAACAAGTCTCGCATTCTTCTTCTTGTACGTTTTCTGGCGGTTGGGAACCAGCTTGTGAATGCATTACCGCCTTCCCGTCCCGGAGTGTGGATATCACCACGGAGAGAGGTGAACTATGTCAGATTTAATTCGAACGCAACTGTTTCCATCCCCGGTTTTGCGAAACAACATTTTTTCAAATCAACCAAAACCCAGCTAAAGCGAACGCATTTCAGTTTGTGCGAATCAGGGGATGTTATTCGAATTCTGGTGTTTCCATCATAATTTTCCAATGCGATACTTCTAGATGCGCATCTAAACAGGCTGATGGAAACATGGCTTGTGTGAATTGCACAACAAGAGTTATGTGATTCTCACCACTCTGCTGCACTCACCTTCTATTTTCAAACACAAATACTGCTTAATTTATTAATAAATTACAAATGCTTCAGCTTTTTTTTAAGCATGGTTAAGTTGCTGTTAATAAAGCTCAGCACATCTTGCACATATCAAATTAAAAGTCTGCCACAACCTTAGAGGCTTGTGCAACTAGACAATGGGATCCTCCAGAGGTACAACTATTTCCAAAGTCAGTAATTAATGTAAATTGAAATTATAAAATTATTTTGAAAATAGCATTTTTACATTTAAAAATTGTTAGCTTAAAGCTAACTTTGGAAAAATACATCAAATGGAAAAATTAATGTTAAAGTTACAATGTGTAATTTACGTGGTTGTTTATTAGCAAATATCAACTATTGCTTTCATAAATATACATTTAGTGTAATGCAATTCACATACCAATGGAAGCTTTCTCATAGGCTTAGAATGATTTCTCTATATATAAACAGGTAGGGTGCTAACGCTAACGTTATCCCAGAGCTACAGCTAAATGGTTAACCTAGCCTACAGCCTGATCTGTTGATTCCTCTCGCGCTGCTGTGAAGGCTGCCACCCTCTCCTCCTCCTCTTCCCTCTGGGTAGCCAAGACACACCTCTTCGCCTGACCGTTCCTGCACTGCTTCTACCCCCTCACCCCCTTCCTCTCCCTGGTCTTCCTCCTCTCCCTCTCCCTCTTCCTCATCTCCCTGTGTCCTGTGGAAGAACACTCTGGAAACGCATATATTATAATTGTACCAACCTATATTTGTCGTTCTGTGCCGTGACTATCACATAAAATGCGTTATTTTAGCATTACTCTGCTAATGCTTGTGTCACCAAAACAATTAGAAATAAATCACTCCTAACATATATCTCACAGATAACCTATATGTAAGCTATAACATATCATAACATGGTTTAGATTCCTAAATAAATATTCACCTCATCATTAGATACTCTTGAAAATGCTGTCTGCGCAAGGCTTTTTGTCCTATGAGGCCATAGCCACTTACCCGACGGGAGGGGTGATTTGTGATTTTTTTTTTTAAAAGTCATATGTTAACCTTAACTCTAAATTGTCCATAGGTGTGAATGTGAGCGTGAATAGTTGTTTGTCTCTATGTGTTGGCCCTGCGATAGTCTGGCGACCTGTCCAGGGTGTACCCTGCCTCTCGCCCGATGTCAGCTGGGATAGGCTCAAGCCCCCCCCGCGACCCTCAAGAGAATGAAGCGGTTAGAAGACGAATAAATGAATGAATGAATGAATGAATGTTAACCTTAGCAGTTCCAAATTTGCTTTAATTTACGCTGTCTTTACTGTGCAAGCACTGTGCCACCCACAAGCCTTGTTTTAATGATCTTTTAAATGCATTATTTAAATATGATCTTAATATTAATTAAGCTATATATTATGTTCTTTTCTAATTCAGGAATTTCTTAGGTGGTTAGTATATCAATGATTTTAGGTGGAGGTGTATTATTTTGCTGGTGGCATACTCCGGACTGCATAGCAGTTTGTAATATCACACTCAAAAAAAAAAAGATATAAATCACCTGAGCTTTGCAGTGGGATTCGACAGATTTTGGATTGATATTTTGAGTATTGTAGTATTACATATGCTTTTCATTCCTTTGTGTCCTAACAAGTCCTGCTGTCAACACTAATGCTACAGCAATGAGTCCTAAAATCCAGAACTGAGTTAGCATATTTGCACTTCCTGTTCTCTCGTCTCAATATCAATCGGTTTTTGGTTAGATACCGCAAATAAGGTCTGTGGTTTATCTTGGGTCCCTTACCTCGGAAGTTGGAATGACGTAACACCCTAGCTGACCACTCTCCGGTACAACAAGTCGGCAAGCCAATATGTTAACAATAGCAGTTCTAGCCAGGTTAGCACTGTTAGTAATACCAGCTGATAACAACACATCATGCTTCATCAAGTTTTAGAGTCCTCACATTACTTGCGAAGATCGGCAGGGGGAGCGGCTAGCACACCTAATGGCAGACGGTGCCCCAGACTAACATCCAAGAACACAAAATTGAATCTGCAAAATATCGCCATACTGCTCATCCGTAGTGATCCAAGTACGCTGCAGCCACGACATAAAAAGTTGTTTCGAAAAACGTCATTTGAACTGTTTTTAGCCTTACTGTAGCTTGTAGCTCTGACTGCTTCTCTGTGCTCACGTGTGCACGCTTGCGTGCGACCAGCGAAAGCATGAGCTTTGCTCACCCGTGTTTACATCACGTAACATGAGCACCGCAGGGGGAGACAGCAGTAAGCAAAGAGTTAAAAGATAATTTGCACTACGGTCTTTTAGCAAAGGACAGCCCAACATGTCTGAAGACTTTGAAATTGAGGAACTCAGGCTACTGGACGAAGCAGCCGCCACAGCTCATGAGCCTCAGCCAGCCACAGAATACCGGAGTCGAGCACTGGAAACCTGGTGATGTAGTTGTTTCAAATGCAAAGCAATGCTAACGGATGAGGAAAGTCTTTGCTGCTCAGACTGGGAATTGGCGATACCTGCACTTGAGAATCTGGACATCAATACTGACGAGACTGTTGCTCTTCAGAGACCGTGCATCACAGATCACCCTGAGCGTGCACACGTGAGCACGGAGCACAGAGAAGCAGTCAGAGCTACAGGCTACAATGAGGCTAAAAACAGAGTTCATGTGACGTTTTTTGAAACAACTTTTTATGTCGGGGCTGCAGCACACTTCGATCACTAGGGATGAGCAGTATCGAGATACTTTGTGGATCCAATTATGTGTTCTTGGATGTTAGTCTGGGGCGCCATCAGCCATTAGGTGTGCTAGCCGCCCCCCCCCCCCCCGATCTCCACAAGGAATGTGAGGACTCTAAATCTTCATCAGGGCCTCCATCGGCATATAGGTGAGTAGATAATGCCTGAATTTTCATTTTTGGGTGCGCTATCCCTTTAAGACATAAACTATGTCTTAATGCTTATTTTCTGCAATAATCCAAAATCCAATTGAAAAATTCCAATTGGCTTTTTGTTGAAAGAACCAGGACTATGTTTACAACTAGATCGGCCTAAGAAAACTTTCATCCCTGCACCACTCTACTGTATCCATCCATTTATGCTGTTTTGATGCCTTGCTGCAGGCACTAGTCACCATAATGATTCTTATATAAACTTCTCATTTGGTTGATACTTTTAGTGCAAAAATACATGGTAAACAGCTGAGAACATTAATTCAAACTGCAAATAGAATATTCTCCCTTTTTCACTGCCGAAAATAACAAACAGCAGCTTCCTAATTCAGCTTCGGTAAGTCTCACTTGTAAGGCTTTGAGCTTGTTCTCGGCTGTATCCTCCCTCTCCATCAGATCAGTCAGCTCCTTGGTTTTTGACAGCAGCCAGGACTGGAACTTTTGAACGCATCCTTGGTACGTCTGGTGCTCCTCAGCGATCTTCTGAAGCAGCGACAGGCGCTCCTATCACAGCAGGAGAAATTTATGCATCAGGCTGTTCAAAATGAACGAAGATACTTCAGCACACATCACAGACTTCACATTTGGGTATCTGAGTGAGGAGCCTGAATGTGAATTTGTATTCTCATGTGAGACTGAGAGCTGTTGTCTTTTACTTCAACTACAAGATTCTTGAGAGCACGCTGAAATTTTAGAGAACACAGAGACTACCAGAAAGAGCCAGTTCACAGGTAGGAGATACTTCCAGGAAATATTATCCCAGAAAAACAGTGCATTATTTAAATCACCATTCTCCCAATGGGAGTCAAAAGTTAAGCTTTGCCAGTGGACTGGAGTGTCCATGTGAATGCATGATGTAGGTAAGGACTGATGTGAGTGTGTGGTAAAATCTGACTGACATTTATGTAAAAGAGCTGTCTGAATAAGAAGAGGAAGAGCTGTGTCATTGTGCAGCTCACGTACAAGGAAAGCAGCCAGCATGTTTTTGTTAATGTTGACTAATCCAACAGTATCTCTCCTCTGAATGTAAATCATTCCCATCTGAAATACAGTAAACACTTAACTGTTGTCTCCCTTTGCAGCGTCTGGATTTGATCATAGATGCACAGAATGATTATCAGCATGTTTTTCATTAACATCAGATGTTGTGTACAGTTGTGTGCAAGTAAGGGATTTTCTCATAGGGAGTGTAAAGTACAGAAATAAACATGAATTCAAGTCTAAAATGCATGATGTTAATGTAAATTAAGGGTTCACTGATTCGTGAGCACATGCTGTATTTTGACTATTAAACATGCCACTCCACATCAAATGATACAAATCCCACCAACACTCACAAACACACACACAGCCAACCAGAGACACAGCCTGGTGTGGTGTGAAAACATTTCAGCCTTTCAGCCAAACCGGTTTATTACCAAGCCAAACACTGCACTGGGATACCAGATTTTACAACAAGGTGTTGCACTTCACTAAGTGGCTGCCCTTGAGTGGAAAATAATGACACTGTGTCCTCACAGCAAGTAAGCGTCTGACTATCCCGTCTCATCGCATAAAATCAGCAATCTCTGTTCCAGTCTTAATTTCACTGACGAAAACAATGACTACATTTTATGTCAATTACCTTTTTTTCATGATGTAAACGAGACGAGGACAAGCTAAAAATAGACCTTGATAATGAAAACTAAGATAAAATCTATGTTCCTTTTTTTTTTTTTTTTTGACGAGACATGATGAAAATGTTCATGGTGGACATTCAGTCTTGAAAGCTGAGGACGGTCGTGCTTACAATTCTCTTCAAATGCCACATGAGTGAAAGGCTGGCAAACTCCAGTAAATAGTCTGCACCATGATGTTTTGCTAGCCAGCAAAAACACTCAGTTATTTTTCATGTTGTTGGTTTTTTTTAAAAAAAAAAAAACCCAGCAGCATCAGCTGTTGGTGCAATACCTTTTAAACAGTAAACACACATTTTATATCATGATGTTTCCTGGAAATTACATACAACAGAGCCAGCAGCAAGTTCAGAGATGGTTATTTACAGGAAACTTTCAGATCCCTGGCAATCCATCCAGCCAGCTGCCACCTTATTTTGGTTTCTTTAGTGAAATAAGGAGGTATTGTGTAGATAATTCCTCATTTCCATTTCACAAATCAGCCATTACTCTCCACTTGCAGCACTTGCAAAGCAAACAAAAGGAAAAATACAAACAGGGAGTCATACAAAAGTTCAGCTCGAGCAGTCTGCTGCAGCCAGTTAGGACACCTAACAGCAGTTTCAAATCCAAAACGTGCCATATTGGCACAGTTTGAGTTTCCTTAAGAGACTAACTCTCATCTTGTCACCCGAAAAAAACACATGAACTTGCTAGTAAACAAACACAGCATGCCGCTCTCCCTCCTCCCACCGCTACTGGATTTTGATCTCTTTCATGTTGCCAGCCAAAGCTCAGCAGTAAATTGTGCACAGCCTGTGCCTTGAGGCTCTGGTTGATGGTCCGTTTACAAAAATAATATTATGTTCATCACGTTGTCATACTGCTATCCGTTAGCTGGATTTAGCACCGTGACGTTGTATGCACACATTGCTGGTTTATCCAATTTGTACAAAATCAAACCGGTTTAAGCTCATGAACCAAACTGGACTGGAAAAAACAAAAATCCACCCAACTCCAAAACCATTCTTTAATAGTCAACAATTACCCTTTTTCTATTACCACTTTTGGCAGTGCAGAGTCAAGCTAAGCTGCACCAATTTGTTTTTCTATAATCAGTTCAGGCAGGCCATGCCACACCGAGCTATACTAGAGATAACCTTCTCTGGGCCACCAGCCCACAAGTAGGTAGCGGTGACATCTCGCTGACAGCAACCAACCCCTGACAACCCCCCTCTAGCTGCAGGTGGCCAGAGAGAAAGGCATTTAATGTAATATATAAAAAAATATAAATAAATATATATATATATATATAAATAACAGAACACCGCAGGAAGGAAGAGTAAAAGCAAGACTCTTACTGAACCTCTGCAAACAGCTCACCTCCGTAAACGTCTTTTACCTGCCCTGCTGTTCTATGTAAAAACACATGCATCAAAAATAACAGGGGACTTTGGCCATGGATAAACCCACTGCTTTTAAGCGTCATCACTCATCATCACTCATGACAAGAAGTCATCAGTGAAAGACACACCTTCAGGTGGGTAGCCCTGTTGTAATGGAAATGCAAAGCTCTGCAGTGCCAGGCTGGCCAGCTCAGCCAAACCATGTACAGCCAAATCAGTCCACTGTAATGAAAAAAGGGTCATTATGTACTGCTTATGTTTGTGCATGTGTGTGTGTTTGTGGTGGTTGGGAAGTAAAGAATGAGAGTATAACAAAATGATAGTCTCAATTTCAAGCCAACAGCACTTGCAACTGCAAGTGTTTCTCAAGCTCTGCACTTGCTATTCCAAAGACACTGTTTCCACATTCAAACAGAGCAATTCTCTTTTGTTTTCCTCAGAGGATTAACAGGTTCTCACTGCATGGTTCACTTTCATTTTCTCTCCACAAGTTTGGTTTAGTTTATTCACTTACCTGTCTTCCCTGCTTATGTGCACAATATTAATATGGAACTATTATTCACCTCACATTCTGCCAGCTGACTTGTGCGCATTTTCACAAAAACCACAAGTTCATGGACTATAAGTCCTTAGCTTAAGCAGAGCTGTCAGACAGACGGGGTGCAAGGCTCTGCGCAAGACCTTGATTACTGACATGCATAAACACAAACCACAGTATATGACTCATAACTACTTCAAAAACTACTACAAAAGCATTGTGAAATGGCACACATAATTAAACACTAAAACAAAAGAAGTAACTTCATAAATATCTGTTGTTTTTTTTCTAGCTTAGACAGACTTACTGTGGATACACTGTGCAGTCCCTACAACAGCATTATACACTAAAGCCACTGCCCCAGTCTTCTCAGGGGCCCCAAATGTACCAGGTTCACTGCATGTCAGTTAACTGCATTTAATTTAGTTGACTGCAACTTTGTATAGGAACCTGAAACACAGAAGTGACCCCAGGACTCAGGACTCGGTGGCTAATGCTCAGTTCTGATTATTATGTCAAATCCGATTTTTCTGCCTAGAGTGTTCATATTCATGTTTGAAGTGACAAATACCTGACATCAGTATGAACAAATCTCTGCCCTGAAATGCCTCATATGTAACCAATAATGTCACACAAATGCACTTTGGCATGAAAAACAAAACTGTCACATTTGCTTGACAGGAATTTGGGGGAAAGGTATTGACACAGAGACATAAGCTTCTTCTCCTGAATGATTTGCTGTGGAGGTCAGATGACAACCACAACACACGTTGAGGAGGGGACTGCCCGTTGCCTGAAGGGCCATTGTCTGAATTGCCATTTCGGCAACGGCACTCTCCCAAACACAAGAAGATGGCTAATTATTATGCAAATGATGTCATCAGACCTTTGACTATGGCAAGGAAGACCAGTCAGAGACAGAGTAGGGCGGAGCGTGACTTCACCAAAGTAGGAAGGTCTGATTATATAATTCTGCATAATAATTAGCCAGTTTGCTTCTGTTTAGAAGAGTGTGTACCGTATTTTTGGAGAAATGGCCCTTCCCATTTTTTGGGGTAAATGGGCTTTCGATCCAGTAGCTCTATTAGCAGCTACTGCTGGTAATTCTGTGGAGAGAGATGTGTGTGCTGCTCGGAGAGGAGTCAGGACTGGTGGGGCTGAAATGCAGAAACAATTCCTCCAAACTTTAGGATGTCTAGGGCTACATTCCAATACCTCTGTCAGCACCTCACGACAATGCTGTCACGGCATGTAGGCAAGCTGTCCCTGTCAGAGCGTGTCTGGCAGTCGGGTCCTATCAGCTGGCAACTGGGGAAGCCTACAGCAGTAGTAGTAGCAGCCTGTAGCGGCAGTACAGCTACAGAAGCCCTCTGTAGTTTCAATGGTCTGTACTGACATTGCATGGTAAGTCATCTGCTCCTGTGCAGTTAAGTATAACGTGGAAAAACCATGGATGACAGAAAAAAATCAATCTTTATCATCTTATTTTGTGCTCACATGGTGCATTCCCCTCATTTAAGTTGTGTTTAATCCAATTAAACTGGGACTAAGTAGTATTTCAGCAAAGGAGTAATGGTTGGTCTCTGGGGATGGGATACAGCACATACTATGCAGAATACACACTGTAACAGAACCAGAGATAGGTGCTCCGAGGCTCTTTCAGAGGTTTATCTGGCCATTGCACTATGCACACCTTACCACACACACACACACACACACACACACACACACACACACACACACACAGAATTACACTATTCTCATATTGTTACAGCAGCTTCAGCATTATGTTCATCATCTTGGCTCTTGAGTTGGCTGCTGTTAAGCACCTCACCTCAGCTCTGTCACGGACATCGTTGTAAGCCTCCTGCAGCCTCTCCTGAGCCTGGGGCTCCACACTGGGGTCCTGGGTTCTGTTGTACAGTGCGGCAGCCTCGTCCAGCAGCCTCTCCAGCAATGCCGCCTGGCCATGGATGTCGCTCACCACTACCCTCTGCTGGTCCAACTGCCAAAGCTTCTCCTTCACCCCCAGCTGCAGCTCCACCCCAACATCCAGACTGCGCTGCTGCCTTGTCAGCCACAGCTCAAACTCCTCATAGGCCTTCAGGTACTCGCCCCAATGGAGCCACACCCACTCTATGCGACTGGGTGAAGAAGATGGAAGAAGAGGTAAGTCAGAAACACGGTCCACGCAAGTACATAAACGCATATGACAACACCTAGCACAACTGGTACAAAAGTGTGACCCCGGTGAATGTACTCGCTTTTAGGTACTGGTGCAGGTAACAAATATCAGTCCTCAAGGGGTTGATATAAAGCTAATCAGAGCATTTCCATGCAGTAATGCAGTTATCAACATTATCAGCAGTAACTGCAAATAAGCAGCACATCTAGCTGGCTTCTATCTGACCCAGGTGGTGGACAGTGCAGAGCGGCCAAGACTAGCTAACCACCAGAGGCAGGTTTCTGCATGTTAATGCAGTTAGCTGGCTGAAGGTCAACAAAGCCAACAGAAAATAAAAGGGAAGACACTAAGGTCACGAAACATTGCAATTTCACCACCTCTAAATGGACAGCACTTAGAAATGCAGCACTAAGATTAGCTCAGATCATGGAAAATAACAAAATATGTTACCATAGTTATGCAGACGACATACAAATTTACATAACTGTGTCACCAAGGGACTTCAATACAAGCTCTGACTGAGTGCATCGAACAAATAAAAAAAAACTTGTCCAGACATTTATCTTCAGTAGTCTTTACTACTGTAATGATGACTTTACAGGTTTCCCTGAACAATCAAATCACACTGGCTTTCTGCCTGTCAGAGAATTGATTTAAAAATACTACTGCTGGTTAAAGACTGAACGCTTTAAGGCCAAAATTTCTTTCTGACCCTCTGCTATCCAATAAGCCATCCAGACCTCTCAGGTTTTCTGGGACAGGTCTGCTTTCTGTCCCCAGATTCAAAACTAAGCTAAAGACTTTTCTTTTTGCCACTGCCTTTTATTAAGGTATTTATTCATTTATAACACTGCAATGTAGCTTTTATTCTTGTATTTTACACCTGTCTCAGTCTTGCTTTTAATTTTCTGTTCTATCATGTAGGTCTTTAATGGCATTATAATGTGTTTCTTTTGCATTTTGTCTCAATGTTTTTGACGTTTTATGTAGAGCACTTTCAACTGCCTTGTTGCTTAAATGTACTATATAAATAACCTCGCTTAGCTAAAGCTCACACTGAGTCAATGAAGCATTAGACTGAAAAGATAGGCCTGTTGTATTTCACATCATTTTGCTATTTTTTTCTTAAAAATCAACCAGTTATCGGTTACTATAAGTCCTGGTGTTGGGTTATTGAAAGCCAAAATAACTGCAACTGACTTAATAAGGCAGTACAATGCAAAGAGCCCCAAACAAAGACCTGAATAACTGAATAAATGTTGATACCACACCCAGGTTTTAAAGGCTTTTGAAACTGTTAATACTCTGTGTGCATTTAGCTTTTGTGCATATTTGATGGTTCAGGTGTGTAACAACGATCTGAAGACACACATCCAAAGCTATTCAAAACAGAACATTAACAGCTTTACTTTGAATGTACCCAAAGCTGCCCTTAGGGCAAACTAACCACTACACACAGTGTACACCTGCAGTCTGCAGGAGGCAGAGCAGCACCTGTGACAGTGGATGATATAAGTGCAGGTCTCCTCCCACAGGCTCTTCAGGTCTTTGAGCTTAGCGTGGGTCTGGTTCCTCAGCTCTTCGTCTCCGCTCTGCAAAAGGTTCTCAGCTGCCACCAGCGCCATGTCCATTTTCACACGACCTTCATGCTCCGACTGATGGATTTTCTGCACATTCACAAGAGAACACTGTTGTAAGTATGAAATGAAGAAATAGTGTACTATTTATTAAACATTAATAAAATAAAATATAGCCAAAAGCAGAAATTCCGGGGTTCAAGCTAATGTGGATCTTAAAACTTAAAAGCTGGAAGGATAAAGACTTTTGACAGTTCATGAGCCCTGCATTAAGTTAAACAACAGGTTTTACAACAATCAGATGCACTGAACAGAACACTGTCACTTTCTTATGCCTATTGCAGTGACACCCCCTACTGAGCAATTTCAACATAATTTTGCACGTGGTTTAAAATTTAAATTTAATGATTGGACAGACAGTTTGTGATTTACAATCTATTTGTGTTGTTCCATGCCCATTTCTGCATTTATAGCTCCCCCGGGTGGTCAATTTGAATGAATCTGTCAGTGCATGCTTAAAGGGACAGTGCACCGAACAATGAAAATTCAGCCATTATCTTCTCACCCATATGCTGATGGAGGCTCAGGTGAAGTTTTAGAGTCCTCACATTCCCTGCGGAGATCGGCAGGGGGAGTGGCTAGCACACCTAATGGAGGCTTACGGTGCCCCAGATTCTAATGTCCAAAAACACATACAACAGAAACAACTTTTTATGCCGGGTCCTCAGGAAACTTGGATCACTATGGACAAGCAGTTTGGAGATATTTTGAGGTTTCAATTATGTGTTTTTGGACGTTTGAATCTGGGGCGCTGTCAGCCTCCATTAGGTGGAGTTGTGTTGCTACCCCCTCTCCCCTTGGATCTCCGCAAGTGTTGTGAGAACTTCACCTGAGCCTCCATCAGCATATGGGTGAGTAGATAATGGCTGAATTTTCATTTTTCAGTGCACTATCCCTTTAAGGTACTGATGTAGACATATTCTACAAGTTTCTCTCTCTAAAAACAACAGCTTAAATGACTGTTGCTACGGCAAAATGATAAAATATTCAATATTCCTGCACCATAATATTCCTGCGCCGGAAACCCGGCACCGTGCCGGAGACCTTCAAGCCCTGAGTGTGGTTAGTACTGTCGCCTCACAGCAAGAGGGTTCCGAGTTCAATCCCAGGAGGGAACCCTTATGCGTGGCGTTTGCTCTCCCCATGTCACCGTGGGTTTTCTCCTGGCACTCCGGCTTCCTCCCACAGTCCAAAGACATGCAGGTTGGGGATAGGTTAATTGGTGACTCTAAATTGTCTGTAGGTGTGAGTGTGAATGGTTTTCTGTCTCTATGTGTTGGCCCTGCAATAGTCTGGCGACCTGTCCAGGGTGCACCCTGCTTCTCGCCCAGTGTCAGCTGGGACAGGTTCTAGCCCCCCCGTGACCCTCAAGAGGATAAGCAGTTACAAAAATGGATGGATGGATTACTTTTTGTGAGAACTTACAATAATATTGATATTAACAATATTTTAAACTGAACACTTGAACATGCCATATCCAAGAAACTATAATATCATGGGCTACTGTGGCTCAGGAGGTAAAGTGTTGAAGTTGATGTTCGATCCCGGGCCCCTGCATGTTAAAGTTTTCTTGGGCAAGATACTGAACCCCAGATTGCTCACAATGGTGTATGAGTGTGTGTGAATTTTTATCTAATAAGCAGGTGGCACATTGTATGGTAGCCTCGGCCACCAGTGCATTAATGGGTGTGAATGGGTGAAGAACGCCTGTGTCGCGTGTGTGTTGCTAAGACTAGAAAAGCCTTACACACATCCTTTTTTAATTTCTAAAACTCACTTATTTATGTAAAATGTCAAGAGTCTTTCAGGCTCTTTAGATATTTGTTTGCTGAAGGTAGTCTGCATAAGTACACTAAGGTGTGTTTTATTCACCTCTCATGTAGGAGAAGGTTTTTTTTTAATTATTATGTGTCTGTGTCCATGATTTCTTGCTTTATTTTTTTCATATCTACTAAAATGTAAACATATTGGTTACAAATAAAGGCTCCTCAGATACTGAGCCCTGCTCAGACTACAAACTGCAGCTGTCCACACTCTTGAGTCCAATGACCAAAGTAGCAGCAGGGGTCAGAAGTGAAGGGTCAAACAGGACTACCCCTTTCCACCAAAATTAGCACATGTATGCAGCTTCTTTAAACACGGGAAAACCTATTTAAAATCGGTGATACAACTGCTTTTCCACTGCTAGCTGTAGGCAAGTATGGTGTTGTGTGGTGTGGTGTGTCACCTTCAATGTCATCAACGCACTGGAAAACAAGTTAGACAGCAGAAAGCATGGAGGCCTTTTTTATTTCTATTACTTGTTCAGTCTCTGTCAAACGCCATGCCAACTAAATTTTTGCATTGTCCTGAAAAAGGGGCTAAAATTAGCATGGTGTTGTTTTTTCATCACTGCTGATCAGATCTAATCAGCTGAAGCAGATATATACCTGTGACTACTGCATAGTAATTTATCCTGCCGATTGTAACCTTTACCACCATAAACAAAAGTCAGATGTTAGCTGATGTTAGTGGGTTTGTTGTCAAGTGGGAAAGAGGCTAAAGAAGAATCTCACCGGTATGGCCGCTGGTGCGACGCTGTGAGCAGAACGCTGAGCCAGCCGTCCCAAG
This sequence comes from Epinephelus cyanopodus, assembly GCA_026686955.1. NCBI lineage: Eukaryota > Metazoa > Chordata > Actinopteri > Perciformes > Serranidae > Epinephelus > Epinephelus cyanopodus. The sequence continues at coordinate 5,629,444 of CM048928.1, forward strand.
CATGCTGCTAAATTAAACAAAAATTAATCACAAAAATCGCCTAATCCAAGCTGGAATCGTTTGCGGGGGAACCCATTGAGGATTTGGAATCCTACATAGACGAGATCTACAATAATATGTCTATGCATCCAGACAGCAAGCGGTCGAGAGATCAACTGGGCTCGAGTGACCACGAAGACTCGAGCATTGCAGCCGACCTACTCCGCATACGTGAATCTATGGACACAATGAAGAAGCAATTACAAAAGCTGGATCTATTAAAAAAGCTGACAGATGACGTTGAAGAATTAAAACAGTCCGTGGAATATAACAACTCTCTGATCAACGTCCTTAAACAGGACAACGCATCACTCAGAATGGAAGTCAACACTCTCAAAAAACTGACAGCTGAACTCCAACAAAAGAATCATAAAATGTCGAATGACATCCTCGACATGCAAAGTAGGAGCATGAGAGACAATATAATAATCCACGGACTCCCCGAAACACAAAAAGAAACTTACCAGTCCACAGAGCAACTGGTGAAAACTTTTATGAAGAACAGCCTAAAGATGGAGGAGCGCGAGGTGGACGCCGTCCGGTTCTCCAGAGTACACCGGGTCGGGCAAGCTGAGTCCCCCCGACAGAAAAGTCGCCCTATCGTGGCCAAAGTGGTGGACACGAAAATGAAAATGTCCATCATGGAGAGAAGAAAGGAGCTACGCGGGACCAACTACTCTATCAGCGACCAGTACCCACCGGAGATCCTGAGGAGACGCAGACTGCTTCACCCCGCCATGACAGAGGCGAGGAAAAACAATAAAAAGGCTCGTCTGGTCATTGACAAACTTTACATTGACGGTAAATTGTACAGTAACCCCGAGATCACTTACTGGCTCATCGGAGGAGACACAAACACAAGCCGGTAACGCTCATGACAACAGTCGCTGACAAAAGACGTCATCAGAGCGACGCGTTGCCATAGGAACTTATCGCCACGACCAGAGGGAGCTGCAGATTCGTCACGGTGAAGTCCCTTTTCTTTTTTCTTTACTAATCTGTGTTTCGTTTTGCTTTGCTCTACGATAGTTATCTTCTTTCTTTTTTCTAACTTTCTTTTTCTTCTCTAAAATGGACTCTTAAAGAATGCAGCCAGGGTACGGCTGGGACATAGCCTACCCCTCTTTGATTTTTCTTTTGTTGTAATGTCAACCGTTGTTTTTTTTCTGTTTTGCCTCATGCACTGCACCGATCTATGTTTCGTGTTTTTTGTGTATTTGTGTGGATGGGTAGGGGAATTGGGGGTGCGGGTGTCCCAGGGGAAAATTGAATATCAGGAACAACACACACACACATGCACATATACACACACACACACACACACACCACCATTGTCATCATCATCTCATACCTTTCTTTCTCTCTCTCTCTCTCTTTCTCTCTCTTTCTCTCCCTCTTAGAAAAACAACAACAGCACATATTAACTTATTAGCAAAAATTATGTCTATTAAATTCATCAGTTGGAACATATGTGGAATTGGGAATCAGGCAAAACAGTTAAAAGTCATTAATCATATTCTCAAAACACAAGCCGATATATGTTTATTGCAAGAAACGCACCTAACTAATACAAGCACTGTCCTGAAATCTACACATTTTCCACACGTTTTTACTGCTAATTACAATTCAAGGCAGAGAGGAGTCGCAATTATGATTAATAATAAAATTAAATTCAACCATAACACTTCAATTTCAGATCCGGAAGGGCGATACATTATTATTAACATATCTATGGATAATAAACCATTTACAATAGCCAGTATTTATGGTCCTAATAACGATGATCCTACATTCTTTCACCTTTTTTCCATTCTTAACAATTTACCCAGCTCGGACATAATTATAGGTGGAGACTTCAACACAACACTCGATCCAGCAATAGATAAATCAAACGCAACAGGGAAGACCAGAATACCACAATCCGCTGCTGTCTTAAAACAGTATATGGAGGATTGTGGCCTTGGCGACAGCTGGAGGCTAAATCACCCTACTGACAAGGAATACACTCATTTTTCGAAAGTTCATCATACATACTCCAGAATTGATTTCTTTCTCACTAGCAACTCTTTGTATTCAGATATTTCTGAAACAAAAATTCATTCAAACACAATCAGTGACCATGCACTAGTCTCGGTTAAACTACATACCAAACTAATCCCCCGCATCTCAACCAGATGGAGATTCAACACATCACTGCTAGAGGACCAAGAATTCAACAGTTATTTTAAGAGAGAGTGGGCATTCTTTATGGAAATGAATGACTCCCCAGACATTTCTGCAACTTTACTCTGGCAAACTGGGAAGGCTGTTTTAAGAGGCAAAATAATTTCATATTCATCATGCAAAAAACAGAAAGATATAAAACTGCAATCTCAATTGGAGGAAAATTAAAGAACTTGAAATCGAGCACGCAACCAATCCTAGCGACCATATATACGGTGAATTACAAAAATATAAAATGGAGCTGAGCAATCTTATAAACAAAAAACTAAATTTCTTATTGAAAGACTCAGACTCAACACATCTCAACACAGTAAAATCAACAGCATATCTGGCAAATCTGGTTAAACAAAATAAAGAAAAAACAACGATAACAATAATTAAGGACTTAGCAGGGAAACCATACCACAATCCAAAAGATATCAACAATATATTTAAGAATTATTATCAAGACCTGTACACATTATCTCATAACCCGGATACTCATGATATAAATACATTTTTGAACAATATCAGTCTACCTCAGTTAACACCAGAACAAACTAATTCACTAGAACAGCCACTAGCCCCATGTGAATTTTATGAAGCACTAAATAAAATGCAAAACAATAAGGCGCCCGGCCCCGATGGCTTCCCTGCTGAATTTTATAAGCACTTCTGGCCCACCATCTCCCCCCTCTTTTTCAGAATGATTAATGAATTTCACACAACTAATAAAATCCCTCCTACCATGAATACAGCTTTAATCACTCTGCTTTTAACCCGATAAAGACCCCACACATCTATCCAGTTATCGTCCTCTCTCTGATTAATACAGACATCAAAATCATAAGCAAAGTATTGACAAACAGAATCGAAAAAGTCATCCCCTCTATTATACACCCCGATCAAACCGGTTTCATTAAAGGAAGACAATCATCCCACAACACTCGGAAATTATTCAATTTAATGCAACTCTCAAACAATAAAAAATCTGAAACTATAATCTTCTCACTAGACGCACAGAAGGCATTTGACAGAGTAAACTGGCAATTCTTATTCATAGTATTACAAAAATTTGGGTTTGGGGAGTCATTCATTAACTGGGTTAGAGCACTATACACCTCACCAACAGCCAGCATTACAACTAATGGGATAATTTCACAACTATTCACACTTCACAATGGCACCAGACAAGGATGCCCACTCTCTCCATCACTCTTCGCAATTTTTTTAGAACCACTTGCAGCTAGCATACGACAAAATAATAACATCAAAGGTATCACATCAGTATCCACAGAACACAAAATAATCCTTTATGCGGATGATGTGTTGATTCTCCTTCAAGATCCCCATTCATCATTACCAGAATGTCTCTCAGTTATTAAATCATTCTCATCCCTCTCCAACTACTCAATCAATTTGTCAAAATCCACTGTTTTACCCCTATGCATGGGCCAAAGGGATGTGGCAACCCTCACCTCACAGTTTCACCTCCCCGTAGGAAACATCAAATACTTAGGAATTCACATATCCCCCAAGCTGTCAGAGCTGTTCAATTTAAACTTCATACCATTACTCAAATCAATACAAAATAATCTCAATCGTTGGACAAATCTGCCTATTTCTCTCTCAGAAAGAGTCTCAACAATAAAAATGTCAGTCCTCCCTCAGATTAATTACTTATTCATGATGATCCCCACTCTTCCAAATCCACCCTGGCTCAATTCTCTCAATAAATCAATCTCCCAGTTCTATTGGAAAAATAAACCACCCTGTATCAAACTATCAACACTACAGAAACCCAAATCTCTAGGAGGACTAGAAGCACCAAATTTTGAATTATATCACCTTCCAGTCAGTTAAAACACCTAAAACAATGGATCACCCCTTCTGACCTTGACTCACACTGGTTAGAAAACTGAACAAGCACTATGCAATAATATAAACCTCTCAGACTTACCATTCATCAGTCAAACAATTAAACATAATACCTGTTTTCAAAATATATCCATAGCCTCAGCTCTGACAGCTTGGTGGAAAACCATTCACATCAAAGGGTCCACGGTTGCACCATCCACTCGTTCACCAATTTGGAACAACCCAGATTTTACAATAAACAGGAAACCAGTAAACTTCACTTTATGGAAAGACAAAGGAATAACACATCTTCATCACATCTTAAGGAATCACAAGTCATCAATTTCCAACATCTAATTCATACGTTTGGCATCGGTGATAATCAATATCTACACTACTTACAGATTAAATCCACCATCCTCCCAAAACTCACAGATACATTCAATAGCCAGGACCAGTCCACCATCACAGACAACTTTTTGAAAATTTCTGGCTGTAATAAACTACTTTCCAAAATATACACATTTCTGAATAATTCCGACACCTCCATTTCACTCCCAGTCTCAAAATGGGAACAGGACCTTTCCATCACTCCTGATGCAGACTTCTGGCCTCAAATTTGCAAAAACACCTTCAATTACTGCAAAATCCCAAATCTACAACTCATTCAATTTAAGGTTAATCACAGGACACACTACACGGGTGAGAGGTTAAACAAAATGGGTCTCACTACATCGAATACATGCACTCACTGTACAAAGAACACCATAGACAATTATTTTCATGCTTTCTGGCACTGCACACCGGTCCAGCAATTTTGGGTCCAAGTCACAGATCACTTATCACATACTAGGCTGCCACATCCCTTTATCCCCCAAACTCTGCCTCCTAGGTGACATGTCAACTGTACAACTTAATAATCACATCAAAACTACATTGTACACAGCTCTAGCTGTCGCCAAGAAAACAATCCTCCTAAACTGGAAAGCAAGAGATCAACTAAACATCATCCACTGGAAGAACTTGCTCATAGATCAAATCTCAATAGAAAAAATGTCGGCCTCACTTAATCATAACACACCCCGCTTCAACAAAACCTGGTCTACATTTATCAATAAACTAACTTTTGATGTTTGCCTGACTCCCAAACCACAGCATCCATAAAATCTGGTCTCACCTTACTCACATAATTTGTAAAAAAACACGCTTACACTCCATCTACAAGTACACCCATACACACAAACACACGAATGCACTCGGTTACCCTCACACGCAGACGCACAGACATGCACAATAGCATGTGCTATATTATTGTTGTTGTCGTTGTTATTATTGTTACTGTTATCGTTTTTATGATGAGCGTTATTACTATTATTATTATTATTTATTTATTTATTTTGTTGTTTATTTATTTATTTTATTATAAGTCTTTATTTCATTTCATTTGATTTTTTTTTTTTTTGTGTGTGTGGTCGTTGTCTGAGTATTATTGCATATTATCATTTTCTTTCTCGCTCATTATTTTTTTTGTTCATTTTGGCTTCTTGTTTATCAGTGTTTATTTTGCCTTTGGCTGATTCTGGTCTGTCTGACATCTGACCGCGCCTATTCTCCGCCTGGGGCGTACGGCTGTGCTGCTGGGGGTCTGTGGGGGGTTTCTCCGCTCCGGTCTCTGCCACCCTACCTGTCCTTGTCCCTCAACACCGCCCCCAGTGTCAACATCATATTATATATATCATTTTATACTACTATTCCTCCATCCTTTATTACCCGAAGGGAAGGGAAATGAAAGGGGAGGGGAAGTGAGAGAGGGGAGAGGGAGGGGGAAGGAAGGGGGGAAAAAAAATTCATATACACACACACACACACACACACACACACACACACACACACACACACACCTCTTTAAGCTATTGATAACTGCTTTTTTTTTTTTTTTTTTTGTTTTGTTTTTGTTTTTTTTTTTGGTTTGTTTTTGTTTGTTTTGTTTTTGTCTCGTATTTGTATTCACCATCACTGTTTTTGCCTTGTATTGTTGTATAAGTGTCACACAAATAAAAGGGGAAAAAAAAAAAAAAAAAAAAAAATCACCTCTGTTTCCCTGAGTCGGCCCTCCAGGGCATCACGGGGCCCCTGGGTATTGTCATTGGCCTTCAGCCTCTCCTGGATGGCCCGCATCCAAGAGAGGGCCGCCTCAAGGCTCTCTGTGAACTCCTGCTGCTCCTGCTGTGTCATGATGAGTCCCAGGCCTGAAAAGAAGAACAGTAGTCAGACTCTATAGGCATTTTTGATCAAAACAGTTCTGAGGACTCCCTGAAATGACCTGCCCACTGAGGAGCTCCCTCAAGAATGAAACAGCTTCAAGGGCTTTTTTCTGTTTACATTTGCTCTGAAGTGATGTAAGCCAGCCAGTGATTTGTATAACACAGCTACTTTGACTCTAACAAGTCAAAATCACGTTGCATTTCCCCTGCCACACATATGCTCAGTATAGCCTGGACTTCACCATCTGTTCATTGTCCACGTTTTCTTCCTTTGTTTTTTAGGGATGCATGATATTGGATTTCCAATGTGTTAATATATAACAAGTTATTCGGACGATAACCAATATCAATATCAATATATCCTCTTTATTCCCTACCTAATTTTAGTAATCATCAAGTCTCTTCTGTAGTGGAATAAAAATCATGTTATGCATGCATACATACTCTACAGATGGAGACATGAAATAGAATGCTTTTCAATGAATGTCTTCATTCATTTGGCCAGTAAAGATGACGTGCAAATATTATCGTGCATCCATGATTTTTTTTCCCATTACCCACTGTTGTTTGTGTTTCGTGTTGTCTGTGGTTTACACAGCTAACGCGTTTTTAAAAATGAAAGTTACTGGTGCTGCGTTGGCTGCATTTGAACAAGCACTGTACACTTACGTCACTCTACGTTCTATGTTCTAGGTAGTGTCGTCCTAGTTTTTGCGATGCGCACACACAATAACAACTGGGGTTCTTAAGAGCTACAGGCCTCGTTTATCAATATCTTTTTTATCTTTTTTAAGTTTTTTCTTTAATTTGTTTAAAAGATTCAACGAAAAGTCTACATCTGATTAATGAGATGTTCTTCAATGGCAGAATTGTTTGCACCTGTGTTCTTATAATGATGAAACCCATTGTCTCTGTAAGCTGACAGTGCCTGCCAGTTGATCCTAATTACTGTAGGTAAACGCCCTGTGAATTCCCATAAAAGGGCATGAGACCGCAGGGCCGTGTGCACACACAGAAATTGAAGAGGAAGAATTTGAAAGAACTGAGTCAAGAATGCCCAAACAAAAGCCTGAAGAGGGTGGAGCACTGGACTCCAACCATACAAAAAAACTTCTGTTTTCAAAGTGGAGGTACTTCTGCAGGAGGTGAAGACCAAACGAGATGTCGTATTTGGTGGTGTCAGAAGTGAATATTAAATATGTAAAATAATATAAAACAAGAAAGAAAATGCAAATGCAAAAACAATAATTGACACGTCAGCACACGATATGCAGGGTCTAACAAATGGTTGATATTGGTTGCATCATGGGAAATGTAGGATCCAGTTTAGTAGAGCTTGTCCAGGGACTAAAAGTCAGAATATCTATGCTTCTGTTTCCTCCACTCTGACCATTCTTGTGTCTCTTCTCTCTTGTGAGCCCCAGAGCTCTCTGGAAGCACAATTCTAGACTACTCAAGTATCTCTTTAAATGACTTTAACAAACCAGAGACATACCATAGATGTGGTATATACCACAGTTTGTATGATGAAAACCAGCAGGCACACATTTTGTATCTGGTCATGCAAATCTACTGCACAGATTGGGATCTACTAAGCTGAGGTGTAGCGTTGAAGCAACACCTCAATGGCACGGCATGAACAAGAATAGGACTTTTTTTCCTGTCAACAGTATTAAGGTTAGTGAGGCATTGTGCAGAAACTCTGTTTGTCCTCAGGAGAATCTGCTGGAAGGAAAAGCTCTGAGAGGATATAACTGGCAGATGTAGTCAACCGTCTGCAGTAAAATGTATGGGAGGGAGGAGTCCTGGCACTGCAGGAGCACAAAGAGGCACAACATCATTTCTTAGAGGGAAAATAAAATGCAGGCGGCATGGGCCAGTTTCCCGCATGACTCATTTCTCCCCACCACAACATTCCTTCTACCAAATATCTGCTTGTTTTGTTTCAAATTCGTGAAACTTGGTGATATTTAGAACTCCCTGTCCTCCCTGACGTATGAGAGAAGTATTTCTTTATACTTATAATATCAAAGTTTCTCATGCTAATACTTATGAGGGGCTTGACTGCAGCTGTTTCACCTTTAATTTCTATTTCTAATGTCTTCATTTTTAATAGAATTTTGTCATTATTAATAGAATGTTATCTGACAGCTGAGTGTATTGGAAAACAAGCATAATTATTCATTTATTCATTTATTTTCTCTTTTGGAATTCACAGTTCAAATGTTTCTGTTTAATTGACTAATATCATCATATTTGGTTGGAGGCAGGGTTCTTACAGCTTAAGGCAAGTTACATTTGAGACTTACAAACATCACTCAGAATTAAATTTAAGACCAATCTTCCAACAACCAAAATTGAAGGAAAAATAAAACACGAACCAACATCACTTACTTAGTAGGGGTAGGGGAAAATCATTGATAGAACACAGTAATGCAGTATTTTTGCGTGGCAATATCTTATGGATACGCAATGCACAGTATTGATTTTTTTATTATATAAATTAAAAATATTGCAAATTAGTAATGCACCATTATATCGACACGTCATTGGTATTGGCCATTATCGGCTTAAGAATGAACTGTTAGAATTGGCCAACACGCTTTTTCTTATTTTGCACAATCAATGAATATTACAAACACTAAAAAACATTCTATTTCATGTTTCCATATGCTGGTGGCATGGTATGCATGTATAATAAGAAGAGACTTGAGGAATACTAAAATTAGGTGGGAAATAAAGTGTATATATCGATATCAGTACCGACTATCGGCCAAATAAATTGTAATATCTGCATATCGGCTATTGGCAAAAAGTCCAATATCACACACGCCTATTGCAAATACAAATGAAACCTTTTGTAACCAACTAGAATAATAAAAATACTGGCTTTAAAATGAACAATCAGAACTGGCCAACATCTTTATTTCTTAGATTGCACAATCAGGAGCATCTGTTTTCTTCTGCTGCTGGGCCATCACAATAACAGTGTGCATGCATACGATGTTAATTCCACTACAGGAGAGACTTGATGATCACTAAAATTAGGTAGGGAAAAAGTGAACATATACATAAATATCAGTATCAGTCTAATGAGTTGTTACATATCGGCATATCGAATACCTGCACAAAATCAGATATGATGTATCCCTAAATTGCATTGATTCGGTTTCAGCCACACCATGAAATCTTGGGTCATATGGCCAGTTTTCACTGAATCTGCATTTCCCTCTGTCATCCAGGGTACAGTGACAGCTAGCTAGCACACGATGGAAGCTGTGCTCCAAGCATCCATATGCAAATGAAATAAGCCTGTTGTTGTTTCTGCTATCCTGACCTGTGTAACAATAATTTGAGAAGCATTTAGTAAATTATTAGACCAATGACACATTATTTAAAAATTTTGCAATGCAGTGTCCAACAACAAGATTTATAAAACCAAATTTTCCATATCTTAGCATTTTGGAGACATTTGAAAGACTTATTTAAGATATTTTAATACCAATTAAGGCCTTATTTTTAGATTAGTGAATTTAATGCTTTTTATGACTTTTTAAGGATCCACAGGGAATCTGTGAAGGGGACAATACACATTAATTAACAGTGACTTTTTCAAAAACATCTTGTAATCTAAATGTGCTGGGGGCATGTCAGCAGCTAAGGTGCACCTGTTAGTAATTAGTACAGGTGAATAACTTGTACTTACTTCTGTTACCACACCACTGTCTTACTCTTTCTCTTCAGTTTCAACAAACTCACAGCATACATGCTATGGTTACTTTATCTTACATCTAACATCTGTTATAACAGAGGAAGTAAAGACGCACCACACTAGCTCACAGTGCTGTCCATTTGATGAGAGTAAGGTCAGTTGTTAGTTAAACTCAGGCAAACCGCGCCAGCGTGTTTGTGGACAGTGAAGCCCCTCCTCCCTCAGTTTGACAGCTCGTGCAGCAAACTCGCATTAACAGTAACGTTAACTTTAATCCAGTTGACTCACACGTGCCACTGACGGCGTTAATATTCACTCTGCCCGTCTGCGTGTCATACTAACTGCGGTTACCGCGCTCGGTTGTTAATTCAAGGACGCTTGTGTATATTTACAGTCATGTTTATGCTCAGAACTTCAGTATGGTATTTACGACCTACATGCTAAGCTAATTTAGAAGTGAAGACTCCACCTTAGCACCGCACTGGTGTACGGTAATATCCCCGGACACGAAACACAACAAACCTGAACAGTTAAGACGTAACGTTGGATCTCCGCAGCTCATTACAGTAACTTACACTAACGTTACTCTAATGAAGAACTAGCGAAAGCACGACAGGCTACAGAGAGTCACTGCGTTTGTAGGTAGAAGAAGGCTTGTTATCTTTTAGCTAGCTGAACACCGGTGCAGATATACGGCTTTGTAAGAATTAAAACACTTACAGCTTTGTGTTCATCAGGCGTTATCAGCCGCTGTGTGAACGCTACTCTGCTGTGTTGCTTATGAATAGTGAAGTTCCAGCAGACAGGAAGTGGAGCCGAGGCCACTGGGGGCGGGAGTCAACATAGCCTGTCATGCTGCCTTCACTGGCTCCTTGTAAACTATACAACTACCCCACTTTACAGCAGAAATGCAACTTTCAGTGTACAGGGAGATTTGCAACTCCTCACAGAAACGGATTAAACACAGTACAGTGCGTTTCAAATGTAATTTAAAAAAAACAACTAAATTAAGAATTTAAAGAATGAAACAAAGGTGCTGAGGGCACACACTACTGTAACATTGCAAATAAAGTCTGAAACGGTGTGTTCGTATCCTATTCTAGTTTTAACATGACTGTAATGAGCTGACTGTGGTAAGTATAGTAATTTTACAGAAGCGCACTGCTAAATCACAGTAATATGCAGGTATAACGACTGTGAGATCACAGTATACACCTGTCATTTTACAATAATATACTGTAAAGATGACACACCAATTTACAGCAAAAGTTACACAACTAGTAGCCAGTAATTTACTGTAAACATTCAGCCAAATATTTAACAGTGTGTTTGTGCTGACAAATAAATAATAGCCTATGCTATTAAGCTTATAAAATGCTTTACTAAATACTCATATCCAACAGGGAAGGTTCAGCTGGAAACCATCATTTGGTTTCCTCATGTTTTTTTGTTTGTTTGCTTGCTTGCTTGTTTTGTCTGTTTGAGTTTTGTTTTGTGCCTTCAAGTTGTCAGAGCTACTAGCTATGTAAACATCTGTTATTGTACAATTTAGCTCTCTCCTGAAAAGGGTAAAATACAAAAATATCAGTTATTTGTGATCATGCTTATTCATGTCTTTTCTTTTTTACACAAGCAAATTAGCACTAACCTGAGAGAAAAGACCTCCAAAAATACACATAGAACTTGCAAACTTCAAACATGAGGGGGCTTCTTGTGATGTGACCACAAAAGCTTTCATTGAACACATCTATTTATGAAAAGCATGAATCAAAGCTTCTTTTTTTTTTTTTTTTTTTAAATGTATTTATATGTAATTTAACTTCATAGTAGTTCACACTCCACTCATGGGAGGCTATATTTCGGTGTTTCCAGCAGCACATGAACTAATCAGCAGACCAGATTGAACCAGAAGAAGGAACAAATGCAGGACAGCAGCTGACTCAGACCCTCAAACGTCACTGATTCAAACTGCAGGCCGCGTCTCACAAGTTTGTTTCTATTGGTAGAAGGAATAGCAACAGTCACCACCCAGTTTCCATTCAGGCTATTGGAACTTATCCTGAATATACACAGTGAACGCTTTGTGAAAAGGAACTTTACTACAGTGGGTGTTACTGGATCACACATAGATCTGCAGTACTTGGCAGCCTCTAAAATGTGGAGTAACACTATTTTAAAATGTTAGCAAATAACTGCTAGTAATATGGTTGAAACAAACAGTGAAGAAGAGGACAGATATGAATTTGGTAAACAGCATGCTGCCCTCCTCCTCTCTCCAGTCACATCCGTCTCCTTCCTTCTCTATCTATGGAAATCACAGACCGTCCAAACAGAAAACGTATTCAAATTGCAGCTGGCAGGCCGCCAAACTAAAATTATTACAGATCAAGATGTAAGAGAACAGAAACAGCTGCTGCTTTATGTCAGTGTTAGCCTGGCTTTAGTTGGTATTAAGGGCTGCTTTGGCAGATTTAGTTAGCTTTTAAAGACACTATCAATTAAATTTCCTAAAGTTTATTGTTGATTATGGTTGTTGTTTTGTTTCAGGTCTTTTGTATGTATGTTTATGTTCTCAATAGGTCTCATTCATGAAACGTGAGCTGAACAAATTTGTGTGTAAAATGCTGGCTAATTCATCAATATGTTAATAGCTCTGATCTTTTCGTAGGTCCTTACAAAATCACACCTGCTTCTGACTGCTCATAGTGCTTGTGTATAAATAAGGAATGCACATAAATATTGCTTGTCTTTATTAGAAATTACAATTTTAATTCATATTGTGCTGTCTTATGTTGGCAATATGCAGATGCCTTTGAAAGATAAATTAAACATGACAAAGGATTAATATCACACATTTAGCTAAATTAGTTGGCATTTAGCTGATTTAAGCTTCAGATTAGGTTTCTTAAAAATGTGAATGGGTCATTTAAATTGACTTAATACATGTGTTTTCCACATTACTGCCACCTTGTTTCTACTTGAAACAATCAAGAGAGAATTCCACAAATGTATCCTCTGTTTGAGGAGCGAGACTGTGAGACTCACGGTACGGACCAAACACTAAGCTATCAGTGATGGCTGTCAGAATGTATCATGATTTAATATAACATGTACATCACCTTCCCTTCTGAGTTTGCTGCTGACTGCTTCAGTGGAGGCATGTCTTTGTCGCCCCTGACAGAGAGGTCTCTCTGATGATGCAAGCAATGTGCCCATCTGCAGCAGAGAGCTGAGATGAGCCCCCTTCTGTAGCTATGTGTACTTAGGTGTTATTTTTGCATGAAGTTTCGTATCAGACCATTTTCGTTTAACTTCTCGGACGGTTCTTACAACAGAGGACGCAGAGTTAACAGCATCCACTACCACCCTCCAGGCCTTTGATTTACCTGTCCCTGTCACACCACTAATAATAATGATAATGATAATAATAATTATTATGTATAGACCAACATAGTGGCTGGATGTGAGATGCAAGCTGGATCAGTGTACACTAGCCTGGGGTTGCCAGACCCAATTCGCAAAACACGAATGGGTCTGGACACAGAGTGTACATTTCCTCTATTCCCGAGGGGTGATATCAACAGCTGTCACTCAAAGTGCCCCTTCACACAATTGGAAAGATGGAAAACCAATCAAAGTAAACGAAACGTGTGACGTAGGCTAGTACAACGCCACTGTAAACAGACCAGCAAGCTGCAGCGGAGATGAGCTGTGATGATAGCCCGTAGGAAGGACGGCAAACACATCCTTTTTTTAATAAAAGCTTTCAGTGCAGCTGTTTGTTCTGCTTTTAAAGAAAATGCACATTCCAGTTCGTTCAAATCATTTACCATAGCAGTTTCAAAATCAGTAGCCATGTTGGTTGTTTACGAAATGCATTCACTCTGCTCCTTGTCCCTCCTATTCTGATGACGTGCCTGCCCCAAAGTAATAAATGGTTGTGATTGGCCCGGTATGCTTTAACCGATGCCAGAATGCACCTTTATGATTGCATGGCCAGACTGATCTGCGGAGCAAAATAGAATATGGTTTCACCAGGCTAGGATCAGCGTACATGGAGAGGTACAACCAAGTGGCTGGGATAGTGTAAAGGAACATCTGTACCCAGTATGGACTCGAAGTCCCCAAATCCCAATGTGACACACCATCAAAGGTGGTTGAGAGCAACGGGGCTAAGATCCTGTGGGATTTCAGCTTCCAGACTGACAAACAGCTGCTGGCTAACCGACCGGACATAGTGGTGGTTGACAAACACCAGAAAAGGGCAGTGGTGGTAGATGTGGCGACACCAGCCGACGGCAACATCAGAAAGAAGGAACAGGAAAAGGTGGAGAAGTATCAAGGGTTGAAAGAACAGCTGGAACAGATGTGGAAGGCCAAATATGACGTGGTCCCCGTGGTAGTAGGAGCACTTGGGGCAGTGACCCTCAAACTGGGAGAGTGGCTCCGGCAGATTCCAGGAACATTCCTAGGTACAGCTAAAATACTGCGCACAACCCTCAAACTCCCAGGCCTCTGGTAGAGGACCTGAACTTGAGGATGATACAGATACCACCACATGTATATATATATATATATATATATATATATATTTTTATTTTTTTTTTTTTTTTTTTAAATCAACCCCACTCCATCTAGAATAACTTCAGTCACAGCGCTGGAAAAGTTTCTCTCTCTCTCTCTCTCTCTCTCTCTCTCCTCTCTCTCTCTCTTCCTTTCTTTACTCTATGTTGGCAGGTTGACAGTATGCTCCTATTCATAGTCACTGGCAATTCATGGGTGAGTATGTATGCTAATGGCTGACTGACTAGTGGTAGCAGGCCTTCAGTTTACAATTGATTGGCATCCATGAACAATGTACACACATGCCAATGATTAAATCTGAGTTTCCCACAGTGGTCATGAATTCAGTGTAGGTTTTTAGTACCATGGTTTTCTATGTGCATATCTACTCACAGATTTAATAACATTTCATGAATGAGACCTAATGGTTTTAAAGTGGGAACTCTTTGCAATTATGTGTTTTTCATTCCACCTATAATGCAATTTATTTTGTAATAATAAACACCCCAACACCTTTATTTCATGACACTTTTTAGTTTATAGTGTCACTTTTCATGACAGTGGTGTTGTCACCACTCTCGCACCTTTCAGCCATTCACATGCCCCCCTGCCTCTCAAACAAGCTTAATGACTGCAAACTGCCAAACTGTAATACACCAAAATTCGTACATATTATAAGGACAAGTAATGTGTTTAACCAATGTATCTGGGAAGGCTGCATTCATGTGACCAATGCACTGACGGAAGTGAAGAAGGAAGTTGTCCTCATAAAGGCGCAGGTTGGGGTGGATGGGTCACAAAAAAAGGGACTTCCCCCCAAGTGTTCAGTACCACGTGAACTTTGAGTGAAGTTTGAGTTATTTCCAGTGCGTGGTCACTATGTCTCTTTATGTAAACTTAACCAGAGTAACTTTACTTGCCTACACCTAACCTACAAAACTATATGTTAAGTGCATAATTTACTAGTATTTAAGTATGTAACGTCATCTGTGGGGCACTAGTTCTGAGTATATGGACACAGACTATGGATTTTTTTTTTTCCCAGAATGGCATGACCCACCCTACTCTGCCTTACTTTGCCTCTGATTGGTCTACCCTAATATTCTAACCCTATAGAGTGCACCAGGGATGAAATTTTTCAATAGGCCGACGAGGAAATTAACATTGCCTTGGTTCCCTTGTCAAAATGCCTATGAGATTTTTCCATTGGATTTTAGATTATTGCAGAAAATAAGCTCTGTGACAAACAAACATTTAAGATATTTACACATTCTGTTCAGAAAGGTAAGCTTCACAAATGAACACACTTTTATGATTGTCCTCTGGCCAGCAAAAGATACCTTTTGGCAGCAGTGTCTAATGCCAAAATCATTGACAAAGTGGCAAAATGTGACGACCTCTGAGTGGGAAGGGGTTAATTAATTCACCAGTAAAAATAGTCCCTAGAAAACGCATCAATTCCTCCTGTTTGAGTATCATTTGCTAACACTACAGTGATCAGCTGTTTTACGAAATTAATAAACCTAAAAAAAAAGGATCTACACAGTATTTGTAAAGTGTCTTCTAAGATTTTTATGTTCAGAAGGAGCCAGTGGGTTTGGAGCTTTTCCCATTTTGTACATTCCTTGAGCTTCAGTCCTGCCATCTTAAAATGTCAAATCAGAGCTGTGTTTCCTAACCAAAATGCAGAAACGCACTTTAAAAGATTGAGCTGTACAACCCTCTTTACTTCAGTCAGTACCACACTCTCCACCATCAACTGTGAATAAATTCTCCAAAATCAAATCAATTCGGAATTGAATGTCTGAGGCTCCTGATAACCAGGTCTGCTAAAATGTCAGTATATTCTTTTTTGGGAAGTGAGTCCCAGCATTTAAAGCAGGCGTTATGACTGTTGCTGCTGACTTACAAGACAGAAAGTGAGTAGCTTCTCCTTTTTGCATGCAGCTCGCCAACAAGCAGCTTTATTTCCAAGGCATGTGTGTTCAGGTGATACATATTCATGAGCACCTGCTTGTGTCTTTCTGCAGTTTCACATTCAGGGCACTGCGATGCTGTCAGGAGCTCTGCTGTGTCATAATGTAAGGCAACATCACACTTTGTCAGCTCCGGTCCCAGGGCTGGATGGCTGGGCCTCACTGGTTCTGAAAGAAGTGACTTCTTCTTGTATATGACAATGTTGCACCTCTTTTTCTCCTGCCAAGTAAATCATGGGTTTCCTTGCACTCGTCATACAAACAGCAAGCTTCTCATACCTCTGTAGATTGTAACATCAGGACGCCATCTTCAACAACCCTGATTGAGGCTGTGTCTGGTTGCTGTGTGGTTTATTACAAATTAGATCAGTCCTGTTATTACTTGCAGCTCAGATTAGTCTTGGTGGTGGGTTGCATCAAGCTTGTGGTCTTCCATTAGTCATTATGGGTCCAACACATGACCAAGTCTCAGAGGGTCTTAAACAGTGGTGGAAAGTAGCTAATTACATTTACTCACATACTGTACTTCAGTACAGTTTTGCGGTACTTTTTTTTATAATATTTTCAGTCTCTGCTACTTTATACTTCTACAGCTGCTACATTTCAGAGGGAAATAAACTTTAAACTTCACTAGATTTATCTGACGCTGTATTTACAGTTTAATATATTGTCAAGATTTTACATGGAAAAACATATGGTGAGCTGATAAAGTACAATGCAACCTTAAATCTTAAACCACTGGTGTCTGAAAACACACATACACATACACACACACACACACACACACACAAAAAAAAACCCAAAAAACAAAACAAAAACAATGTCCACTTGGTGCCCCTTGACAATTTTCAGATGTTTATGACTAGTTACTGGCTCCCTGTAAACTTCTCAGATGGTTTCACTGACGGAACTATTTGAGGCCCAGTATTTGAAGCTAAATGAAAACAGAGTTGTGTAGCAGAATTTTATTAATCTTCTCACCTTACCACGGGTATTTAAGAATAATTCTGCTCTGAGTAATTCTATTTCTTAGGCCTACTGAGCTTACTTTCCACCTCTGCATCACGGTTTTCCAGGTGAGCCCTGAACACTTCACACAAGTGAGAAGAGCAAAGAGAAATATGTTTCAACGTTCAAAACTGTTGGAACTTTGGCAGAAAATAGCATGTTCAAGTAGAAACCAACTAGTACTACAAAAAAATCTGTATTACTTAGGTTTTTTTTTTTTTGTTTTTGTTTTTTTTTCAGCCACCTAGGGCAGTGTTCTAAGAATTCTAAAAATCCTATACACCTGACCCAGATAGGGCTCTCCACAGGCACTTTAAACCATGCTGCGCAATTTGTCATTTCATTGTCAGTTTAAATATACTGGGCGTGCGGGAGATAGCCTGGAAATCCAGTCCCAAATCTAGATTTAGGGTCTGGCTATGAGTAATGAAAATGGCCCAACTCGAGGGGCGGTACAAGCATGCATTTGAAAATATCACCGTACGCATTCGGATAATCACTACGACGAATCAGAACAATACACGGGGTGAAGTATCCAGAGCTTAGCTACCAGTGGAGCTAACTGATAGATTCTTGCCGTATCCGGTTCGCAAAACAGCAAAAACGTACTTCTTGCAATGGAAAGATATGAGCACCGTCTTCTGTTCCTCTTTTAGAGAAAAAGCCAAGTCTAACTCATTCATTGTAGCAGCCAAAGCCATTTCAAACAACTGGTGTTCATCCGTAGCCATCTTACAATGTTAACTGACTGATTCCGGACTTCGTCGCAGCGTTGTCGTCATCTGTTTAGCTCGCCTCTGGCCCGCCTATATCAGATACGCCGATGTGATAGGTGCAGCTAAGCTACAAGGGCATGGGTAATGGGCAACATTACTGATTGCCAGAGTGACTCTCAAATTGTGCTCTAGCAAGAACTCTGGATTTCTGGAAATCTCCTTTCAACTCTTGACAATAAAAGTCCCCCATTGTTTTGTTATGTGAAAACTTTTATTGTGAAGCACCAAAATAAAGAAATGTTGAGTTTTCATCAGCAGTAGCTTTACATGACCCCTATACAGCTGATAGTGAACATGAAACAGTAAAATAAAGCAGACATGTTTAATGAGTTTTTTTCTAATTTTGTGAGAAATGTTATTTAGTTTAAGTGTAGTGCATGTGTAAATGTACTCAGTGTGTTAAGTAAAATATTATTTTAAGTTAAGAGCAGAACAACTATATATTGAGATTACAACAGCCCAGTTACCAGTCAAGCAGGGCTAATGTACATTGAGTGAATGATAATGTGTTGCTGACCAGAATGTCCGGAATGTTATCTAATGGTGACCCCTGTATTTAAAATTGTTGCAAGAGTCTGGGCCTGAGAGTGTTCCATTTTCAAGCCTATGACATAGTCTCTAAGTTGTTTACATATGATGTCAATATATCAGTAATATGATATAATATTCAACAAAATTCACATTGTCTGTAAAAAAGAAAAACAGCTTTATCTGTTCAAAATGAGCTTGTATGTGTCTCCCTGTGGAAATGATATTTTATATGGTTACAATACATAATTTTGCACAAGCAGTATATTTCAAATTTCACTATGATATGATACAGATAAATCACTATCTTTTTTGGGAGGGAGTCTAAAAGAATTGTGTGCATGACCTCAGCTTTTTTTTTAACATCACAGATGTATGACTCTAGAAAATATATGGTTCCACTTACAGAAGTAATTTAGTAATTTGTACCACCTCATGGAAATGTTAAGATGTACATGTTAACTACTTTCCGGACTTTAAGTGACTTTTGACATTTCACACTGGTAGAGCTGCAGTGGCCCTGTGGTGAAATAACACAGTCAGGCAGTCCAGTGGCTCTGTGCTTTGCATGGATAAAAAATAAATGAAACATTCATTTTTCTTGAAATCACAACGGAACAGAAAACACATTTAAAAAAAGTAGGTATGTGATATCTTTTTCATTATTAATACACTGCTGTATTCATTTTCATCAAATATTTCAAGTGCTCTCAAGATCAACTGACCTATGGCTAAGCCCCGCCCTCAAACGCGATGAGCCAATCACAGTGCGTATAGCCATTCCCATACACTGGATGTCCATTGAGATGCATTACAGAAAGTCAGATTCGTTTGGTTTTATGAGCTTTTTCTGAGATATGAAGTTTAAAAATGATCAAACGGTGTGCATGGGGTACATGCTACTCTGACACAAGGTATCCTGAGAGGCTGGGTGACTGGGTATATTTTTTATCCTTTGCTAAACCACATCTCAACCGAGAAAAGTGTCTCCTTTGGATAAAGTTGTGTGGTAACGTTACACCACAACATCAACTCAACGTGAATAAGATTAACAAGGATGTCTAACATCTGTCTGTCTAAGGTGAGTCAACATCCTGTCTGAGGCAACATATGTTACAGGGCTCTCAAGTTTTGAAGTGAGTTCAGAGTGAGATTTTACCAGCGGCAGCGAGGATTTGGTTGAGGTGGGGATGGATGTCTGACAAATGACGCATAAATTCATTCAAACAAATATATTTATTGATTTCAGCAATTCTTCCACTACCAGCTTATTCAAGCATTGATGTGTAAATAACACCTAGAAAGATATTTTTCCTGTGCAAGTATCCCCCAATCAGTATTTCAGTAGACTAGCACTGATATTAATTGGTTCAGATCTGACTGGAATAACCCACAGTAACTGCTGCTAACTGCTAACTTAGATCCCTGACGCACACAAGCGCACGCACACAAGCGCACGCACACACACACACACACACACACACACACACACACACACACACACACATAACACTCGCTCTTCCTGCTGCCTGGACAGAATATTCATAGACAGAATAAAAGAGACCATTCCACAGAGATTAGCCTACTTACTGTAATCATCGGGTCTTCTCCGTCCTTACGAAACCGGCTTTTCCGGCGAGTGTCCGTCTTCTTCTGTAACCGCGCGAAATACCAAAATCTACCCGGATACAGCAATTCTACTTTTTGATTGGCTGTTCGGCAGATATGCTTTATGTGATTGGCTTGTGTGTGGCACGCAGCTTCTGAACTCTCGGGGGAGCTCGCTTGACTCCTACCTGTTCCACTCTCAAAGCGGAGCAACTTGGTGGACGTCACCGTGGTAATTTAAATGCGTGAGAAATACAACGTGTGGCGTGTGAGCGTGTGAACGGGTGGGAATGTGTGAGACTTGAGAGCCCTGTATGTTATCGTTAACATCTCTAGCTAATGTTAGCTAAAGTTAGCCTAACGTTCGCTCCTAGCTGCGTTGTTCATCATGTCACCTTGTTTGCTGGGAGTTCATTAGCCTATTTTGTTCTAGTTTTGTACTTTGGTGATCGTACATCATTGTTAGCTGTTGTCCAAAGGGCTCTAGTTAAGCTAACGTTAACTTCTGGAGCTTAGCGTCATTAACTTATCTGTAATGGCAGAAATAACAAAGGTTGGCAAATGTTATGCTGAATGATTCAATGTAAATACTGTAGCACCAAACTAACAGAGAGACTCTTGGTGAAGATGATAAAAAGGCTGTTATCCTTTTCTCATATTCTGAGCCAAAAACCTTAACTTCAGTGGCACTTTAACTTATTGTCTTTGATGGTGACGCCAACGAGATGCGGTTCACAAGCGTACACTGTGACCTGTAAATTTTGGCTTGTAATTTCTGCTTTTCATCGACCTTCTCAACAATAAAATGATGAATATATCCCTCCAATGCATCATTTAGGCTCTTTTGGTTAGTTCTCAATGACATCTGATCGTTATGTCTCCAAAAATCATCAATTGCCTGCTGCGAAATGCCGTGTACTGTGACACCTGCCATAGTGCCGGTCACTGAATGTTGATATTTTGTCGGAGTGAGTGGAGGGGGCGTGGCTTAGCCATAGATCAATTGCAGTGCTTTGCCAAAGGGAATAAATGAATTAACAGTCAAGTGCACTAATGAATAAAACTTTAAATAAACACATACCTGGCTGTAAAACAGCAACAGTTAATAATACTTCTGAAATGGGATGTAAAATAGATTTTTCTGCTGGTAGGTAACATGGCCATGGTGAGCTTGTTTTCCCCCTCAGCACCACCCTCACAGGGCAACACCCTGCTACAGCAACAGGTTGCTATAGGTTTTCATCACAGTATCTTCTAGTAGCTACACTATGTTTTAGAAGAACAAGTGGAGCCCCATTACAGACTGTACATCGGGTAATGGGGTGTGCACAAAAACAATGCATGAGCACACCATGTCCTACCTCTGGCCTTCAATCCATAACAGACTGCAAAATGGAATGTAAATGAGAAAAATACAAACAGCCCTTTTTTAGTTCGTAAGAGATGCTTCCTTAAAATGTGTTTTCAGAGGTTTTGTTTTTTCTGAAATGCTGGACTGTGGGAGGAAGGGGAGGAAGCCAGAGAACACCCACACTGACATGGGCTTGCTTGTGGATTTTAACACAGAATGCTGTTGGTGCCTGGGGAAAGTGCTAACCACTACAACACCATGTCGCAGCTTTAAAGGTTTATTGTCTAAAATGTTGTCTTTGTGACAAGCTGCATGTTTCCTGATGTTTTGTTTTAGTTTTGTTCATTTGTTATTTGACCTCTTGTATGTTGCCTCTCTGGGCCACCATACAAAAAGCTGGAACCATCTAAGGGTCAGTCTTTGTTCAACTAGTTTTGACCAGTAAATGTATTTTCATATGAACGGTTTTCATCATCAGTCTTACAAAAAGCTGAAAAATGTTTTTGGGACTTTTTGTTAATGTTATACATAAATGAGTGTCACCTTACTGCTTAATAAAAACCTAAGCACCTCATCTTCAGAGATGATGATTAGTTAGAACATTGATTTGTTTGTTAGCCTTTACAATTTCCCTACAAAACAAACTTTGCTAAAATGATGGTGTAGTAAGGAGGACTTTAGGACCCAGGACATTGGGTGGATTAGGGGAAGATAGATGAGGAAGTAGGGTGTCACTGGGGGGAGCTTAGGTTAGAAAAGGCCAAGCTGGGAGTCCTCTCTGTCTTTCACCTCCTCTGTGAGGCACACGCACTGAGATCCAGGATAAGAAGCATGCAGTGATTTGATTCAGTAATGTTATGTTCTATGTGAAATCAAGTAATGAACTTACGTCTTTGTACTCCTCTCAGGAAAGCTGATTTAACACAGCCCTTGTCGGTGAAGATTCTCAGTCATCCAGGTCATGGTAATCATAAGTGTTAAAACTTCCTTGTGTTTCAGTTGCCTACAATATAGCATTAAACACAGCCCTTCCCACTCAAAACGGTCCTAAAGTTGAGCGAGGGATGATGGTCGCCATCTTTGTGACATAGCAAACTTCTCAACTTTTGACATGGCTGCTGGGGCCAACAAGGAGCCTATTAGTTATGCATGTTTTTTGGACTAAGTTCCTATACTGTTGTCAAATAGAAGCCATCAGTAATGTTTGTTGGGTCTGTAATGATTTGGTACTGCGAACAATAATGTGAGTGCTAAAGTTATAGTTAGCATTTACTAGCTAGCTAACTTGCTCATAGCTACGGCAGCACTTTTTAATCAGCATTGACGCTGTGATTTAAGTTTGGTTTATGTGTGTGCAGAAATTGCGGTAAAATGTTGGCAATGATGCTCAAACGTCAGTTTGCAATTCACAGTGAACAGTGAAGAAGAAGAGGTGGTTAAAAACAAACTCCGTCATCAGTTCTGCTAAGTACAAAACAGCAGTGTGTGATCTGAGACAACACTACCCTGTTGAAAAAAAATGCTGTAGGGTGATCAAGCATGTTTATTTTAGATTTAAACTAATGGACTTTTCCTCAGCATCCTGGTTTACAGAAACCCTCTCACAACCATAGCAAGGCCTGCAAAAACTCAAGAGATATCAGAGAAGAACTGGTGACCAACCACTGGGTCACTTCAAAGATAGACCTTCACTCAACTGGTAAGCTCTCAATAACCCCCACATCACCAGATGTGGCTGGAGAGTTTACGACATGTCACAAACTCTGGAAATGAACAAAGAGACAGACTCATCCACATGGAAGAAGATTCAAGTTGAGATGCCACTCTGACACCATGACTGCTATGGTGCAGACGTCTGTGTGTATGTTGCCAGTGTGTAATATTTGGCATGGTTTATTGTCAATCTGAATCTGAATCTTCTACCCATTAATATGTTTATACAAGTGTATAATCGCTATAAAATAAAATTTGTTTGGTTTTCGTAGCCTTATAGTTATGCTTATATATATATATATATATATATATATATATATATATATATGTGTATAGCAAGGGCCTTGCTTTAGAGAAGTCGCCATCTTGCGCCGCCATGTATGTACGGCAGACCGAGTGGACAATCCAGCCAGCCAGAGAGCGCGTTTGGCGTTTATAAATGAACCAACGAAGACAGCGGAAGGAAGGAAGAAGGAGGAGGAAACAGCAGAAAGTGTTAGTAGTTCGTTGATAGAGAGTAGTGAAAAGTTTTTTTAGTTATAAAGCTTGCGAATGGGCCACACTTACCACGCAACAGGAGAGAATGAACCCGAACCGTCATCTGCGAGGAAAAGAAGACGCAACTTCACTCCTTGTGATGCACTCTCTGCGGCGCTTTTCCTCCTGATGATATATCTCCCCAACGATGGTAGCACCGAATCCCATTCTGTGCATTCAGCCTCTCTTCTCGCCCGCTCAGCTTCCAACACATGGAGTTCCTCATCTGTATGCTCCGGCTCAAACAGGTATGGCTCTGGGTCTGTGTCTGCTACAAGAAACTCTTCTAAATCGCGTTCAAAGTCGTCCATTGCAGCTGCTGCAGTCAGGAGATATCGCTAGGCTAAATAAACAGCTGAGCTCTGTTTACAGGCTACGCTGTCAGTCAGTGTGCGGGCTGGAGATTGGCGGAGCAGAGAGGGGAGGGGGGTCCCTGCTAAATACCGTAAACGAGTATGTGTGTAAAGTTATGAAGTGTGTCTGTTACGCTAAGAGTCAGAGTTTGGGACGGAGTGGAGTGTTACCGGAGTTTCTGGAGTGCTCAAATAAACAGGCCTTTTTCCCGAACGCTCCTCTGGTCTCCTGCTCGTGAGGGATTCATTACAATATCATAACATGGCTTATATTTTTAAATAAACATACAACTCGTGGCTAGATAGACCTACTCCTGAAAAACTCGTGCGCAAGACTTTTTGTCCCTACGAGGCCGCCGTCATTTACCCGACAGGAGGGGTGAGCGAGTGAGCCCTGCAATCTAGAATTTGACCACTGATGTCACTGTTTTCAATCCATTTTACACACATGCCACTTGATAACACCCACCTTTCCCTGCAGTTGTCTTTTCCTTAGGAGGACAGACACCTTCACCTTTCTATTTCAGTGCATATACATACACATGTATATATAGTTGTGACATAATCTCCATGTATAACATTTAAATCTGAATTAGTAGTGTCTGTTGACCACTTATTTATAAGTTGGTAATATCCTGCTGCAGACAATGTGTTTTTGGTACCATTCAATAACCGACAGCGCTACGTTGGTAAATATGGAAGCATTAGAAAGGCTCCAAGCTTCATTAACCATTTAGGAAGCAATTAAAGTAAATTAAACTTTAATTTAGCGAAGGTGCAGGAGGGGAGGAGTGAAATGTCCTGCCAGTGACAGTAAACTGCTCCTACTGGACATCAGCCTGAGACAGACAGCTGGCAAGGCCAATCACAGCGCAGAGGCCGGAGCCTGCCTGCCAGTCTCAACCCCTTTGAACAACTATAAGATGAGTTAAAGAAGAATAAAAAGATTAAAAAGAATAGCAGAAGAAGAACTTTTGAGAAGCCGGCGGGCCATGCTGGGCCCCATCCAGCGTGGCCCCACCGGGCAATTTGATGGCATCCTGAGCAGAACTGAACATGCTAAAACCCAAAAGAAATAACTTTATGCCACAAGATCTGCCTAACTCCTGTGTCCTGGACCAACATGGTCAGGACTGAAGAAAGGCAGACTCCTGCATGCCCACACTGGGTGTGTGAAGATGACTGACATGGAGAGCCAAGCTCACCCGAGCCAAACTTGCCATGTGGGCTCAAGAACACCCAAAAGTGCCCGAGGGCTTCAAGAAGTTCTACCGAGGAGAAGAGAAGGACCAGCTGAGCAGGCTGCCCCGTGGGACAGCACCAGGAGCGGTTCACACCAAGGAGCAGCGCTGCTTTTTCCTCTTCCTCCTCCAGAGCATGTTCTATCTGGTCTGCAGCAACTCAGGTGAAACAACATAATTTTCCTGTGCTAGGGTTTCATGCGTAGTTTAATAAGTATGGTAGGGAGCATTAGATAAAACTAGGATTTCCCCTAAGTTTTCAGATATTTCCCTTTTTGCTTCCCATGCCTCTCAGCTGTTGAATGGTGCTTTTCACAGGTCCATGTTAAAGTTTCCTCTGATAATAATCTCACCATTGCTCACTGCTTCATCTGGTTCACTCTGGTCATTCATTCATTCATTAGCATCGCTGTATTCATTTAATTCCACACATAGTTGCATTTACTCATTGTCTTGTCTGTTGTTAGTTGTATTGCGTCTTGGTCTCCTGTGTCAGTAGTTCAGAATAAATGTTTGTCTATAAAGGTGTTGTCTTGGTTTTCTGTAGGATTACATTCAGTCACTATACGGGTGCAAAGATCCTGGCTATTTGAACTCTATTTGAATTGATAATTGATAATTAAAAATGTCCCCAAAGTGTGTTAAACACTCTTGTCTGATCAACAAGAGGTGTGGTTTTATTAGTCTGACTATGAAATTATATCGCTGGACAAATAATTAAAGTGGTTATGTTTAATAACTCTTATTAACGTAACTTTTTCCTAATACTGAATCAATCAAACCCTACAGTATTCATGGTGAAAAACATAGGCACCTGAATAAACTGTTTATAATCAAACAAATCTTACATATGTAATGGTGGAGAATGCAAACCCTAAATGAATCATATCAATCAAACTTTTCATACAAAATGGTGGAGAATGTGGGCGAGCATTTAATAAATGCTGCCACAGATTAAATTATAAATTATGTAACAAACAATATTTCCTACAGTACATAGTGTACTACATTAAAATGTACTAACAGAAGCATGCAATTTGAAACACATTCAGAGTCTGTGCAGTAGAGATCTCTGCTGGTATTGAGTTCCCGCCAACCAACCAATCGCGAGTAGCACCACTGATAGCAAGCACATGATGTCAATCCCCCTTTTAAACATCAAATTACTGGTTAGAGCCAAACTAATCAGAAAAGTTAACACTTGAACAAAATTCAATGTGATACGAACTCCCTAAAATGACCAAAGCCACCTTTGGGAAAAATTTATTGGACATGTATTTGGAGTTTTTAGTTTGGCCCCTGTCCCTATTCCATCTGCTAACATGGATGGGGTGGTTTATCAATTATACTCCAGCTGGGCCACCAGGGGTTGATTAAGATGACTTCCACTTATAAGGTGCTGTTATGTCGTCAATCTTTATAATACAGTCTATGGTTCTGCCTGGTAAGTGTAAAATGGACAAGAAAGCTTATTCCAGTGTTACAAATCTGCTCTTGACTTTTATTCTGAGGACAAGAGAAATCAATCCTCTAAAATTATTTTAAATAAATCACTGCATTCACCAGTGGGGTTACTGGTAAGTTCTGAAGCCATTTTATTAAGCTAGCCTTTGCTCATTTTGTTTGCTAACAAGGACAAATGACTACAGCAACCTTTAGAGAAAATGTCCCACTGGCCAACAAACCTTTTAGCTATTATGATACAGGTATCACAATAGACATCTATGGTACTGTGAACATACAGTACATTCGTCACATGCTAAGGCAATTAGCAATAAATAATGTGGTCCTGTAAGTAGTGCGGTGTTGTGTAGTGCAAGTAACCTTGCTATGAAAGTTTGAGGCCAGTGTGTCAAAAAGTCATTGTAGTCATAACATAACAGAATAGCATGACAATATGAAAACCAGTACGAAATCAGTGAAAAATCAGCAATCTTCATACAATTTGTATGATTTTCTATGAAAAGTTATGCACTTGGTTCATACATTGAATTAACTGGTTAGGTTTAGAAAAATAATTGTGATTGGACATTTTCAAGTTAATTAACCTAACATGGCATGGCGGTGTGTCGTTACGTACGTAACTTTTGGTTTTACACAGGAGACAAACAGCAGTCTTCTGGGTCAAAGTCCCAGTACCCCGACTACGTCCCTACATGGACTTTGTCACTCTACATGAACTGACTTCGTTCTTTGCTCCTGTTATATGACAGAAGACAGCTCACAATTAGGTGGGTCATACATGAATTATAATGCATTTGTTTTTGTAGGTTTAAGTATGAACAGTAAGTGGGAACAGCCTACAAAAATATGATTTATGTGATCAGTGCTACAGAAGTCGAGATTGGCCATGACCACTGCCTTTTTAGGCCTGTTACCTCAAGATCATCACTTAAATATCAAATTTCCTAAAGACATCAAGCGGTGCTGTGGTGCAAAAGGGAGTAACCCTAAGATATCTTTATCTTGTTGAGCCATCTGGCACCCGACTGGAGACTTACATGTCAAAGCTGATGGAAATGACTCACTGAAGAAATCCACTCTGACAGACCATGTAGTATGGAGGCCTGTTATCTTTAGATGAAGATTCATTGACATTATCACTAGCAGTGCTAGCTGTGGAGCTCTAGTACCCCTTTTCCACCAACATGGAACAGGTTCTGTTCTGGTTCCCACACTTGGTTATGAACCATTTTTAGCATCTTGATCAAAAATAAATTGGTCCGGAACCCAAAAGTTACTTTCTTAGCTGGAACCAAAAATTAATGTTTTTCTTTACCTGAAATGTGTGTGGTTCTACAGATTGCAAAGATAGGATGGAGAAGGCAACAATGGAGAGGTCCAGTGAGACATAGTTGGAGAAAAACAGTGTGCAGTTATCTTATTGATTGTTGATTCATGTTTTTTGTTTTTATAAAAACAAACATTTGCAATAAAAGAGTTCTGCAGGAAATCAATGCAATCCGCCATCTTGCCACTATTGTTTACTTCTGTTGTGCATTGTTCAATGCCTTCTGTTGATGACACATCCTTGATTACAATAGTTCTGCTCAAAACTGGTGAAATGCAGGCTTGTTTGTTAGATAGCATGAAGGTTCTAAGAATTCTGAACAGAACTGGTTCAAGAGCCAGAGCTAATTTGGTGGAGAAAGGGATATAGGGAAGGTTCAGGGGTGGTTACCTTGGGCCAGACTGACATATTCTGTGAAACTGTAGATAGATTGTCATGCAATTCTTATTTATATTTATTTTCCCAAGAGGATGAATCCTACAGCTTTTGGTGATCATCTGACTCGATTTGCCTCAAGCGCCACCATGAGGTTGTCATTTTTGGTTTTTGAGTGAAATATCTTATGCTGGGTTCAGACTACACAACATTTTTGTCTTTTCTAACAGTCACTATGAAAGATTAGGTGATTATGGAGTCATAATGTTGTAGTGACTTGGCTGGCAGACATGACAGACACCACACTGGTCCATGACCAATCATCCCCGGTCGTCTTTCACTATTAATCTTGTCCTATTTTTATTATTACTACTATTATGTCAGTCACTGTGGCTCTTCATGTCCCAGCCCAACTGTTATTGTAATAATGTAAAAAGTGTCACCAGATGGCAGGGGCTACATTTGAAGTACCACGTGCAACCTATGCAAGTCACTGAATCCTCCACAACCTGCAAATCCTGTACATGTTTCACAATAAAACCATTTTTAAAATATGAAGGGATTCTTCACCAAAATTATACGACGCTGTTGATTTTAAATTGATATAGGAAGTGTGGTGTTTGAAATGCCAGTGTGATGCATCAAATTTAACAGGGCAAATGAGAGCAGATCAAAGGTAAAAATATAAAAATATAGAGGGAATGATAATTATGCCCGGTTGACAAAGTGCCTCTGCTGTTTCACGCCATCATTTTTCCATTTTTACTCTATGTGGTAGTTCCTACAAGAAATATCAAAAAGGCTGGGGTGTTGTTTCCATACAGTGGTACATGGCAGCAGATTGCTCTGTGTTTCTATTGGTCAAAGGGATGGCTGAACAGGAGAACTCATGGATGACAAAAAAAGTAAACATATTAGACTTTCTGTCGGGACATTGTGAGGTGTCCCAGACGTGGTATTCATTGACACAATGGATTATCGCATACATCACTCATTGTCATTCATGATCAAGCTGACATCGTATGGCACCGCGCCGGGCTATAATCTGGCTGATTGTGTAGTCTGAACCTAACATTACCATGAACTTTGGTACAGACATTCATGTTCTCCACAGAATGTACTGTAAAAACTACGGTGATCCTGAGTTTTCATCTAGTCCCATCATAATCAAGTTTATTTATTTCCAGTACTTTAATTTATGACCAAACGCCAGCAAAACCACTGTCATTCCCTTCAGCCTTAGCTGTACTAGCAAATGTTTGCATGGTAAACATTACCTGCTAAACATCATCAGAATGTTAACATGAGCATGTTGGCATGTTGGCATTTAGCATTTAGCTAGAAGCACCACTAAATCCAGCCTCACAGGGCTGCTTACATGGCTGCACCCTCTCAGTCTGATTTATTCATCAACATTAAATAACAATATACATTTTTTGAGATAACAGGCTTAAAGAATATGGTCAACATTTGTTATTGTGACATACTAAAAATTAAACTGTCATTACCGTTTATAATGATAACTGATGGTTTATGGGCCTAAAAACCTTATAATCATGGTGATTTTCAACTTAACAATCATTGCCAGTAAATATAAATACAGAGACCCGTTAACTGAGTAGCTCACAGCATGATACACACGCAAAGCATACCTTATCCCTACCTATCAATGTTATACAAAAATGTACTTTTTCTCCCACCAAAGCTGGCATCATCTCAGGAACAGCAGTAATGAGGACAAAGAGCTTTTCAACAGCAGTTGACAGTTAATGATGCTGGAAAAGAGAATTAGCATCCGTAGTTTAAAAACACCATTCAAAAGATTATTTTCTGTGTTTATGGTTTAGAGCATTAATGAACATTCAAATTGCTGCATGAGGAAAAAAAACACACAAAAAAGAAGTGCTCAATCAATCTCAAAGTCTTAATGCTGAATTTTTGTAGAACTTGCACTTTGCAGAACCAGACGTACAGTACAATAGCACTCTTAGAGTTGGTGTCCCTTTCTGATGCAGCATTCACACTGTCTGTGTGTTAACCTCCCTGGCTTCAGTCCAGATTCTGGAGTGTCTCTCAGCAGTAGACGGACCAGTAGATAAGGTTGAAGAAAATGTACGAACCAGGGAAAATCATTCGGGAGTACTTGTCAATGGCGTGGGTGTTCTGGATGATGTTGAGGGCACGCAGGCTCTTCTTCTTCTTGGTGGTGGTGGACTCACTGCTCACTGACAGATGGACCACCATGTGTTCAGGTTTCTCTGGAACCTCGTGCAGCTCTTCCTGCTCCTCCTCTGGCACCATAGGCTCCTCAGTGTAGCCGGCTAGGCTATTGGTGTCGGCCTCGCTGTAGGTACCATCCAGCATGGTCATGGTTCGTGTCTGAGAGATTCCACAGGTGCAGGGCAGTGACTGACGGGGAAGAAATACAATAAAATCATTAATGGAATTTTAAGGGCTTCCACAAAAGTTTGGGGAAATTATCAGGTATCCTGGCTGAGCTTGAAGGATTAAAATAAGTAATGAAAACCCATCAGTGTCATTAGCAGATTGTCAGCTTTGGTAATCCATGGTAATAGCTTTTGTTTCTGGCTAATCACAGCACTTATTTATATGGCAGTGATTGGTAATTGTTGGTCACTCCAACACTTTGGTCTAGAGCAACAATTCTCAACAACTACAGGCAACAATACTGTGATATTTGGTATGAATATTGATTGTCCCCAGATAAAAATCTGATTTAAGGGTGGTGACTGGGCTTTCATTGGTTAACATTTCAACCTGAGTAACGTTTGAGTCACACTTTTGCACTTTGGACCAGAGCAAGAATTCTCATCAACTACAGGCAACAATATTAGGATATTTTTAGAATGTATATTCATTGTCTCTATAGGATAATCTCATGTAGTGGTAGTGAGCTGGCTTTCATAAGGTCAACATTTCTATTTGACTAATGCAAGAATTCTCCGCAACTACCGTCAACAATACCATGATATTTGGAATTAACTTCAATATCCCCAGAGGATAATTCATATTAACTGAGTTGACCACCCAGTCCATTGTATAACACCACCATTAGAGTAAACATTTCTTCTTGACCAATGGTCAAAGTCTGTTGGAAGGCTTCCCATGAAACATGTTGTGGATATTCATGTTTCAAGGGGATGAATCGGGTCCATGTCATTGGTCCGACAGCCCATTAGTTCGACATCCCGTTAGTCCGACTCCGCAGCGCTGAACGGTGTATGGTGCACCGCGAACGGCTCTGGGTCAGCAGGGAAAGGCTTGAGGCAGAGCAGGCTCACAGCTTATGTGTTTGTCACTTTCTTTTTCATTTTAACCCACACCATGATCTTTTCCTGACCCTAACCAAGTCGTTTTTGTGCCTAAACCTAACCAGACCTTAACCACAGGGCATCCTGATGATTTCGGAATGGACTTCGGAACAATGGGTTTAATATGGTTGGAACAATGGGATGTCGGACCAATGGGCTGTGAGACCAATGGGCAGTTCCCGATGAATCCCAGTGTTAGCGTTGACCCGCCTGATCTTTCCTGCTGAATAATAGTTTCCAAACCTTTCAGCTTGTGACCTCTAAAACCATTGTCAATGTGTAATGCAGTATATCTAAAGGGTTGTGACCAGATCAACCAAAGTGATTATTTTTTCTCTTGTTTTACGGATCTATGAATCTTTAGTGGCCTTAAGAGGTATCATTATCTGGTAGTTTACAAAAGCCTGGAAAGTAAGATGCTTCTGTGTAGTAGAAATATCTCACTATCGCTTACACTGATCATGCTATCTCGATAGGTTCTTTGCTCCAGCTTGTGGCCTACTGATCTAGTGCATCTAACGAAATTGTTAACTTGAACCCTAGAAATATCTATAAGGAAGACTGCCATGAAGTTGACAAGGCATATTCATGCTCCCTAGAGGATGAACTGTTTCCATTTTGAACACTGCGTGAGCTTTTCTCTACCATTTGTACAGTGCTTTCATACACATGATATTTCATACTCTAATGGCCAACAGCCATCAAGTTTTGAAGCACATTGACAGGAGGACAATTTTTAATCTATAATCTCGCTACTAGCAAGGTTTAGCTGCAGGTTAGCAGCAGCTACAGCCCTCCATGAAGGTACATGCTGGATTTCATCCATGTATCATGCTGCCGTGCACTAAGGTGCTTAACAGAGCTCATGGACCAAAACTCAATAATGTGTGTTTTATTTACTTTATTAATCCCCAAGGGGAAAATTCAATTTTTCACTCTGTTTGTCAATTACACACAGGTCCGAACACACACATGCACAAACTGGACCTATACATGCACTAAGTGGAGAGATGTCAGAGTGGGCTGCCCATGACAGGCGCTCCGAGCGGTTGGGGGTTTGGTGTCTTGCACAGGGGCATCTCCCAGGAGGTGAACTCTCAAGCTACCAGCCCACGTTCCATATTTTTTTGGTCTGGACGGGGACGAACAGGCATGGACTGAGCTATTGCCGCCTTGTTATATTGTTATGCCTGCAGCTCAGTCACAAGCCACAGATATGCCACATCTGTACTTAATTAGTTGCAGATTTGTTAGACATTTACATTTTTCCTTACATTTCAAGAATGCTTTGGTTAGGCTTAGGCCCCAAGACTGCTTGGCTATGGTAAAGGAAAGATTACGTTTTGGCTTAAAATATCCATTTTGGGGAGCATAATCCTGCTGAAAAAGCAGCAATGTCTCACTAAAAATCCTTTTTGTGGCACTATCCCTGGTGGAAAAAACAGTGACAGGGGGCTAAAGAACAACCAGTTTTGTTGTTTGTTGGTCCTGAACAGTGGCCTGCATCTTGGCAGACGTCTCACCTAGGTGTCACACCGTCCACCATCCCCTTCACCTACAGATGACAAAGTCAGCTCATATACTACATCACTTTAGAAACACTGATATGATAGGTACGAAGCGTGCAATTGTAACATCTTTTGCAGAAATGTACAATGCCAACATTTTCTTCTGGCAACTGGGCTGGTAGCCCATTAGGACAGCTTAATTTCCTAAAATGGATTTGTTCCATGAGATGGGTGCTTGTTCAGCAATGTACAGAGAATAGCAAAATGTCCAGTATGTTTTGTCCATCACTTAAATAATTGAGCTGGAACTGAACATTGCAGTCTCTAAAACGACCTTAGACATTCAATCTTGTATAAAATTTCCCTCAACAGCTGGTCACATTTCCCAAACAGGGGGGAAACAGTGCATTTGTTGGGGACTATTTCAATTTCAGTTCTACAGAAAATACTGCATATTTATTGGTATGCATTGATGTGTGAACCTTTTTCTAGTCTTCTAGTTTCTGGCAAAGAGAGAATCAGAATACATAGAAAGTTTAAGGTGCTGCTCACAAATAAACAGCCTCTTAGTTTTTTATGATTTTTGGAGATACTTGATCAACCAAAATGAATAATAAACACAGACAAGCAATTTCAGGAGTTTTTAGTGTACAGCAAACGTAATGAGTCTTTTTGTTCCCTAAAGCACAAACATCAAAGAGTGGATCAGTAAAGATGGAAACAGCAGTGGACATTGATTCACTGATTGTGGCATACCTCCTATTATGTTTACTACTCAGCCTGGGCTCAGGAAAATTAACTTCAGCATCTAGACTGACAACCCCAGATAACCCTATCAAGTCACAGCTGTTTGGTGTTTCTGTGAGAGAAGTTTTACATGCACATATCAGAAATCAAGCAGCATTTTTAAAAGGAGGCTGGTTCCTAGTGTCACCCAAAAATGAGATGAGAAACAGTGCACACAGTACGAGTACAACAATCCCAAAAGCATTTTGGGGGGGGGGGTCTGGTGCTCAAGCAAAACAAACAAACAATAGGGTACCCCTCTCACATCATGATAAATAAAGGCTTTTTCCAGGTGTCCTCTCCCAGCAAATTCTGAGTATGAACACTTCATTTTCTTTATTCTGGTGAATTTTTCTGCATCAGTTTATGGTGGAAATGTCTCGACGCTGCTCTGACACACAGACACACTCTGTCTTTGTCGAAGTTCTTCAATTAGACATAAAATCCACACAGTGCTGAAGAGGAAGAGTTTTTTTGAGGGGGACATTTGATTTATTTACATTAAAGTCGGCCTCTTTCTAACATGTTTCTTTTTTTCATGCTTTATTGCATATTTTCTGTCCTTCATACTTTCTCATTAGAACCCTTTTGATTTATTCTAAAAATATTGCTTAATTTCCTGTTGGTTCATAAAATCAAATTCAATCCACTGCCTTAGAATATGTGAACAATTACATTTTGCAGAAGAGAGAACCACACTAATTCTTATAATTATCTTCTAAATATGCTGTAAATATTATTAATGAATCCTAAATAGCAAACACGTGCAGCTCTGCGCTCTTCCTCTCCTCCTGCGTGAGTTTTGGTTTATAAAGACACATCAGTGTCTGTCTTTGCTTGCACTGCACAGTATATGAACCCAAATCTGAATGTTGGAGGTAGTCAATGGAATTTTACACGAGAATAGCTTAGTTGTGACAACAAGGGACATTGAAGAGGGAGAGGCAGGACTTCCTGTAGTCTGGCAGAATTGAAACTCAAATGCAACATGCTTTTAATTGAGAATTGATGTAATGGGCCAAACTAAAAACTAAAAATAATACATAAAATTTAAAAAAGTCTTGTAAAATGGGCTCTTATCTAGTCAGAGGCTAAAAGGACAGGTGCTTGAGCACCACCTGGGGTCTATCTGTGTACGTGCCTGACTCCCAATTACTCCTATGCCTTTGTGATATTTACTTAATAATGATAAATGAAACAAAGAAACAAAAACATTCATATTCATTTTCCTGATGCATTTACTGTTATATATATTTAACAGTTGAACAAGTATATTAGTTGTTAGTTTCATGGCCTTTTGTGACCATTTGCAAAATTCCCCAAACTGCACTGGTTGCTTAGTGCGCAGTATCATCTTTACAGTTATCTGCACTCCCTGCTGAATGCTGTGGATTCCATAGTTACTCCTGAAACATCTCTTTTAATTCAAAAACTAAAAATGTTGTACTCTTATGAAGGAATGAATTATATGTAATAATATGCAATGACCAAATAACCAAATACCTCCAGAGGGTAAGGCAAGTCCTGAGAAGTCAGGATGGCCAGATGGTATGAAAGAGAGGCAAGATGATCAGAACTGAGGGAGTTGACCTACCACAGGGCAACATTGGAGATATCCAGGACAGCTACAAGTACCTTGGGATCCCACAGGCTACTGGAAATCATGAGGAGGCTGCAAGGAAGTCAGCTACAACCAAATACCTCCAGAGAGTAAGGCAAGTCCTGAGAAGTCAGCTGAATGCTCAGAACAAGGTCCGAGCCACACACTGCCAGTCATCAGATACCCAGCTGGGATCATGAGCTGGCCAAAGGAGGAGACAGAAGCCACACATATCAAGAAAGGAGAGCTCCTCACCATGCATGGAGGGTTCCACCCCAAGTCCAGCACCCTGAGGCTATACACTAAGCAGAAAGAGGCCGAGGACTAGAGAGCATCAGTGCCACTACCCAGGATGAAATAACCATAATCCAGGAGTGAAGAAGGTGGTCCCAAGGGATGAGCTGCTAAGTGAATGCCTCAGACAACAGAAACTAGAGGAGGGCGAAGGAGTGGAGGAGCAAAACAACATGGAGGGACAAGCCCCTACATGGTGCATACCACCGTCAGATAGAGGAAGTGGCTGACATCAAGAAGACCTACCAATGGCTGGCAAATGCTGGACTGACAGACAACACAGAGGCAACGGGGCTAAGATCCTGCTTCCAGACTGACAAACACCTGCTGGCTAACCGACCGAACATATTGGTGGTTGACAAACACCAGAAGAGGGTAGTGGTGGTAGATGTGGCGACACCAGCTGACAACAACATCAGAGGGGATGGAACACAAAAAGGTGGAGAA
Source organism: Epinephelus cyanopodus (assembly GCA_026686955.1). Classification (NCBI taxonomy): domain Eukaryota; kingdom Metazoa; phylum Chordata; class Actinopteri; order Perciformes; family Serranidae; genus Epinephelus; species Epinephelus cyanopodus. Next base: position 5,666,305 of record CM048928.1, read on the forward strand.
GTATCAAGGGTTGAAAGAACAGCTGGAACAGATTTCGGTAGGCCAAATATGACGTGGTCCCCGTGGTAGTAGGAGCACTTGGGGCAGTGATCCCCAAACTGGGAGAGTGGCTCCGGCAGATTCCAGGAACAACATCTGAAGCCTCTGTCCAGAAGTGTGCAGTCCTTTACAGCCAAGATACTGTGCAGAACCCTCAAACTCCCAGGCCTCTGGTGGAGGACCCGAGCTTTCTTTTTTTTTTTTTTAATAAAATGAAAGCATATTAAATGCTGTGCAACATTAGTGGTTTCTGTATTAATAGCTAGGATCATACCATTAACACTATGGTTGGATGATAATACCAGCATATCATCAGTAACGTCTGATATTGGCTTTAAAATAACACATTGGAATCAGCCAACATGCTGATGATATTGGTGCATCATTGGTATTGGCTAATATGGGCTTTATAATGTTTTAAAATCAGAATTGGCCAACATGCTTTTTCTTAATTTGCACAATGAATGAATATTACAAACATTAAAAAATGACATTTTTTTTCATCTACTGGTGGGCCATCACGACAAGAGTATGCATGTATAATATGATGTTGATTCCACTACAGAAGAGACTTGATGATCCCTAAAATTAGGTAGGGAAAAACATGGATATATTGATAATGGTATCAGTTATCGGCCAAAGTTAAACATCGGCATATGGGATATTGGCAAAAAATCCATTATCATGCATCCATAATGAATATCCCTGCTTGTGTTTGCAGTTCCTACTCTTCACTGATAAATCAGTGAATTAAGTATAATAGAATTACGAAAGAAAGTTTCACCTCTCTCTGTTCATGTACTGTGTGCATGCGTCATAGCTTTGTCTCACCCAACTGAACATGCTTTGAATTTTTCCATATATTTTCTCAGGATGTCATCTAAACACCACTAATAATGAAATAATACTGCCATTTTTCCACCAATCTTCAGAGACCAAGTCACTTCATTTCACTATTGCACAAATGGGCTACAGCTGATTACTGCACAGCTATGGTGAAGGTAGATTATTATTATTATTACTTATATGAACTGTCTGGAATGAATTTGGCTCTCTCTGGTCAGGGGTATGCCTGTTGAGATGATCAGTGACTCCTTTGGTTACTTTGATTCAGATACTTGAAATGCTCCAAATAATGGAAAAGCTTTGACCTTTTTGACAGTGCACATCAACACAAGGGAAAATGACATCATTGGTGTTGAGAATAAAACCAAAATAAAAGGTTGGCATTGATGTTTAAGCCTACACAAAGTTGTCTTTAAATGGTGGGGCAACAACTATTTTGCACAGATACAAAACCAGAAAATGCATGCTTTTACACACTTTGACATAATGTGCTATTTCACATTTCCCACAGTTTGACAGAAGCGATACTCCAACTGGGAACACACCTGTTCTCCTCAATCTGCTGTTGTACCGCACAGCTCCCTGTTCGTTTGTGCTACTGCCAACTTTAAGCAAATGATGACAAATGTACTCGGCAAGTAGTTTTCAACACTAAGGGCATCTGACATTGCAAGCATGAAACTGAAGATGAGGATGTTACTGTAACATTATACACTATTCAAAAAAAAAAGGGACACTAAGAGACACTTAAATCACATATCAAATTTAGATGGACAAAATTATTCAAGTTGAAAGTCTTTACTGATGTACATTGTATCATTTGTTGAGAACAAAATCACATAACAATGGTCAATGGAAAGCTAAATCATTAACCCACTGAGCGCTGGATTCAAAATCACACTGAAAGTCAAAGTAAAAACTGAAATCACAGGCTGATCCAACTTGCGTGAATTTTATTTTAATTCATAATGTGACTCAGTAGTGTGTACAGCCGCTGCATGCCTGTATGAACTCCCGAAAATGTCCGGGCATGCTCCTAATGAGTCGGCAGATGGTGTCCTGGGGGATCTCCTCTCAGACCTGGATCAGGGCATCTGTGAGCTCCTGGACAGTCTGTGGTGGTACTTGGTGGCATCAGATGCAGCAATACATAACATCCCATAGGTTCTCAATGGGATTTAGGTCAGGGGAACAACAGAGTATCATCACTCTAGCCACGAGGCTGGGCATCGACCTGCACCTGCACCGGGAGGAACCCAAGGCCTACTGCATCAGCGTGAGGTCCGACAATCACTCTGTGGATTCTATCCTGGTACCTAACAGCAGTCAGGGGACCATTTTCTGTGACATGGAGGTGTGTGCCACCCTCCAAGGATATGCCTCCCTAGACCATCAGTGACTCACCACCACGTCGGTCATGCTGGATAATGTTACAGGTGCATAACATTCACCACAGCATTTCCAGACTCTTTCACTCCTGTCACATGTGCTCAGTGTGAACCTGCTCTCATCTGTGAAGAGAACGTGGTACCAATGGTGGACCTGCCAATTCTGGTGTTCTCTGGCGAAGGCCAATTGAGCTGCACGGTGCTGGGCTGTGAGCACAGGTCCCACTAGAGCATGTCGGGCCCTCATACCACCCTCATGGAGTCTGACAGTTTGGTCAGAAACATGCACACAGAGTCTGCTGGAGGTCATTTTGTAGGGCTCCGACAGTGCTCCTCCTGTCCCTCCTCCCACAAAGGAGCAGATACCGGTCCTGCTGCTGGGTTGATGCCCTTCTAGAGCCCTGTCCAGCTCTCCTTGTGTAACGTCCGCTCTCCTGGTATCTCGTCCATGCTCTTGAGAATTTGCGGGGAGACAGCAAACCTTGTTGCAACCACACATATGGATCAATCAAAATCAATCAATTGCTTTATTTGTCCCCAGTGGGGCAATTAATGCCATCCTGGAGGAGCTGGACTACCTGTGCAACCTGACTGGGCAGCAGTTACAGCCTAATGTTACCAGTAGTGACTAGGACACTAGCAGAACACAAAACTAGAGAAGAATCAGTCAGGAAGAATGAGAAGAGAGCAACCGTAAATCCATTCCCTTTGTGGTGGTTGTCTTGCTTTTGCCTCTCCATTGCACCTGTTGTCACTTTCATTTGCACCTGGGCAGATGAAACTGATTCACCATCACTAGTACTAGTACTAGTTTTGAGCAGTCTATCAATTTCTTGTTAACTTACTACCACTAAGTGTCACCAGCAGGTGGTGATTCCCCACTTCCCACATCCACACAGGCTTATGGCCAACACTTAACTATATGGTAATGGACTTGGGTCAACAGGCTATAATGCTTTTAAGTCACCTGTTAGCTTGGCCCCTTGCTATAGACATTCCATGTTTTGTAGTCATGCAGATACCTTGGATTATAAAAGCCCCATCGAGCACATATTGTACTGTGAAAATACATCTGCAGTTGTTTACACTTCATGAAGAAGGGCAGTCTATTTAAACTGACCACTCCATCTTCATGCTGCACACTGCCTCCCACGCTGCCTGTCCCAGTCTGCCACATGCTGCTGGGAGTCCACCACCTCATCTTCCTCCTGGGATTTTATCAGTCATACTAAGAAAGACATCTCCATTTTGACAGTACCCCGGAGAGAGACCTGTCCCACTCAATATAACTTCTCTACGTAACCATGTGCTACTTTTTTGCTGACTCATGTTGTTATAAGAGCCACTTACAGATACTGTTGGTAACTTTTATAAAAATAACTTTTTGTCCTATGTGCTGAATCTGTCCTTACATCCACACGGCAGCACGAGACAGGTAGTCTCACGCTCCTTCCACTTCTTGTTCTTCTAATGGCATCTGATAGAATCTACTTGGCTCAAGGAAAACAACCGATCAGAGCTGAGGAGTCTCTAATGCAGCTGTCCTTACTCAATACCCAACAGGTGAATGGAGTAGTATATCATAAAACTTAATTAATAGCCCAGACTTTTATTTGCTTCAATTACTAAACACAACTGGCGTATAGGCTATTTGGGATGAGCATTTAATTCCTTTCACACAAAACTTTTGCTCAGAAAACATGGGAAGTAGAGATGGGTGATATAGCCCTAACATAATCCCACAATATGTCAAGGTATTTTTGTGATATTCTTGACAATATTACAAATTAGTAAAAACAACACAGAATTGCAACAAAATAAGTAATATAGTTTTACATGTCAACCTCACAGTTTGCCTTCAAATAATCAGTAAAAACCAAACCAAAATGATCTCTTATTTCTTTAGTTTGTGAACAGCAACAGTAACTCAGAGTGAGATTCAGATTCTGCATACAATATTAACTAGTCCATACCCTTTGAGTGCACAGTTGCCCACATACAGTTTCACATGGTGTGTGTTTGGGATACAGGTCATAGGAAATTGCAGATTAAATAGTCAACTGAACCCATTAAGGAGAGCAATGTATTCAGACAGAGTTTTTGAAAAACGTGGACAGACAGAATGACTGACTGACAGAATGACACACTGACAGTTTCCGTGATTATGTACAGCATACCATACCATGACTTAGTCATACCAAAGATTAGAATAAAACAAACATTGGGCCACAGGGGGGAGCCACAGTGATCGGTCGCACTTTAGCCATTTTTAAGCATTTTTCTGTTGTTATAGTGCCACCCAGTTGCCAGTTAGAGTTAAATTTCTCCAGTCACCTTGAGGCGTCCTGTTCTACATATCTACCAAGTTTAGTAAAAATCGATATGGCGGTTAGGCCTAGATAAGAAATTAGCTCTCTAGCGCCCCCATTTTGTTTGGTGGGGTCAATAATGGAGGGGTCCCCTCAGATTGTGTGTGGTCATATGCCTACAAAGTTGTGTGGTGATCAGTGAAACCCTTGAGATGTTATACACCTTTATGTGATGAGCCACGCTCTCTGCAATATTCATTGCCTTATAGAAGCTCAGTTTTAGTAAGTTTTCCGACTTTTGCCAAGAGGGAACTTTAGATATTGGTCCCTAGATTATGTTCACCGAGTTTCATGCAGATCGGTCAAACTTCCTAGGAAGAGATCGATTTTAAGTGCTTTTCAAAAAATTCAAAATGGCCTTGTCCCAATTGGGACTAGGCTTTTAATTGAAGTATTACAGTTCATTCTTAGCTCCAATCTAGCTTCATTTGATTGACGCATCCAGGATTGTGGTACCTGCTTTATTAACATAACACATCCACAAATTTGAAAAAATGTTTTGATTTCTATGATTGGAGGACCTGTACAGAAAAGTGAAAGTGAAAGTAAAATTAACTATATGATTGAATTCTGGAGAATCTAACTGAGCTAATGGTGTGTAGCATGTCCATATTGACAGAAGTTTAAACTTGTAAGCAGGATCAAAGCAGCTAAATAACGTTAACTCAAGCAGATGACTCAATGCGCTTTAAGAACTCTTATATATCAAAAGAACTTATTAAAAATATACTACTTTGCAGTGTCACTGGTAACCACCTGGCACCTAACTGTCTCCACAGTCTTTATTTATTCCCAATTTTCTCTGCTCCTCTCCGGCTTCTACTCTCTCAACTGACTATGGGCATCACCCTAAATTAATCCAACCAGATTTTGCCACGATCTCCCTAAGCCAATCATGTCATTGCTGTCAAGTTTTTAAAATGGTTCTCCTCTCTGCTGCTGTCAGTTGTCCGTGTAGGTCAAACAGATGCGACCCTCGTCCACCCCATCCACCTTCAGCCTTCAACTCATCACTGCTCAAGTCCTGCTCCTCATCCTATCATCCTCATTCTCAAGCCATCCCTCTTTTCACCTCCACCACCAGTGTGTAGACTCCATCAGGGACGTGTTGTTAGATTAACCACAGCTTCTCTACCCCCTAATTATTCACATCTCGCTGGGGTCTAATCGCCAAAGAATCCTTCACATTCATCATATTGTGCATTTTGAAATACACTTTTGTTCATTTAGTCTTTCCTGATTGAACATGTCCATTAATCACACACCCAGTTAGTATAAGGGACTGTGCATTTCATTAGGGCTGAGCTTTTTATTGTTTTTCATTGTAGCCATAATTTGAAACGTTTTGGTGACATTTCAGCACCCTGAACTGCTAACTCCATCTAATACACCATGCCACCAGATCCCTCGCACAAAAAGGATCAAATGCTGATATTGTTTGACTGGATATGTTTTGATACTACTTGGAACTGTTATTTTGGTCAATACCTTAAAGGTACCTTAAAGGTATTGAGTACAGATACACAATGTAGTGAGTTCCTTTGTTCATTCAAAACCAGATACAGTTTTTTTTAGTTCAACAGGCTGTTTTAAACAGAACTCCTGAACAGCTGTCAGGGATGAGATGTTGAATGTTACCACCATGCAGTTATCTGCTAAATATAAACACTTATGTTCTCGCTCTTTGTTTCCTCCTTTGTTTCACTGCTGCTCTTGTTTTTTAGTAAATATCCAGACAGCCTGACAGGAGTGAAACTGCACAGTCAGCGAGTGTGGCTGGAGCTCTTGGAGTCTGCATTCTCTGAACAGCTAAAGGGAATGATTGAGCACAAAATTGCTTGCTTCATTTTATTAATATTGCATACCAGTTGGGAGTTTTCTCACAGCACCAAAGAGCATAAAACAGACACAAACCTGAGATCGTGCACGTTCTCTCATCTTGCGCTCTCGGCGGTCCTGGACGGTGGACAGGTAGTTAACAGCTGCGTACTCCAACACAGACAAAAAAACAAAGACGAAGCTGACCCAAAGGTAAATGTCCACCGCCTTGATGTACGACACACGGGGCATGGACGCATTCACTCCGGTGATGATGGTGGACATGGTCAGCACTGTGGTGATGCCTGGACACAAGATACACAATGTTCTAGTTAAACTAAAGTGCAGGTTGAAAAACCGAGTTTGTCTATTTTTACTTTAACAGTGTAGACACAATATAATAGGCTGCTCTGGATAAAGACACTGACCCAGTGTTGGCTAGCTAAAGCTATAGAGGGTGAGAGCAATACCATGACCAATTTAGGGCCTATAAATACACATTTTGTGCCCTCAAATCCACTGCTTTTAATGTAGCTATTTTGAGCTTTACATCCATCCCACAGACATCATTTTTGGCCTAATATACTCTTGAAAAACAATGCCTGGAAGAAGATCACCTCCAAACTTGATTTCTGGTTAGTAGGCTATTATATAGCAATTTAAGACACAACCTGCCCCTGTGCCATAGATTAGCACAGAGTTGGTACAAGAGCAACCAGCGCCCCTGCTCCCATTTTCTAGTTGTTTAGTGATGTAGCATGTAGGCACCCAATAGTTAAGTGGTTCGAGACAGCCAGAGTCCTGCACTGGGTTGGGTACCTGGGGGTAAATGAAAAAGATGTGCACTATATGTGTGATATTTTTACATTTTAATCACAACAATCAAGCCACAATTCCTTTTATTCTGAAAGTCAGTGGCACAAATGAACCTTTGACCCTGTGGTCACATTTGTTACCGACATGGAGGACGATGAAACTTTGTTGCCCGAGGATGAGGTGGCAGCCTTCATTTGAGTGCAAGATACCCAATACAACACACCACTTTTGAGGTTTTATGTGTGGTGGAAGGAGCATGCCAAAATGTTGTGACTGCAGCTTGTGTCTGTTTAATCACGGTTGCAGGTAGGGTCGCGAGACTTTAATTAACGGGTGCAGCTTTGACTTAGACCTACTGACTGCTAATTGGTCGATTATGGTGACAAACTTCACAGGTATGGGCGGGTATGGGTTTTCAAAAACTCTATATGTATGTATATATATATGTGTGTGTATACATACATATATATATATGGATAGATATAGATATATATATATGAACATAAAAAATGATGAAGCATACACTAAAAATGTTGCGATGCTCTTTAATATCTGTCAAATGACACTTATCAAACATGTTGAGCACCCTACCTTAAATCAGGAATTTTACAATATGATGCAACGTGGTCCAACAGCCCTGCAATAAATACCACCCTGACAAGCTCTTATGTAGATTTGCAGGTGAGAAGGTTTCAGTGCTGGAATAATGACTACGAAGTTTTGCTCAAGTAAAAGAGGTAATATCACAGCGTCTGTTATGTATGTATTAAAGGCCATAAGCCAAAGAAAACTGTTTTTGAATGTGCTGTAAGTCACTCACGTTACCCATTACACAGTGATTAATGTTTATGTTAATCACAATAGCCCCTTTTACACTGCCAGATTTTCCGCGAATGTTGGGCCACTTTGCTGGCAAGCTGCGAGCATTTAGACACACAGAGCCGGATTGGCGATTTGATCCGAGGTGCCCAATTTTCCGCCTCGTAGGGTAGACATATTGGCAGAACCCTTTTAGTTTAAAAAGACAGAGGGGGCCTTCAGCAACGGGAGGGGCTCTTGATGACTTGTGGGAGGAGCTGTTGATGACGCCGCACGTGCGACCCACTGGCGGTGGATAAACAGGAAACAGCTGATAGCAGGAATTATCAAGCAGCTAGTAGCAAGGGGGAAACACAAACCTGACAGACACAAAAGATGTAAAGATGAGCAACTGAGGAGACAAGGAATTGCGCACCCTCCTTGCCCTCGCAAACGAAGAGGTCATTAACTGTCAGATGACGGGGATGGTGAAGTACGGGCCGACATGAGAGAATCGCAGAAGGACTGACCAGCTGCGGCTTCCCTCTGTTTACGTCACATGCTGAGCTACACGTTTTGTTACTTGCTCACGCCTCTCATTGCCCTGAAAAAGGCACATTCTGTAAAAACAAAAGTAGGTAGGCGGCATTTTGCTGCACTCACCAATTTTGTTTTTATACTGCCAATGCTGAAAAAAGACTGATTGGGCTTTCCTGCAAATTTGCACAATTCCTATCTAAAAAGGGCTAATGGTTCTAATGGGTTACAGTTAATGATAAAAGACATTTTGCACCACGAGTTAAGTCATTTACACAGTAAGTGAGCTCCCACCTGTGTGGATATTAGAATGTCCAACATAAAGTTGTGCTGAGGTGATGTGATGAGGTGATTTAATGTTTATATGACATACAGTATAATTAAATCCCCAAACAACAACAACAAAAGTCATGTTAAACTGACATAAACTCAAAACTTTTATGTTACTGTATTGCACTAAACTAAAAGAGTGCAAGCTGTTTTCAAACAAGTTGAATGAGTGAATTGGGGTTTACAGAGAATATGTCTTCTTCCTGTGTCTCATTCAGACTGAACTACCCTGTCCCCCATTGGTTTCTATGGAATACATTAATCTTTAAATACGACTCGTACATATAAAGTTTCATTAAAAACAAATACTCAGTGACACCTTAAACAGTTGGCCACTGTAGCAAACTGTTTTTAGCCCACTTTGCTCATACACGAGGAAATAGTTTATTTGTTGGGGAATATTTTCAGCAGCGGATTAATCCAAATTTGGTGCTCTATTGAGTATTTGGGCCAGCAAGACAGTGTTAGTTCATGGTAGTGAAGGAACATGTTACCCAGTGCAACAGTGTCGCCCAGTGATGTGTTACTGATGACAAAGGAGCTCTCTATATGGTACACAGAGATGTATCTATCTATACACACACGCATGCACGCGCACGCACACACACACACACACACACACACACACACACACACACACACACACACACACATATACAGGAGAAGAGACAAACAGGAAACACTTGTAAAAATATCCCATCCTAACAGTTGAATTTAATAAGAGCAATGAGATGAGCCAGGAGAGGATCTCAGCAAGGGGGAAAACAGGCGCCCATATGACAAGTACAGCAACAGCCCCAATACAGAAAATAATTCAAAAGAAAAGTGAGAGTGGTAGAGCGTGGGAGGTTTGTGTGTTCACGCATGCATGTGTGTGTTCCCAATTTGTGGAGCCATGTCACAGCCAGCTTTCATCATTTCACAGACAGATTTTCCTCAGGCACGCACAATCTCTTCAAAGGACATTTGACAAGAGGCTTTTTATTTTTTTTTTACCCAGGGAAACTCTGGCCGGCACAGCACGGCGGTCGATCCAGAACGACACCCATGAAAGCATCACCATGAGTGTGGCGGGAAAGTACGTCTGGAGTAGGAAGAAGAAGATGTGGCGTCTCAATGTGAAGTTTATGTAGAGCCGATTGTACCAGCCTGCAAACACAGTAAGAGACATGCTCAGACGAGGCACTCAAGGGTTCAACGGATAAAGTGGTTACACAAAACATGGTCAACATTTACATGAGGTTTAATTTCCTATGTTGAAGAAATGTGCTTATTTTAGTATGTAATATCCTTATTAATAATGATGATAATATATAATGATGTCAATTCAGATAGAGTCCCTAAAGGTGGAAAATCTGTGACTTTTGACCTCTAATATTAGTAGTATATCCAAAAATTTAGGCGTCACACATTTTCTTTTTAATTGAGTCTGAGTCAATACTCATTAAGAAACATGCAATCTTAAAAATAATATATATAATAATAATATTTCAATATAAAATTGCTTTTACCAATCTGACAAAATGTGTTGAAGGTCCTGATTACATTTCTGACTTGTTTTCTTTAAACAGCGATTCAGCAATACCTTCTCACTCACATTTCAACATTGGTCATGGACGCTCCATGTCAAGAAATTACGTGCAAGGTACCCTGGGTGAGTTGGTTGTTGACGTTCTGGGACACCGTGTCAACTTCAGCCTGTTACATGCATTTTGTGTTTTCAAAATACACTTTTTCATGAGAAATGTACAGTTTACATTCAGAAAAAAAGCAGGGTTTGGCTTTACAATCATAAATGAACCAAACACCAGCCCTCTGGGTGAAAGTAAATGGTTTTTGGACCCATCCACCACCCTTCCTGCTCACCCTGCTCAGACTTCCACCCCCTTAACTAACGCTGTTGTCCCGCTGGGTTTCCCTCTGATAATTTTACTCTTTTGTCTTCTCTGTTTTTATTTCTATTTTCTTTCTGAATGCTTTTAGTGTGAAGCAATTCCTAACTTTTTTTTTTTAAAAGTGCTATGAAAATCAGCCACTAATGAATATCTTCATTTTTATAATGCACCAACCAGCTGCTGGAAGCAAGTGAAAGCTATGACGTCACATATTTGACCGCCTCCTGTTTAGTTTTTCTAATTACGTTTTTTCAAAAGCTTATATCTCAACAGTTTTACCACAAAGTATGACTTTCTTGACCTTAAAGTTTATGTTTTAAATTCATTAACAACATATTTGGATTTCATGTCACAACTCAAACAGGACCAAAAGATAACATTGCTCTCCTCATTCACTGCCATTCATATTTTTTCCGATCTAAGGTCCCATGAGCGTCACGTGACTTAGGCACTCTATAGACCTATGGCTAAACCCCGCCCTCAGGTGCAATGAGCCTATCACGGTGCATATAGCCATTCCCATACACTCAGACATTTTTTTGCTGGACTTCCATTGAGATGCATTACAGAAAGTCAGTTTTATCCAGTTTTATGAGCTTTTTCTGAGATTTGAAGTTTAACAATGATCAAACGGTGTGCATGGGGTACATGCAACTCTGACGCAAGGTATCCTGAGAGGCTGGGCTGCGAGGTGTATTTTTTACCCCTTTCCTAAACCACATCTCAACCGAAAAAAGTGTCTCCTTTGGATAAAGTTGTGTGGTAACGTTACACCACAACATCAACTCAACGTGAATAAGATTAACAATGATGTCTACATCTGTTCTAAGGTAAGTCAACATCGTGTCTGAGGCAACATATTGTCACTTTGCTGGAAAGAAATATAAAGTTATCTTTAACATCTCTAGCTAACGTTAGATAAAGTTAGCCTAACGTTAGCTCCTAGCTGTGTTGTTCATCATGTCACCTTGTTTGCTGGGAGTTCATTAGCCTATTTTGTTCTAGTTTTGTACTTTGGTGATCGTACATCATTGTTAGCTGTTGTCCAAAGGGCTCTAGTTAAGCTAACGTTAACTTCTGGAGCTTAGCTTCATTAACTTATCTGTAATAGCAGAAATAACAAAGGTTGGCAAATGTTATGCTGAATGATTCAGGGTAAATACTGTGGCACCAAACTAACGGAGAGACTCTTGGTAAAGATGGTAAAAAGGCTGTTATCCTTTTCTCATATTCTGAGCCAAAAACCTTAACTTCAGTGGAACAATGCTGATCCTCTATCTTGTTGTCTTTGATGGCGACAGCAACGAGATGCGGTTTATCACACTTACACTGTGACCTGTAACTTTTGGCTTGTAATTTATGCTTTTCATCGACCTTCTCAACAATAAAATGATGAATATATCCCTCCAATGCGTAGTTTAGGCCCTTTTGGTTACTTCTCAATGACATCTGATCGTTATGTCTCCAAAAATCATCAATTGCCTGCTGCGAAATGCCGTGTACTGTGACACCTGCCATAGTGCCGGTCACTGAACGTCAATAATTTGTCGAAGGGAGTGGAGGGGGCGTGGCTTAGCCATAGGTCAATTTGATAGGCATTTCTAACTGACAACCATGTGTTTACAGGAGACTGTATACAACTGCTCTAGACATTTTGTAATTAATATAATTCTTGCAACATATGTTGTTGTAATTATTGTAACAGTAAATAGTAATTATGCCAACAGTGTCAACAAAAACTCTAAAAGTCTAAAGCCCAGCCAGTGGCCCTGAGGTTGAATGTTCATGGGGAATATTTACTTCACCTTCAGAAATGTATTATCAGGAGTGCAAAGATTTGAATTAATGCATTTTTTTCGATTAGTTGGGTATTTGCTGGGATGCAAATTTGCACAGCCTCCGTTCATCTGATTTACATAAAATGCTGCCATTTCGGATCTGACGCTGGCTGAATCCCTTTGCACATGTCTGGAGCACAGACTGTATTAAAGAAAATGGTTTTTGTACCCGAACTTGGAGTATTCATTCTATGAATGGAAGGTTAAAATTTGATGAAATATTAGTTGAAGATGCTTATGTTGTTGGCCTCCTGGAAATATGAAAAATCAATGTGATAGATTTTTGTTATCCTCCATCCTTTTGGCAGTATTGTTGCTGTGAGAGAAGAAACTGTTTACAGGCTGACTTAATATTTGATTCGCTGCTGCACAGGACTGGACCTGCTGCGGTCTTTCTAGAAAATGCACAATCAAGCAGAAGACAAAATGTCATATCATGTGAAAGCAGACTCATATTTCTGCTCCTTTGTCTTGTATTGTTATCATGCTAAATCAAGAACTAATATAAAGTGACACCAACATTATCCTGACAGAACATTTCAAAGGCAACTTTCTCTTTTCCCTAAATTAGATGCAAAAAAATATTTGTATAAATCCCCTCTCCCTTCGCCCAAAGCCATAGTCAGGATTTTACAAATACTGAAGTCCTCCTCTCTCTCTCTCTCACACACACACACACACACACACACACACACACACTTCCACTCCCTGACGACACTCCCAATTAATGCTACTCTAATCAATATTTTTTATACTGTGGATCAAGTGGATCAACGATTATGCGTCGTGAAATAGGTTGCATTTATTTACAAACCCTCAGAGAATTATCCCTCAGCTCTGCCAACACAGTCTAATAGAAACTGATACAATGGACACAACCTCTGAACACTGTACAGTGCATTAGGAGGTGGTGGGCATAAACTGTGGCCAAATTAAATGTGTTCAAATTACGTGTTGGCAACACGAAAACAATGCCAGTGCAAAACTTATGTAACCGTTGCAGAAGAATGAATAAATGAATTTTTTTTTTTTTTGTGTCATGCAAACAGTTATGCCCAACCAACATGGGGTTAGAAGACACCATAAATCCAAAGCCCAGTCCAACAAAAATAAATTCAGGCAGCATTAAAGGGAAAGAAAATGGAACAAAGCAACAAAAGCATCATATATAATCATATCATCATTTTCGGAGTACCAAGTTCGTGGAACGCTCACAAAGTGTGTAACACTGCAAGAAAAAATAAAATCACAAGAAATAATAATCAAACAAACTTTCTCGCCATTTTCCCAGGCTTTAACAACAAAATTGGCAACCAACCATTCTAGCTTTTGGTAATTCCAGCGCAAGAAAATGTCAGGGTTTACACAAGACATTTCACAGAAAATAAAATCTCTTGAGTGATCATAGTTTGTACAATATAAAAGAAAAGAGGACTCTCTGTGTGATTTGGATGAATATTGTTGAAACACCTCATCTTAATGGCCAGAGGAAGAAGACCAGCTCTCAGCTGTACAACTATAACTCTTTGGCTTCTAGATAAACAGGATGTAATATATAGTTCAGAGCAACTTATGATTTGTATGCACATATGTCCTTAATTTAGGCATTGACAGAATGTTTCCAAACCATTTTTTTTTTTTCAAATTTCAGTAAAAGCTTTTTCGTAATAGAGTTTACACTGCAGCGTAAGCTATTCCTGTATGCATCATATCCACCTCCTCAAAGACTGAGCAAAGCTCTTTTCCCATGGAGAACTATGCAAGATTTAAGGAAAGGAAAAATACTTGGTTACGTTTAAAAAAAGATTTTTTCAATCAATTTTTTCAGTAAGAATAACTGTGTATGTAAATCATGTACTCTTGCTGGGCGGTATGGCCTAAAATCAATATCACGGTATTATTTTGGGGGGATGCGGTGACGGTATGATATCACAGTATCATCTTCTCTCTTTTTTTTACACCTTAAATAAAACAATTTAAAAAGCTATACAAGTCTAGGATGTAAAACTAGGAGTAAAACGGTTGCTAATCCATCAATTATTGTGTGTAAAATGTTAGTATGTATAAATGTTAGAGGGAAGAGGGTGGGCCGGCGGCTCCCGGGCCCTCTTCTCCAGCGGGCCTGGGTTTGGTGTGGTCGGCCAGGCCACCTCCATCACATAGCAAGGAAGGTGCATGAGGCAGGCAGGCAGGACCCCGTTCTGCCACCGTAGCCGGAGTACTGTGGTATGACGGTAACCACAAAAGCAGTACCACGGCTCATGTTTACTGCGGTAAGTGTACCGCGAATACCGCCCAGCCCTACTCTTACATGCTTTATGTTGTTATGTTAAGTAACATAAAGTACTTTAAACGGTGAAGCATTTAGCAGCAAATGAGCCAGATACTTTTTTCCTCAGGAGTTAGTAGAGACCAAAAACAGAGTTAAAACTGAGTGAATATTGGACTGATGGTTATCAGATAGATAAAAGAATGATTCCAAATTTATGCTACTGTTGCTCTGTGTCTGCTGGATGTGCTAATTTAGATGTGGTAAAAACCCACATCTTAAACAACAGGCTCAGGTCAGGTGCCCATACAAACAAGAAGTCCAGCAGATCAAACAGTAAAATATGTTGTTTTTCCGTAGCATAGCACGGAGACATTTTTTTTAACAAAAATTAAAAAAAGAAAAGAAATCTAACTAGAGCCTTATAAGGGAGTGAAACAATAATGAAATTAGGCTGTCAACATTACTAATAGGTCTAAAGATGCACACATTCATATGTTTTACCACAGGATGGCTACTCTGCAGCAGACAATTGATGATTATTTTGTACTTTAATTTTGTAGCTTTCGTGGTAGAAGCAAACAAATCTGTCAAATTCTGTTTTACTCTGAGACTTTTCCTTTTATGGATTTGAAATACATAGCCAGCCTAGCCAAAGCTAGACTCAAGACTAGTCACTGCTATTACGGTTTGGCAAAATCTAGAGGAAAGGCACCAAGCCAAACATCACTCTGAATTGCAATCCTTGTAAACGGGAGCTGTTTGATGTGCAGACTTTTTTGTTTTCTACTTTGCTAAGCTTATGATTGGGGTCAAAATAAGTTGGGTTAGAGAAACATGGTGTAGTCCTATTATAATTGACCCATCAATTGAACCCTGAAGTCAGTCCCTGTTCACTTTATCATGCTATCACAACATCACACTATTTCCTACTTTGTCCCTGTTTTAATTCATTTCATTTTTTTCTCTAGACTCAAAACTCAGTTGGTCTGTTTTAGTGCTTACAAATAGGCCTTGAATCCTTTGTAAATATCCTCCTTACAGCGTTGCCAGCAGTTGAGCTAAAAATACATAATTTGTCCTGAAGAAAGAGATAAAGGACATAGGGTCATACACTTACGTTTAGTGACTGGAGGCCTATACTTGTAGGCAGAAATGACTGCAGACATGATTCATTTGGACAAAGTAATTGTTATTCATGTCATGATACTGTACACAAGAGCAATGTCCAATGAGCATAATTATAGATTTCATACCAACCTATCTGAGCTTGCGCTGCCATCGTTGCGCTGCCTTTGTGTGTGTGTGTGTGTGTGTGTGTGTGTGTGTGTGTGTGTGTGTTTTGTGTGTGTGTGTGTGTGTGTGTGTGTGTGTGCTAGTGTTTATGCTACATAGTGAAGACCGAAACATATTTCTAACCAACAGAGTGAGGACATTTTTGGATAGTGGGTATATTTTCATTGGTCCTCACTTCTTTGTTTTAAGATTCAGGTTAGACTTATGTTTAGGTTAGGTTTAGCGTAAGGCATTTAGTTGTGATGGTTACAGTTAGGTTAGGGACTGGGGAATGCTTGATGTAAATGAGGGTCCTCACAAAGCTATAAGTACAGAGATGTGTATGTGGGTACCTGTACTGCTGTAGAAGGCCAAGCGAGATGTGGTGTGGAACTTCTGGATGAGGAACTGTGATAATGAGATACGATCATCAGTGCTAAGAGACTCATCACCACTTTTCCAGTACAGCATCAGGTCTTCATCTGTGTAGGCATCTGCAAAACATCACACACTCACATTTAGTCAAAGACTGCTGTGAACTGATGTGAAAAACTTGCTGTTCAGGTCAATCTTCACTTGGATAAATAATAATAACATGATGCACAGTCCTGCAAAAAGCTGTGTAATGGGTAAAAGAATAAAACAAATTATATATATATATATATATACATATATATATACATATATGTAAATCAATGGGTATGGGCGCAGGTAAAAATGAACTATGCGTGGTCAGGCAAAGGGTGTGCACAAAAATATATTTTTTATTTTTCAGAATAAAACAAATGGAAATATGTGCAGTAAATGTGTATTTTGACATCTAAATCATTAATATCAAGTCGCAATTCCTGATGATAGGCAGGATTGATTTTAAAGTCAATGACACAAATTGAACCCGTCACCTTCGTCACTGATGTGTAGGACTCCAGCCATGAAACTTTGAGTTAGCAGCCTACTTCGAGTTCAAGACACCCAGTAAGGATCCTTACGTGTTTTTATTGTGGTGAAAGGAACATGCTAAAATGTTTCCTAACCTGGCAGTGATTGTGTAGAATGTTTTTACCATCCCGGTATCAAGTGCAGCCAGTGAAAGAGACTTTTCCTCCGCTGGATTTGTAATTCAAGAACAGAGCACCCAGCTTAATGTGAGTGACTGTAGCCCGTGTGTGTTTAATCATGGGTGCAGGTCGGGTTGCAGGATTTTTAATGGGTGCGGGCAGGTGCAGCTTTGACTTATGACCCATAATGATGGGTTATAGGTCAGTTCTGGTACTGAACTTTACGGGTAGTGGCAGATGCGGATTTTCAAAAATGGACCTGTGCAGGACTCGATGAGCCTCAGTTGTCCTCACTTGAATATAAATGTTTGTTATGTCAAAAATCTGATATCAGACAAGATGCTGATACAGCTCGTATACATGGACACAGATATACCAAAAACTAATGTTACATTCACTCAGCTTTACAGAGGATGTCCCACATCATACATAATTACATATAATCACGCCATCAAGGAGGAGGCAAAACAATGTTGTGTAAACCATCGTCCAGGATCTTCATCTTATCTTAACTTCCACACAACTGAAACCTCCTTAAATAACGCATTCCAAGTGTGAAGGACTCTGAGACCTCTTAAAATGCCAAACCATGAAAACGCATAGATCATTCGTTCCTTCATATCTAATACAATTTTAACGACACCAACAAACCTTTGGTCTAAATAAATGGTTCATAACTAGACTAATTACTATTCATTTTTATGAAACTGACTTTCAAAAAACAAATACATGCCCAGGGTTATCAGAAGCATGTATTTTTTCATGTTTTTAAAAATTATTTATTCATGTGTGAATGAGCATGAGCATATTATAGGGTGATGGGAGCTGATGACTTTCTTTCCAGCAAGAAAAAAAAGAAAGGTGTTTGATGGCTAACAATCAGGCAGCAGCCTGACATAGAAGTAAACAGCAGCCATAGAGCTTCATTGATAAGGCCAAGAGTCTACAGCAGTATCAGAGCTCTGTGAGGCAGAAACTGTGATTACGTTCTGGGGGAGAACCCTAAGTCCCCTTGCAAGTTATGTATCTTTCCACATTTACTCCCCCATTATGAAATAAAATCAGGTGCCCAAGGTTACTATCTTTTTGCAGGTGCAAAATAGTGGTGTGGGGATGAAGTTTTTTTTTGGAGGGCAACCCAGGAGTTAACATCGCCCTGGTTCCCTCCACAAAAAGCCAATGAGACATTTCCATTGGATTTTGGATATTGCAGAAAATGAGCTCTGTGACAAACAAATGTTTGTGATACTTAGACGCAGAGCTGCCAAGAATCACACTTTAACCTTGACACTCACACATATGAACCAGTTCACACACTCATATCATGCCACACCTGGCATTTCTTACTCTGAGAATCCCAAAATATGTAAAATTGCTCGCCTTCTTAAATTCTGCTCTAGATGTCCCCTAACTTGTTTGGTGCTGTTGCCTGTCACTGTTGGCGTGGTGAATAGAAGATCCTTTCTGGACAGCACACACATTTCATGAACATGGATGGCCACTCACAACCGTGCCATGCACAGACATTTTGCAGAGTAGGTGCTCAAGTCAAAAAGAAGGGGCATTCCTGCCACATTTCTTTTTTTTTTTTTTTTGCACGTGTGAGGTGCTGGTGCAAAATAAATAAATAAGTAAATAATAATTGCGCGCACGCAAAATGCACCCTGCTGGGAGGTTTCTACCTGCCAGCAGGGCAGGGTTTATCGAGGCCCAAGTATATAACTGTGCACAGTGATGAGCAAGGAAACGACTTTCAGGCTTATGAGCTGTCTAAATATACGATATACACCCAGCAGCTGATACACATCCACATTCTCTTTCTACATTTATCATTTTTTATTTATAACAAGCAACAACAAAGAAAATAATGCCACATTGTGCACACTTCAGTCACCTATAAAATAAATCACCATCACAATCAACAAATCTTTTCATTAAACTGTAAGTAGTAATAGTGTAGTAGTGTAAAAGTAGGCCTATATTCAGCTGCAACAATCAGGCAATGTGCATTCTGCTCTCCTCCTTTCAATTTTTCTCTCCTTCTCTCCTCATTTTCTTCTCCTCTTTCTGTTCTAAGTAGTCATAAACTAATTCTAATAATTACCTTCTAAATAAGCTTTAAATATTCTCAAATAATGCCGGAGAACAGAAGCTGCTGCTGCAGCATCCTCTCCTCTTCTGCGCTCTTTGCGCAGAGCATGTTAAAGCAGAACCAAACCCCATGTCAGATTTGTTTAAATAAATCATTATGACCATGCTGTGGGAGATGTAAACATACAAATATGGTTTGTAAAGACACGTGGAAGTTAAAAGCAATTTGGAATCTGTCTCTGTTCACACCAGGTAGCTGGTAAACCTGAATCTGCCAAAGAGTTGGAGGAACACGGTGTGACTTTACGCTAGACTAGCTCACTTCTTGTTAAGCTTAATGGTGGTTTACTGCCTACATTGGCTCGATTTGCATATGTTAGCTGTGGTGACAAGTGAAGTTGAAGAGGGAGGGGCAGGGGGTCAATTCAGATGTAGTTGTCAGGCACACAACACACTTTTAATTGAGAATTGATACCATGGGCCAAATTTAAAAACTGACTATAGTAGTTTAGTCAGAGACCAAAAGAGCGCAGGTGCTTGAGCACGTGCCTAACATGCATCATCCTAACTAAATGCAGTTGAAAATGGAAGAATGTGCTGTATTTAAACTGACTGGGGCAGACAGCAAAGACAAATAGTAGGTAACAACCTCATTCTTTAACTTTCAAATGTTATATTGTATAAAAAAAGCCCATAGGCCCATAGGCCAAAAAAAAATCACTTGTCTGTTAGCTAATTAAGGGGATTTACAGTAGACTATAGTAGCTAGCGTAGAGACTGAAGCTGATTCTCCATGTTGTGAAGCAAAGTGCTCTGGCATGTTATTTAGCAAGACCACGCACATAATTCTCTTGAATCCTCCAAGTCCCATTGTTAATTATATGTTTCAATTATGTTTTTATGCCCATGCAATCAAAAGTTATGCTTGCATTAGGGGGCATGTCCATGGTAGCATTAGTTTTTCTTGAGGCCAGCGTATTTTTAAAATTATTTGCAATGGGAGCAAGTATTTATGCTCTGCTACAAACACCACCAAACACTGCATGTTGTGTGTATCAAAGATGTAAGCGGAACAGAATGATCTGTTTTCATTTTGGGCAGTCAAGAATGATGTCGCTGCTGATGTTGTTGAAGAATGTATGTTACCTGTGATGTTTTATTAACACATACACATCCTTTTGGATTTATGAAGATATAACTTTATAACATATACATAATAATTACCCATAGTACAGTACATTAAGTGGTCAACTAAGGGACTAAGTGGCCTTTTATCGTTATAGGCATCCCCAGCTCCTACTACTGGTGTCCTTTCATGTTGGAATGATACGCGGCTGGTTGACATTACTGTTTAACAGCACCAGGCAGTGTCAGGGGAAATGCAACATGCCGGCAGTGAAATTTAATGCAACAGAAGTCCAAGTAGAGCGATTGGAGAGGTAACGGATGGATCCAACAACCTGGGAGGCCAGTGTTTGCTCATGTAAGATTGTAAAGCCAGACCCTGTTCTTTTTTCTAAACCCAACCACATGCTTTTGTTGCCTAAACCCAATCATGCATGTGTGTGTTGGGTAATCATAACCACCTGCATTTGCTGTTTTTGAAAAAAAAAAAGTCAATTTGCAGTGTTGTACAGATGTAGTACCTTTATTTTGAAAGAGACTGTCTACACTAATGTTTTCATTTCCTGTGAAAACAGAAGTGTATTTTGAAAACAGACAATGCACGTAACAGACACGGTGTTCCAGAACGTCAACAACCAACACACCCAGGGTACCTTGCATGTCATACGTCCATGTGGAAAGTCCATGACCAAATGTCGATATGTGATGAGGTCGGAGTGAGGATGTGTTGTGATCTAAAGACTGAAATTTAAATGTATGTAGCTTGCACAACCTGAGCTTTTTTCTTCATAAATAAGAAACAACTGAGGTAGAGGAGGCTGCTGGAAGCATTCTCTAACCCAGTAGTGGAGATGTACCTGCTCTTTTATCAAGCAGCTTTGACAGTCTTCTCCACCTTCAGCTTCCTCCTCCAGAGAGAGAAGTCCTTCATCTTCCTTCTACATGATGAGATAAAATAGGAGGGTTGGGATATGCTTTAGCCAATAATGTGCTATGTTAGTTCCTTTTTCCATTAAGCGCTACTTCCCGGACCAAATGTGACTCTGTAATTCTATCTTCTGTAATACAGTTTGGTAGATGATGAACTTCATCCGCAATTTGTGCTCAAATTTTCTGAAGCCTGTAGCGCTGCAGAGCCATGAACTGCATGAACTCTTCTACAGAGACCCAACAAATCAATGGCTAGGTAATTCTCCCAAGTTTCCAAGTTTCACAATAGCAGATACACATACACTATCCACTCACTGACCTCACATAGGCCATGTTTACACCTGGCATTAACAGGCATTTTGGGTGAACTGATCACAAGTGGATAGTGCTAAATACAGGTGTAAACGACCACCAAGACACATTCTTATCCCTCAAACCACTTGCCGAGATGGTCTGGGATACTTTTGCCAACATGTCATTTGTAGGGTAAACACTGATGCATCCTTGACAAGGACTTCATCATCAGTGCAAGATGTGGTGGTTGAGTTTGTGACAGTTGACCAATGCTCTATAACTTACCCATTTTGTTGGACAAAGTGTTGAGTGACCATCCATCACTTTGTCCTACAGAAGGAGATATACTGAATTTTGCTGAAAGCGATATCTCCAGCTGTACCGACACAACTACCAACATGACTACCAAGCATACTACAGAGTTACTAGCAAAAGTGTGGACGTAATAACTGTCTGTGGTGCAGTGACAACAGCTGATGATCTCTAATGTATCCATTTTCACATCTTTAAGTAATCACATGTATCTGTAGTGTTTAAAAGGGTCAGCAGTAATAGAGTGTATAAACACATTTCTGTAAGTCTGTATAATATTTTATGATTTGTAGTCACAATGCATTCTTGCTCCGACCTCGTCACATATCAACATCTGGTCATTGACTTTCCACGTTGACATATATCGTGCAAGGTACCCTGGTTGCGTTGGTCATTGATGTCCTGGGGTGCCATGTTGTATAGTTTGCATACAGTCTCTTTCTATATAAACGTATCAAGTCGGTACACTGCAAATTCTCCAACAAAAAATATGTGGTTATGTTTGGCCAAGTCACCCATGTAGTTGGATTTAGGCAAAAAAAAGCACATGGTTGAGTTGAGAAAAAAAGAACGGGGTTTGACTTTAAAATCTTACGTGAGCAAACACTGGCCCCCTGGATGAAAGTTGGTAGTTGTTGGACCCATCCACCACCCCTCCTGCCCACCGCACTTGGACTTCCACCCTCTTAACTTACATTGATGTCCCACGGTGTTTCCCCCTGATGCTGCTGGGCCATGGCCACAAATCATGCTGATGTGAAAGGACAGGTTTTTTGGTCAGTGTATCACACCAGAGGTCACTGCCCAAGTGCTGGTATTCATTGAGTTCACAGTGAGACCGGGTTGGTAGTTAAGACACCGGCCTCTAGTTTCCCGGCACGGCACAGGGTGGCGCAGGGTTGCGAACCCCGCACAGAGCTAGTTTCGAGCAGCGCAACCTCAGGCGCGCTCAGTTTGGTAGTTTGGCAGACCGAGGTGCGCTGAGATGGGTGTGGCGGCGCAGCAGGGGGAGGTGTCAACAGATCCAGCTTGGCGGAGTGACAGTTTCGTGCCAAAAGGCTTCGCCAAAGGTGCGCTAAAAGCTCGCCAGCTGAAGCCAGGTCTCCTGTCAGCGCAGGTGGAGCGCAGGTGGAGCGCAGGCGGAGCGCAGCTGGTGTAAGTGGAAGTTTGGCTGACCGGCGGACACACGTCACCAAAACCTCACAGGCAGGTTTCCAGAATGTCAGGCACATTAACGATGCAATAAATACCCACAAACACTACTATTCAATGCAACTATCTGCAATCAGCACATAAATGTATCTTTATATCGACTGTCCCGTCACATCTGATGTCAGATCAAAGGGGATTGGCACCGTTTGGCACGTTTGGCACGTGTAATGGAAACCAAACCTGATTTGATAAACACAGCTGGAAACTAATGAGTTCACATCCCTCTCAGCCAACCACAAACAGCCACAGCATCAGATAGGGAGTATATATTCAGCACCTGTCATATTAGAAAAGTCAAAAGAAAAGAAACAGAGTGAGACTGTGAGAGAGAAAGAGAGAGCGCGCACGCATGAGAGAAACACAACATTGATTTATAATTGTGGTGACCTCCTCCCAGGCTACCTTTGCATCATCAGCCCGTGGAGGTCTGCTCGCAGTTCCGTATATTCGGACACTGGGAGCTTGGACCTCCCGGACCAAAACATCAGTTTCCTCCTGGGAGAAGTTTGGCTGTCTGACGCTGCTGCTCTCTTCTGCCATGGCGAATTGAGTAAACTCTCATTTACGCCTTTGCACTGTGCATTTAAGGGCGAGGAAAGGGGCTCATTTGATTGGTGTGATGTGAATCAGCTATGTAAAACCCACTCCACGCCTCCCTCTCTCCGACTTGCGCAGGTAAGAGGGACAGAGGTGGGAAAGAGGAGTAGCTGCACCAGCACGCACAGTGTGTCAAACTCGCAAAATCTGCCTGGCCAAACCCAGCTGGCGAAGCGCAGATGGACTGCGGCCACCATGTGAAGCTTTCACTAGGAAGAATACCATTTTTTGGTCTTTATTTTACACCATGAGATAAGACTGAACAGTCATCTTACTCTTGCCCTAACTAATTTTTATGATTAAAAGAATAAAACTTTACTCGAATCATGTTCTTCAGCAGAATTTTGGTGAGGTGAGTTAGTGTCCAACACGATCTAGCTCTGCATGGAAGAAGTGTAATTAAACTTTAGAAATTTAAAAGCACAATCCAAATATATACAAAAAAGGTACAGTATTAAACCTGACAACACAGGATGAGACTTCACCGCACTCTGACTGACTGGACTTCATATATATTATTTTTATTCTTATTTATACACATGAGCACTGCAGTAGTCTGGCGACCTGTCCAGGGTGTAACCCACCTCTTGCCCAATGCTGGGATTGGCTGCAGCCCCCTGCGACCCTCAAGAGAATAAGTGGTCACAGAAAATGAATGAATGAATGAATTACACACAACTTTAATATCACCACCGCAAAGGTGTAGTGTGATGATATTCTGTAGACTCTTCGCTTGTTAGCAACCACTTTTTTAAAGACAGTCATAGAACAAAGCATGAAAGTCTCTTAAGCTTGTGTAAACCTCATCTGAAGCATCTAACCAAAAACCAGGAGTGCAAATATGCTAAGTCAGAGATGTGGAGATAAGGAAGACCTGAAAAAGCTGACCAGTCAGAGCAAACTGGGCTTTTTCAGAAGGGAGATATAGGAAGAGGAAAATAAAGTTTTGTTTGAGTAGAAATACTAAAGATAAATATAAACCTGAAAATAAGCATTATGAGTTCAATTTAGATTTATTTAGAATTTACTCACAACTCTCCAGCTCCAGTGAGCAGGTCTGAGAATCCAGAGGAAAGCGGCTGAAGTCCATGTTACAGGCTGCTGTCACTGTCACTCTGTTCAACAATAGAAACAACAACAGGCACACAAGGTGAGAACAGTTTTGGTAGTGCAATCATCCATTGATGTCACTTTAAGTCATTTGAACTAATGTGCCATTCCTCCTTATTTTCTGTGACCTGATTAAAAATACAAAGATTTACTTCATGTTGTTTTTGTATGTTAATTTCGATGCAAAATAACAAGACAATCAGACCTGGACAGAAATCACATGGAGTGGCATGCTGTGATTCTCCTAAACACATGAACACAGCACCAGTGAGCACCATCAGCTGGCACCATGGATGAAGGATGAAAAAAAAATGCCCAAAATCTAATCCTGTTTTATATGAGTGCGGTATTATTTTCATATTTCACACAGGTTGTCAAGCTCCCAGGTTAGCCAAACATCAATCACAGTTTGGTTAGCTTTGACCTGCTGTAACAATAATGATGTTTTGTCAGATGGCTAAACAAGTTGTAATGCATGTTAGCTAGTTCACACATAGAAGCATTACATCCTTCTTATAAATAAAACAGCCTGTTGGTCTATTACGTTCTGTCACTAGTTAGTAGTGTCTTCTATGGAAGCCATGGAGAGGCGGGGCGAGCTAGCCATGCTTAAGAGGCTAACGTTAAGCAACAGGCTGCCACTGCGATGTGAATCAACTCCTATTACCTGTGTTTTACCCCAGTGACCAACTTGACACCTGCTGGCAGCTGCAGTGCTTCACTCTCTGCCACCATCAAACAAAGGACCATTTCTGGTGCTGTGTCCAGACACAAAGCCCTAAATGCAGAGGTACAATTGGTGCTAAAAGTGAGAAATTCTCTCTCACCTTATTCCTATAAGTAATGTGTAAATGATAATAATAATGTAATGCAAATGATTCAGATTGCCACTTTGGAACTACACCCGTGTTCAAAAAACTCACATCAAATTAAAATTGGTGCCATGTACTATAGGCTTTATGCCCTCAAAAATGCAAACCTACCTCCGTCATGATTTTTTTCTTTACTTTTTCTTTTCTTTTCTTAGTTTTGGTAAAATTGTCAGCAGAAATCCATAACAAAATTATAGATGGGTTTTCTCAGGGTACTCCGGCTTCCTCCCACAGTCCAAAGACATACAGGTTGGGGATAGGTTAACTGGTAACTCTAAAATTGTCCGTAGGTGTGAATGTGAGTGTGAACGGTTGTCTGTCTCTATATGTCAGCCCGGGACCCTCAAGGTCGGATGGATGAATGGCTGGATGGGTGGATGGATGGATGATACAGTTGCCAGTTTATGTGAAAATCTGTCAAGACTGACAAGCTGAGCACATCTGCAAGTCCAGTGAGCAGTCATGCCTTTTAAACATAAAGTGGCAGTAAAAAAAGCCAAGAGAGAAATGAACAGGAGGAAAAAGTAGCAAAGCTCCCTGAATTGCATTCCTTTGGCTTTTTTATTAACAGTTGCGAGTGGTGTGTTTGTGTGTGTGCACCTTATAACTAGTATCTAGTGTACATCAGGGCTCATCACAATAGTGTGCACTGGGGCCCATGGTAACCACCTTACTGTACACTGTTGCCAGTCATGATTTTTTTGCATCACAAATCTGGAACAAACTCACATAAATACTTCATTAAGGCTGAAGACTTTTCTGTTTGCTGCTGCCTTTAATTACCTCGAGTATTTATTCATTTCTTACCCCACTGTAACTGTTGATCTTGTATTTTATACCTATCTTAGTACATTTTAGGTAAGTTTTATTTTTTATTCTCTAGCTATTAAATGATGATTTTAATTGTATTGAAATTTATTTTTAATGTGCACTTTGTATCGATACTTTTGATTTTGTTATGTAAAACACTTTGAATAGCCTTGTTGCAGAATTTTCTTAATAAATAAACTTCTACTTTCTGCTGTCTGAAAACTACCATTATCATGTTTTTATAAAGGGATGAGAATAACTTAAAAAACTATGCATAATTTCCAAAATGTGTAAAATCGTTAAAGTTTATGATACTGTCTATTACAGCAGAGCTTGGAATACCTCATTTAAACATTGCAAGAGGAGATACATTTTGAAATCTTGAGCTCTGTAGGGTTTAATGCATATAAAAGTTTTGGTTTTGATATATCTCCAGAAGTATAGGCTACTTTGTTACATTTTAACATGACAGATTGCATTTTACTCAAGACTACATATTTTGCTTCACTGCACCTCATTTTTTTTGTCTTAATCAATGTAATGGCTGGAACTGTGCCTGCAGATCATCATAATTTACCCTGTATAAGACATTTTTGTTATGACCCGACATATTATGAATGGTACATATCAAAGTTCATTGTTCATTTATAAGACTTAAAAAAGAGCATAGGAAGCTATGAAGATAGAAGAAATTACATACTGCCCAAGCATAATTGGCTCCAAAAACATCCCACAGAAATTTTTAATTCACACTATGTTTTAATACATCTTATTATTCTGCTGGCTTTCTGACAGTGTCATCATCTCCCCCTGAAATCTCTTTCTTTCAAATAGTTCTTTTTCCCACATCCTCCTACTCTGTTCTCCAATCTGATGTGTGCAAAAATGTGAGAAAGACTTTCACCTGCAGATAGTGAAACTAGTTATAGCTTAATCCATCTTTCTCCATACTCTCTCATGTGATATGTTCTCATCTTGACTGATATACTGGTAGCTTGTTAGTAAGTGAGTCTACAGGTTGCTATGTACTGTCAGACTGAAATATGAGTCACAAAATGTAGAGAAAAATGTGTCAAAATAATTCATGAGTTTTCATGTCATGGATTTGGAGATATGGAGTTGAGCTGAGCAGCAAATAAAACTTCAAACACTGCCAGAAGACTCCTCTGTTCTTCTTAATGATTCCCCCTGCTGCATTAGACAAATATAAATGCAATGTGAGCATAACAAGTAAATAAGCAGATGATTTAATCCACATGGATTCCTCAGGGTGCAGACTGAACAGTTGCAGAACAAAGCCCATAGATATGACTGCAACATGATGTGTTAACTGGAGTGATGATGTCTGCAGGGCTTCGGTAAAGGCCAGCAGACTTTATTTGTATTGTATATAATATACTTAAACTACAGTTGAATAATTACATGCAAGGTTGGGAAGATTAAGATTACTGAAACCAGGGCTGAATTAAGATGCTCCAGAAAGAAAAAATAACATGCTGGTACCCCATTAACTCCCATTCCTTTCACTCTGTGTGCAGTTTTTCTAGTCTGGAATGTCACTTTGCTACAGGTTTGCTGTTGGACACAGAGCAAGACTTCAACATCGCTGTATGCAATAAATCTTAGAGGTGAGTCCACTGATTTCACATATCAGAGGGTGTTAATAGGTTTTGGGAGCTCTGCTGCATATGTGAATCCATAGAAAACTGCGTGATGTGTGATAAATGTCTTCAAGTGAGTCACTTGAAGTAGCAGAGTGTAGGACTGTCGGAGAGCTATTAGTGGAAATAGAAAATGACATTCATGATTAAATTTTTATTAGTGTGCAATCACCTGAAACAAAGAATTGTTGTGTTGGGTGTTGTGGTTTGTGTGAGTTTGGTCTCTGGAAATTCCTGCAATATTCCATCACTCATTGGGTATATTGGACTGGATATGAAAATGCACCTGCTGGTATCCTGCTTATTACTTTTTGTATAAAATAAGCCTTTGTTGTACACATTACATTTCCTATCTTTTTTTTTTTTTTTTTGGGCGAAACCTGAACCTTAAGTTTCAAAACTACACCTATGCCTCGTTCTGCCCTACAACGCTGTGCTTGGATGGTACTAACCCAAACCATGCCCTCTTTGCCCTAACCACCTCTTATCTTGCCTTGACATGAAGAGTACTTGCCAGTCACCGCACAGTAGGATGGGACTAAAGGCCCGTTTCCACCAAAAGTTCTTGCTATAAACCAAAACTCTTAAGACATGGTACCTAGACCCTGGATCACCGCAAACAGTAACCTACTCTTAAATGTTGGCAGGGTTGTTGTCACTCTGCTGCGTCCAGCACTGGCTGTGACCATCCTCTATTGACAAATCAAAGGACTTCAGTGTTTCTAACTCCACCTTTTAGTACCAGATGTGTGTGCTAGGTACCCCAACAGAGACCAAAAATTGGGAATGATAAGGAGCGGTTCTATTGGTACCATCCACAACTTTTCACAGTGGAAACGGAAAGAAATGTGTACTGAACTGGACTGGACTGGACCGAACTGCTTGGTGGAAATGGGGCATAAGTGAAACACTTTTTGGGTAAAAAACTGCACAGGGTTCCTCCCCAGCAGAGTCCTAAATGTTAAAATGCCATGTTTCTATAGTAGTAGTAGTAGAATGGATAAACCAAACATTGGCTTTAGAGAGGGCCTTTCATGTTTTTACAGTCACTGGAGGTCACCTGAATGTTCCTGAAATGCTAGGAAAGGAAGTGTTGGGTGGAGGGGTATTCGATTGGTTGCGAGTTGTAATGGTAAAAAAAAATCTGAAGGTGTGGCATTAAAAAGAAGTGAGCTTACAGACCTCTGTAGCCCATTTCACACCCCTGCTTCAGGCTAGTGGCTCCAGGCTACATTAGCCTCTACCAGCCTTACAGAATCAGAATCAGAATCTCTTTATTGTCATTGTATGAATACAACAAAATTGATACACACACAATCACAAATCAAATTCTTGGCAGTCAGATTGAATTGTGGCTTATGTAGGCCCCAGACTGACATGTAAGAGGAAAGTGTGGAATAAAAATGACACTTTTCCTGCTTCTGCTGCATCAGTTTTGACACTTACAAAAAGAAAAAAAAATGTCCACTGTGAGTCTGACAGTGTTACAGGAGTATAGTACTAAATCTGTGGAATACTCTTTTACACTAACAATCAGTCCATAATGAAAAAAGGGGGATTCCTGCACACTTAAATTTGCATTAAAATTCACATTTATTGCTTAGCTTTCAGTTATTAAGACCTTCATCAGAGCATACAACACACACAATGTACAGGCAGGTTAATAGCATGTCACTCCTGCTCTAATCATCAGCAGTATGAAGAACACCTGTGCACACTCAGTTAAAGGGCCACACCACCTTCTGGGGATTGTACAGTTTTCAGGTGAAGGCTGTGAATCCTACTGAAGGGACATAAATTAACTGAAAAAGAAGTGTAACACGGTGAATAGAGAAAAACAAAAAACAATCACAAAGTATATTACAGTAAAGTGCCAAAAAAAGGTATCACAGGTATAAAAAATACCTTCAAAAATATTTTTTTCAAATAAGATATAAAATAGATCAAAAATAGAGCGGAGTGCTATGGGAGGGTTTCAGGCAAGAGCCGTCATATATCATAGACCCCCTGCTCTACACAAAAAAGAGACAAACCAACAAGAATAGAAACTGATCTACAGCATAACACTCACATCAAAATCTTCATTAAGACCAGTGGGTTCTAGAGCATTTAAAGTATAAATCCAGAAAAGCTCTCTTTGGCATAACCTCCTATCATAATCATAATTTTTCATGGTAGCAGCTTTGTCAAGAAAGTCTTGATCAGAATGACAACGGCGTCTAAGCCTGTAAAACTGGCTTTTTGGTAAACCATGTTGAAGAGCTCTCGGATGGGCACTGCTGGAGAGGAGACGAGTGTTTTTGTCAGTATCTTCTTGATACAGGGTGGTGATGAGGCTTCCATTGCATAATTCAATCCACATATCCAAAAATGACACACGTTTATGGTCACAATTATCTGAAAATTTAAGGTCAGGATTCACACTGTTGAGAAGATTAACAAAATCAGTTAGCTCATTACTGGTCCCTTGGAAAATGCAAAAGACATCGTCAAGATATCTAAACCATTTGAGAATTTTGTGAAAAAATGTGTTTCTTCGAGAGTTTCTTGCTCAACCATTCTGCAAAAAGTTAGCATGGAAGAATTCGAGGTATGGGGCATAAATATGTTTAATCTTTCTGAAGAAACGGAATAGATCCATCTTTACCTCGAACGAGTTTGTCTTATGTGTGGGGACAAAACTCAGGCCTTTGGAAAGAGCAGAAAATTGATGAGGGGTTAGAACCTTGTCAGAGAGGTTGATCACAGGATTCTCCCCTGCTGGCGGGTGAAGGGCCTGTTCCAGCTGGAATCTGGGTCTCTTCTTCCCCCTCCTTGTTTTCTTCCACACCGCTGGTTGTTTTTTGAATGGTGATTTCGGCCTGCTGAACGCTGGTACATGCTTCTGTTGGAATCAGTGCCACTGGGGAAATCACTGTCGGCCGTGGTGGTGTCAGACTGGCTCTGATGGCTGGTGGTGGGACGTTTGGGCACATCTACTTGATCCCACTCGTAGACTTTGCCTTGAACGTAGTCCAAGGTGTCCCGCTCGTATTTCTTGATTTTTGTTGCCATCAGTCCATCTTCATATGTGTTGAGTGTATGCTTAATAGACTCGATTACCCTCAGTACACTAACAATCAGTAAAATAACTGTGTAATGTGTAATGTGTGTATGATGTGTCATTTATTGTAGTGAGCCCACAGAGAATTATCACCATCTCTACAGTTCCCGCCAACTCTTTTATGGGGCTTTTTAGCCTCTTTGACGTCATTGTTTTGGTATCCACAACTTAAATATTTTAGTTCAGTCTCACTGCTCCCATTAACCCCATTTCAAGCTGCAGTAGCAGCTGTTTTCTGTGAAAATGCTCAACTGAACCCACTGTACTACCTGCTCAGCAGCAAACAGCAGACAGACACAGTTAGAGACTAGCTGGGGAACATAATGGAGGATTTAGAGACAGATAGGAGAACAGAGCTAAAAGGACAGCTA
Organism: Epinephelus cyanopodus; assembly: GCA_026686955.1. Classification (NCBI taxonomy): domain Eukaryota; kingdom Metazoa; phylum Chordata; class Actinopteri; order Perciformes; family Serranidae; genus Epinephelus; species Epinephelus cyanopodus. Next base: position 5,698,069 of record CM048928.1, read on the forward strand.
GCACAAACATGACTCCAAATAAATGATAATGTTGTAGGCAACTGTACCCCCCCTCCCCCGGTCAACTGGCACAGTTGCTTATGAAAACATGAATGCTTTTGGGTATAAAATATTATTATATCCTATTTGTGTGAAAGTTCACCATAATTACATATAAATTCTTCAGTTACAGCCAAAATTATGTTTTGTGAGGTCACAATGAACTTGACATTTGACCCTCAACCTCCAAATTCTATTGACTTTATTCTTGAGTGAAAGTGGACATTTGTGCCAAATCTGAGGACATTCCCTCGACATGTTCTTTAGATATCACGTTCATGAAAACAAGATGGATGCAAGGTCACAGTGAACATTACCTATGACCTACAAAATATAACCAGTTCATTGTTGAGTTCAACTCCCTCAAGGAGTTCTTGAGATATTGCTTTCACAAGAATGAGACAAATGAGGTCACAGCGACCTTGACCTTTGAGCTGTGACCACCAAAATCTAAGCGATTCACTCTTGCATCTAAGTGGACGTTTGTGCTCAATTTGAAGAAATTCCCTCAAGGCATTCTTGAGATATTGCATGCACGAGAATGGAACGTATGGACAACCCAATAACATAATGCCTCCAGCAATGGCTATCACTGGCATGGAGACATGAAAATATGTCTAATAGAATATGTTAGACAAGAGTAAAACAGGCAGCCATAACATACACATAAAAGAGGTTTTGTTTTTCTTTGAAGATGTCTCTACATTGTTGCATCTTGGTCAGCTGCAACAATAAATAATTAAAGTAATGCCTCTAAGTGACTCACTCAGCTTTGGTTTAGCAAACACATCTTTGGAAACCAAAATTGCATTCGACCACCTGATCTGTACTGACACTCTCCTCTAGCCACTAAATTACCAGGTGCTCTTGTAGGTGGGAAACAGTTTGCTCTCAAACCTTTCCCAATGAAATTGCTTTTTCACAGGCACAAGGTCCCTGCACTTAATCTGTGCCAGCACAAAAACAGGGCCATCAGTCTGTGGCAAATATGATTTTATGACAACATTGGTCTCAAATGAAACCATTTTAATGATTAGAGATGACACGTATTAAGTGTTTTTCTTTAGAATATTATTCATGAGATGTAAGAAGTAGCTGATAGAAGATGATGAGTAGATGATAGAAATTATTTTAGGGTTAGCAGCTCTTTCAGGCAAAGTGACCCACCTCATTATTCAACAGGACAAGATAATAAGGCCTCAAAATGAAGACTTGGACTTTTCATGCATTTCCATGAGGTATGAAAACCATTAGTGGATCCTGCATAAATTATGTAATCCACTGTCTGCATTATTTCTTGTCAAAGGAGTATTATTGTTCTAAGGTAATGTAGTTCAGACTTTTCACATCAATCTGGACACTCCATTACCATGCAATAATGTAACTGACTGTTTTATAAAGCTCAAAAATGAATGGAGACCAATGGTTGCCTGGTGTTAACAATACAATACATCAAAAAATATATAGTATACATATTTGTGTGACATAATATTCTCAACACAATGTTTTTCAGCAACTTAACACCTTCTTAGAGCAAAACAATTCCTTTGATGCCTTTCAGTCTGGATTTCAAGCACATCACAGCACTGAGACTGCACTTGTAAAAGTTTTAAATGACATTCATCTGAGCAGTGATGCATCAAAGATTTCGGTTCTGGTATTACTGGACCTCAGTGCTGCATTCGACACAGTTGACCATAAGATACTGCTCGACAGACTAGAAAAGTTTGTGGGACTTTCTGGCACTGTGCTAAATTGGTTTAAATCTTATTTACAAGACAGGTATTTCTTTGTGTCACTTAGCAATTATGAATCTGTGTGAACAAAAATTACATGTGGAGTTCCTCAAGGGTCCATTCTTGGGCCTCTTCTGTTCAACATCTATATGCTCCCTCTTGCTCAGATTATGGAATATCATAGCATCTCCTACCATACTTATGCAGATGACACACAACTTTACATAACAGTGTCACCAGATGACTACAGTCCCCTACGTCTGCTAAATTAGTGCATTGACAAAATCAATATGTGGATGTGCCAGAATTTTCTACAACTAAACACAGACAAAACTGAGATAGTTGTTTTTGGCCCCAAAGAACAAAGATCAATAGTCAGTGCTCACCTTGACGCCATGACACTAAAACCTACAAATCAAGCCAGAAATCTTGGTGTAGTTCTGGACTCAGACCTAAATTTCAATAGTCACATTAAGACAATTACTAAATCAGCCTACTACCACCTTAAAAACATAGCAAGAATAAAAGAATTTCTGTCTAAACCAGATACAGAAAAAAACTTGTTCATGCTTTCATTTTCAGCAGGCTGGACTATTGTAACAGTGTTTTCACAGGCCTGAGTAAAAAATCAATCAGATAACTGCAGCTCGTCCAGAACGCTGCTGCCAGAGTCCTCACCAACACCAAGAGAGTGGAGCACATTACACCAGTGCTTAAATCACTGCACTGGCTTCCTGTGTGTCAAAGGATAGACTTTAAAATATTGTTACTTGTCTATAAAGCATTAAATGGTCTCGGGCCTAAATACATATCTGATTTACTTGTACGTTATGAAGCATCCAGACCCCTCAGATCATCTGGAACAGGTTTACTCAGTGTTCCCAGGATCAAAACCAAACACGGTGAAGCAGCCTTTAGTTTCTATGCTCCCTGCCTGTGGAACAAACTTCCAGAATATCTGAAGTCGGCTGAAACTGTCAACTCATTTGAATCAGGGCTTAAAACGTTACTATTTACGGCAGCTTACCAGTGAACTAGATATGTAACTTATTGTTAGGATAATCTGTAGCTATTATTTTTATATTTGTCTGCTGTTGCTATGACTTTAACTATTTATTGTCTTGCTTTTAGCTTTTGTTTTTAATGATCTATTGTTCCTTTAATGTTTTCTCTTGTAAAGCACATTGAATTGCCTTGTGTATGAATGGTGCTATATAAATAAAATTGCCTTGCCTTGCCTCCAGATTAGTGTACCAAAATTGGGACCCACTGTACGATACCAATGAAAATATCACGGTTCTGAGTAGTATCAGGATACCACAGTGAAAATGAGGCAGATGTGCCTTTTGTCATTTATAAAAAGATAAATCACTTTTCTAAAATACATCAATGATATTTCAATGGAATAAATTACTTACTGACTTAATCATACTTAAAAAACAGCATCAATAAGTGATTAACTCAGGGAGGATTGAAATAAAAAAAAAAATAGAATAAAAATCAACCAGCCACCCTCCTCCCCTGACAGTCCCTTCATAAGAACAGTCCCTAAAGTGCGGTGAGGTTTGTGGGCCGTTACCTGTCACAGTGACAGAAATGTGAACGGCTCGTTTCTCCTCTGACACGTCACATACCTGTGTTCAGCTGGCTCGGCTGTTCAGGTACTACTGGGCAGTCATGACGCCAAGAAGAGGATATTATTGGAGCCAACTTTTCTGTCGCCGATATGCCGATGGCCGCCGTATTTGACAGGAATACATTACTGTCTGTGTCTGTGACCCCCGTTCAACCGGTGGGATTCGCCTATTGTTTCTGCTGGTGGTTGAAATCTTTACTCACACAGCGTGCTGAATGATTTAAGCCTGTTTTGCTCGCTCAAAACTATTTTTAGTCACAAATGCCAGTGCCGTGACAGACGGATCGCCACACTGCCGACATTTCGCTCCGCCCATCACGGCACGCTGTTTGATTGCATTATCAAAACACGCGGCTATTATTCGGCCTTGCTTGTCACTTATTCTACCGAATACCGAATGTGTGGTTTTTTTACAATATTCGGCTGAATATATTCAGTTACCGGTGCATATTCGGTGCATCCCTACTTGCCACAGTACTAGCAGTGTTCCTGTCTGTCATTTTAGTGTCTGCATTACTTGTCTACAGTGTCGTGTAGGGGTGGGCAATATATATCGTTGACAATAATATCGTCATTGTTGTTTTAACGACGTGCAAATTTACGTTATCGAGTATGCAAATGACTTCACAAAAACAAATAAACACACGTTTAAACCAGGCTGAAACCCCAAACATTCACTGAACAAGAGTTACGTAACTTGCGTGCAGAAGCACGCAGCAGTACGCCTAGGTGGTCACATGATCTCTCACTGGCACCTTCCCGGCAGGTTAGCCTGCTGCTAAACAAACATTAGCGAGACAACATGGTAAAACCGCACACGGATGCTCCAGCGGCTTCGGAGGACGTGGGTCAACTGTAGTGATAGGTCCCAGCCTGTCAGGCTAAAGTTCGCAGTACCGGAAGACCGTCTACGAAGCTACCTAGCCTAGCCACAGTTAGCTGAACAAAGCAGCAACATGGCACAGTTTCAAGTCTCCCCGCCGAAAAAGTTCACCTTCAAGGCTGAAGACTGGCCTAAATGGATTAAACGCTTCGACAGATTCCACATTGCTTCTGGATTGGAGATGCAAGCAGAAGAGAATCACAGCAATGTGATCTTTGAGAGAGCAAAGTTTAATTAGCGGCTTCAAGAAACGGGAGAGACGGCCGACAGTTTCATTACAGCGCTGCACTGCCTGCCTGGCACAGCACTGCGGTTACGGGGCTCTACATGTTGAGATGGTGAGGGACAGCCTTGTGGTGAATCTGCGGGACAAACGCCTACCTGAACAGTTGCAAATGGACCCAGAATTGACGCTACAAAAGGCCGTCACCAGAGTCAAACGAAGACAACAGGTAAAAAAGCAGCAAGAAATGTTACAAACATTTTTCCATTAATATCATCCAAGAGAAACAAGAACATCTGCCTCCAAGACTATAGACCCATTACCTTGACATCTGCCATCATGAAATCATTTGAGCGCAACAGACTCAAGCACCTGAAAACTGTCACCACCCACCTCATGGACCATACCAATTTGCATACAGAGCCAACAGGTCAGTTGAGGACACCGTCAACTTAGCAATTCATCACATACTGAACCGTCTGGAGTCTGCAAACACATATGCCCGGATCCTGTTCATGGATTTCAGTTGCACTCAATACAATAAACCCGGTCAAACTGTTAAATAAATTACTGGACATGAACACTGACCCATGCATCTGTCATTGGATTCATAGCTTTCTCTGGAACAGGCAACAGAAGGTGAAGATCAACAATAACACATCCTCCCCTCTGTTCCTCAGTACAGCACACACCAGGGCTGTGTTCTCTCACCCTGGCTATTCTCCCTTTACACAAACCAGCTCACATCCCACCACAGCTCTGTCAACCTGCACAAGTACGCAGACGATTCAACCATCATAGGACTCATCACCAGCAACCAAGAAACAGAATACTGTGCACAGATCAACCAAGTAGTGACCTGGTGCACAGACAATGATCTCCTACTCAACACATCAAAAACAAAAGAACTCATCGTCGACCTAGGACGCCAGCCATCCCCCAAAACTCCTGTCTTCATTAAAGGTGATTCCATCTCCATCACTTACACATTCAAACTCCTCAGAACCCACATCAGCAACAACCTCAAATGGAAAATAAATGCAGATCGCATCTCTAAAAAAGCCCAGCAAAGACTTTTCCATCTCCAACTGCTCAAGAAGTTCAGAGTAAGGTTTCATCTCCTGCTCCGCTTCTACACAGCCATCGTCAAAAGCATTCTCACCTCATCCATGACAGTCTGGTTCGGTAATCTCGACACAGTCTCCCAGAAGAAATTACAGCGCATCATTAACAGAGCATCCAAAATTACTTCACTGCAAACCTACACTGCGCAGAGCCCGCAAAATCATCTCTGATCCCACTCACCCTGCACACTATGCCGTCCAGCTACTGCCCTCTGGGAAGCGCTACAGGACAACTGCCTCCAAAACAACCCCTTTTAAAAACAGTTTCATTCCAATTACAACAAACATTCTGAACTCTGAACGCTGAGGATTAAGCATGGCCCTTACGTATTATGAATATGTGTTTGTCTGTATGTATATCTATGTTTATGTTTAATGTCCTTTATGTTGAAACCTGTAAAAGAGAGGTGTACTGGAAACAAATTCTACTAACCTGGCTGTGTGGTCATTAAAAGAATCAATCAATCAATCAATCAATCAATCAAAACACACCTCAAAGATTTTCAGATGGGTTTAACAGTGAAAATGAGCTATATGGCTTATGGAAATAAGGAACTCCAGATGGCACTCTGTCAGAAGACTCCACTCCAGATATCTGCATGGGACTGAGCTCAAAATGCGACGATACTGGTGTGTATTTCAAAAGCGCTGTCAATCACAAAGGGGTTCAGTCTTTTAGACAATTCCTCCAATCATCATGCATACACTGAGCATCCTCTCCCTTGAAGGCTCCGCGTCCACCGTGCTGACACGAGAATGTATGACAGGGAGGTCGTGTTTGAAAACTGGTGATAAACAGCTGACGTTTGAACATAATAATCATGATGTTAAACACATCCTAGCGCACATTTAATGAAATGTAAATTCTTGTTTTAATGTAAATTCAATAGTGCATATTTGACCATTTCTTTTGTGAAATTTTAGGAGAAGTTCAGCCTCCCTTGTTGTCTCAGAGCAATCACCCCTGCTTACATCCCCATTTTTTAATACCCCTCTGTTGGAGTACCTAGCACACTGATCTGACACCAAAAAAGTTCTTAACGGATTTTGATTAAATTTTCAGGTAGGGTTGATAATGTGTGGCTTTTCACACATTCTCTATCAACCCTACCTGAAAATTTAATCAAAATCCGTTAAGAACTTTTTGAGTTATTTTGCAGACAAACATACCAACAGACCAATGGCAGCGAAAACATAACCTTCTTGGCGGAGGTAATAATAGTTAATTGAAAATCTGCTGTTTTTGAACATATGTAAAACCACTGGCCAGGTAAGACCAGCAGAGAGCTAGCAGGCTGGCTCCACAGGTGACTTGTTGGTCAGTGTCCATGTTCATTCCAGGAAAAAAAGTATTTTCTTACTCTGTGAAAGTACACCTGTTGGGGCATTGGTGGATTTGTGGATAGAGCAGACGTCCCATGTACAAGGCTTTTGCTGAGCGGTCCGGGTTCAACTCCAGCCTGTGGGCCTTTGCTGCACGTCCCCCCCCTATACACTTCACTATCCTATCAATTAAAGGCAAAAATGCCCTAAAATATCTTTAAAAAAGAAAGAAAGTACACCTGTGCTTTTACTGCTATGACAACTGTCCAAGGTCTACATTTCTCCTGTGAAGGAGAGATCCTGTGAGGCAGATCCACGCTTTGAAACTACCAACAAGTCCACCAACCCATACGACCACATAGGTCAAATGTTCCTACTGTTTAATACGTCCCAGTGTATGTCATACATCACATGTGTCACATGACATACGACCACAAACTATATTACAGTGTTAAAACTCATCACTGACTTTTGGTTTCACAAAGCATCATGACTGGTCCCCTGGATGAAAAGCCTGTGTTTGTTTGACTCATCCACCTCCCTGCCCCTCTGTCTTAAGTGGATTTTCTTGCTCTTTATACTCCGTTGTTGCCATCATAAACGACCACTAGAGGTCACTGCCTTACAATAAACCTAAATATAGGTCATAATTGCTGCTTATACAATCTATAGTGTCATTTTTTGGAGGACAGTCACAAAAATACATGTCAATAGGTCAGATGCTGAAATGCTACAGACCTCAAGCTATAGAGGACATGTCCATCAGGAAAGACACGCAGCATGATGTTGTCAGTGGTGGTGTCATGGATGAAGGACCTCTTTGAGTGGACAAAGAAGACATCAGGCACCCAGATCTTCTTCACAAGACGACCATCAAACGTCATGCTCTTGTTGGTACTGCTGGTGAACGACAGGCGCTCATCCTTCCAGTAGTGCCTCAGGTACAGAGTCATGGTGAAGTCCTGGTGGAATTAAAGAAAGGCAGGATGATGTTAAACCCATAAAGCATTATGTTTTTAGTACCCGAGCGTGGTAGAATTTTGTCAAAACCAGTGACTTCAAAGAATACTTCACGTGCAGAATGACCATGCCTTTTTTGGATTATCCATTCACTATGGAGGCATGCGAGAAAAACCAAGTACTCCAAAAAATTCAGTGTTAAGTGAGTTATCAATACACAAATGGTAATTTTGCGAGTGAAGTATTCCTTTAAAAAAAAAAAAAAGACAATGACATTTTAAAAAAAGTTCCAACCCTGTATCTCTGTGTTGATTGTTCTTCTATCTTCCCATTAAGCAATCTTGAAGTGCTCCAACTCCTGTTTTAGTGGGACTTTAAAGTCAGACTACGCACAGCAGCCACTGTGGCCTCAAATGCTGTTTGTGGTAAAATGGCATATTGAGATTTCTCTCCATTTCCCAAACTGTTTGTGTGTGAGTTGCTTTCATTTTTGCCCCAGGGAGCAATAAGTCTTGTCTTAAAGACATCATGATAAGGTACCTGGACAGTGGACAGTAAGTGGAGTGGGACCAGACACAGGAAACAACAACATCCCCAGGTACATTGGTTTACTTGTTGTTTTACTTTTGTGATAAAACCACTGGAATGTTTGTGACATTTGTGATCTGTGACCTGCTAAAATGTAGTGTAACATTTGGCGCAAAAATTGCCCCTTTCTATGCAAATGAGCCTCATTGATAAACAACGTCTAATTCACTAACACCAGCGCTAATAGCCACACGCAGTTTGAGTGAAGTAAATAACGTCTTTACAAAGCTGGGGCAAACTGGGCGCTCCTCTGTGGAAGCCTCTCGCCCAGACTTTCCAGTGATCGTGGCAACAGTGATCGTCTGTTGAACCAGTCTGTAAATAATATTTTGACATTATTATTATAATCATTATTACTGTAATGGCATCCGAAGATACTGATGCGTTAAACAGGTGACAGTCTGCGGCCATTCTCAAAACGCACCTCTGTCACGCACTTCAAAAGCAACTTTCAATCATTTATTTTACGAAACGGGGGAAACAAACGTGAACAAAAACGGTTCCATAATTCATATTAAATTCAAAAGATAACGAAAAAACAGCTACAAGTGAGAGGGAATAGTGACTAAGTGGTCAAACTTGGTCAAATCCACAGCCTCAACCCATCCGACACTGTTAGACTGACTCACCAGCAGACATCACTACATGAGGGTATACAGTATTCAGTACTTTGCCAAACAAAGTCTGCCGTTGTTCTGCCACGGTGTTCTTGGCACAAAGCCAGCATTTATACTTTGCCATGTGGCTAATTGCAGTCAGGGGCAAATCAGGGGCAAACTGCACTCAGCTGCCAAACTTTGTGGGCGTTTTTGCGCTGGTATATCATTAGTGCAATATCCTTTGTGAATAGGACGTTAATACGGAGCAAACTGCGGGTGCAAGTGAAGTGCAATTCAAGGAGTTATCAGTGGCCGCAGTTCATTCTTTGTGAATTCGGCCCTGAGTGTATTTAACTGAACAAATGTGTAGCTTATTGCTTATACATTCATGTTTAATGTTAAAATGTTATACAGTCTCACTGTAAAGGACCACAGCAGATGTCATGTGCAACTGACATACTTGCTGATTATTTACCAAGCCATACCATCTGGATCTGCTTTGCTTCCGTCCTTTTCCCTCCTTGGTAGCTATTGGTCTCCATTAATTAGAGCATACTTATGATTACTGTGTCATCAGCCAAACTGTAACACACAAAATTTTAATGTGAAGTCTACACAAATGCCCCAGACTGTCAAAATGACATAAAAACTTTATGTTTAGTTGGCATAAAAACTCATCCCTTATCAGTGTTTTTAAAGTTAAGTCAACAATTTTTGAGTTTTGAGTTCATTTGACTAAAATTTATAAAGCCAACTTTGTCTAATTAGTTTAAGGCCAATAAAAAGCACTGTCATTGTGCATCGCACATATTGTGGCGTGTTGGGGCTAAATGGGTGGAGTTTCCCAGCATGCCATGAGACAATGGGCTCCAGTTTCCTGGCGCAGCGCAGGGTGGTGCAGGGTGGTGAACCCCGCACAGAGCTAATTTCAAGCAGCGCAACCCGAGGCGCGCTCAGTTTTGTAGTTTGGCAGACCGAGGTGCGCTGAGATGGGTGTGGCGGCGCAGCAGGGGGAGGTGTCGACAGATCCAGCTTGGCGCAGTGACAGTTTTGTGCCAAAAGACTTTGCCGAAGGTGTGCTAAAAGCATGCCAGCTGAAACTACGTCTACTGTCAGCGCAGGGGGAGCGCAGCCGGTGCAGTGGAAGTTTGGCTGACCGGCGGACAGTGCGCACACGTCACCAAAACCTCACAGGCAGGTTTCCAGAATGTCAGACACATTAACGATGCAATAAATACCCACAAACACCACTATTCAATGCAACTATCTGCAATCAGCACATAAATGTATCTTTATATCGACTGTCCCGTCACATCTGATGTCAGATCAAAGGGGACTGGCACCGTTTGGCACGTTTGGCAGGCGTAATGGAAACCCAGCCTGATTTGATTAACACAGCTGCAAACTAATGAGTTCACATCCCTCTCAGCCAACCACAAACAGCCACAGCATCAGATAGGGAGTATATATTCAGCACTGTCATCTTAGAAAAGTCAAAAGAAAAGAAACAGAGTGAGACTGTGAGAGAGAAAGAGAGAGAACACGAGAGAAACACAACATTGATTTACAATTGTGGTGACCTCCTCCCAGGCTACCTTTGCATCATCAGCCCGTGGAGGTCTGCTCGCAGTTCCGTATATTTGGACCTCCCGGACCAAAACATCAGTTTTCTCCTGGGAGGAGTTTGGCTGTTTGACGCTGCTGCTCTCTTCTGCTATGGCGAATTGAGTAAACTCTAATTACGCCTTCGCATGGGCATTCAAGGGCGAGGAGGGGCTCATTTGATTGGTATGATGTGAATGGGCTGTGTAAAACCCACTCCACGCCTTCTCTCCTCCCTTCTTCTGACTTGTGCAGGTAGGAGGGACAGAGGTGGGAAAGAGGAGTAGCTGTGCCAGTGTGCACGATGTGCATCCGCCTGGCCACACCTGGTCTGCGAAACTAGAGGCCAATGTCACTCATGTGACCCATTACACAGTAATTGATGTTTATGTGTTTTATGTTACGGGTTACAGTTAATGTTGTAAAGACATTGTGTACCATGAGTAAAGTTGTATACACAGTTAGTGACCTCCCGCCTCCGAGGAGTTTAGAGTGTCTCACATAAAGTTGTGCTGAGGTGAAATAAAGAGCATTTACTGGTTCAGAAATGATCTCTTTGCCTTATTCTTGCAATCCAGAGACCTAAGCTCACCACAATATTTTGTTTAATTAAAAAAAATAATTCTAAAATGTGTACTCAGTATTTTTGTGTTTATATGGCATTGAATCAAATGCTCACATAACAACAACAACAGCAACAGCAACAGAGCATTGATGTTAAACTGACATAAAATTTCTGCCAGACAAGGGTCATATTATGACTTATTTATTTGTTTTCTGGTGAGCTCAAAACTTTTATGTTACCGCATTGTACTAAACTAAAAATTTTGAGGGCAAGCTGTTTTGAAATATCTTTTAAGTTGAGTGAGCTAATTGGGGTTTACAGTATTGACTTATATAAACATGTTAAACTGTAGACTTACATGTGGAGTGTTGGAATCAGTAATTGGAACATAGAGTTTAGCCTACAACTGAGTCGAGGACACTACCCATTTCTGCTACCTATTTCTTGCTTACAGATTATGACAATATGACGTGTTGAACATTAGATGTATAATATATGTAAAGGCTATGGAGAGTTTGATATAAACTGTTATTCAAGCCACTGTAAGTAGCATCTGTCAACACGACTCAATCGCTAGAAAAAATGTTGGCATTGTAGGTTACAGCAAACCACAGGTACATCACATTTGCATGTTATACTTTATTTTAAAACAATATTTATATGGCATTTTTCAGAACAAGTTGCTTTACAACAAAAACAATAATAAAGCTAAAAAAAAAAACGTGAAATATAAAACAGGACAAAATAAGATAAAAAAGTGACAATAAATACTTTCAGTTAAGAAAAAGCCAAATAATAAAAGTGACTGAGTTCACTGAGTTCCGCAGCTGAGGGGCCAAAATAGCAAAAGCTCTGTCACCTTTTAGTCACAAGTTGAGATTTTGGAACCAATAGTCAAGCCTCGTTGGAAGATCTCAGGCAGCGGGGTGTTTTGTCGTTTGTTGGTCTCCAATGGTTTTTTGCAGCTTGGTAGTTGGAACACTCCCCACCAGGCATTCAAACTCCAGGTGACAAAGTAAGTTCATATATTCAGTTCAATTCAATTCAATTTTATTTATAAAGCCCAGCATCACAAATAACAATTTGCCTCAGAGGGCTTTTCACGTAATGTATGTAAAATCTTAAATATTACTCTGAGGACACTTGAAATTTCACTGTATCACTGTATATAGTGACAATAAATGCATCTTATCTCATCTTATCTTTACAGCATACGACATCCCTCTGTCCGTTGGACCCTCACAGCGGATAAGGAAAAACTCCCCCCAAAAAACCTTTATATAATATAATGTATGACATTTTTAACATTTGCTACTGGTGACTGCTGGTGGCTAATCAAGACCAAATAAGTAACATTAACAGTAACAAGCTATGAACCAGCCAAAAGCAAATAGAGCTGAGAAACCAAGTGTAAGAATTGACCATGGTGTCTAAAAACTACTGTAAGTAACAGCACACATGCATCCACACAGTAGGGACAGGACTGACAGCAGCTGAACAACCAGGGAAATCTGGCTGTAGTGTCGACCATCAAAATCCCCATCAGTTGGGAAAAACTGGCCACTCTTTAATTGCTTTTGGTCCTCAGTTGTCAACATTTAATTAGACTTCCTCACTTTCCCGTTTCCCTTCCTACTGACTTCATGTCATAAGTTACTTGCCCGACAACTTCTCAAGAGGCAAAAACTAATTCCAGCTATTTAAAACTTCACGTTCCTGTACATGTTGTCTTTATTAGTTACATGGAGTTAAAGTGACTTCAAGGTAGAGAATGGAGTGAACTGAAATTTATTCACCATTTTATCTCCAAGGGCCTGTTTCAGAAAGCAGGGTTAACAAACTGTGTAACCCTGAACTCTCAGTTAATGAACCCTGAGATAGAAAACTTATCAAAGTCAAAGTCACAGCTGATCAAAGTCAGTTCAATATACTCTTGAGTATGTTTACTCTAAGTTAAGCTTATGTGCAGTCAATGAAATGCGGTCATAAATGGAGCTCAGATACTACGATTCACGATAGCAACAGGTAATTAAAAGGTAGAACCTCCACATCTATCTAGCTGTGTTAATCAAATCAGGCTGGGTTTCCATTACGCGTGCCAAACATGCCAAACGGTGCCAATCCCCTTTGATCTGACATCAGATGTGACGAGACAGTCGATATAGAGATACATTTATGTGCTGATTGCAGATAGTTGCATTGAATAGTGGTGTTTGTGGGTATTTATTGCATCGTTAATGTGCCTGACATTCTGGAAACCTGCCTGTGAGGTTTTGGTGACGTGTGCACTGTCCGCTGGTCAGCCAAACTTCCACTGCACTGGCTGCGCTCTGCCTGTGCTGACAGTAGACCTGGTTTCAATCTTGGAATCTATCGGCTATCGTCTGACAATGATAAAGCATACTGTACATATGCAGATGGAACTGAAAACCCAGAGTTTCCCTCATCTCAGAGTTTTCACTAAATCTGCTTCCTGAAAGAGGGCCATGATTTAGAGATCAATTTGCCTCCTATTGCTTCAGTCATCATGTGGTACTAAAGATGACCGTTTGCATATGCATGTTACATTTGATCGTCATTCAACATTTCTAGCAAAAAACAAACTAAAACAAAAAACACTACAGCCAACAAAGCTTACTAATTAAATCACCGTGACCATCAAACTGCTGTGCAGAAAAAGCAACATGCAGAACTTAAGCTTAACTTCTTGTCTACTACTCACATATCTATGAAAATCCAAGATTCAGCAAGCAGGAAATATTAATGGTGTGTGTGTATATATATATCTATATCTATATATATATATATAGATATAGATATATATATATATATATATATATATATATATATATATATATAGATATATATATATATGTACACGTATATGTATGTTTGGAAACCGGTGAAGGCAGTGATTAAACCAGGATGTTTTCAGCCCAGTGTCGTGAATGGGGGCGAAAGGGAGCGCTGTGGATTGTTCCCCACCTGCGCCCAGCAGCAGGATCAGCACCTTGGAGAGCACTGCAGTGCACAGTCCTGACTGTTGTTTTACACTGACTTGCAATTTTCACCCATTCTAAAAGATTAAACAATAATGTTTACCATTGGCCCTAACTACCTGCACACACAAATCCTGTCCAACATATTCAGCATTCTGTCAGAAACCCCGGACCAAACCATGACGTTTCATTCCAGCTTCAACTTGACTTACATATTTGTAAGATCATCCAATCTTACACCTACATCCAAGGATTACTGCCAGAGTCCCTTCAACTTTTCAGCTGTGCAATTGGACACAAGGAACAGGAACCTATTACTTGCCCTTTTAATGACTTTACACCAGATGGCAGTTATAGACCTGATTTTCAGATTTTACACTTCACTTATAAACACTTCATAGCCCCAGATAACTTCTTCTATCTTATCAAACTGCACACAGAGATCCTCAGGCCTGCTGGCTGTTCCCATGGCTAGGTTTAACATAATGTCTACACAGCAGGCGTGGCAAAAGTAGCACATTATTAGAGCAGCAGCAGCTTCTCTGTCTGGGTCGACACAGGATGTGTTCAGACACAGTGTGTAGGCCACCTACTTTATGGCAGTGGTCACAGCCCAACGCAAACACACTGTAGTTAACATGTTCAAATAATACCAAGAGATTGGAAGCGTAAAAAACCTTCTGTAAACATATTATTTATGATTAAGTTTATATGACATTTGGTATACTAACATTTCAAAGGATTATTTTTTGAAACACAATTAATTACTGAATTTCAATAGTTAAACACAATTAATTGCAAGTTTAAGTGCTTATTTAAATTCCATTACTTTGCATTCCCAAACAGTTTTGAACTAAACTAAATAATAATTTTGATTATTAACTGATGTCCAGTGATCCCAGCTTAATGTGACAATATTTGCAATTTTTAGTTCCAGTTTAGGTGCTTTATGTGTGAAACTATTGTTCCCTGTGAGTAAGACATCGACTAGTCACAACATGCCGACCTGAGGATGTATACCTTATACATAATATACTTGTGTAGTGGTGTGTCTGTGTTGTTCTGCAGTTACACCTCCAAAACACTAGTCGATGGGGAGGTTTCAGTGAAGTGCTGTACGGTTTGATTGATTCAAAACACACCTAAAACACATATAAAACTTGGCTTAATAGCGACACCTTCAAATCCAAGTACACAAATTGGCTTTATTATAACTCACCACCTGACTTTTGCTTGACACATTTTTTCCCATAAATACAACATGCTAATGTTATTAGCCCAAAAGTATGGCATTTTACATTGTTTAGATTAGCCTAGCAGCCAGTGTTTTCTCTACTCATATAAAGCCAGGATAAATCACATAAAGGACCTAAACTCAAACTCAGGTACTTCTGTGATATCTAAATATTGACCAGCCAACTAAGCCATCTGGGGTTTTTTTTAAGTTTAAGTTCATTTGGTTTATTCTATTGATTTTTTAAAACACTATTTTTCTTTCTTAAATCAGGTTATAATTGTTTTTTTTAAAACTGTACTATAAATGTTACTATTACAATTAAAGTTTCAAAAGAAAATCAGATTTCACTTTTCTTTGCCGCATAATTACACAACCAGTACTCATGCTAAAGGAACTAAAGGAGGGCATTCCTGAGTGGCAAAAAGATGCAAAAGCAACAGAATGAATATGATGTGTATTCTTCATATAAACATTTAACCCTAAAGAATATATTCAATTTCATATTATTTCTCAGTAACTGTAGCAGATTACAATTACATTTATTTTGTAATTGAATCACATTACTCAGTAACATGTAAATGGTCATTCCGCAAGACTGATAAGCTGTGACATTATAAACAGGTGTGGATTAACAGATTTTCTTACCATGTCCACCTCAGAGATGCTGTCCAAGCTCTCCACCTGAACGTCCACTCCAACAGGGATTGCAGGCCCTGCAAAACAAAAATATATCATGAGCAAACAGATGTAATGACACTGCAGGAGGTGCTGCCGAGCTGTTTTTTGAGAGAACTATCTCACTTTTAGAAGTTGAGTGTTTTAGACCAGTGGTTCACAACTGGTGGTTTTTTGTTTTGTTTTTTTAAAAAACACACTTTATTTTTGAAGTACAGTGAATTTCCATTACAAGATTAATTCTGAGTGAGTGAATAACTGACAGCTATTTAACAGAGACAACAAATTAGCTTGATCACATGGCTAAACACAAGTATGTCGCTGAGCAGACTTTGAACTAATGAGAAATCTGGACCTCATGGCTGGACCAACTGGGAACCACTGTTTTAGACACCCAGGTTCTTTGCACCATAACTTGACTGCAGCTTACAGGTGGGTGGCACTTTATGAATTTTCATGATTTACAATATTTTAGGTTAGTCTACTTTTTTTTTTTTGAACGATTTTATTGAACATGTTAAAAGAAACAAAAAGTCAAACAAAATAAAGCATACAACATAAAACAAAACAAAACAAGGAAAGCAGAATCAAATAATAAACAACTTAAATGATATTGGTCATGTTCAAAAGGGGTAACAAGAAAAAAAAAAAAAGTCCTACCCCCTTATATTTTATGTGTGCAATTTAAGTTAAAAAAAAAATACAAAAAACAAAAAAACTGACACTGACAGGTAATTGATGATTTATTGCTTTGTGCATGATTTGAATAATTTTATAATCAACCAGATCTTGGAATATTAGTGTTCTTAATTTGATAAAAAGTGAATTTGTAGGTTCTCTGTTTGTGGTTTAGTTAATGATTCGAATTGCTCTTTTTTGCAGGATGAATTCTGGATGTGTGTTTGTTTTGTAAGTGTTCCCCCATAATTCCACAAGAAACTCATGATAAATGATATAGATATTGAAAGGGTAACAGAAATTCAATTTCTCAGAGTAATAATAGACAGTAAATTAAACTGGAAGCCACACATAAAGCACATTAATGCCAAAATATCCAAATCACTTGCAATAATGAATAAAGTCGAATACCTATTAAATCAAGCCTGACTATATACATTGTACTGTTCCTTCATACTTCCATACATCAGTTACTGTGTGAATCATACTTGATATTGAGTTGCACTTTTGAATTGTTCATATTTCAATTGTCAAAAACTTAACCATCCTCCCCTGGCCTCTCTACCCTCCTGCATTTTCACCTCCTAGCTGAAGCCAATAACTCATAATATTTTTACATTAAAGAGGACCTGTTATGCTCATTTACAGGTTCATACTTGTATTTTGCATTTCTACTGGAACATGTTTACATGCTTCAGTGTTAAAGAAGCACTCCTTCAATCTTTCTGTGCTGGAACACCTGTATTCACCCTCTGTCTGAAAGGGCTTTGTTAGTGTCTGAGTCTTTAAAGCTTCTAAATACAAGCGGACATGTTCCATGATCATCCTGATTTAGTTGTAAAGTGACAAAGTTTGTGACCCAGCCGCCATGTTAAAAACAACTGAATAAAGCACCAAGCACTACCCACCAGCCACAGCAAACCATCTCATTTTACAGCTAAAGAGTACATTAAAAATGCTCCTGAACACATTTAAGGCAATATAGTAACTGAATCTTGACTGATATTTGATCAGTGCTGTGTAGTTTGACTGCAGTTCACAAGCAGCAACTGACATGACTGGCAGCTGTGTTAGAGACTCCTCGGCTCTGATTGGCAGTTTTCTCTAATGTGTGGTGAGGCCATTAGAAGCAATTCAAGAGAGCAGAGGGATATGACTTTTTTCACAGATTATCTGTTGAGCAGTAGCATCACTACAAGTAGCAACGTTGCTAACTTAACTACATTTCTCAGTGGTGTGGTGGTAACGTCACTACTTTCTGAGTCAAGTGTAGTGAAGTTGATTAATTGACTGAGTAGTGTGGTAGCGTCCTCAAAAGAGAGGTGAGAGAGTGACATACTGATGTCACTTGTTATCTGCAGGACATGTTCATGCTCTAATGTCCAAAAAAGAAACATTTTAATTTAGGTCTGTTGGTTTTATTGTTTATATATTTGCCTTTAATTCATTCTAATTTTGTTGACGGAATTCTGTTTTTAAATTACTGACATAGCATCACACTGCTGCCTCATGTGTTAATATAGTGGCAGTTTCAATAAATATGATAAACAAATTACTGAATACAGCTTTAACAGTTACACCGCTTTTATTTATGATTAGTTTAGATTTACTTATTTGTCTGTTTGGAGGCTGGGTTAAGATACAGTTCTTTATTAACTGATAAATTTAGATACATAGTTCAACTATTGTGTATCAGAATCAGAAATACATTAAGCCTGGCTTACACTACAGGATTTTAAAAATCTTAAAAGATTTTCAAATCAGGTTGTATCACACACATAACGAGAATCTTCACAGATTATCTTATCTAAAATCTTCATTGCGCACTCACTACAAGATTCTAAAATAATGACCAGCACACACTACAGGATTTCATCAAGATTATCGGACCAGAGAGCGGTGCACCACGTAATGTACGTCATCTCACAAGGAAGCGGAAGTGGTGCGGTGCTGCTGGCTGTAGCCAGTGCCGTAGAATATAACATCTATTCAAGGGCTCTGGCTGTAGCCATTCTGTGCAGCGAAAAAGGAAAGAGGAAGAAACGCGTCTGGATGAGAAAGTGGTTGGGGAGACGCGGACAACAAGGGTTGTCAGTATTACGAAGAGAACTGGAGGTGAGAAATTAAATTCATCCGTCAGTTTTAATATCCATCAACAGTAATGTTAGCATGAGGCTACCGTTGTTGTACGTTACGTCCAGCCTCTTCTTCTTCGTCTGCTTCTTTTACGGCACTTGGCATCCACTTCCGGCGTCATCCCGATAAAAATCAAACATGTTTGAAAATTATCAGGTCGGCCTCGACGTGTCTGTGAGCTGATCGTGGAGTTTAAGATTCATCTTTCACCCGCTCACACTAGAAGATAATCTGGGCCGAACATTGGGGCCAATTTAGGTCCGAGACCCGATTTCTCCGTCGATTGCTGGGAGGGCCAAATCTGGGTCAAATCAGCCCGAGAATCCTGTAGTGTGAGCCAGGCTTTATTGATCCCTGAGGAGAAATTGTGAATCATTACAGTTGCTCTGATGTAAAGAATAGAGAGTTATAAGGAGTAAGAATAAGATAATGAAATATAAGTATGTAAAGATAAAGCAATTAAATAAAATAGAAATGAAAATGTGCATAAAAAATAAAATCAATAAAATGTTTATTATGCTACATTGTTTAGCACTAGTACTTAAGATATAAAAATTATATATATACTATCTAATATTATCATTATTATTATTATTATTATTATTAGTAGTAGTAGTAGTAGTAGTAGTATCATTATTATCTAATCTTATTATTTAATATATTAATTTCAATATTGTTTCAATATAATAATTCAATTATTTAATAATTGAATTGAATTATTTAATAATAATAATAATAATAATAATAATAATAATAATATACACACACATATATACACACACACACACATATATATATATATATATATATAGTCACTGAAATATTAAATATATACATATATGTAATATATTTTGTTCATTCATCCATTTTACGTAACTGCTTATCCTGCTGGAGCCTTTCCCTGCTGACACTGAGCGAGAGGCAGGGTGCACCCTGGACAGGTCGCCAGACTATCACTGGGCTTTGTATATTTTATGAACAGCTGAAACTGTACATATTGTATGAGAGGAATACTGCCCGGTTATGTTATAAATCTGAAGACATAGATACAGATAGTACCTTTGAGTTACACCCCTACTGCCTACAGTACGCCACTTTCCAAGACAACAAAGAGCCTCAAGCCTACAGTAAGTGAATTCCTCCCTCTGAAATATTAATGTGAGTTTTGGGGACCTAAACATTCCCTAAATGGGATTTACATTTTTAAAAAACATAGTTGACACCAATTTTATTTAGTTCCATGAGAACCCGTGGTGACATTTGGCCCAGTTTCTCAGTGTGACTGTGTGGAATCCAGGAATCGGCAGCTGTTTCACTGTATGAACGAGAGATCACAAAACGTTACCCAAGTCCACAGGAAGTGGGACGAGTGACCCAAAAACAGATCTGAATTCTGTTAACGGGTTGTTTTTAATGGAAAAGAGGGGATTTAGGCAGCACCAGTTGCAAAGATTTATTATTAAAACTAACAGCTTTCAACTTTTGGGATATCTGGTGTTTGATGGCTATGTTTATACATGTTAGGTCATGTTCAGGTTTTCTCTTTATATATTGCATGAACCACCTCATGCCTTTACAGTACATGAACTGTAGCTATGGGAGGCGCCAGTGTTTTATTTACTGCACCTCATTCGGCTTTACTTTAACTGGATTTTAAAATGTTTCATATCTCTTTACCATCTCTGCCATGACCCCTGACCTCTGCATAAGTATAACAGTATTATATGTGACCCTCTCACACATCACCAGTCAGCATACACACACACTGCATAGATAGAGCTAAAGTGGAGGGAAGATTTAACCAGGCGATTTGAACCACTTTGCATCACTTATCTATACAGTCTGTAATCCAAAGAGATTAGCAGAAATGCTAAATGCTAGATTACAGTCATCAAAGCTCTTCAGATGGGGAGCTGTGGAGGGATCTCTGTGTTTGGGATTATTCTTCACTTAATGGGACAATGCCATCAAGTGTGTTGCACTTCTTGTCACATTAGGGACATAAAGGTCTTTCACACAGTAACTTAGACACCAATGTTCAGTTATTTAAAATATCCTCAGGCAGCTCAGAGCAGGACTAAGAAACAGTAAGAGTGAAAGATCACCATGCTCACTGCTCCACTAAAACTAACTAAATCAGCAATGTCCACCTAAAGTTAAATGGGTTAGCATTCAAAGTATAAAGTAGCATTTTGACTGAATCCCTACTATCAACACAGTAGCAGACCTGCAGACTTAGAGGGTGCAGTCTGAGGAAGAAAAGTCTGCAAGGGCCAAGGACTGACTAAATCCACATTTCACAAAGTCTACAAGGGGCCTCAAGTGGACACTCTATGGACTCTCATGGTCAAGTCAAGTCAGAGTCTATTATAGCCTGATATCACAAAGCATGTCTCAAAGTGCTATACATAAAAAGGCACAATATATAAGAATGTAAAAGTGAAATAAAATACATATAAAGCAAAATACTTATATCAAATATGAGGCAAAACATCAGCAATATAAAGTATGCAAATAAAAAGTGGTGTTCATCCACACCTGGATCAAGTTGGAAAACAAAACACATGCAGTACTTTAACAAAGTGTTTAGACGTCTTCATTTTCTCCCATTTTGATCAGTTGCAGTCTTGCACTAACATCATTAACATAATTTTCCCCCCTCGTCAGTCAGTTCTCTTTTTTGCAAATTCATTAAAAAGGAAAACAAATATCACACTGACTAGTTAATCAGACCTTAGACACTTGATATTAAGCTCAGGTGCCTTTCTTTAGTTTTGATCATCTTCAAGATGTTTCTACATCTTGATTGGAGTCCACCTTTTTTAGACTGATATATTTTCAGAAGAGAGATTTGACTGAAATAGGACAACAGAATTTTGGGCTTTGTGAAATTGTGCAGTGAGGTAGAACTAACATTTACGTTTACTAGCATTTAAAGGAAGTTAGTTGACGGCCATTGTTTGATTTCTAATAGACATTCTTCCAGCTTCAGCAGCTGATTATGGTGCCGAGCTTAATGGAGATGTAAAGCTGAGTATCATCTGCATAGGAATAGAAACCTATGACCCAGAGAGGGTTGTAAGATAATATGTGGGGGTTACTCAATGGTTGTGGAGTAAAAGTTAAATAACTTATTAAAAATAAAATATTTCAGATAGGGCTGTCAAACGATACATTTTTAAAATTGCAATGATTCACTGAATTTCAATAGTAATTCACGAGTATTAAATTATGATTTTTTTTTTCAACTGCAAGTTTAAATTTCTACCATTTTGCATTTCAAAACAGTCCATATTTACAAGGTGAAGTAATTGTTACTAGTGTTTTGATGGGGAACTAAATAAATGCAGAAATTTATGTTCTGATTTTTTTATGCTAGTCCCATGAAAAACTGCATGGGACTAGCATAAAGTGGGCATGTCTGTAAAGGGTAGATTTGTGGGTGCACACATCCCATTTTCACCCAGATATCTTGAAGTAAGAGGGCAAAGGACCTCTATGAAAATGGCAGTTCTGAAGCATCATTTAGGCCACTTCCTGAGAAACTAGCATGGCATAATACCACTGGTGTCCTTAGGTCTTCTAGTTTCATATGATATGAGTATCATCACTCTAGCTTTAAAATTCGGCCATCTGTAGCCTCTGAAAGACAGGCAGTGGTGAAAGTAGCAGTAGGCAATAAACTCGATTAAAAAAATGAACACATTACGTGTGGACCTTAATCACATCATGATTACGACATTCATTCTAACAGCCCTGATTTTAGGCAATGGTTTTTACATTTCATCACCTGTACCAGTGATATAATTTGCCTTAGAATAGATTTTAGCGAGTGTTTTTCTGACAGTCAAAGTGTGCCACCTCTGTGTCTGTGTGTACAAAGACATAAAAAAGAGGTCATTCTGGCAGATCAGGGGGACAGAAAAAGTCATGGGATGCATCAAAAGTCCTCATGCCTGGAGCACACTGGACTCAACCTAGGTGTTTGCTGTTAAAACAAAAAAACAACCCAAAAAACAAATGTTATCACAAACAATTTTTTAGCAAAGCAATCACATTTATCACACAAAATCAGCAGGGAAGGGGCATAGAAACAGCCGTTTGTAATGTGCTCTGCTAAGAAACCATGACAGCATCTCTGTCCGTTTAAAAACACGTTTCTCCACTTTTGACAATTTAGACTTTCTACGTGCTCTGATAGACACTTCTGACACCCAACTGAGATACGTGTTGAATAGATGATGTAATAGACATCTTTCCATTGGTCATTTGGATATCCAACGCTATCGGTTACTAGGGAATATTATGGACACTCCGTGCACTGTAGAAAATCAAAATCGTCAAAAGTGGAGATACATGTTTTTTATCGGACAGCGACGACATGTCCTCTCTGTCTGTCTGTTGATCTCCTTCACTTGTTTCAGTACTGCGGAAAGTGTCATGCTACCTACACAAGCAACGCCTAATTTAGCCATGCTCATTTCACCATTTGACAGGACAAACACCCACTTGCTTAGCTGCGGGGCTTACAGTAATTATATGCCAAAATATACACACACCAAAAAGCATTAAACCACGTGTCAGCAGACACTGCAGGAAAACCTCTTTTTGGAGCAGTTTCCTCTCAAAGTTACCTCCCATGCAGGCCGCAATGCCTTTTATTCAGGTGCAGACTGGTCAAGGGGGAATTTACCTGGTGGGTCATCGTCTGAGGCCAGCCTCTGGCATTATACAGTCTTTGTTAATGCCTTATATACTTCAAGTGGACAAAGTCTGCTGGTTGTGACTCTGCTGACTGTTTTGCAATATTTTAATTCATTCTGAAAAGCAGTCAAATGAGGTATTATGTGATCATTACAGTGACTCGCCTTTGAATTTCTGCTTTCTGTATACAGCCATGGAGAGGGAAAACTTGGATAATTAGAATCATCCTTTTTTCTTTGCCAAAAATAAACCAAATCATCAGATTGTGTGTGTGTGTGTGTGTGTGTGTGTGTGTGTGTGTGTGTGTGTGTGTTTTAATTACTGATTTGTTGATCAACAAATGTGTCCGTTTGAATTTGGTGTGTCATATTGAGGCTGCCTGATAGGAAATTTCTGGGCTCCTTTTTGTTGCCAGTCCGCCCCGAGCTTTTTTTTCTATCTGTGTAAAAGAGGTTGGACTGTGAATAACTGAGGGAGGCATTATCCAAAAACCTTTGTGCTTGTTTCTGCTCTGCATTACAAACAAATAATGATAGAGGAAAAGAGAACTTCAAAAGACTGCTTTTTGCTCTGAGTGTCAAGCAGTTAGTTGAACATAAGTGAAAAAAAAAGAAACTGGGGACAGTGTATTCTGTGGATTATCCAGAGTTACACAGACACAGTTCCTGGAAAAAAACAAGCTGCTGTTCAGGTTTTCAAATGTCATTTTGTAATGCGGTGAGCAACACAAACAAAATTCCATCCACATCCATTATGTTGGTGTGGCAGCAGAAATGTCAGGGACAAACTTTGTGTAAAAGTATCTGTGTGTAATATATGAACCATGTCTTTGTAACACAAGACACTTACTTTATGCTGACTATTTTTTATATTTACACTCTTTCCTACTTTGTTCTGCAACTGCTACAGTCATTCCCCTTCATTCAGCCATATCATATCTCACCAGTTCTTAGTATTCAGGTCCAACAACCACTGACTTTCACTTGGGAGGCCAGTGTTTGGTTCCTGTTTGAATGTTAAAACAAAGCCTGTTATTTTTTCCTAAACCCAACCATGTGCTTTTTTTTTACCTAAAGCCAACCGTGTGTGTTGGCTAAACATAACCACATGCGTTTGTTTGTGAAGGAAAAAAATGTCAATTGGCAGTGTTGTACCAATGTCGTATGTTTATTTTGACAGAGACTGTATGCAAACTGTACATTTCCTGTAAAAACAGAAGTGTGTTTTGAAAACAGACAATGCATGTAACAGGCTGAAGTTGACATGGCATCCCAGAACATCAACAACCAGCATACCCAGGGTACGTTGCAAGGTCGCAGTGAGAATGTGTTGGACTCAGATGTTTAGAGATTCCAGCCTGAGACTGTATTCAAACATATATACAACAAACATGACAGCAGAGACAAAACTAGCAGCAACCAATGAATTTCAGGTTGTGTTGCACCTCTGACACGCCTAAATCTTTGACAATCTAATCTTTGACTGGGTTATGAAAGTTAAGCCCAATCTGAAGGCGCCTTTAGATTACTAATGATTCATTTTTTAAAATCAATTTTCAAGTCCAGTGAAACTACCAGTTCCTGGTTGTAGTTTCTAAAATAACTTCAGTGTCTCATAAGCTAATGGCAATCATCATTAGTTATTGCCATACGCAAATGAGAATCTTCTTCAGAAATGTAGCCTAAATATAGCAGTGAGGAATGACCGGCAATGCCTCTGTACATCTATAATCATTTTAACAAAATCTCTCTCTCTCTATCTCACTCACTCACTCACTCACTCTCTTACACACACACACACACACACACACACACACACACACACACACACACACACACACACAGAGACACACACAAAGCTGATGAATGCATTTTGTCATTGTCATTTCATACAACGAGGATAATATCAGATAAGTCTTGTATTGCCATTCTGCCATTCCGTACACTAAAGGCTGCTCCTCATGGTTATAGTCAGGTAATGGACAAACTCCCAGCTACACCATTTAATTATAAGACTGTCAACTTTTAATCTCTTTTTGATTTGATTGTCTGTAAGAGTCACCAGTGGGCTGATCAAATTTAGTTGTTTATTTGTTAATAAAATACAGAAGTGTTTTATTATCATGGATGTAACCAGTTGCAAGTGACCAGTATAGTGTAACTTCAATTCTGTAATTCACTTATTCAATTTATGTCTGCATGCATGCAAACTAGTTCAGTAATTACAAATTATTAAATACACTGACACTGAACTGCATAAACATTACATTAAATACACACACATATATGTATATGACATGTACAATATCAACATAATATCACTGCAAGACAAATGATCGAGCTAAGATCCTGGGGGACTTCCAGATCCAGACTGATGAACTGGTGATGGCTAACCTACTGGACATTGTGTTGATCGACAGATAATGGAAGAAGGCAGCGGTGATAGATGTAGCAATCCCAAGCGACAGCAAAATCAAGAAGAAGGAACATGAGAAACTCGAAAAATAGCAAGGGCTGAAAAAGGAGCTAGAAAAGATGTGGGGAATAAAGGCAACAGTGGTGCCGGTGGTAATCAGAACACTAGGGGCTGTGACCCACAAACTGGGAGAGTAGCTCCACCAGATTCCAGGTACAACATCTCATCTGAGGTCTCTGTCCAGAAGAGTGCTGTCCAAGGAACAGCTAAGATACTGTGCAGAACCCTCAAACTCCCAGGCCTCTGGTAGAGGACCTGAGCTTTAGGAAGACACACCACCACCCCCTATGATGCCCACAATGCAGGAGAAGGCTAGGAAGATAGCAAAGTAGTAGTTTCAGGTAGCTGTTTCCTCAGTTCAAAATGTAATTAAAAAATGGCAGTTAACAGGAAAAGTGGAGGTCAAGTTGAGGGCTGGAGGACCAAAAAAAACTTTCAGAGAGAGCTGCTTGTAGGATTGTTAGAAAGGCTAGTCAAAACTCCCATTTGACTGCAAAAGATTTTATCAGACTCTGGAGTGGTGGTGCACTGTTGTACTGTGCAGCGACACCTGTACAAATATGACCTCGTGGAAGAGTCATCAGAAGAAAACATCTCCTGTGTCTTCACCACAAAATTCAGTGTCAGAAGTTTTAAAAGGAACATCTTAACACAAAGAGCAAGGGTGTCTTTGGACAAAAAGGGTGCAGAATTGTTTTAAAAAGAGCACCTGTCCAATTGTTAAACACTGGAGTGGATCAATCAGTGCTTTGGGCTTGTGTTGCAGCCAGTGGCACAGGGAATATTTCACAGGTAAAGGGAAGAATGGATTTAGTTTAATTCCAGCAAATGCTGCAAACAGACATCGCACTATCTGTAAAAAAACAAAAAAAAAAAAAAACCTAAATATAAACATAATTGAAAGTCTGTGGATAGACCTCAAAAGAGCAGTGCATTCAAGACAGCCCAAGACGGCAAAAATCCCCCAAACAAGAACTGAAAGTCTCTTAGCTGGCTACAATAAGTGTTTAGAGGCTGTGATACACTGCCAAAGTGGGTGCTACTAAGTAATGACCATGTAGTGTGCCCAAACTTTAGCTTTAGGCCGTTTTGGTTTTTTGTTATTTTGAAACTGTAGAAGATTGAGATTAAAAAAGTAATCTTGCTTAAAATATTGAAGAAATATGTGGAAATCAGGTCATATATATCTATATCTGGATATATCTTCTATCATGAAAGAGACAGTTGGAGGCCAAGATAAAGACAACATGGAGAGAAGTTAGCCAACTGTTAGCCAACTAGCAGAGCTACACAAAGGTAATATGGTGTAAAAAGGGGTACCAAGGAAATACAACAAGCTCTCCATCCCTGAGGCACTAGAAACTGCCAAACAAAGACTAACAGCTCTGGCCACCTGGCTGAAGAGATACACCAAGGAAGTAGACGCCCGGAGAATAAACAGGATGCTCTCCACTGAACCAACCAAAGTGTTCTCTCAGTGGCAGGGAAATAACATCAGGTCAGACACACCAAAAGCTGAGATGGAAACACACTGGAAGGGTATATGGAAAAGAGAAGCATCACACAACACTGATGCCCAATGGCTAGTGGACCTAAGAGCTGGCCACAGCAACCTCCCTGAAAAAGAACCAGAAACCATCTCCATGGCAGACATCCAGATGAAGAAAGCTGGGCAGCACCAGGTCTTGACATGATCCATACATACTGGCTGAAGAAGCTAACCGCACGCCATGAACACCTAGCAGCAAAGATGAACCAGCTGCTAAGGGATGGGACCCACCCAGAATGGTTGACACAGGGCAGGACAGTCCTGATCATGAAAGACCCCCAGAAGGGGACCATCCCATCCAACTACAGACTGATAACCTGTCTCTCCACAACATGGAAGCTCCTCTCAGGCATCATAGCAGCTAAGATAACCAGACATATGAGCCACTACATGAGCGAGGCACAGAAAGGAATTGGCAGTAACACCAGAGGAGCCAAGCACCAGCTACTGGTTGACAGAGCAATTGCCCGAGCCTGCAAGAGCAGGAAGACCAACCTGTGCACCAACTGGATTGACTACAAGAAAGCCTATGACTCAATAGCACAAACATTAAGACAGTACAAACAGTAAGAGCATCAAGAACACTGGCTACAGATACCAATGCCGAAGTGGAGTAACAATCAGCCACCTGCTCTGCATGGATGACATCAAGCTGTACGCCAAAAATGAGCGAGAAATCGACTCACTGATCCACAACAACAGGATCTACTGTAAGGACATAGGGATGTCTTTCGGATTAGACAAGTGTAGCCAGATGGTATGAAAGAGAGGCAAGATGATCAGAACTGAGGGAGGTTGACCTACCAGAGGGCAACATTGGAGATATCCAGGACAGCTAAGTACCTTGGGATCCCACAGGCTACTGGAAATCATGAGGAGGCTGCAAGGAAGTCAACTACAACCAAATACCTCCAGAGAGTAAGGCAAGTACTGAGGAGTCAGCTGAATGCTCAGAACAAGGTCCGAGCCACACACTGCCAGTCATCAGATACCCAGCTGGGATCATGAGCTGGCCAAAGGAGGAGATAGAAACCACTGATATCAAGACAAGAAAGCTCCTCACCATGCATGGAGGGTTCCACCCCAAGTCCAGCACCCTGAGGCTATACACTAAGCAGAAAGAGGGTGGAGAAGTATCAAGGGTTGAAAGAACAGCTGGAACAGATGTGGAAGGCCAAATATGACGTGGTCCCTGTGGTAGTAGGAGAACTCGGAGCAGTGACCCCCAAACTGGGAAAGCGGCTCTGGCAGATTCCAGGAACAACATCTGAAGCCTCAGTCCAGTGGGGTGCAGTCCTTTACAGCTAAGATACTGCGCACAACCCTTAAACTCCCAGGCCTCTGGTAGAGGATCCGAGCTTGAGGATGATACCACCCCAAGAGGGCCACAGACTTAGGTACACTACAAATACATCGCTGTTGTGTGATGATGTACAAAGTGAATTAACAGAGGATTCAAACAGACACACAGAATACACTGCTGATATCTATTTCAGACACACCTGAACAGCATGAATTGTTGAACAGCCTAACACGTTTATTTGTGTTAAGCTTTGTCATCCCATATTGATGAACAACATTCCAGCACATCTTTGTGGGGCTTGAGAATCAATATCAAGTTTTTCACTGGGTTATATGCCAAAGATCCAATGACGGGGGTGACGTGCTGGATTAAATTGATAAATACTGTCGGGGATAGTCATTAGAAAGAAGACAAAGGCCTGCAGCAGATGGTGGCAAACAGTATGAATGCATGAATTATTTTTCTCTCAGTACCTGAAACTTTATTACTTGCATCAAATTTTCGAAAGGACAATTACTACTGAGGACAGGTTGTGTTTCACTGGCTATAAAGAGTGCAATGTTTTTCCCGAGAAAAAAAAAAAGAAATTGAACTGCCAGATTTTTAATGGTGTGACTTCACCCCAAAGCAGTGTGTCAGTGTTATTGATTATTGGCTTCAGTGTTAACAACTTGTTGAAGTTACTAAATGATGGTCATTTTCCTTCTTTACTGGTTGTTCTCACAAACCCAGCTGGTGTATTTATGTCTCCCCTAGCTCTGTGATTTGAGTTTTTAATATAGCCAATCAAACAGAGGTGTTATCAAACTGGTTTATTGTATCACTGCATATGTATAAAAAGTATTTTGCTCAAGGCTCATTAATGCCAACAGCCCCGCCATTTAGCCCTGGTTTATTAGACCCAGCATAGAGATGGCAGCACCAAAACAGCAAACCCTTATTGCTCACTGAATATTTGTCAGCATAATCTGACTCAGTGTTAATGTTCCAATTAATAACTGTTACTGTTAATAACCAACTAAAAATGATGTAGCCTATATGCACATGAATATCCTAAGTTATAATAACTGGAAAAAAATCAGCATTTTGTGTGTTTGTAATGGATCACAATGGAGACTTTAGCTTTTTCCCCTCAATGTTCACAAACATTATTGGTATAAACAAACCATAAACAGTAGCTAAGAACAGCCATATGTTAAATTCATCTGTTTAAAACACCTGTCAGGTCATTTCAGAGTTGATAGCAGGTTCCAGTCTTGTGTTTTAAATTTAGTGTTCAGGCTACAGTCACTGTCATTTACAGTTGGATTTTGAGTTGTTCCAGCTGCGCCCTGCAACAGTCAATCCATATCGTGACATGAGCTGACCACAGCAGCATACGGACAGAGAGAGCACTTGTTTTGGATTACATAAGACATTACATGTGTTTTCAGGCCCAATTCCTAGTGAACCATAGCAGAGAGTAAAACGCAAATTTACCATTTACAAACTTGTTAATATTTTACATACTAGTGTAAAACATTGCAGCATAATGTATTCACTTTCATTCATTAATTTTCCATAACTGCTTATCCTCTTGGGGGTCGTGGGGGGGCTGGAGCCTATCCCAGTTGACATTGGGTGAGAGGCAGGGTACACCCTGGACAGATTGACTATCACAGGGCTGACAAATAGAGACAGAAAGTTATTCACGCTCACATTCACAACTGCAGGAATTTAGAGTCTCTAATGAACTTAGCCTGCATGTCTTTGGACTGTGGGAGGAATCTAGAGCACCCAGAGAAAACCCACACTGACACAGGGAGAACAAGCAAACTCTGCACAGAGGGACTTCCCTGTAGCAGGGTTTGAACCAGGAACCATCTTTCTGTGAGACTGCAGTGCTAACCACTGCAACACTGTGCCACCACGTTTTTATATTTTTTGTATTCTATTTACTTTATATTCATTAATTCATATTTTCCTACTCTTATTTCACTTCCTAATAATTCTCTTTGTGCACCAAACAAGAGCCATTGAAAACTCAAAGTCAAGTGCAGCATAAAGTGCTTTTCTCTGGATGAATTTCTTGCTCCCATAAATGGCCTAAATAGGCCTAATTATTTATCTCTTAGTAGATATTATCTTCTTTGTAGGAGATAAACATCAGAGTTTTTTTCACCTTGCCCCTCAGGGCTTCTGTACATTGAGTCTCCACCAACTCCTGGGAAACATCTCTGTCTCTTTAGCTGCTAAACTCTCCACTGTGTTCACCAGCTAGTCCCTAACTGTGCTGTCTGCTGTTTCTGAGCAGGTAGTGTAAAGTTAGTGTATCAGAGCTTTTTGAAGAAATCAAATAAAACTGTTGCTGTTGGAAACCAGGATGATGATAATGGAGTTAAGGGCTGTAAAAACAAACAAAAAAAGGCTCCGTAGAGCTGAGGGCATCAGCAGATTTCTCTGTGAGCTTGCAAACCTTTGTCAGTCTGGGTGTTCTTCTCAAAGTTTGACCCATTTTGGCATGTGCTCATTATAAAGTTGAACTCATCGCTTCAACAAGAGCAACAATTTTAATCTCAAACTAAATAAATACACACAAAAGCAAAAGTAGTAGAAATCCTTGTGCACTGTAATGCAATACATGATGATGTATAGTAAACAGCAAGAGTAAAATGTTCTCATGA
The DNA here is from genome assembly GCA_026686955.1 of Epinephelus cyanopodus. Classification (NCBI taxonomy): domain Eukaryota; kingdom Metazoa; phylum Chordata; class Actinopteri; order Perciformes; family Serranidae; genus Epinephelus; species Epinephelus cyanopodus. The sequence goes on from CM048928.1 coordinate 5,729,766, forward strand.
CCAATTGTCACAATGCACCAAAATATGAGACTAACACTTATACATACTGATAACACCTTCATTCTTTTCTTTATTACAAATTTCAAAGTACCTTCAGTAGTACCGGATGCACTTTTACAGCCAGTTTTTGGCCTCTTTTCATTTCTGTGTCTATTCCTCAGTTAGGACAAAGTGTCATTTGCGGGGTAACAGCTGCCTGATGGCGTAACAGATTGGTGCCTGTGCTAATCTAAGCTGTAAGCAGGAGGAACCGCTGCCAGCTTAATCTGCTCATCTCTGCTGGAGTGGGGCCTGCCATGCAGCAAGGCAGAGGTAGGCTATGCTAACTGTAGGCAAACTGGGTGCAGCTAGCGAACTAAAGCTTTACTCCAGTCACCTCAAATTAAGCCGATATCTCCAGATGGTATCTGGGTGCTACTGACCCAACCATCAGTGAACACCGCTTAAAGCTTTAGCTACAAAAAGAGGAAACAAAAAAATGGTGGTTATTATTGTGACGTTCCCCTGAGCTCATGTCCCCTCACAGATGACACACAGGGATAGCATGTCACTTTGGTGATCGGGGATAAAGCAAATGACACATTTCTGCTGCTCATGACATTTAGTAAGCTGTATGTTCTCTCCTGCCAATAGAAAATATCATTGAATTATGCACACATTTAAACGTGACGGTATTTAATTTGGTTTTACATAATAATAAAGCAGAGAGCCTTAATTAATAGATTACTACAGTTCCCTTTGATGTAGCAAGCTTGATACAATCTTCTAATTGAATCTCCACACTCTTGACTTCAAACTATGGCAGCGGTAGCAGTCAGAGCCCTGATGTTTGGTGGATGTCATGCCGTGTTATTTTAAGACTTGTGGGGGATGATATTTAATCACTTCATTTGTGAGTTTTTAAGAGCCTCTAAACGGAATATAAAATTGTCATAGCTTTCTGTGCATTTCACTGATGCATTAATGGCCTTTGAACCTTTTCATCAAGACTAAAAGATAAGAAACTGCTCAGTGGCAAAGCTCCCAGAGTGGGGGTGCAGCAGGGAGTCCCTGGAAAAGACCCATAGCTTTGTTGTCTTCCACTGGATAATTTAAGAGGGAAACAGTGCTTAACTTTCCTGTCCTGGTTTTACCTTCTTTATAAAGCCTGTATTCCTAAAGGTCCAGTTTACTGCCAGTTATTATCGTAATCAGAGCCACTGTCTTTTGGCGTTCAGTCATACTCTAATATACAGTTGCCCAGTTGCCAGAAGTAATGTTGGAATGTTTCCCCAGTCACCAATATGTTGCATTTGCAAGACTCAAATGTATCCTATCAGTATTTTTAAAGTGATGTATTACATGGGCTGGCTTTGTAATCCAGGGGTGGAGGAGAGGGTGGATGGCGTGACACCTATGCAAGATGCCAAACTGCAGACCACTGTTAAAGATCAACAACAAACTGACGGTGATTTAGTGAGTCATTGATTTTTTTTACTGCTGGAAAAGAGGCATAAAAGGTGGTGTGGGTTTTTTTTTTTACCAAGACACTGTTGGGATTGTGCTCCCAAACCAGGAATTTTAATTTTTCCAAACCATAACCAAATGTTTTTTTGTGCATAAACCAGAACGTTAACCACAGCATTGTTGAAATGTAACGTTTCAAAAGATCCACTACATAAAAATTTGCAAATATGATGTATATGATGATTGGTTTGCTAACACAATTTAAACATTTGAAACAGAATGGGAAATTTTGAGATCTGTTCAGGAAGTTAAAGCCCAGCTGAGACCAAAGATTTGTGATGAGACTAAACTGTTGTCGAATGTTGCAGAAATTGTAGCGGGGTGAAATGGCTGGTCTGAGCTCGACTCAAGCTGGCTAATGTTGTCACCTGAAACTCAGCTGATCGAATCCAGTGGCTGGTTGCAGAACATAAAGCTGGTTACCTGTTTCTACAGCCACATGGCTGTTAATGACTGCAGACAGTTAGCTTGCTGCAGCAGGTGCTCCATCCCCACCAAACCCTCTGTTTCTGTCCTCACAGTGTGTCGCTGTCCGACAGTGGGTTGCTGCTGCTGCTCACTTCAGTATTTCCCCTACATTCATTTATCTGTGGCAGTGCGCCACGAATAAATTATCTTCGCTACATATAGATTTTTCTGCTTTTGGTGGTACCTGTTCAGCCTCGCTCATAAACACATAATGGGACTCACTGTCTGTGAATGTAGCTTGTCGTTACAATTCTGGTGCTATAGGTGGCAGTATGCATCGTGAAGACGCACTTAACGCACCTGGTCCGCCAGAAGAAGAAGAAGAAGAAGAAGAAGAAGAAGCAGACATAGAAGCATAACGGATCCAAAGACCTCTCGGTACAAATAAGTAGGCAAACAAGTCCAAAAGTGGTCCGAACAACTGTAACTCATCGTGTTATATTAGCCTGTGTCTGTATTAACATAGCTGGAAGCTCAACATGTGCAGAGACATTAACTCACGCTGTTAGTAGTGTTAACTGCAGCGCGAGTCCCGTAGCAGCTCGCCCCCGTTAATCAATTACAGCGGCTGCAATGGCAACGGGAGCGACGCGACAACCACTGTCTGTCGCGCCCAGTGGCAGTTGCTGGTCTTTCAAACAGGGGAAGCTCACTTTAAGTTTATATCATAAAAGTTGTCATATTGTAGCGAGGCAGTAACTTATAAAAGGAGCATTTAATTGAAGCTGTTTTTCCACCACACTCATGCCATAGAACCACAGCAACACACACCTCAAAGATTTTCAGTGAAAAGAACTGTTGCTTTTCCCCACCCTTTGCACCAAATCAATCTGAGGTGTTGATCTGCCCTGCTGTTTGGCTTTGCCAAAATCCGGTCACAATATTCAAATTGTCTGCCATTATGTGCAGCTTGCTCGCTCGCTAGCTGGGGCTGCTGCGCGAGGCTAGTGTGACCGCCTGTGAGTGCTTTGGGACGGTGGAGGGCTCACAGCACCATCCGCTGCTCGTTGGGGACAGTAACTGCAGAGCGACAGAAGTCAGAGTCTCCAAACACGAGTACAGTCTCCAATAACACCAGAAAAAGATGCTAGATTTGTCACTAGTCGTTTTTAACAAAGAAAAAGTCACTAGGAGGATTGGAAAAGTCTCCACATCAACTCGGAACAATGGAATGAAACTTGAAAATCACTCCGGTGGTGGTTAATATTTCAAGATCGCTGATTCGCTCATTTCGCTGTCAGTCAAAAAGGGATTCAGCCTCAGACAGATCATCCAATCATCATGCAGAAGCCCAGCGTCCAGGCCAGCCGAGGCCTGCCCACTGCCCCATAGACCCCCAGAGACGCTGAGCGTCCGATGGGCGGGACAAAACCGAGCATTTATCCAATGACTGTCTAGTTTCGCTGCAGTGGAACAACCCACTCTATGCTTCCCCATTGAAGTCTTTGGACGCTGAGCTTCTATACTGTTTAATGCACTGTGACGCTACAGGAATGAATGAGAAGAAAGTCGCATCAGTGACCTGTGATAAGTAGCTGATTCTGAACAAAAGTTGAACGCTTTCTAGCGCATATTTAGTCTATGAAATGTAAACACAACAGTACATATTTGACCACTTACTTTTTTTGACATTTTAGGGGAAGCTGAGCTTCCTTTGCAGTCTTAGAGAAATCACCACTGGTCGCGCCGCTCCCGTTGCAACCCTCTATTTTTTTACGCGGCTCTTCTATTTTTGTCGCGCTACGCTCCCCTACGCGACCCTCCAGCAGATAAATACTACATGAAGTAGTGTGCTTAATGAGCACAATGTGTTTTGAAATGAATAAACCATTATCAGAGGTGATATGTGATGATTTTTTTTGATGTCCGTGGCGGACATTTGAAAGCGAGGAGATGACAAATAGTACAGTAAACTTGTAGATAACTCAAATATATGTAATAACTTAGGTGGGAAATGCTTTAACATTTCATGCAGCCAACATGCAGCCACTCAGCTCGGCAAATGGTAAACAACCCCGCTGGCTTCTCTATGTGTCGCTTCCATACACAGTCAGTGGAGCCCGGCCGTAAGGTTCTGCTTGTTAGTAATTAACTCTGACGTTGGATGTTGACTCCTTCACACAGATAAGTCTTGAAAAATACTTTCAATACCCCCCCCCCCCCCATTTCATCACTACTACAAATGCAACTGTAGCCACTATCTCACTATCACTATCCTCATTCATATTTTAAGAGGGTACAAATTATATTCAGCAACAAAATAAGTCTGAAAAGCTGGAAATCAGAACAGTAGTACAGAGAGATGTTGCATAGAGATAATAACACTTGCTAAATATTTTAGCCTTTTCTGGCCTTCAACAAAGACCACTTGAATTTTGAGTGTATTCCACTAGCTTCTCTAACTCAATGTACTCACTGAGGCTTTGTTTAATTAGTCATTCTGAAATGGTGAAACATGTTCCTACAGTTATTATGTCTGAGCTCATTTCAGCTATTCGACTATTTTAATTATTATTTTGAAATGTATTGACAAAATATTGGAATTATTATATTAAATAATAATATTAGATAATATATATTTAATTTTTTATATTTTTTATATCTTAACTACTAGTGTTAAACAATGTAGCATAATAAACATTTTATTGATTTAATTTTTAATGCACATTTTCATTTCTATTTTATTTAATTGTTTTATCTTTACATATTTTTATTTCATAATCTTATTCTTACTTCTTATTGTAAATATTTGCACCCGTTACCCCTCGGATACCCATGGGTACCTGACCCAGTGCAGGACTCTGCCTGAGGGGGCTGGCAGCGGGTGAGAACAAAAATATCATTTTTTATTTTTCAGAATAAGACAAATGAAAAAGTCAGTGACACAAGTTGAACTTTTGACTCTGTTGTCACATTAATCTCCAATGTGGAGGACTCCAGCGATTAAAATTTGCAGCCTGAGGATAAGTGGCAGCCTACATCGACTTCAAGACACCTGAGGAGGATCATTTTGAGATTTTATGGTGGTGGAAGGAGAATGCTAAAATATTTCCTAACCTGGCAGTGATTGTGCAGAATTTTTTTCACCAACCTGGCATCAAGCGCAGCCAGTGAAAGAGACTTTCCCTTGGCTGGATTTATAATTTAAGAACGGAGAGCCCAGCTTAATGTGAGTGGCTGTAGCCTGTGTGTTTCACTATAGGTGCAAGTCGAGTCGCGGGACTTTTATTAATGGGTGTGGGTGGGTGCAGTCTAAGACATAATGGCGGGTAACAGGCACTGGTACTGAGCTTTACAGGTGTGGTTGGGTGTGGGTTTTCAAAAAGGGACCCATCCCTCAGGTACTCTGGTCTACGGCTTGTGGGAAATGTCTTTTTGCATAGACTGTAAAAATTATTATCATCATCCATTTGTTTGTGGATTCCCATTTTGATTCCTCCAGCTCGACATTACAGCCATTGGCATCTTGTTTTTTTGGATCCAGAAGTGACCATATTTGTGTAAAAGGGTTAGAGCTGTGGAGGAGTGAGGGGTGGATCTGAATGAGAGGCAGAGGACATGGTCACTTAATGTGTCTCGCCCATAATCATGTATAACTTTAAGCCTTTATAAAATGTAAACAGTTGAGTCATTTAAAAAATCACACTCCATATAGTTCTCATGAGGTAAATTAGCTATAGAGACCAAAACCTTTTTTTGTACCAGGCATGTTAAAGTTTTAACACACGGATCAATGGAAATCGACTGGCTTTAGAGCCAACCTAGAGTGGCCATTCAGAGGACTGCAGTTTTGGCAATTCTGTGTTGCTTTCTTTTTTTTAGCACTGGAGTTTGCTGCTTGGGTTTTTGAAAAAAACAAAACAAAACTACCATACTAACAGCAACAATCACAAATTTACATTAGCTTTCATTGTTCCTGGCTATGTAACACATACAAGTCTAATAGTCACTCTTGTTTTAGGTTATTCCACAACTCTTGTCTCTTTACCTGCTAAATGCTCCACTTTGTTTACCACCTGAGAGCTAACTTTGTCTGCTGTTTCATGCTAAGCTACGCAAGTAGCTTTATCAGGGCTCTCTGCCAAAACTAAGCACTTCATTTTATTTTCTCCTTGGGGAAATTAATTTTTTTATTCCATTATTTTCATCTTTTACACACTCTCACACACACACACACAAATTAATGTAGAGAGCTGTCAGAGTGATAAAGCTGCCGCAGCACAGCATCTCGAGCAATTAGGGGTTTGGTGCTTTGCTCAAAGGAACCATGGCAGTGTCTGGGAGGTGAACTAGCACCACTGCAGCTACTAGTCCATACTATGTAAAATGCTCTGCCAAAAACTTTTGCGATCTCAGCAGAACTGTAGAGTTGTTGATAATTCCCTGTGAGCGTCTCACGATGAGTGACTCCTTTCACATCACACTTAGGGCACTAGCAACACTTTCACAATTTCAACAATCTGCATCACAGCCTCTTTTCCAACTTTAGTTTTTTTCTTGAAATGCATTAGGGTGCAAACACTACTCTCCAGCAACCACCAAATTTCACCCGAGAGGCTGGTGCTTGCTTTCCTTATGAATGTTAAGCCAAACCCTGATCTTTCTCTCTAAACCCAACCACGTACTTTTATTGCTTAAACCCAACCATGTGTATTTGTTGTCAAAGGAAAAAACCGTCAAGTCATGGTGAAGTGCATTTATTTTGACAGAGACTGTATGCAAACTGTCCATTTCCTGTGAAAATGGAAGTATATTTTGAAAACAGACAATGCATGTAACAGGCTGAAGTTGACATGGCGTCACTCAGGGTACCTTACATGTCACATTTTAACGTGGAAAGTCCATGACCAAACATCAATATAGGTTGGAGTGAGAATGTGTTGCCCAAATGGATTAAATCCTGATAGTGAAATGAGTCATTTTGTGGGGGTTGTGATACTCACAAAAATATATCCACTGATTTATTGACATCTCTGTCTCTCCATGTAAGTCAATGGGAAGAAGTACTTTTGGGCGACATGGCATCACTGATGGACCCAGGAGTTGTAATTCCACTGATGGCCACTACAAAAATTGACTTCAAAGTCCAGCACACTTCCTGGAGGCCTGCAGATTTGTGGTGTTGTGTGTTCATGTTGTACCACTCTGCTACTTTCGGAGACATTTATTTGCTTGAGTAGCATCTTTCCATTTGTTGAGCTGTTGTCATGATACGTCAACGCGATTGGCTGAGTTGAATCTCAACTATGACACCAGTGATGTGACTGGCTGAGTGTATTTAATAATTACCACATTCTGATCTACAGTGTCCTATATGCCAAGACCTAACACTCAGCACTTGTCGTTGCGCTTGTACGATCAAAATACGATTAGAGTCACCTGCACTAATGTGAAAAGGTCACGGCTTTTTGGGTTAAATAAAAAAAGTTACTCACTTGACCATATGAGACAGTCTGTGTCTTTTTTCTTTCTTTTGTTTTTTCCTTTGCAAGGCTCGAGACAGACCTTTCTCACTGAATCCAGCAATGTGGCTTCAAGGGCTGTGAAAAAAATACTATAATAAAGTACTAGGCAGCATGAAACAACCCCACCTGACTTTGTGACCTTCAGTAAATCCGCAACACTGCTAAGCCACCACATTTTCTGAAAAGCACACAGTGGCTTTGATATACAGTTAACAGATCATAACATGACTCGCTCCGAGCCCATACATCAAATGATCCGGCCGATGGGCTTTCTGTCTCTTTCCCTTCAGCATGGATTAACGACAAGCTTAATGTGTTATCTTACCGAGGATTAAGAGCAATAATACACCCCACACGTTAGCCACACTCACCCCCCTCTGTCCACTGAAAGACATGCCGCAGCTTACTCTGATCTGCATCTGTTTGAAAGTGTATGTCTACAGCCACGTACATATGTAACAGTCTTACAGTGCATACAGTATGTACTCATCAGTATTACTGATGGTGACATCAAGGGGTATCTAAGCTTCAGCTTGCGTTACAAACTGGGGGTGTGAGATTAGTTTCATAGGCAGGGTGGGATGAATGAAAAAATGCTATTGACTGAATCAATAGAATCTCACACACCTATGGAAGTAAAATACTAAATTGCTTGAGAGAACCTTTAAAGGGATAGTTTGGATTTTTTAAAGTGTGGTTGTATGAGGCACTTAACCATAGGCAGTGTATTACATACAGTAGACGTCGGTTGGCATGTGCCCAAGTTGGAGAGTAGTAGTAGTAGTAGCATCACAGAAGCTAACTAATGAACTGCTATGAAGAGGTCAGCAGCAATAAGCATTTTAGCAACTTAAAAAGAGTCGCACCAAAAAAATTGACAAAAGTTTAAGTCTTTGTATTTTGAGAATATTTTTACCGCATTACCTTCTGTCAGACAGCAAGTAATAATGGGGAAGGCATTACCAGCTTCAGTTCCACATCTATAATTTCATCAAATCATCAGACTGACGAAAACAGTAATTTTTTGTTGGTCTACTGCTGCCTCGATCAATTAGTCATTGTTATTTGTCAGTGTTATTTAAGTGGCTTTGTTGAATCTGAACTAACCCTTTAACCACACAATAGCACGAACAAAGTAAGTAACTGAGGCAGTAATAAACAATCTGTGTGTTGAGCAATGGTAAATAACTATGTTTCTCTATGGAATCTGGCTTGGAGGAGAGCCATATAACAACTTTAGTTCCCCGTTGGAAATTGCTGTCTCACCGAAAAGTGCATTTTTAAAAGTGTCTAAAACATTTTTGATGCTTTTCCCTTTCCATAGCAGTACATTGTTTAGCTTCTGCGTTGGTGCTCCAGCCAGCTTCTCCAAACTGGGGGCATGCTGACTGACTGATTTTAAGTAATAATAAAACTATCCCTTTAATAGGCCTTTTTCACAGTTGCCATGTTGCCTCGTTACAATAGAAAAAGCTCAGGTATATATAACAACATTAAGGATGGCTCTGTTCCATGCAAGTGTTCCGGTGAGAGCATTTAGGATACCATGGACCTGAAACTCAAGCATTTATATGGAATTTACCCATTAGCCTCATTATTTACACCTGTGCTTCTCCTGCTGTGACAAGTCAAAAAAGAAATTGAGATTCTCTCTTTTTTGGGGGCTGTACTCAAATGAAAGCAAAAAAGGAATTTCAAGAGGAGTTAAAGCCATGAATCTAAGCCATAGACCTAAAGTATGTCCTGAGGATGGAAATATTCATCATCAACTGTCTACCACTTAAATCCAGAGCAAGATGTCTTGAAAACTGCCTTACTAGATAGTCGTGAAATTTTGTACTGAGATTCATAGTCCCCTAAAGAAACATTTGAATTACTCTGGTAGCTCCTTGTCCTTTCAACTGTGGCATTTTATGCATTTTATGTCAACAGCTACTGACTGGCTGCATATGTTGTCAGCTATGTTGCCGATCCCTGATTCGTCTAAATTGGATTTTAATTTCTGGGTACGAGGCAGGGCACTACAGAGTCCAGACTGATATATAGAGAAAAACAGAATGTTGAGCTCACATCATCAGCATGGTCTTACAAGGCTATACATTGGTCTTATATTTTCATAGCGAAAACACATTCCTGACAGTGTCCTGGCTGTGAATCTCCTCTGCCATTGGCGTGTGGCAGGTTCACTGCACACACTTTTTACTAAATCTCATTATGGGAAATGCATGCCTCACATGAATTTCACACCTTGTCCTAACAGCAAGCAAGCATCACTTTCTGTCCACACCTAATGCTTTATGTATGCACCTCTTTAATGTCAAGTAAGCAAACCATGTGGGCTACATTGATCTGTGTGCTCGACTGGAGACGCAACCACAACTACTTAGTATCTTTGTATGTTTGTACTTTTATTAATTTTTATCTAAAGGAAAAAAATTAAAGCCACTGGAGAAGGGCTGAAGAGCCCCATGTTGCTCTTGAGCTGCAGGTTGCCTACCCATGAGCTAGGACATTCCAATAGAAAACAATGTATTAATGTCCAGTCACATTACAACACAACACAAAGGACGAGTTAGAGCAAATTAAACACAAAACAAATAAAGTAATCCCTTCAAGTAATCTATTTTTAAAGACAGTAACTGTATTCAGAATGCTGGCAATTTGAACTAACAGAATACACTTACTTATATTTTGTATTTTAAATATGTAACACTGTTACTAGTATTAGATCATTTCCCAACCCTGAATACTTGTAACAGGTTATGCTGTGGGTGAGCATTTTTCAATTAATTTATCTTTTTTTTGGCTATCAGATTAATAATAACAACATTAACAAAGAAAGGGTGTGACCAAATCATTTGCTAGTGCGACAGACTAATAACAATGTTGATAGCATCAGTGCTACCAGTAGAAAAGTAAACATGGAGTCCTAAAAAGAAAACATAACAAGCAAACAGTAATATTCTTACTCAAGACCAAATTGCAATCACTTTGAGTTTGACTTATAGAGAATCTGGGTAAAGTGTAGGCTTCTTTAAGACTAAATGCTTGTTTTTCTTGTGTTTCTTGAGTATATTTTAGCGATGTTGCCCAATTCAAAGATCTCGGTCACAACATGAGTACAATGTTATCATGACTGAAAAATCTGATGCTTGCAGCTACAAAAGTAAAAAAAAATGACTTGTAATAATCTAAAAACAAGTAGATATACTTTCTAACATCAAGCCTCTAACTTGGATAACAACAAGCTGCTCCATGGGCTCTGAGTCTGTTATTGACTTGCCTACAGTACTGTATGTGGAGGAAGTGCTGGGGGGTGTTTGGGGGCATTTTCAATTTTCAGCCTCTTTCATTCCGATGCGACTAAGCCAGTAGCTTACTGATCTGTTTTGGTGGAAAAACCATGTTAAAGCATTATTCAATATAAAAAAAGCTACGGGTTTAAACACATCTGGAGGGGGCAGCCCTTTCTAGGGAAACAGGATGGAGTATGAGACTCTTTATACTAATGCGACTAGAGCCGTGCATTCTCTGCTGGGACTTTGCCTGTACCCGGGCTATTTTTAGTCCCATTTCCACTGTGACCTCCTGCTACATGCTCTGCCTTTCTCTGAAGTAACAATCGCTCTAACAGGGGAGGAGTGATCTCGCTTAATGACGGTTATACTTCTGCTCCCAACAAGGTACAACTTCAAAAGGAAGAAGAGTCAGAAGATTTATTCCCCTTCTTGCCCTATTTCAGAGCAGAGGTGTGGGTGTATCCTGGTATCCAAATATCTTCATGAAAGCCCAGTCAAGTTTTGAGTTTTGAGCAGTCCTACAAGTTTCACTTGATTGCTCAAAAGAGATACAAGAGGCAGAGACTTCTAAGCATATCAACAAAGAACTAGCCTTGAGCTACTTTCTGAAGTATTTCTATGATAAAGTAGTGCTATCTTTAGATTTTAACTCATGTCTTACAAAGATACCAAGACATGCAGCTTGAACACAACACTGTGAAACATCTTGTGAACTGCTGTCTTTAGATGGCACACAGAACGACACCAGTGGGATGTTTCATAACTCAGGGAACAACTCCTTAATGTGTGAGCATCTATCACACTGAGAAATTTATCTTAAAAACCCAGGAGACACATTTAGATTGTCGGCCTGGGAAAAAAAAGCTTTAGATCTAGTTTTTCTTGTGATCCAGCCAGCAGAACAAAAAACATGTCTGTTAAACTCAGTCCAAACAGGTGCATGCTAAAGATGCTTCACGCTTTGAGATGATACTTTAAATTGGCGTAACATCAAAGGTCTAGCAGCCCACTCACTGGAAGAAACTGTTGGCATTGTACATCTCTGCAAACCATGAATGTTACATATGTACATATCATACAAATCATATCAACATTTCTAGACTGATGTTGTGTATGAGCTGACTTTGTCATCTGGAAGTGGAGAGAAAGGTGGATGATGGAGACATCTACCAAGCTGCAGACCACTGTTTGAGATCAACAAACAACAAAACAAAAATCCTTGCTGTGTTTAAAGTGGCTTTCCAGCCACCAAATGTGGGTGTTTAAGGGATCCATGGCTGTTGTCCCAGCAGGAGTAGTGCCACAAAAAGCAGTAGTTTTTTACTGAGACATTGCTGCATTTCCAGCAGGGATTGTGCCCTCAAAACCAAGTATCTTAAGCCAAAACATGATCTTTTTGTACCATAATCAAGTGGTTTTTGTATCTTAACCTATCCACACATTAACCAGCATTGTTGACACCAAAAGTTTTAACATAAAGTTGCAGTGTATCAACTATATAATGACATGCAAATGTAATGTATCTGTATTTTGCAGAAATGTACAATGCCAACATTTATTCTGCTGATTGGTTGGGTTCTGGACAACAAAGACCCATCAATTATGAGACACATGGAGGCAAACGATAGATGTAATTGATAGAAATGTAGGATCCGGCACTTTTGGATCTTCCTGTTTTGGTTGTAAGAATCATAATGTTTTATTACCTTAGAATGAGCTGTTTATATCTAAATACAGAGCATGTCCACTGTCATGGAGTCTACCATGTTGCTCTACAGTAGCCCAGAACAGACAAATCAAACAGTGGCTCTTGATTCTCCTACACCCTTGGCACACTTTTCGACTTTAAGTTGGTGCAAGCTGCAACCTCATCACTAGATGTGACTAAATCCTTCGCACTGAGCCTTTAACTCACTGGAGTGTCCCTTTAAGTCCAGCCTCTGAGAAGTGCAATTATATTATTAAAGCTTATGCGTTCTATTAAAGCCTACAGCCAATACAAATACTGAAATTTGAGAACTACAAAAATCTGCAGTCTGAATACAAAATATATTAACAATATAGGTTGATTTTTTAAATTTGTTTTGTACACAAACCCAAGCAAAAAAGGAACATTTTTCTCAAGGATCACTTAAATATGATACTTTAACAGTTGTGATCAGGATATGTACTGACAGGAAAATCTGACACTGTAAACAAGAATGTCAGTGCTCTCTGGTGTGCAAACTATGTAATGGAGACACGGTTTCTAAAGCCCATAAGCACATACAGAGAGCAGCAGCAGCAGCAGCAACAACCTACCGTCTGACACCGGCACACTGTGAGGACAGAAACACAGGGCTCAGCAGTAATGGAGCACCTGCTGCAGGAAGCGAACACGTCGTCTGCAGTCATTTTGGCTTGACCAGTGGATTTCACTACAAGCCGATTGGCTGTTTAAACAGGTGACATGGTTTATGTTGTAAAACCCGTATCTGGCGATTTGACCAACTGAGTTGCAGGCTTGTGACACAGCTTGAGTCGAGCTCAGACCAGCCAATTCACACCGCTGCAACTTTTCTCTGCAACATTCTAAAACAGTTTCATCCCATTGTGCATCTTTGGTCTGAACTGGACTTAAATGATCTCAAACATGTCTTTGGCATTTCTGTACTGAGAGTCTTGTTACTTATCAGCCAACAATATATTGACAATCAGTTAATATTGACTGATATGTCAAAGGCCAATATGTGAAACAATGTGAGCAACAGTTGATTTTTTTTAAATGTACTGTAAAATAAATTGCAATAAATTGGAGTTTTTACTCATTTTATTAAAAGGTGCAGTCAGTGTTTTCTATCAAATGGAAATTAAGTCTATTTTTTATATATATATCTAATTAACATATAAACACAAAAACAACAAAAAAAACACAGCTGTGTCATCAGGACCCAACTCTTTCAGAGAGAGATATCTGATCAAAATCTCATATGTCCTGCTGCTGAGATCAAACATTCGAATTTGAGCTCCAAATTTATACAAATAACAGTATAAAACAAACGAACAACAAAAACAACAACAGCAACAACAAAAAAATCTGATGAATGACAGACTCTCGAGATTCAGAAAACCTGGAAGTTCATAAATCAGGACGACCAAACTTGCTGTATTAATTTTGACACTGTTCTTCCTCAAAAGACTGGCCAGACATCCACTAGCTTTTCCTCGAGCTATTAACCACATCACTGAAGGCCTGTATCAGTGAATGGAGTTTACAATACAAGCCAGCAATTAAGCAAATGAGATGTGGTTAAAAAAAAAAATAGATCAACGTTGTGTCACAGAAATACATAAAATGACCATGACCTCCTAACACCACATTACATGGGGGCATGTAATGGGTTGAGATGACATGCTGGCACAACAGCAGCTATGCCAATAGAATGTCAATATAGAATCCTTTGTTGTGGTTGACACATGAATTCCCTAGTTCAACAACGTCTCCCAATGGGCGGGGTTTCATGTTACAGCCCTTAGGACAGACATGGCTGAAGTCTGGTTCCAGGGCCAATTATGGTCCACAGACTAACGTGGCTTGTCTCTCAAACTGTATTATATGTGGCCTGTCACACGTTATTGGTTAATCAAGCAAGCTTGCTTTCCTTTTTTGTTCAGCACTCGATGGCAGCACTGTCATCCGGTCTGTGGACAGGCAACAAGTAGGAACTATGCAGGCAGAACTTTCCATTAAAAGATGATGAGCACGCAAACAGATGGTTACCTAGCAGACAATTCCTGCTAGGTAATAGACATGGCCACACCAAAGACGAGTTAAGTTGACAGCAAGATGTCCTGCTTTAAGGGGCAGTGGAAAGTATAATTATTTTTTCAGTAAAAGATGAAACTGTTGCGTTTGTCTCATTGTATGACATGACTGAATAAAAAGCCACCTGATGAGAGAGGCAGGTGACCCCCAGGTATTCTCACATTATCTAATTTGTTCCCCATTCAAGAAAGTCTGGACACTCCTGCCATACTGTAGGTAGTATAAAATGTGAGAAAGTCCACAATGGAGGAGGTAGTTATCTTAATTGAAAACACAGTATTTTTCCAAACCAACCGAGGTTCTGATGCCTAAACCCAATAGTTTCACCACCACATAATGTTGTGGGAGGTCATGGTCATACATATTTCTATGAGAACACATTAATAATATAAAAAAAATGACAGGAGAGCATTCCACACCTACCTCCAAATGCTGGCCTCATGGTAAAGTCATGATCGTCTACTTTGAGCAGATGCTCTGTCTTTGTTTTCCGAGACTTTGTCACATCTGGAGGCTTCTTTGGCAAGGAGCTGGAGGAAAATGACATTCACTGTTAGAAGGTAGGCAACTGGCAGACTGGGGTTTGGTTTTGAAGAGATAAAAAGCATCAACACCAGAGAATACTGAACCAATCTGCTGTGAGAACTGAGAACAAGAACTGCATAAATTGAACAATTATTTACAACCTGTTTCTTTTTTCCCACCTTCAGTGTTCTATTGTGCATAACATCTGCATTCCAAACAGAAACTCATTATATCACAATAGAGAAAATGCAAATGCATAGAAATGTTGAGATCAACCCCATGTTCAAGCAAAACAGTCATCCTAAATGCAGACATGCCACTCCTAAAATTGTTTTTGTGCCCTTGGTTGAATGGAAAGTCGAGCTGTGGTAATTGTCAGTGTCTCTAACAGTGATGGCGGTGGAGCTGTTTAGACCACATGCTGTGTTAAATCACCTCTAAGGACAGATGAGCTTCACATGGCAACGCTCTGACAAAGCTATGAAAGACAGATATACGTTTTCTCTACCAGCGAGCAAAGAAGAAGAGATAAATATTGTGCCCTCTGTGCCCTCCATTTTGGGTTTGTATTTGTTGGAATGCAGCACATTTGGTGCAACAGATTCAGAAGTGGGAGTGACTTATATGGTTAGGGTTCCTGCAGTCAAAAGAAGTCTAACTGAGTTACTGCCAGTGGCTTAGCCTGAGTCATCTCCCACATATTCTGGATTGAAGTTTGTGTTTTGCATGACAATGATTTGAAACCTATATCAATCTGATCGTTCACTAATGTTGAAGCTGTTATTATGCTCTGTAAGAATTGTCTTCCAACATCTGTCTTCCAATTCGGCCTTCATGTGATCTCTCCTTCCAGGGTTTTCCACACATTTATTCGTGGCGACCCACCGAAACTAAAATATCTTCTGCTACAAACATATTTTCTATTTTTGGAACTGGATTATTCTTTAGGAGCACCGTTGGAATATGTATACCAATCGGTTATTTGTAGCACCACACTGTTGGAGTGCAGAGCGCACTCGGGGCAGTGATGGAGCAGCAGAACAACAGGCATATTGAAAGTAACACTTAACCTTTGAGTCTGCTAGGTCTATTTGCATTCACTTGCAACAGCTGCTCCTCTCTGATCTAATAAGCTCTGAATGGATCGACAGATCAATTATCCACCCAACGAGTCCAAAAATGCTGCTAAGGAACAAGAAAACTAATGGAGAGCTTTGACTGTGCTGCATTAATGGATCCACAAATTTAGAGAGGAGACACAGACTGATATAAAGGTATACAGGCATTTAACAAAAAATAAAAATGAAAGTTTGGTGTTGCACTTCTCCGGTGTCAGCTACCACGACACATACACTCTGATTCTGTGGGAAACACTGTCTTCAAACCTTTAAAATGACTTCATCTTTCATGGTTGTGATGCTAACAGGGTGACAATAAAATCAGACAGACAACACCTGCCAAATTGCTCAAAACAGCGTCTGTGGTAGTTCCTGTTACAAGAGCTGTCTCCAGAACCACATTTTGCCATGAAGACACACACACACACACACACACACACACACACACACACACACACACACACACACAAACACACGGTGAAAACCATACATATTCAATGAAAACATATTTCATTTGTTTTCTGCCAAAATACTAATCTAATCTAGCAATACAATATCTGTTCATACTAAAACAGTTTGTGTAATTTTTTTTGGATTATGCTATGGCAGAACTTGGTCAAGGTACAGGTAAGATGTTTATTAACATTTAAATAAGAACGCAATCTTTACCAAAGTGCTGCCTAAATCTAACCACAGACCGGACTCTCAAACCTTAGTACACCTCCCCGCCAAAGACCTCTCTGTATTTTTGGCATTTGTTGAAAGAATAACACAGATTAGAGGGCCAATCTTTTTTGATTCCCAGATCCTCCTAATACTGCAGTAAGTCCCTCAAACTCAGCAACAAAACAGTTTTTAAGTGTAGCGGTTGTGTTCTCTCTTTTGTGTTGTGTATAATCATGAGAAAAATCAGTCATGAGGCACTGTTGGCACCCGCCGTTAATTTGGCAGAGGAAATATTTTCACAGTCAGTCTTTGCCTCATTCATACACGTGCTCTCACACTGGGAATATCAAATAAAAAAGGAGTGCAAGTTAGCTAAACCCTGAGTTATGCTAACCACGTTACACACAAATAATTAAAAACACTCAATTTGTACGGAAGGACGTGCTCAACCGATCGGGAGCTCCAGTCTTACAAAAGGTAACATACACAACCCCTTAGATATAAAATTAAGATAATTAATACAAAATAATTACGGAGCTGATAACATGTGCACCTACCAGGGCGACAGCGCAGCCAAAGTGCTGCTATCTTACGACCCCAGTCTGCAGAGGTGTTGTGTTCACTGACCATAAAATAAATCAGTTTCAGAGAAAGTAAAATAAAGCAGTGTGAGCCATGGCAAGTGGGATCATACATACTGTATATTGACTTCGTTACATAAGCAAGTGGCAACTTCCAGGGTTGAAAGATGAAGCCAAAGCTTCAGGTTCCATAAAGCTATAGTTCCTCCAACGGCCACTTGAGGCTGACTCAGAAGCCAGTCAATTCTCATAGACCCACACATCAAAATGCCCAACTTTACAGCAGAATAAACATCCCTATTTCACACACTGTCCTATCTATTTAAGGCATAAGCCCACAAATACAATCTTAAAAAAAAGAAAAGGAAAAACCCTTCTTGATTAAGGTTTGAGGGAAAAGATCACGGTCATAACTAAAAGTGGACATTTTGTGACAAACCACTGCTGACTGTCTGTGGCAGCTGCAACGATGATTCCAACATTTAAGTGAGTGATTTGATGATCCAGTCACCCACCTTAGCCTCCACCCTACAAGGTTTTGGAGCTCTATGTCAGTGTCAATGTCATAATTTACACAGCCACAAGAGGTCTTAGTCTGCTTAACTTAAGTGCTGGTTGTTTTAGGTATTTGAACAAATGGTGGATGCTTTTGGGCTCCAACAGTATGTCAAAGTGTCCTTCTGAATACCAAAGTTCTCCTGATGAGCAGATCAAGAGTCTTGCAAACAGCTTCACCACCATTTAAAATACTTCCACTTACTTTTTATAGGATTGTTAATATTTACACTCATCTATGTCATAAAGGAATCAATACATTTGTTAATGATCTTGTTTAGAAGTGTTCCCACACACAAACTGTCGGGCACCTTTTTAACAAGATGTCCTGCAACAAAGCCTGAGAGATCCACTGCTGAAACACCTCATTTATGCAGTGCACAAAGTTCAGACTTGAACGGTCGCTTTTGACAAAAGCAGTAAAGAAACTAAAATAATACTACTGAGAGAAAAATAAAGACAGTATAAGGACAATGACCCAATGCTTTATAACATACTAGATACTATAACATAGTACTCCATAATATATTTTGATCTACAGGTGATTTGGCACAAGTGATATCTGTTTCTTTTGATAAGTGGTCTTTTTCTTATTCTATTTATTAGGGAGGATGATGTAAATCATTCTATATATATATATATATGTATACACATGTCTATCCACTTCTCTCAAGCATCTTGAGACCATCATTGCATAGATCCCAGCTAAATAATGTTCACATTGTCCAGCGGTTACACACTGTCTAATGTACCCTGATAAATGTAGTGATAATGACAATTCAGTTGAAAAAAATGATGTTGCACATCTTGGCATCTTGTATCTATTTTCACTTACGTGCCATGCTTTTGCGTTTCCACGGTACCGGTCCATCTACGCACCCGGTGGCCGTGCTTACGGCATTCACCAGTAATAACCAGACATAGAAGTAAAATCAGAGGTTTGGTCAAATAAGGCATCTTGACGGCGCAAATCCACAGGTGAGTCTCTTGAAAGCTCCTTTCAGTCGGTTCATTCCAGCAGGGCTCAGCCGGCAGCGCATGGTTCTCAGCAGAGGATGGATGTGTCCTCGGTCATGGCATCAGACTGTCTGCCGCGCGAGGCTGCAGGAGAGGAGTGTGTTTGTGTGTGCGATGCTATACACGGTCTGCACTTATCCTCACGAGAGAGAGAAAGAGAGAGAGAGAGAGAGGAAAGGGGAGAGACAGACAGCGAGGGAGAGAGAGGGGGCTGAACATCTGTAGCCTACATGCTCCGAGGGGAAAACACACACACACACACACACACACACACACACACACACACACAGGGATTATTTGCAGCCTGGCATGACACAACAAGAGAGGCAGATTATTCCTCCCTCTTGTAAATAAAAACCTCATCATAGGAATCACGTTTCACTCAACTCAGGGACATGGCAGAACAGTTTAAAAGCAATCCCCATTTTCAAAGCCGGAACAAGCATTTCTGTGGCCCTGAGCAAAATCATCCACCACCTCTGAATCAGTGTTTTGACTAGTTCCCACGTGATATTAGATGATGTTGGTTTGATTCCCAGCTCCTCTCAACAGTAACAGTGTTCTTGAAGTGTAATTATATGCCTTGCATGGCAGCTCCAACACTTTGACAACATAAATGTCCGTGGGTGAATGTTTGGCATTGCAAAGCATTATGCACATCAATTAAGTTAACATTTATAATTTAAAAAGCAGTCAATGAAATATTTTAACATATCTGCAGAATTTTCACTCTTATACAAAAAATCAATATTTATTAACAATCATGTACTTACAGAAGAATTTCACTGCCAGAAAGATGGTCTGTTAAAAAAAACAGGGTTGTATTTGCAATAGGAAGATGCAAATACTTTTAAAATTGGTGGTACATGACCAGAGGAAACAAGAAAAGGGCTGAGGTATTTGCTTTTGCTCAAGAGGTAGAAAACCTCCAATTACCAGAATACACTGACCCACTCCAGACCAATAAACACTCTCTCGGGTGGGTGACGAAACGGAAGCTTTGCCATTTTTCTGAGACATGCATAACTGCAGACACATTTCATTTGTAGCATACAAGACACACCCCTGCAAACCATGCACACCACTACTGCAAGACAAACCCACCATAGCAATGGTTATCTGAACTTTGGTACAATGCTACACTATAGTAAATAAATATGAAAGAGGACAAACGTGTTGTCACCACCTGTGGGCACCCGGAGCTCTACACCTCGTCATGGCTGTACAGAGACAAAACAATAAAGGAAAGGTTTCAGACATTAGTGAGCAAAGCCATAGGACAACATGCTCATTTCTAAAAATATATTTTTATGACGTGTGTAATTTATTTTGTTGAGTTATTTCCTAGCAAAATCTTTTGAGTAGTTCAAGTTAGTCTTTTATTGTAGAAATTAAACAACGGAGGGAGTGAAGCAGTAACGTACTGCCGCAGTATGAAAAATGACCATCTTGGTTCACACTAGTTTAGAGCAATGTTGATCATGTTCACATTACTTGATTCCAGCTACTGCTTGTACATTACTGCTCACAAAGTTAGCAGTTAGCTGCCATCCCCAGTTAGTTAGCACAACTGGTAGCATAGCTTGTGAGGGCAAATATTCACTTGTTTTGTGTTTGGTGTGAACATTTCATAAGAACTGGTATTTAGACCATTCTGAAAATATTTTAATGGACTGGTATTGTCTAATATAACTGATGATCCAATGCTGACCCTTCCTCTACTCTACTATTTTACCATTTACACTGGCAATTGACTGTCAACACTGATTATCTCAGATCTCAGAGCTTATTAAGATTAGCAAAGAGCAGTGTAAAAAACCTTCAGGTAGCAGCTTCTCATTTTCTTTCTCATACCATCACTTTTGCTGGTGAAAATGACCAGCATCCCTACTAGTAATTAATGTTAATTCTATCAGTAATTTAGAGACAGACCAAAATTAAACTTGTAGTTTAACTTTATAGCTTTAATTTTATAGCACTCTGTACACTTTTTTTTAACCAAGACCTCCAGTATTCATTACTAAAGGATGTCACAAAAACATTTTACATCATGTCTGTTTTTCCATTTCCATCTTCATATTATCACCAAGTCAAGTACTGTATTTACAGCAAGAAAGACAAGAAGATAATAAAAACCTCTTCTACATGATGAAATGAAACAATACTGAAAAGATAGAGAGATGAGTTCAAATTATGATGTATATCCAAGACCCAATCATATCAAAGTCATTCTCCATTAACTCACAGACATGACTAATATATTTACACCTTAATCAAATTCACGTCTACTGGGTTTAATATAATCTATCCAGCTTGACCATGTATTAGTAAATTTGTCATGTTGCAATCTTAGGGAATATGTTAGTTTTTCCATCTTATATATTTGGTAAATTATATCATATATATATATATATATATATATATACCCACTCCTCAGTTGAGGGTGCTTGAGGCTTCAGCCACCTTCGAGTTATGGCTTTTTCACATGTGGTCAGCAGGATATTGACAAGGGTTCTACTGGAGTGTATTTCATCTGGAATGTTGCAAAGATATAAAACATCAAATCTGAAAGGAACAGTGGTTCTGATCACTGTTTGAACAGCTTGATGAATATTTTTCCAGTAGTCTGCCAGCACGGGGCGTGACCAAAATACATGGAAATGATCTGCCTCCTTGGTCTGACATTGCCTCCAACATTCTGTGTTAGCCATCATATGCCGTTTCTGATAGGGGACGATGAAGAATCTAACCATACTCTTCCAACAAAACTCCCTCCAGGATAGGGAACTCGTAATTTTGGACTGTGTTCGACATATCTCATGCCACTCCTCAATGGAGAGAATGTTGTTACTCTCTCTATCCCATTTCTCTGTATTGTGGATCCAGTTTCTGTTTCTTAAAGCTTAACATTTTTACGTCATAACATCAAGGAACACCACTGACCACTCGGTGATCTTCATGGCTTTGAAAAGAACAGTTAGGGTGGTTTTTGGACAGATATACACAGGACCATAGGCAGCAGTGTTAAGCCAGGTAGAGGAAAGCCAAAATGAGCAATCGTCACTGTTTTGGTCATAGCCACTCTATTTCATCATAAACGACCCAGAAATGGGGCTCAAAGCGCAAAATACCAAACTCCTCCTTGAAGTGGCTTGTGAAAAATATGGTGTGTGAAATAACTATATGGAGACTACAGCTGTCCATATGTCAGATATGAATAATCAACATCTAGGTAAGTAACTCAGATACCCAGAACTAAAGCACTCAGATCAAGATTTAATAATACAATCAACAGCGAAGTACACTGAGTTCAGAGGTTGTAGGCAGTTTTGAACAGATGTGTTTTGAGAGCTTTCTTGAAGGTGGAGAGTGGGTTGCTGAGTTCTGGATATACTGAAGTTTCTTGAGTGTTTTGGATGATAAACCATAGAGGAGGCTGTGATGAGGGTCTGTGCACATCTGGGCGAAAAAGGTTTAACAGGGATATCCCCACCAGTGACCAGTGACTATTTGTAGCACTGGGGTGGTATATATGTTGGACTGAGTTAAAATAAAGTACAGTTTGTGTGTGTGTGTGTGTGTGTGTTCATAATGATAATGGAACATGTCACATGACTTGATGTTTTACCACAACCTCTTTGAGCCAATCATCTCATCGCTATCAAACTTTAATACAGTTCCTTTTTCTGCTGCATGTAGATAAAGGGACTGTTAAAAGGGACGGGCAAAAATACGGCAGTGGCCAAGGAAATAATGGGCTTGTTGACTAATTCCCAGAGGAAAGCCCTGGATATCTACACAGCTATGAATGAACAAGTCCAACTATTACCAGGACCTGAAGGAGGCACTGTTGGTCAAGCAAGACAACTCTCCAGACACTTACCATCAACAGTTCAGGACTGCCTCTACACCAGGTAGGGAAACACCATGGGAGACGCACCAGTGGCTGAAGGGTTGTGATCATCACGGGAAGTGGCCAGCTGTTTCCTAGCTGAATTAAAAGTAAACATGTCTGCACAAGGTAGAGTATTTGCTTTGGATAAGGACAAAGGTGAAGTATGCAGGAAAAGAGGACAGATCTGTGGGTCTGTGGGGTTTCATGAGAAGAAACAATATATATACTATATTAACAGTTTTTTCTTCCGTTGTTGTTCAGCACTTGTACATGTGATGTTTGTCTTCCTGGTATTTGTTCCTCCTCCACTGGGATTGAACTGCCAAAGTTGCAGTGATGAGTGTAACTTTTTTAACCTTAAAAACAAACACCTAACCGGCAGAGCTCAGCACAGAACTCATGCTCAGCACCTCATCGCATTGCTGGTATTTGTAGCGCAGCGTAAATATGTGATGCTTCCCTTGCAGAGCATTACAAAAATCCACTGGCCTCAGAAAAAGTCATTTGGTGAACACGGGCCCTATTGATCAGCTGGGTGAAACAATCATCCTCAAGCAGCTGTTGCAAGTGCTTCCTCCAGACATCAGGACGTGGGTGAGAGAGGATGAGTCGGAGGTTGGTTTGACACCAGTCAAGTTGGCCATTGGCAGTTCCTGGGCCAGAAATTGGATCACATCATCATTCACAAAAGCAGATACCAAGGACTGCAACTGCCCCACAGACAGCTTTTAGAAGAGCTTTGAAAGTAATTGTTTGAGATATGTTGTTTGCAACTGTTTGCTGTAGAGCACTGTAATTTATGTGAGTAAAAAAACATATTCCTTTTACATCAACTCCCTAATATGCTCATAAGTTAAGTTATATGAAACGTCCCCAGGAGCACTGTTAAAGTATTCTGGAGGAGGCACTGACTCAGCCCAGGGGCAGTCCTTAGGCTCAGCCGAGGCTAATGAATCAGGTGAGGGGAAAAACTGTCACCATATATATTTAATTTCTAGTCAAATTATCTAATTAAGATATTAATATAAGATATACACAGAGGTAGAGTTGAATAGTAAGTTGTGAAAATTTTTCTAGTGCAAGGTTTTTGCAGAGCAAAACAGAGGAGAGTTTGCTTAGGACAGAAACTGTGAGGTGTTGTACAGAGTTATCGCTTAGAGCAAGAATGATTTCCTGCATTGGTCCTAAAAGTGAAGCAGAACCAGTTTAAAGCCTGGTATACACTGTGCGGCTTTGGGCTGCCCCAAACGAAAGATGACCAACATGAAAGAAACATGGCAATATCTTTGTCCGTGGCTCTAAAACGATGGTCCTACTTCGCACAGTGAGAGAGGTTCAAGGATGACTGTTGTCATGGTCTTGTGGTCAGAGACAGCCTGGGATAAAATTCTGACAGTGTCAGAAATTTGGGATGGCCATCTCACGTTGTTGTCACTGCTGTTATGACGAAATGCAGCATGCAATGACGCACTGATCAGCGCAATGAAGCTAAATGCGAGAAGATGCTAATAAATACACTTTGAGCTCTTGTTGCAATATTGGCATGTCAAATTGGTCTCTTTTCCTCAGCCAGGACCACATCCATGTTCTCCTCCTCCTCCTCCTCCTCCTCTTTTTCAGACTTTTTTCTGCCACACATAAAGGCTGCTATTGCAAGGGCTCGATTCATGTTTGTCTTAATTTTTCTCTTACCACTACAGCAACGTAGATGGATGTCGCATGCTGATGACGTTTTGTTCTTGTATATTAGCATCAATGGACATGGGTCTTGCCTGCAATGCAGTAGGCGTTTTCATTGTGGAGTCTACAAACATCAAACTTTATGATGTACCTAAGTTTATCAGATCCATGTTGTGCAGTGTAGCTTGCAATCAACTTATAAGACTGCTAAAATCTCACAGTCTGCAGGAAGCCTTAGAGAAAGAGCTCCGTTGTCTGCCAGTAAGTGATGGAGAGGGTGGTCAGGATTATCCATAATAGATACATTTTTTGTTTAGTGTCCTCCTCTTCACCACAGCTTCTAAGGTGTCAGGTTTGCAGCATTTGGCATTTGCCAGAGAGCACAATCGCTGTCCAGTTCTCCTCACAGAGGAGAGCAGGTTTACACTTACCACTTGTGACAGGTGTAAAAGAGTCTACTGAGTCACATTATGAGCTGTCCTGATACAATTCACTGAAGTTTGATCAGCCTGTGATTTCACTTTTTTACTTTGATTTTTGGTATGATTCTGAATCCAGCCCTCAGTGGGTTGGTGATTTTGGTTTCCACTGACCATTGATATGTCACTTTGTTTCAATAAATTATAAAAAATGTACAGTAAATGTACAGTAAAAAATTTCAGTAAAACTTTGAACTTGAATAATTCATTCATCAAGATCTGATGTGATTTAAGTAACCCATTTATTTATTTATTTTTTTGAGCAGTGTGTTTCCTCCTCTTATCTTTCCTCAGCTCCATTCTACAATCCCAGCATTGCATCTGCAGATTTCATGTCTCTCTCCAACTTACAGGCTTTGCTCCACAGTTAAAAATCATCATCTTAACCTCGGAAAATTTGAAGAGTGGAATGTTTTTAGGATCCTCATCAAAAACATTCTTAGTTTGAAATTTGGAAATCAGTTTAGTTCCAAATATGTTAAAAAAAAAGGGAACATAAGAAGGTAAATGAAATTTACAAAACTGAAAACCTAATATGCAGTCGTTTTTTCTTCTTTTGATTCAACTTATTCAGAATGATCATAAAAAAACAATAAAACAATACCTTAAAGCTTTGTCCCATGATTAAAAATCAATTTACTTAGAAATTTTAAAAAAAATTAAATGTCTTTGGAATCTAAAGATACTTTGTTGGAAATCTGAAATAAATTGAGGATAAATAAATTAATAAATAAGTAAAAGATAAAGATGGTTGACAAAATCAAAAATCTGATTTGCTCAC
Organism: Epinephelus cyanopodus; assembly: GCA_026686955.1. Taxonomy (NCBI): domain Eukaryota; kingdom Metazoa; phylum Chordata; class Actinopteri; order Perciformes; family Serranidae; genus Epinephelus; species Epinephelus cyanopodus. Next base: position 5,755,606 of record CM048928.1, read on the forward strand.
CAGATCTGTTTTGTCATAATTTGATGAAAAAAAGTTAAAGAAAATGTAATGAAACAAACAATATAGAGTGTGCCAGTAAACCCAGAACTTTTATCACTTCCGGTTCTCTCGTCTAAAAGTCAATGCGTTTTTTGAATGGGATTTTGGTAAAATGCCTCAAATAATGTCTGTGGTTGAAAAAAGCTTAAGCGAGTTTCAGGTTTTTGTTCTACGACATAAAACCTGTCAGTAAATACCCTACTTTTTAATTTTGAAGCTTTTACGTGTCGTAAAAAAGGCAGTTGCTAACAAGTTGCTCAATACGACTACAAACCCTGTCGGGGACATTAAATGTCATCACCCCCGAACAGGCCAGAGTGCTGACAGTCCGCCATTACAGCTTCTTATTTAAACTTAAACAGTCCGATTTCCCCATTATACACTGTTTTTAAAATAAAGCGGCCGAAATCAGTTGAAAGCTTAGTGGCTGTGACGTCAAGAGTCGTACGACCGTGGAGTAGTCATGTAGTCTGTTAAAGCCTAACGTTAGCTTTTTACCTCTGGTGATCGCATTTAAGCTTCAAATGCCATATGAAAGGTGTTGATATGTGAAGATTATCTCACTGAACAAAACCTGTAAGTATCATAAACTTGTGTTAGCCACAGAGCTTATTTTCTGACATAATCCAAAACGCAATGCAAAAATCACATTCACTTTCTCTTCCTGGAACCAGCGCAATGCTAAACTTCCGGGTTTTGGCTCAGCCCTGGCACACTCTATTAGGTATATAAGGTACGTATATAAGAAATATTCTGCGGAAAATAGAAATTGTCAAGTGCAGGGATATTGTGACAGTACACTTGAGGCTTCAACCCAAATTTACAATAATGACTCAACAACAAAAATGTATTAATTGAAGGAGTGAAAGAGTGAAGCATTTAACATAACTTATATGAATTTGTGAGGATTTGTAATTTGAGATCTGGAACTCAGTCCAGTGTCATTAAAATATGACGACTAATGAAAAGAAGTTGATAAATGATTAAGATACTTTATATCATGAAAAAGTTGAAGCAAAACAACACAAAAAAAGGAGTGAAAACAAAAGTAAAGATGCTTCCCATCATTAAAAATCTGATGTGCCCAGCCAACCTTATTCTCAAAATGTGACCACTGACCAATGAAATGATCCCTGCCTCCTTGCGGGCGCGCTCACTTTAATTTTAGAGCATCCCGTCCAGGCAGTTACTCTTCCACTTCGCCCTCCAGGGCTTTATTAAATGTTCTTCCCCTGCTTTCTTTACGACTTTTGAAATAAAGGGACTGTTAATTTACACACATGCGCCCGTAGTTTTTACTACAATAACCGCATAGAGTATATATATGTAGGCCTACACACAATGGAAACCGTTTATAGCGATCACTTCTGGCCGGGTCAAATTGATCACTATAAGTGCATAATTATTATAACCAATTTCTTTTTCTTTTTCTTAATTTCTCATGCAGATTACCATCTAACTGACATTTGTATATTTGTTAGGCTCCATGAATATTCCTCTCATTCATTCATGCTTTCTTGCTACTGCTGCTCGCTCTCTTCATCCATGCTCTAGTTCGCTCAACCACTGCTTCTCTTCTCTCTCTCTCTCTCTCTCTCCCTCTCTCTCTGAAAACCATCAGCAAAGCCTAACTATACTTTTAATGTTATCGAAGAAAGACAAATGTCCTCTTTCTTCCTAGTAATGTTTTTGTCTTCCCATATAACAGGGTTGTAAAGCGTTACGGGTTGCGTTTCTCCAAAAGTTGATTCTGTTTCAACTTTCTTGCCACAGCACCCACTCACGCAGCCTAATGCACAAACATCCATTGCCAGCTGGTGACCTGAGGCTGGTGACTATGGTTGCCAAACGTCCCATATAATACAGGGCAGTGTGGTAGGCCTATTTGGAGACTAAAATTCACTTTGATGCACTTTGTCCCATATATACTCTGATAGGAGAGCAACCCTAATTTCCATCAGAGCATTCCACTTCTATCACACACTGTGCCTGTCAGATGGTGTCATCTCTCTGCTTGTCTAGAATGCAATCCTCTCTGACCAGTAAGAAGCACTGCTGCTCTGTTGTTGACCAATGAAATCCGCTATTGTTGCTGTGAAACTGAGGTGTGTGTCACGCAAAAAACTGACAGCAGCATTATACATGAGCGAAAATGGCAGATAACAATACAAATACAGAGATGACTGTGAAAAAGACTACGACTGGCTGGAGAAAGTTTTAGGCAATGAAGAGAAAGCCACCTGTAATCTCTGCCTACATGAGTTCACGGTCTGTCACGGAGGAGTTAATGATGTGAAGCAGCACAGCTCAGGACACACCCATAAAAAAACGAGAAGGCTCAAAGAGCAGGGGAGCTATCAGGAAATACGTCGTTAAGCTCAACACTCCCGAGGCTGATAAGGTAACGTTAACTTATAACTGCTAGCTGTTAGCTGTTTTTATCACCCCAAAACACCATGAAAGCATTGCTAGCTAACATTAACGTTAGCTGACATCAGCCAAGAACATTTCTTGAAGAAATGTCACTTTGAAGCAGGGGCGTAGCTATTGGAAGGCCTGGTAAAGCCTGCCTGCCCACTTTTGATTCTGGCCTCCCCAGTCAAATAGCAGTTGTAGCAGTCTAATAGTAACATTAGGCCTAGATATGGTAGGTATCAATGTATGGTATGAATAAGACTTCTTACTAAAATAAGCCTACATATTTAGATACAGCAGGTGTCTAATTAGGTAATAATGATGCAGTCATGCAGATGTAAGGCATATTGTTTTGTGCCAGATCCCCTTGTCCCATTGCCACCACCTTCACCGTGCCACGTCCTATGACGGCCCGCGACGCGTCCACCCATGGCCTGTCTCTTATTTCCATCTCTGGGAGTTGGCAACCGTACTGGTGACGCGTGCACACTGAAATCTTCTTTTTTTTTTTTTTTTTTTTTTTTACAAAAAACCTTGACCTCCTAATCTCTCTTTGTTCCTACACCCCTGGTGAGTAGTGGTTTAATAATTAATTTCAGCTGCAAATATCTAAATATATCAGAGTCTTCTAGGCTAAATTGTTATTTTAATTCATTAAAAGGAATAATGTCTCCATTTGATACAACCTGTCCCACATCTTTTATATTGCACTGTTCCCATTTATTATTATTAGGTATTTTGCCACCTGCAGTGAATAATGTGTTATTCCACAGTGGGCACAAGGGTGAGGAATCACCGCTGAAAGAAAAGCGTTTTTGTAATGTTTTGATCATTTCACATGAAAATTCTAACAAAGGGTTATTTAATTTGGGAAGTAATTTTAGGATTATACCACAAGCTTGATAGAGATAAGTCCTTATCATGGTTTGCTATGATTTGTTCTTCTAACCAGTCCCAACTTCTAATTGGTATCGCACTATTATAGGCCCAGTGCAGTGGGTATCTTGAATTGTATGCTATATAATACTGTTGAATGTCTGGTAAGCCTATTTTGCCATTATTTCATGTGTGTATTAATTTTTTTGTAACTGATCCTTGGTTTCTTGTCCTTCCGTCGGATGCTGGATAGTTTATTTATTTCATTGAACCAACTGGGGGGAAACTTGAGTGGGATAGATGACATAAGGAAAGCCAGTTGTGGCAGTATGTTCATCTTGATTACTTACTTAGTTGAATACTGTCCATCTTTCAAGGGGTCAGGTGCATTTAATTAAACCATTTTTTCAACAGGTGATCGGATTTTGATTCCCAAATATATCATGCCTTTTGGTTTCCCATTAAAGGGGGCAGTGTCCAAATGTGACTGACCAGTAAAGTGATTCAGTGGGATAGCCCGTAGTTTACTTTATAGCCAAAAATGTGGCCAAATATATCAATAAGTTTTAATACATGTGGGATGGAGTGTGCTGGATTAGTTAATGTTAACAATATGTCATCGGTGAACATGCTGGCCTTGAGTTCATATTCCGCAATACTAATGCCAGTTATGTTCTTCTGGGCCTGTATGGTGCAGAAAAAGGGTTCAAGTGCCAGAATAACAACGAGAGGTGAGACTGGGCAGCCTTGATGCGTAGACCGGTAGAGATGGAACGGACTAGACCATATACCCCATTGGTTTTAACGGATGCAACTGGTTCATGGTAAAATGCCTTTATCCATTTCAGTAGTACTGTTCCAAATCCATACTTGGGGAGTGCATAAAACAAATATTTGCACTCCACGCAGTCGAAGGCCTTCTCAGCATCCGACGATAGCAATATCGTCGGATGCTGAGAAGCCTCCACCCCTGACATAACATGGAGGAGCCTCCTGATATTATTTGAGCGACCTTTAAGAAAACCTGACTGGTTGACATGTATCAGTGAGGCTATAACCCTTTCTATACGCCAAGCACTTAGCTTATAGTCATTATTTAAGATACTCAGTGGTCTATAGTTGCCCATTTGTAAATGGTCCTTGCCTGGTTTAGGAATTAATGAAATTGTAGCTTGGCGCATAGTTGGTGGCATGGATTGATTTACTATTATGTCTTTGAATAGCAGCATTAGAAGTGGTGTGAGGGTGTCTTGGAAACATTTATAGAATTCAATTGTGTATCCGTCATCACCTGGTGTTTTTTACCAGTTGAGAGGGTTTTAATAGCTGATTTAATTTCATCCTCCATTATAGGTACCTTTAATGATTCCCTTTGTTCTTCACAGATAGTTGGTAGGTGAAGATCTCTAAAAATGTTTTCCATCTCCTCATCACTGCCACAACATTCTGATTTATATAAAGCACTGTAGAATTTGGTGAATGCCTGATTAATTTGTG